>OY856188.1:96488612-96568424 GCA_963693315.1 Diogma glabrata | reverse complement strand
AAATATAAAATATAAAATATAAAATATAAAATATAAATATAAAATATAAAATATAAAATATAAAATATAAAATATAAAATATAAAATATAAAATATAAAATATAAAATATAAAATATAAAATATAAAATATAAAATATAAAATATAAAATATAAAATATAAAATATAAAATATAAAATATAAAATATAAAATATAAATATAAAATATAAAATATAAAATATAAAATATAAAATATAAAATATAAAATATAAAATATAAAATATAAAATATAAAATATAAAATATAAAATATAAATATAAAATATAAAATATAAAATATAAAATATAAAATATAAAATATAAAATATAAAATATAAAATATAAAATATAAAATATAAAATATAAAATATAAAATATAAAATATAAAATATAAAATATAAAATATAAAATATAAAATATAAAATATAAAATATAAAATATAAAATATAAATTATTCTTAAAAAAATGAAACTTTCGAAATTGTAACTTTTTTTCATAATGCATATTTTATATTTTGTGACTAATTGAAAATCAAAAAAAAAATTTAAACAGAAATTTTAAATTACCATACATTCAATATTTAATTGAAAAAAATTTAATTCCATTCAAAAACAAACAAAAATATTGAGAAAAAAGATATTCCTTCTTAAAAAAAAAAATACAAAAATCGTACAACAATCATTAACAGAAAATAGAAAAAAGAAAACATCAACAAAAAGTGTAAAAAACAGAATATCCACGAAACAGTTCTTCTAAGAAACTGAGGAAAATATTGAAATGTCGTAAAAATCCCCTGAATGCTTTCTAAATTTTATTTTGTATTGACGTCATGCTATACTAAAAGTAGTATAGCATAACCTAAAAAAAACTATACACTATCGATAAATTTAAATACCGTAAATTGTCCGCAGCCTTAAACTGTAATTAAATCAATCTTTTGGGATCAAAATGTCAACTCAGATTGAAAGAGAAATACATACTCAAATAGTAGTTTTTGTTTTTCCTTATTTTATTTCACGGGAGTGAAATCATGGATAATATAATGATGGGTAAACCAATATTTTAAGATTTTTAGCAGTGCCTGTCAAAAAAGAAATGACAAGTGTTACATTTTGAGTAGTGTAAACAATTGAGTATTAATGATTTATCACTCACAAAACCATACCACTCACAAAACAACACAATTAAGTAATAAACAAGTAAACTTAATTTAAAACACCTTTTATTATAGCTTTTATTAATTTCATCTAATTAAATGTAAATCCAAATTACTACTGGTCGCATTCTACACATTACCATTTATATCTTACAATTTGTGATTTTTAAATATATCCCCGTTAATGATGTAAATGTATAATAATATATATATAACATTATTGTAATAACTGGAAATTACATAAGTTAATTAATTCAAGTATACAGTACAACGTCTACAACATGTCCCTTTTTTTTTTTTTTTTTTTTTTTTTTTTTTTTTTTTGACGTCATTAAGATGAATACAATTAATTTATACCATAACATTAATATTCAAAACTAACAACTAATATAACATTAATAATCATGACGAATAATTTTGCAAAATACCAATGATTTCAAATATAAGTTATTCAAATAATTACTAAACCACAATAAATTAATTATTCATAATACTAGAGATTTAAACAGTTTAGCAATTACTAACAAAACAAAATAACTAAACTATACGATGGATAGGCAAAATGAAATCTCGAAATCGATAGTTTTCTTTTGTGCTCTTTACTTTTCGTGTCTCAAAAATATTGAATTCCTACGCAGTAGCTTGCCATTTTCTAGCTCAACCCAATATGAACGTGGTGTGCAATGTTTTTTATTAATTTTTGCTTTGATCCATTGAGCTCCATTCTGAAGCCATACTAATTCTCCTTCACTAAATTCTTTATGCGAAATTTTGTTTCTATTATAATACTGTTGCATTTTATTTGTTTTATACTTAAATTTGTTTTCTAAATTTGGTAAAAATGGTGAACTATATAAAGTTTCTTTGCCTGGAATTAGAGTTCTGGTTTTTCTACCCATGAGCAACTCACTTGGAGATAAATCTAAATGTTGTATCGGTGTATTCCTGTATTCGAGAAGAGCAATCCATAATTTCTGTTTTCCTTCTTTTGACTTTTTAAGCAGATTTTTTGCAGTTTGAACAGCTCTTTCTGCCATACCATTAGCTTGCGGATAATATGGACTTGTGGTTGTTATTTCAATATCTAAATCTTTCCCAAATTTTTGAAATTGAAACGAATTAAAAGGCATATTATCTGCTATAATTTTGCGTGGAATTCCATGTAGTGCAAAAATGTTTTTTAATTTATTTATTATTTCTTGTGCGGTTTTGTTTCTAATATAAATTATCTCTAAATATTTTGAAAAATAGTCAACAACGACTAAATAGCTCGAACCACTAAATTCACAAATATCCATAGCTATTTTAATAAATGGGAATTGGGGTATTTCATGTGACAAAAGGGTTTCTTTTCTATTGGAACTCCTAAATTTCTGACAAACATCACAAGATGCAACCATATTTTCTATATTTTCATTTATACCTGGCCAGTATATTAAAGTTCTTGCTCTTGCTTTTGTTTTTTCTATCCCCAGATGTCCTCTATGTAATTCATTCAGCAACGATTTTCTCAATGAATTCGGGACTAATAATTTATCTTGGTAAAAAATTAGTCCATCTTCTAGAATTAAGTCATTTCTAAATTTCCAGTAGAATTTGATATTTTCATGAAGTTTTCTCTTTTCTTTTGGCCAACCCTCGATTAAAACTTTTTTAAGTTTTTCTAATATACTATCGCCATCTGTTTCCATTTTATAAATTTCTCGTTTTTCATTACTTATATTTATAGTATGAATAACTTCAGCTAAATCTTCAATTTCCGTGCTTTTCTCATTTTTACTATAATATCGCGATAGTAAATCGGCAACAAATAAATGTTTCCCTGGCATGAATTTCAATCGTATGTCATAGTTAAGTAGTCGTAACTTCATTCTTTGTAGTTTTGCGGAAGGGATTTTGCAAATTTCTTTCGACATAATGCCTAATAGTGGTTTGTGATCTGTGATCACAGTCAGTTGCCTTCCATAAATCCAGTTGTGAAACTTTTTGCAGGCGAAGCAAATTGCTAGCATCTCTTTTTCGATTTGAGCATAGTTTGTTTCTGCTTCAGTCAGGCTCCTTGAAGCAAAATTTATAGGCTTCCCTTCCTGCATTATACAGCACCCAATACCATCTTTGCTGCTATCACACTGGATTGAAATTTCTTTATTCTCATCAAACGTTTTCAAAGTTGGTGCGCAAATTATTAAATTTTTTATCTTATTCAGACATTCTGTATGAATGTCTAACCATCTAAAAATGACGTTCTTTTTTAACAGTTCCCGTAAGGGCTTAGAAGTTTCGGAAAGATTCGGTATAAAATTTCTAACATAGTTGATCATGCCTAGAAGTTTTTGTAAGTCTTTTTTGGTTTTGGGGTTATCTATTTCCGAAATGGCTTTGGTTCTATTCGGATCACATGCAATGCCATTTTCGGAGATAATGTGACCCAAAAAACTAACCTGATTTACACGGTATTGAAATTTACTATCGTTAAATTTTATATTTAATTCTTTTGCCCTTTTCATAACTTTTTCTAATATATCATCATGCTCTTCGAGTGTTTGAGCTGCTATCAAAAGATCATCTATGTACACCGATACTCCATCTATATCAGCAAAATTTCTGTAATTGTATTTTTGGAAAACTTCTGGGGCAATTCGGATTCCAAAAGGCAAGCGCTTAAAACGATAGCATCCATAAGGTGTACTGAATGTACATAGTCGAGAGGATTCTTTATCAAGTTTAACCTGCCAATAGCCTTCTCTTAAATCCAAAACCGAAAAAAACTTTTTACTAGCTAGTTTAGAGCTTATTTCCTGAAATGAGGGAATCAAAAAGCTTTCCTGTTTCAGAGCTTCATTTATGTGTTTTGGATCTAAGCGAATTCTTAATTTTTTATTGGGTTTCTCAACTATGACCAAGTTTGAAACCCATTCTGCTGGTTCGTCTACTTTTTCTATTATATCACGTTTCTCCAGATTACTTAATTCAAGTTTAAGGGGTTCAATTAATTTTAACGGTATGCGACGAGCCGGTTTACTTACAGGTGTAACATTATCTTTTAACTCTAACTTGAAATCTTTTACAAAGCATCCCAGGCCTGTAAAATTCTCTACATGCCTTGCAACAAAATTGTTTTTGTCCTCAGTTTGTATGCTATCAATCCGTTCAACCAAATTTAGATCTTTGCATGCTTGCAGTCCAAGTATAGGAATTGAATCCGAATCAATTATCAAAAATTTTTGCATTGAAATATCATTTTTTACACAGCACACCAGTTCACATTCTGCCATAATTTTCAACGCCGTACCGCCATAAGCTTCTACTTTACTTAAGCTTTTCTCTAAAGCAACAGATTTTAATTTTTTAAAATAATTTAGCGGTAAAACATTAGCTTGAGCTCCTGTATCGAACTTAAAATTAATAATAAAATTTTGAATAAGCACTTTTTGATACCACGCGTTTTCTTTACGATTTTTATTTTCAATGGAATCAATATATAAATTTTCCGAATTTAAATTTAATTCTTTAATCTTTTTGACAAAACAAGCCGAAGAAAAATGATTAGGCTTACCGCAATTAGAACACTGTCTTCCGTAAGCTGGACATCTTCCTTGAGCATGCGATTGTGAGCAATATCTACAATTTCTTACGATTTCATTTTTCCTTCCATTTTGATAATTAGATCTAAAATTATTTACAAAATTTTTATTAGAAAAGGTTGAATTATTATTAAATTTATTATACTTAAATGTATGTTTATTTGGTTGAAACTTGTTTTCACCGCTATGTTGTGCCGTTTAATCCATCTTATTTTCATTAGCAGTCCTTTGCTCAATAGCATGTGCGTCTATCGATGTTGAAGGTCGTTGCATTTCATCAAATTGTCTTTTTGATGTTTCCGTCGCTCTACCCATTTCTATTGATTTTTCCAAAGTCAAGCCATCTTCCACCTCTAGATACCGTTTTTGTAGTTGTCTATCTGCTATTCCAAATACAATTTGATCACGAATCATGCGTTGTTCTTCATTGTAGTTACAGGTTTTTACTAATTTTTTTAAATCCATTAAGAATGTATCAAATGGCTCTCCGTCGCCTTGTTTCCGATTACGAAAAATAAAGCTTTCATATACTTCGTTTTTTCTTGGTTGACAAAAATTTCCAAAAGCTTCACACACCTTCTTGTAAACTGATTTTTCTTCTTCCTTAATGTTCAAAGTTTGAAATATTTCCACTGCATCAGGCCCTATTGCATTTAAAAAAATAGCCACTTGTACCTCTTCTGTTTTTTTCGATCCCTCAATAGCTATGAAAAAAATATCGAAGTTTTGTTTCCATACTCGCCAGCTTTCCGCCAAATTACTTCCATGCACGTCTAATTTATCAACTGCTTTGATAAATTCCATCTTATGAACTTCTTTTTCAACAATCATTTTTATTTTAGGTGGCCTTCCACGTTGTGCCTTATATCTCTTATCGTCTTCCGTTGCCGTTCTTTTTTTTAATCCCATATGTAGCTTTTCTTTTGAAACACTGTTACAACAACTATTTTTCTTGTTCTAACTTCTAACTGCGCCATGTTACATTTTGAGTAGTGTAAACAATTGAGTATTAATGATTTATCACTCACAAAACCATACCACTCACAAAACAACACAATTAAGTAATAAACAAGTAAACTTAATTTAAAACACCTTTTATTATAGCTTTTATTAATTTCATCTAATTAAATGTAAATCCAAATTACTACTGGTCGCATTCTACACATTACCATTTATATCTTACAATTTGTGATTTTTAAATATATCCCCGTTAATGATGTAAATGTATAATAATATATATATAACATTATTGTAATAACTGGAAATTACATAAGTTAATTAATACAAGTATACAGTACAACGTCTACAACAACAAGTTCAAGATGAAAAATTTGTCAATTGAAATAATACACGTCTTCATCAAAAATCGAACGGAAAATTCGAAGAAAATTTGCTTCGTTATTTTAGATTTGTGACTTAGGAAATTCAGAGTCGTTCCACAACCAAAGATATATGTTGTTCAGAACAATTTAGAACAAATGTTTTATTAGAATCATTACTCTATCGATAAACAAAAACTGTTTGCAGACTTTTCCACAGTTTTCGTGGGTGCCCACAATATTATCAAATTGAGATTTATAAAAGATGGAAAATCAAATTAATACGCCGATAATTTACGGCGACGTCATTGCAACAAAAGAGGATTGCGGTCGTATTTTGAAGTTGTAAAATGAAAATGTATGTGTGTGTGTGATTGCATTTGTAAATGAGGCGTCCATTTTTCGGCATTTTTTTACGATACAATTTAAATGAAAAAAACTCAGAAATCAAAAAAATAAATATTTGTCTTACATAAAACAAAAAATATTAATTTTCCATAATTTTATGAATAAAATAAAAAAAAAATTTAAATATTAGTAGCTCGACATCAAAAAAGGACAAACAAAACATATTAAATAAATATAATAATTTCTTTGAATCACTAAAATTATTTATTATCAAACGGGCACTTATTTTTTGTTAATGTTCTTACTAATTTTAACAAAAAAAATTCTTTTGCACACAATTTTAGATGAAAATAAAATAAAATTCATCAATTTTTACGTAAGTCATATTATCTCATAAACAATTAAACAGTCATTTTAGAAAATGTTAAACTACTTTTTCTATTTTGCGTCTAAAATAAAGTCATTTCGATACCCAAATGCGTATCGAAATGGCTTTCATTACGATACGCAAAGTTTTGTCTTTCAAGGTTGGTCACATTGGTCATACAAACGTCAGTGAAAGTTAAAACGAATAATTATATAAATAAAATTATTCTTATTAATTAATCTTATTATTAAAAAATAATCTAAATTAGTGTTAAATATTTTAATTAATTAAAATAATTAGTAATAATAACAAAATATCAAATTGACTATATTTTAATAAAATACACATTTTATGAAAGCTAGTTTTGCAACAAAAAATATATAGAAATATGATGAAACGCAGAGCTTACTATTTTGAATTGAAATTTTTAGAAATTTTCTTTAAAACATGAAAATTTTTTTTAAATTTCAAGACAAAAAATGCAAAATAGAAAAAATAGTATAAAAAACTCGTTTCACAAGACGTTTTATCGCACTTATCCTTTAGAAAACTCCCCGCTGCGCGGGTCGTTTTCTAAACAGATTGCGTGCGATAAAATCGTCGATTATGAAACTAGTTTCTTAATATACTATTTTTACTCTCCATTTATTTTATTCTTTGTTTATTATATTCTCTTATCATTAAATAAACTTCGTTTCAATTTGTTTTTTATTATTCGCGAAACATGCGGTTAACATTTGTGTGCACATATGTGCTAAGGCGTTTTACGACATATGCACGGTATGGTGCACATGATGGGCATGACATTTGTTATGAACAATTTTGTGCACGGAGATTTTGTAACATGCACAATTAATGCACAACACAGACACTCTTTTTAAAATTGGTTTACTGGTGGGGTACCTGCCGTATGGTTACGTGAATTATTGCGGATGTCATCTGAATTTTTAATTTGCTTTAATCTGTTGTGTAAGAAATGAGATTTGAGAAAGAGTTGACCCACTGAAGTTTGGACTGCACGGTTGACAAAACTAACAGATTATGGTTGAACTACTTAGGCCGATAGACCAGTCATCGAATATTTGTGGGTTTTCCTACAGAAACGTAGGAGTTTTCACTAAAAGAATAGATACCTACGGTATCTATATATCCAAGGGAATTTTACCAATTTTAAATATAAACGAATGTACGGACTAAAACGCGGACTCTAACCCAACAAAAGATCTCTAAAGAACAAAGATAATTTATTTATGACGTTTTATTATGAATTTTAAAACAAACAAAAATAATTTATTAATCTAACATGCAAACTAGAATTAACATCGAGAGAAGTGATAAAAGACAATATTGTTGATTGTAGTTTTCCTTGGTGTCAACTTCCAATCAATATGTATTAAACGACATGTTTTTTTTTGTTTTCTTCAGCCAACAATTATATTTATGCCACAAACGCTGTTTAACATAACGATATTATAGTGGACGTGAAGATCTTCAGCAAATACAAAGCCACAAAAATGTTCCACTTTCGCAATAAACAAATATTCGTCTAGTGGTTTAATTATGATACCACGTACTGATCTCCACACGAATATAGACTTTAGCCAACGTGCTGACGCCCGCAATAATTTCCAACTCCATATATCAATCAACAAAATGTAACATATTATAGAATGAATTCACCTCTCCAAATCATCGTCGTTTGACCATCCAGTGCACTCCTCCGCCTTAAAACACTATAACGATAAATTTCCGGAACATCTTGTGCAAACAAATGATCCAATAGCCATATTCATATAGGCTGGGCCCTTTTAAATTTTCGTCATCTTGCCTTTCTCGAACCACCGCCATATCGTTTAAAACATTTAATATTTTTGATTCAGGTATATTATTTTTATTTTAGCACAATAAGATATCGTAACAATTATTTAAGACCATAAAATGTTGTAACTTAAAAACATTTAAAATTTTGGAAAACACAGTTTAAATTTAAGTTAAACAATACTTTTTTTTTGATACGATTAAAATATAACTTTTTCTTTTACTTTAGTTTTAATTTTAACATTATATTAAAACCGAGCACAAGATTTCTATTGAAATCAATATGAACTTTTATCTTTAAGCTCTGTATCAAATGTTTTTCCTTATATAATTTTTAATTACTCTAAACAAGAAAGAAAGAAGAGTTTATTGCATGAAACAGATACCCGTTATTCATATTGTTTGTAATCAATACATTTACAATTTAGAACGTAACCAGTTAATAACAGACTGTCTCATTTTTTTCCATAACATTTTTCTTGTTTTTCTATCAATCTATAAAACACAAACAAAAGTAAGAACCACCCGTTTATGAAGAATCAAACAAAAAGAACTGAAAACGCTCATGTATTGCAACAATTCATTTCTGTCTCTGTTTTATTATAATATGAAGAGAGAAATTTAAACGTTAGCGTTTTTATTAAAAACAAGGAAAATAAACAAAATTCGAAATGTTGTAAAGAGAATTCACAAAACTATTATAACCTTGATGTTTTTACAGGGTGTCCGAAGATTAGGTATACCGATTGTTTGTTAATAAAAAATGTTAATGAAAAATGTAATGATGTCGCATCATATATGAAAAATGAAAAAGTATGTTGATCAGGACTGTTAGGTTTTTTGTTCAAACGATATATGTTTAACAACACGTAATTTGGCGGGCATAACAGTACATTCCCATAGTAAAATCAAGTCTGATTTGCTGTTCGGTGTTGCGATATTCCCAAATGAATGAGTTTCCTGCATAATAGTTTTTTACAAGAGAACGTCTGTCGGAACATCGGTCGAGGTGGGTGGGGCAAAAAAGTGTTTGGTAAGAAGCTGGGTGATTCATTCGATGTAACAGCGTGTTACGAAGCTGTTCAGCCCATAAAAGTTCGTTTGTCGAAACACTATCCTATTCATAAACCAACGCATTTTATGTGATTTATCTCATTATTGAATCAGTGAATTCAAACAACTTATCCGAGAAACATAACTTATCGTCTTTTTTATTCTTGTATTTGGTTTCCTATTAATCCGGTCCTGTTTGTTGCTTTTGTTGTTTTGTGTTTTTTGTGAACTAAACTGGTTTTTAGATTGGAAAATTAAAAACATCATACATACTATTTTTTTTAAACCAAAGAAGGCAGCGGAACATATAGAAATTTGTTGTGTTCCATTGTTGTACATTATATAAACGTTATAAAATTGTTTTGGATTAGAATTTTTAATCGATGTGATTATGGAAAAATCAATTGCTATGCTAATTGAAAATCATTGTTTATTTATAAAAATAGAAATCGGTATATATAATTTTTTTTCGATTTCCTTTCATCTAATTAAAATATAAAATAATTACAAATAAACATTACAGATTACACTAGTTTACAAAATTTGAACTTTTTTTGTCTCCCTGAATAAAACCCAACTTTCTTATGGATTTGGACCTCCTAAACACGAATATCATATTCATTTTTTTGGTTAGCTCTTGTGTTTGAGATATTCACGAAAAACCATTTTTTTCGGTGATCAAAAGTGTTGTTTAAGTTGGAAAATATCAGTTAGTTGATTATGAAATGTCTTTTTTTGACAAAAGTTGTATTTTATTTGTATATGATTTTTCTCGAAATTGAGATTTTTTTTGTAATGTTTTTTGACATGATCTAGCTCCTCCCACCTCGGATTCGTCTTAGTAGTTGGAAAATATCAGTTAGTAATGAAGATAAGCAGTTCTTATTAAATGGGGTGATTCTTTTAGCAGCATGTATTATGTAGCTTCCACAAATAAAACAAAATGAATTTGGGCTGTTTTTACACTTGAAACTTCTTGACGGCGCCATTTAAATAAACTTGACTTTACACTTTACTAACAATTTATGTTGCTTTACAAGGCAGCTATCACTATTGATTTATTGATTTTTAAAAACAATACACTATTTAAAATTTATATTTGTAATATTTTTTCTTTTTTAATTAATATTTTCACTTGAATGTTTGGAATTAAATTTATCCTCAGAGAAAGTTGGGAAAACCGAAAAACTATTAAAAAGGAGAAGTAATTGCTTTCTTAAATTAAACTTAAAATGATCATAAACGTAAGGAGTAACACAAGGTGGGCAGTGATAGGAAAAAATTTGCATTATAATAAAACAAAAAGAAACAAACCTTACAGGTATTAATAGACATAAAAAGGGGCTTAACTTTATGGTGCTTGAAGTAACTTAAATAGTCCTGATGTTCAAAACATGATTGCCTCTCCTCACAATTCATTATCTTTTGTTTATATTTTTCTATATACGTCTCATATCGATCCAATTCCCAACTTCGAAAGCAAAAATGGAAATTATACTTTACTATTTTAAAATAATTCTTTACTGATGTTTGAGAACGACTAAACTTTTAAAATTATTATTTATGTCACAATAAATTAATAGACCAGGGTAGAAGCCTTTAAAAATAATAAAAGTAAAAAAATAATAGTAGGATGAAACCCATTAGAAAAGGAGGAGAATATTAGAAAAATGAAAGGAAAAATAATTTCCGGCGATCTGAGGTCGGGAAGGGGAAGGGTTGAGTTTTTTAGAGTAAAAAAGCGGTTTATCTCGATTTCCGGCAAAATTAAAAGTCCTATGGAAAAAAGTTAGATGGCAAACTTGTAGGTAATAAAAAGATCTAAAACTTTTGTCTCAACACTTTTTTCACATAACCTCAAAATTTATGTGAAAAATTCAAAAAACCAAGTTTTTGGTTTTTTATTTTTATCTTTTACAAAAAGTTTTTTTTTCACGAAATTTGGTGAAAACTTACCTTTTCATGTCCCAAATACGCCGAAATTTTTTTGATTTGCAATATTTATTTTTGCATCTTATTTTGAATTAATATCGAAAAAGCACCCTAATTTTCAATCGAAAATTCAATTAATTTTTTGTATTTTCTGAGAAGATTTACTATAGTAATATATTTTTTGTTTCACCATCGGAAAGTAGAGATTTCAACGAACAGAAAGCATACCAACTTTTTGAAAAAGCTGATATTTTGACGGGTGAATTTTCGATTGAAAATTAGGGTACTTTTTCGATATTAATTCAAAATAAGGTGAAAAAATAAATATTTCAAATCAAATAAGTTACAGCGTATTTGGGACATAAAAAGGTAAGTTTTCACTAAATTTCGTGAAAACAAAATTTTTTTGTAAAAGATAAAAATAAAACTTGGTTTTCTGAATTTTTGACATAAATTTTGAGGTTATGTGAAAAAAGTGTTAATACAAAAGTTGTTTTAGATCTTTTTATTACCTACAACTTTGCCATTTAATTTTTTTCCATTGTACTTTTAGTTTTGCCGGAAATCGATATAAATCGTTTTTTACCCTTAAAAACTCACCCCTTCCCCTTCCCGACCTCAGATCGCAGTAAATTATTTTCCTTTCATTTTTATAATATTCTCCTCCTTTTCTAATGGGTTTCATCCTACTATTATTTTTTTTTGTTTTCAAAAATTATCGACCCTGGTCTATAAGTAAAACATAATTCTTTCCAAATTTTGAGTTTTGACTTTCTTTGGGAAAACTTGAATAACTTGGTGCAAACTGCACTAATATTCGTGTCTTTTAGCTTAAAAGTAAGAAAAATGAAGTTACTATAGGCTCCAAGAAATTAAAAAAAAATGTCTTTATTTTTTCAAAATTTATGGCGTTGAAAATGGAAAAATATAAAAAAAACGTTAATTTTTCGTATTTTTTCAACTTTTTTCGGCTGTAACTTCCAGAATCCTTAATGGATTTTTACAAATAATAGCTCAAAATGTTTGTTAGCATATTTACTATGCAATTGTTTAATTAATATTTTTAATTTGTTTGTTAAAAACAAGAGCTAACTTAAAAAAATGAATATGATATTCGTGTTCAAGAGGTCTAAATCTATAAGAAAAGTTGGGTTTTATTTCGGGAGATTTTCCTTGTAAACTAGTGTTATTAATGATTATGGGATTATGAAGTAGAAACATTGATGTTATTTATTTTGTTGTCTAAAACAAACGTGCGGTTTGAAGCAAAGTTATTACACTTAGAAAAATAAAACTCGTGGTTGTCATCAACGTTTGAAGGTATAACGATTCATCAGTTGGTTTTGTTAAATCTTTGAGTATGTTAGTTATGTACCAATAACCTCAACGATTCGCAACATTCGTTTTGTTACGTCCCTTAATATATTTCTAACAACTTCTTCAATTGCTGATTTTTAAGTTTCAGCGATTTTAGAACTTCGATTGGTAATTTCCAGCAACCTGATCAATTTTATTGGTATATTATAATATTATTATAATTCAACAATTTTTGCTATATCAGATATATTAGCAAAAACATCTTCATCAATTACCGACGTAATTATTTTTGATAGAAGATTTCTATCCAGCTCAGCAAGTTTTTACATCGATTTACATTTTCGGCTCCAAAGGACTAAAAAATGGGATCAGGGCGAATCATAGGTTGAGTGAACTGATCTAAATTTACTAAATGTAAAAATAATAATTGTGCTGTGGTAATGATGTGATGAGGTTTCATCGGCCTTTAGAGTCTACTAAATCCCTCTTCTTTGTTTAAGTTTTTACGCGATTATACAGTCTTTTTGCGTGGATATCTGTTCATTTGAGCTGGACCAGGGGGATATTCCTCTTTGAACTCACAAGACTGAAGCTTTTTGGATGCAACCTCGCTTGGCACGCAGTCTTCTCGTTTGCTTCCTGCTAGTGGATCACTAGCAAGTTCAGTGTTCATTACAAGTGGTGATTTTCAAGCAATATTGGCTTGCGAAAGAGGAAGAGCTACTAAAGACTATGTTATTAATAAAGAATTGTGTTAGATATGTAGAGATGACAGTCATGTGAATAGATATTATCAAGCGATATAGTAAGCTATTGTAGCAATTAGCTTAGGCTTATATAAGTCGACGAAAAGGACTAAATACCTAGTGAACTAAGACATGCTCATGTTTTTTTTACGTTTTAAAAAGTTTTGTTGATGGTTATGGCATTGATGCCTCGCTGTTAAGGATGATGCTTATATCAAAATTAGTGGTAATATTGGATTCATTGTAAATCATTAGCATTATAGGCAGTTCAGTCACAAAGGTTCCGAAATTATGGTTGTTAACACTAACCCATCATCACGAAAATGATGATAAGCATTATGTGTAGTATGAAGCAGCATGATTCCATGTGAGCACCATTGATGACTCATTTCGTATCCGAAAATCTTCAGTCTCGTGAGTTCAAGTAGGAATATCCCCCATTGTCCAGCACAAATTAACGTATATGCACGCAAAAGAGGCTGTATAATATAATCGGAAAGAAAAAGAAACAGAGAAGACAACCAGTTTTGACAACCCCAAAGGCCGAAGAAGGCAAGATTTTCACATCCTCAACAATCCCACCACAATTATTAGTACATTTAGTACATTATTTCACTCACCCCATAATTCGTCCCGATCCCACTCTCCATGCCAATCCTGTTCCTTAGCCAATCATACTAAGCAATACTTCTTCAATGATGTGTAAAAAAAACTCAGGCTACTGGTGGATATAATGAAAATAATAATTGTTGTAACAAAATTAATATCGGCAATCCCTGAACCCGTTATCCATACAATATCAAATTAGTCCATCGATCGTATTAAATTCTTCGTTAAAACAGAATCAGTTCATATGATATGATATTAATCCATATAGTTTTCCGATTGTAGGGTAGAATACTATAAACTTAAGTCTCTTAAAGCTCTATTAAAAAAAAAGTTATCTCCCCTTCCACACTAATTTCATCATATTCTGTTACATTAGACCCGTGGGTTTCGTTTTTTTTAGATCAGCAGGAGTCAATTTTAGAATCAATAATCATTTCCTTTAAACATGACGATTGACTGCCATTTTGGTTCATAATTTATGGTTTGACTCCATCACAAATTTATGTAATTAAAATTTCAATTTATGCTATTTTCATTTAACTTGGAATATTAATTCGAATAAATAAATGTTTCTTTAAGTTCAACCTTTAATAAATAAGTTACACCAAAAACATTTTATTTAAAAATTTTACCATTGAATTCCAAACAGACTTTTAAAATTTAATTTGACCTTAATTGGTTTCGGATTTTCATGGACTACAGACATCACATATTATAAAATTCAACGCAAAAACAATACAATAATTCAAATGTGTCAAAGCAACTTAAAGACAACACACAACAACCTCGATAGGTAAGAAATAACGATTATTTAAAAATCAGCTGATCACAGCTGTCAAGTTGTTTTTTTTTTCGGGAAAAACTATCGACAATTTCCTAAGCCAATAGTTTAAAAAAAATATATTATTCAGGATTGCAATAAGAGGAAGCAAAATACAAGAATAAAAAGACGATAAATCGTGTGTCTCGGATAAATTGTTTGAATACATTGATTTAACAATGAGATAAATCGCATTAAACGTTTTGGTTCATGAACAAGACAATGTTTCAACAAATGAACTTTTATGGGCTGAACAGCTTCGTAACAACTCTTATTAAAATCAAAATTGAATTGAATTATTATATTGTATCGATTCTATCCACCTTTTAGAGTTTACGTAAACAGCTCTATAATAAATTAATAGTGTATATCTTCTTCATCAAACACAAGAATTAAAGAAACAATATATATAAAGTTGTATAAGATTCAAGAACACACTCCCAAGTTTTAAAGAAGAAGTCTTAGTAACTACAAATCTTTTTTATTGATATTTTGGAGGAACTTTCTACGGTCATCTTTGAAATTTTTGGAGCTGCAATTGGCCAAATCGATTAAATCACATCATATTGGATAGGATTTCATTAAAAAAATTAAAATTCTAGCTTGCTAGTTATTGATGAACTTTGTGCATTATAAGAATAATTGAAGTACTCACATCTCAAAGAACTTTAAATCTTTCAGTTTCAAATAAATAACTTTCTAGAAGTGAAAAACCCCAACTCATTAAAATAATTAAAATCCCAAAATTGCCAACAACAAAAATCTCCATTAATTTTGTTCTCTATTCACCTTATTCCAAATTTATTTTAAAAAAAGAACATGGAAAATTTAGCAACATAAAATGAATGATAAAACACCACATCTGCGGCTTTTTTCTTCTAATAAAATTTTCAAAAATCGAAAACTTTTAATGGTTTCACAAAAAATAAATTATTAAATTTTATGTTAATAAACTAATCTCTTTGTTTAAAAGTAGAAAAGCAGATTAACTTTAAAAGAAAAGTCAAAATGAAAATTAAGTTAAAAGAAAATAGTGTTGAGTTTTATTTTATTTTTTAATTAATCAATTTTTTGTGATTAGAAAATTAGGGATAAAAATAATATTTTAAAAATTAAGCTAGTGGGCTGGGTGATATCCATCTTATTTCACTTAATAAAATAAACCGTTTTCTTAAGAGATTAAAATTTTCGAAAATATTTTCCCTCAATTGTGAAGTCATTTTTTTTAACGTTTAGACAAATCAAAACATGAAAGTAATCCAATTTACAATAAAATAACACAACCAACAAAACACCCATCATTCAATCAATAAATCTTTCTTAAAGTTCTTCTTGTTATTTTTTATTTCATGTTCTTAAGACAATTTTTCAGAATTGTTACAGTAATAAATTCAATTGTTTATTGCATTAAGTGAAGTTAGATGTAGTACTTGAGTTAGGTTTATAGATGATTTAAGAATACCATTTGTTTTCACAATAACTTTTATTTAGTTGAGTAAAATATAAGATTGAAAATTAGGGAAAGGAAATTTTCTTTTATGATTTCCTACCAGACAGAATTATCCGAGGAGGCAAATAACCTTACATCAAAATCCAAAGCAATCTGTTAACCTATCTGTTTTAAAATTTTGTTCTGTTTGTTTTTATGCTCAATAGTTTATGTAAGATGATCGATTTTGACAAAAATTGGTATATAAGTAAACGAAAAAATTAAAAAAATTCTGCATATCAATTTTGTACGGACTGATCACTTCCCGTAGTTGCACTATAACCTTAATGGTTCGAGCAGCTAAAAAAAAAGAAAAGAAAAAAAGTCCAAGCGGCACGTATATCCGCTAGAAATAGGTAGATTTCGAGATCATACAGTTTTGTGTGCCAGTAGAATCTGATGTATCAGATTAGTTTAAACAACACAAACTAATTTCAAACAGATATCGAACAAATTTTAAAAAGAAAATTTTGCAACAAACAAATATCAAATCTACCACAGAATATGTGTGTGACAATTTATGACATAAGCCTACGCTATATCATATGTCGTCCAATTACTGCAAAATATCAAAATAGTTTATTTCTAAGAAAAAAAATTAATTTCTTTCATTCAAACCTTTTTATTTTTTTTTCATTGACTGTTATAAGGTTTTTGGAAATTGTAGTTATGGATTGTTGCAAACTTTTTTGTTGAAGCCAACAAGTCAAAAACCTCTAACTGCAGAGGTTTATATTTATAAGAAACGGATTAAAATGTTTCCACAGATTCTAAATTTATGAAGTTTTGAAAAATATTAGTATCCAAACGGCCGTTATAACGGATTAAAAAACGGAATTTTTTTTCTAGTATAAAGCCACTAGTTATTTTACCATGTGTCAGATTTTTCTGATTTACGAGCTTGTCCAAGATATTAATAAAACACTCATGTTTACGGAAGGTTTTTTGATCTGGTTCTACAAATGCGACCGCGAGAATGCCGGTTGATTCAAACATTCATTTTGTGTTTTACAAGCTTTTTTTCGGAGCCGCTCACTCAGAAACCTCCAATTGCAGAGGTCTTTTTTTGAAAGAAACTGATTGAAAAGGTTTCAAAGATTCTAAATTTATGAAGGTTTTAAAAATATTAAAATCTAAACGGCCGTTATAACGGATCTAAAAAACAGAGGTTTTTTCTAGTATAAAGCCTCTAGTTTCTTAACCCTGTGTCGGATTTGACTGATTTACGAACTTGTCCAAGATATTAATAAAACGCACGTTTTTAGAAAAGGTTTTTTGATCTGGCTCTACAAATGCGACCATGAGAGTGCCGGATGTTTAAAAATAGAAATTTTTTTTGCAAACTTTTTTGTTGGAGCCGCTCACTCAGGAATTTCTAGCTGCAGAGGTCTATTTTTAAAACAAATTGATAAAAAAGATTCCAAAAATTTTGAATTTGTTATTTTTTTTAAAATATTAGTATCCAAACGGCCGTTATAACGGTTTTAAAAAATCAATTTTTTTAGAAAAAAGGCTCTAGTTTCTTAACCACGTGTCGGATTTTGCTGGTTCACGAACTCGTCCGAGATATTAATAGAACACACATGTACAGAAAATTTTTTTGATCTACCTCAACAAATGCGACCGTGAGAGTGCTGGTCGTTTTCGTTATATCTCATATAGTTTATATATATATATATATATATATATATATATATATATATATATATATATATATATATATATATATATATATATATATATATATATATATATATATATGTATATATATATATATATATATATATATATATATATATATATATATATATATATATATATATATATATATATATATATATATATATATATATATATATATATATATATATTTTTTGTTTTTTCGTCTCCGCTTATCATATATAGTCGTTTGGCACAAAAATTTTTAGGAAATTCCGAGATGAAGCCAATTGCAATAGGTAGATATTTATGTGAAATCTACCTAAAAGCTAAGCAAACAAACAATGTATTATTATCAATATTGTTATCAATAATAAAAATAAAAAAAAACTGATTGTTTCAATCATCATCACCCATAATAGCCGTGAGTTTATCCCTCTACTACGCTCAAATTGCAATATACCAAGGTCACCTGAGGTCGAGAGTGCAATTCCTGGCTGTTTTACATTTTGTTGTTGTTTTTTTTTTAATTTTTTTTAAATAACATTAAAATTATTGAAGATTTTTTTTTGCATTGAATTTCTTGACAGTAGTGGTGTGATGTGTGAATTCATAGGATGTGTAATATTTCTTTTATAGTCAACATTCTAAGTCACGAGTGTAAAGTTTCCAATCAATGCGAAAATCAATGATCGACACTTGGTCAATTATTGTCATATATGCGCTTGCATATTTGCTAACATTTTGGTGCGATGATTGCAATTGCTCACAAAAATCCCAAATAAATAAAATTACCCAAAATATCGGCAAATCTGCAAGCGCATATATGACAATAATTGACCAAGCGTCGATTATTGATTTTCGCATTGATGGAAACAATTAATAATGACTCGTGACTTAGAATGTTGACTATAATAGAAATATTACACATCCCATGTATTCACACAATAGTACTGTCAAGAAATTCAATGCAAAAAAATCTTCTTTCAAAATGAATAAAATTTTCCATAAAAAATTATGTCTAACTGACGATTGAGAAATTCAACTTAAGTAAGAAAACTGATGATGAAGTTTCAACTTAGAAATATCATCGCCTTGGTGGTGTAGTGGTTAAGCGTGTCTGCCAAAGGAATTGAACTCGCTCTGGCACTGATGAGGTAACGAGTTCGAATCCCAACCGAAACACGTAAAAGAAAAAAAAGAGTTTTTTTCTGAGATATTATATTTCCAACCATTCCTCTGAATTGAAAGAATTCAAATTAATTCCATAGTTACTTGAGTTTAATTGCTTACAAAAAACCCGGATAAATTAAAATTATAGTTTGTTATTCATAAAAATTTCGTTTTACGAATTTTAAATTGATCGATAATGTAGTTTTTAAAAGTTATTGCTACTGTCTTTTCCCGTTTCGTTCAAATTATTATCATTTTCACCGAAAAAAAACGAAATTTGTTTAATCATAATTATAATAAACAAAAGAAAAGAAAGAATAAGAATAGAAAAATAAAAGTACATATTTTTATATGTATTCTAATTCTAACATGGCTAGTTTTATTTAACATTTTAGGAAATAATTTACATGCGTTTAATTGAACTGAACAATTTTAATTTATTATTTGCATTTAAAATTATATGCGAAAGAAATTTTTTAGTGAATGTAATAAAAACAATCTTGTTAAACACACGGGCTCTTTCAATAATTACTTTTAGTGATTTAAAAAAATTATTGTATTTTTTTGATATTTTTTATTTCATGTCGACTTAAATATGTATACGAACGCTATCTTCATGCATAAAAATATTTATCGGGTTTGATGCGATATACATACTTCTACTATAAAAAATTTCAAATATTATATTTACGAAAAAAAGGAACCCATACAAACATCGATAGCAGCAAAAACAAAACAAAGATGTACCAAACCAATATATGTAAATAAATGGTCTATAATAATATAATTTAGACGACGTCATATATCTTAGAGATTGGAACATTTTCGTTATAGTTGTACACCGTTTGTGTTTCATTAATATTTCATACATGCTAAAATCAAATATGTTTGTGATATGTACTTATAAAAAAATTATGTTGATTCAATCACAAACGTATTTAATTCCACAATTCTGCCGTCATAAGCAAAAACACCGTAACTACTAAAATGTTGAAACTGAGAAAAACGACAAAAACTAAAATAGTATTTGATATTTTACATATATTTTTCAATTTTACGGAGTTTTATGAATTGAAATTTTCATGTTGAGAGTTACTTAACCATTTTTTTATTTAGTAGGGTCATAGAATAATGCTTTGGGACTGATAAGGCAGAATAAACTCATTTTTTGCATTTTTTGAGTTACGGTGTTTTTGCTTATGACGGCAGAATTAATGTTCGATTAACAATGCAACATGTTTGAATCAACCAAGATTTTTTCTTTCGGTGTTGATATTAACAAAAAAATTAATAATTTTTTTGACAAGCAGTGCTAAAAATCATATAATAGTGGTTTTTCGATCATTATTTTCCGTAATTTTATTCCCGTGAAATAAAATAAGGAAAAACAAAAACATCTATTTGAGTATGTACATATTTCACTTTCAATATGAGTTGACATCTTCATCACAAAAGACTAATTTAAACACAGTTGGCTGCGGATAATTTACGGTATTTAAATTTATCAATAATAAAGTTTTTTAAGGTTATTGCTATTGTCTTTTATCACAGTGTGACGTCAATACGAAGTAAAATTTAGAATGCATTCAGGAGATTTTAATGACACCTACAATATTTTCTTCAGTTTTTTAGAGAAATGTTTCGGGGCTATTCTGTTTTTTTATACTTTTTGTTTGTTGTTTTTTTTTTGTTTTTTTCTATTTTCTGTTGGTGATTGTTGTACCATTTATTTTAATTTTTTTTAAGAAGAAATTAATATCCTTTTTTTCAGCATTTTTGTTTGTTTTTGAACGGAATTAAAGTTTTTCAATAAAATATTGAATGATAATTTTTGTTTTAGATTTTTTTTTTATTTTCAATTAGTCGCAAAATATATGATAAATGTTAGAATTTCAAAAGTTTCATAGAACATTCTATTTTTTTAGGAATAATTTATACATTAAATAGTAAATTTGGTAAATAGTATTTATAATAAGGTTATTAATTACAAGATTAAATCTGCTTAACAATTAATTGGTTGAAGCGGAATAGATTTAATTTTACTTAAATCAAGTTAAATTAATCAAAACCATATTGCGTCAGGAATCAGAACCAGAAAATTTTTCTATAGCAGAAACATAACAGTCCTAGTGTTCAGTACATACATTATGATAAATAAAATCATGATTTTTCTGTACTAAAAATAGTATAAACGCGGCCATTTCTCACGAAAAAAATCAATTTTTTTCTTGCGTTTAAATGTCAAAATATTTTGAATTTAGGTGTTAATAAAACTAATTTATTTGGTTCTTTACGCTTTTGGTTTTGTTTTATTTATGCTTACATTTTTGTGATAACTATTCTTGATAAAATTGGTTTTGTGTTTTTGGGTAAATTTATCGTTTGTGACCAAATTAATTGTAATAAAAGCAACGTCTAAAGTTTGACTTATAAATCCATTTTGTATTTTTTGGCTGTTCGGTGCGGTTTGACGTAATATTCAACGAAGTGAAATTAGTGGCAAGCTACATTGACGTTTAATAACGTAATTTTTTTTTATCATATACCTGTAACGAACACGCTCAGTATAGAAAAATATAGATTTTTGATATTTTTTAAAAAGAATGTAAATTGAAAACTTTTGATATTTTAGGTGCAAAAACCAGTTTGTGTTATAATTTACATTTTTATAAATTTAATAATTTAAATAGATTTAATAAAAAGAAATTCAAAATACTCAGTACAAAATTTCGTTGTCATTTTCGACGTAGAGGGTTGTGAGAAAGGTCCGGGCTTCAACGCGAACCCTGTTCCTACTTTTATTGTTTTTGTTTATTATTTTTTATATAACATAAAAATTATTCCTTTTTATTCATAAACATTTCATTTATGGCATTTAAACTTTTAAATTTATCGATAATGTAGGTTTTTAAAATTATTGCTTTTGTCTTATAGCCGTTTCGTTGTTTGTTTTCCATCATCAAAATTGTTTGTTTTCCATCATTATTTTTGCATATTTCCATTTTCTGTAAATAAAATAAGGAAAACAAAAGCTGCTATGAAATTATTTTATTTTATTATTATTTCTATCCATTTGTGGTTGAACTTGCCTAATGAAACAATACGAAATATATGTCGGATAAACATTTATAGTACACCTCATTATGTATTTTTGTAAAATTAGTTAAGCAGAAGGTGCATACAGAATAGATTAGAAGAGGTTGGATTATGATGGATAATAGTTGTATCAAAGCCGGATGAAAAAAAGAAGAGGGTGTTGGCATGCGGGGGAAAGGTGGGAGGGAGTGGAGCCCTGGGATACCTCTAGTAAATATATAGTAAATATATAGTTGTAGTGTCAAAATGCAAATCTGACGCATTCTGTAATTGTCGTTAACATAAACATACAAGCTCACAGTAATTCGCGACGTAATGTCTACGATATTAAAGCTCCACACGATTACGATCTTACGATTATATGTATGAGTAATTCCTATCTCCCTATATTACTCCATAATCATTTACCATTACTCTTTTTATTATTAATAAATATAATTTTTCGACGGTTATTTTTTTTATAAATATTTTAACCAAACAATAAAAAATTATTCTTTCGCCTTTTTGATTAATGTTTCGTTTGCAAGCTTGTAACTTCAACAACAACAACAAAACAACTTTGAAAAAAAAAATACAAGTCAAAAAGCGTGATAAAGTTTTGGTGGTCCTAAAGTTAAAAAATTATAGTTTTTGATTATTTTCTATTTATTAATATTATTAATTTATTTTATTTTTATCTTAAGATATGGTGGGAAATATGGATTATTACAGTTGACCACTTAAGGCCTATGATTCGCAATTTTATTTTAAATGTTTGCAAAAATTATTGTGACGAAGCGGTTCTACGTTTCCTACTTTACATAATAAATCTGATGACCTGTCCGGTAAACGAACACATATACCAAAAAAATTTACCACAAATAGGTATCATGACTTGTAAAATAAAATTATAATAAAAAAAATCAACAAAATAAGAAAAATTGATTTTTATGTTTTTGATCTGAAATTTCTTTTTCCTGATATTTTTTTAAAAGATTGTTGAAAAAAACGAATGAACGGACAATTTATTGGAAGATTGAAATTTGGTGATTGTAGGTGTGGTTTCATGATTTTTTTGTAATAACAAAGTTCGGTTTTTAGATTATGTAGTAATTATGTTTAGTGAAAGTGAAAAAAAAAATATGATTTGAGATATAAATTTAAAGTGAGTTTAATTGAATGTTTAGGTTTGGTGTTTTGTAAATTTAAATCATTTTTTTTTTGGGATTTTGTAATATTTTTGTCTAGTTTGATGTTTATAATATTATTGTAAAGGTGTTATTTGGAATATAAGAAAGAAGTTGAAAAAATTTCTTTACCCGCAACCCAACTGAATTGTTTGTTTTTCAGTTCTACATAACTGAAAGATTGACCTATTGACAACTTTCCAACATCATCGTTTGATTTTGATAAATTGTTTAATGAAAAGCCTAAACAATTAATAATGGCGCAAGGAAATATTCGAAACTCTTCTTTGAAATCAATTGAAGAATTCACGTAGGCTCAGAAAATCCTTGCAACCAACCCAACACTATCAGCCTATCTGGAATCTGTTAAAGTTTTGTTTTACGATAGATAGATAGATTGAGTTTTGAGTAAGACACTTGATGTTGCCATACTTAACCGACCATATAGCATACCATTTGTATACCAGTTTGCTATACAAATTATATTGGTCACAGACTATAGCGCTACAAAGAACTGATATACGCGTGTATATCCAAGATAATGTCTGGATTCATTGTTATTAGTCAACACTGGTCACTGTATAAAGATCGGCTTTATTTCGATTCTTGCTTTAAATTAAGAATCAAAATCATCTAAAAAAACAATTCCAAAAAGTAACTTATTTATAATATTTCAGTTCTTACTTTAAATCAAAGTAAACAATCAAAGGCAAAAGAACCCCAAAATAAACGCCGTAAATCTATTTATTATTTTATTTTTGACCTTCATTAAGTGTTGTTTCGTTGTTCAACAAGTAAAGTGTCCAACATAATTAATTTTGCGGGTTATGCAAAATTTATTAAATGTTAAATGGTTAAATAGTTTTTAAATAGTTTTTGATTTTTTCAATACACAATTTATTTGTTGGGATATGAGTAAAAATAGCGGTATAAGAGATTTGGTTTTTTTATCCAATTAAATGAGAAAAATTGGATTTTTATTTGAGATCAGGTGATGACAATTCTGAATAGTTATCCCGCAAAACCATTTTGAAAAAAGTGAGTAAAATGTGCATAAATTGTGCATGTTACAAAATCCCTGTGCACAAAATTGTGCATCATGCACATGATAAGTACCATATGGTGCACATGTCGTAAAACTCCCTAGCATATATGTGTACACAAATGTTAGCCGCATGTTTCACGCATAATAAAAAACGAAGCGAAACGAAATTTATTTAATGATAAGAAAAATAAAAAAAATGGAGAGCGAAAAAGTAGTTTAACATTTTCTAAAATTTCTGGTTTTATTTAACTTTGTATGAGGTAATATGACTTTCGTAATGTTAAATTGATAAATTTTATGCAAAAGAAAAGGCAATCAAAACATAAACAAAGAGACGCTTTGAATAATTAATTTTTGTGATTCCAAAAAATTATTATATTTATTTAATATTTTGTGACATTTAAATTTATTTTTATATAATATTAAAAAAATTATAGTATTTTTTATATGTGAGCCGATATTTAAATTTATTGATTTCTGATTTTTTTCAAGTGTATCGTTAAAAAAATGGCGAAAAAATAAACGCCTCATTTGGAAATGCAATCACATACATACATTTTCAATTTACAACTTAAAACTACAACCAATTTTAATTGGTTTAATTAATTAATTTTAATCATGTAAACCATGTTTACATGGTTAAAATATCTTAAATTAAAACAAATAGGTATGACGCTAGCACTCAAATACTTTTAAACTTCAACTTAATTTAAAATATACACTAGAATAATCAAACAAAAAACTTAAAAATTGTTTAAAAAATGATCACGAAATGTGGATTCGTGCACAGTAACCAAAGTAACCTATGTATATAAAAAGGAAACAAAGATGGAAAATTCTCGTCAATAAAACATCAATCAATCATCAAAGTAAAATAAATAAGTGATGAAGTAGTTTCAACTTCGAAATTTTCATCGCCTCAACGGCGTAATCGATAGCGTGTTTGCCTAAGAATTCGAGCCAGGCACTGACCAGGAAGGTTTGAATTCATCCGAAACACGAAAAATCTAAAGTGGAGTTTTTTTTCTGAGAAACTTCAAACTATACCTTTGAATTGTAAAAATTCCAATTACTTCTTTACTTACTTGAGATTAATTGATCTCAAAAATCCTCAATCAATCAATCTGTTTGATCGGGCGGTATGAAATTTTTATCAAAGACTATCAAATTGTTATCAGTAGTGCCACAAGTGTTTTAGTGTTATTTAACTAATTAATTTTTCACATTACATTTTTAAAATTAATTTATTTTTTAAATTAGTTAGGTTTACGTGGCATTTTAGTATGTTTTGTGTTTTAAGATTTTTACTGGAAACCATTTTTAAACGAAAACATCGACATATTGGTATTACAGTCAAACCTCTTTTATCCGGAACGGACGGGACCAGGTCAATTCTGGATAAACGATTTTTCCGGATAAAGGATTTGTTTATTTTTTAAATAATTTTAAAGCATGATTTAATAAATTTTTAAACTAAAATTTTATTTATCACATTTTGAATTCATTTTACAGAGAAAATAATAAAAAAAATAAAATATGCATTCCATTTTAAATAAACATAAATGATACATGTTTATATTTATATATGTATGTACATATGTACATACTAACTATTTCTTTTTATATATGTATTGATCCATAGTGGTCTGTTTTTGGTTCTTTCGATTTTCTTTTATTAATTTATCTTGGATTAGATTAAGACTAATTATGTCCTGTTCGGTAATAAAGGTTTTAGTATCCAAGTAGCCAATTAATTTACCAACGGACTCAATAGCTTGATCCGCAGTCATTTTGTTTTCTTCGATTACACCAGCTTCAGAACCATCAGAGCTGTCACTGTCTATTTCAATCGCCGATTCAGGATTTAAAACAGCATTAAGAATTTCATCATTCAAATTAGAATAAACTGGTGCGGATTGATCACAATTCAGCCAGTTCGCGACATCTTCCCTATTACAGTTTTCAAATTGGCTCACAGCACTTACGAGATCGTCAATTAATGGTTGTTCGTCTAGTTCAGTAATGAATCGCTTTCTGTCTCTAAGTTATCTAAATCAGGCCAAATAGTGTGCCAACTATTTCTTAAAACCGTTGATGTTATATCATTCCAGGCGTGAAAAATACACCAAATTAAATCTTTGATGTTATATGATTTTTGTAAAGCCATAATGCCTTCATTAGTCTCCATAGCTGTTATTTTACGTTATCATTTCCTTTCGGTAATTGGCTTTCAAGCTTCTGATAACACCTTGCTCCATGGGCTGTATCAACAATGTACAATGCGGTGGTAAGTATATTGCATGTACATTACCTTCTGTCAATCTATTTGTATCGGGATGTGCTCGGCAGTTATCCAATAATAATATAATTTTGCAATTTTCTGAGAGTCCAGCTTTTTTGCAATGAGCACGTGCTTCCGAGAGAAAATTCTTTTTAAACCATTCAATAGTCATGTCCTGAGTTATCCAAGCTCTTTTATTAAACTTATACAGTACAGGCAAATTATGAACACCTTTTAGTGCTCGGGGTTTACCACTTTTGCCAATTATCAAAAGCTTGCACTTATGAGTCCCTGCCGCGTTTGAACATACAAGGGCTGTTAATCTTTCTTTTGCTGCTTTAATGCCAAAAGGTCTGACCTCATCGGCTACTGCTAATGTGCCATGTGGGAGGCAGTCCCATTGCCCGTTTCGTCGGCATTATATATCTGCTCGGCTTATAAAATTTCCTCTTCTACTAGTCTTGATAGTTCTTCAACAAACAATGTTGCAGCAATGTCATCCGCAGTGAGTCGTTCTCCAACAATATTAAGATGTCGTATTCCATGACAATTCTTAAATTTTTGAAGCCACCCTGATGAATAATTGCAATGGGTGGTAATATTTAGCTCCTTATGAAAATATTTAGCCGTTTCAATAATTGATGGTCCTGAAATAGGAACTCCATCTGCTCGACATTGTTTGAAACATAAGTAGATTGCGTTATCTAATGTGGGATTTTCAGCTGCTCGTACCGTTTTCCTATCAATCATTCCTGTTACGGTCATGCTTTTCATAAAAAAATTAAAAATTGTGTCCTTATTTTTTTTTAAGTCGTAGATTGTTGAAGCTCCTACCCCATATTTATCCTTTAACATGTTGACACTATTTCCACTCTCTAGAGCCTTAATTATTTCAACTTTATTTTTAACTCTTTTAAGTTTTTTTTTGTTAGGTGGCACCATTTGCATATGTTAAAACTGATAAAAAATAACGCACAATTAGACATATATAATTAAAATTAAATTAGAAACATAACTAGAATTTAGAATTATAGACATAAAAGTATTGAAAATACACAATACATATGTCACTGCATACTTACTGTTTTAGTATGAATTTAGCAAAAACACAACATTCCACAATTCGGGGACTTACTAAAATGAATATGAACAATAAATTATATATGCATCTGTTCTACTTCTACACAAAATACAAAATACAAAAACGAAAGAAAAACGGTAAAAATCTGTTTTTACGGATGATAGAGGTTCTTACTGATAATCGATACAAGTTATTTTTCGAAAAAATTTCCGGATATTAGATTTTCCGGTTGATCGAATTCCGGATAAAAGAGGTTTGACGTATTATAAATAACATTTTTTGAGTTTTTTTACGAGCGTGTTTGTTTTACAAAGCGACTTCAAAGAAACCGTAACAAATTGAATCGATGGTGAATGAAAAAAAAGTAAAAGATGATTATGAATTGAATGTAAGAAATCATGTTGGAAAAGGTGATTTTTGCCATGCAATTTGTGTTAGTCCACAATTGCTATGTTTTTACAGGATTATAATAGTTTTGGAAATACATTAAAATAAGTTTTTTGATTTAGTTTATATAATTTTTGTTTGTTTTATTATAATTGATTTAAATTTTTCTTAATTTCTTAATTTTTAACGGATATAGCATTACACTTTATGATTACAGTTCGTTTTACTAGAAAATCCAACCAACCTCCAAACATTTCACTCAACTCACTCAGTACCATATTGAGTACTTGTTATTCAATAAACACCAGCTGTGTATTTTTCTATCACACCATAAATTAATATTCACATTATTATTTTGATATAAATTATTTCTAAAATTAGTCTGTAATCTATAAATATTACGTGGTCATTTAAATAATTTTATTTTAAATATTTGTTGTTTCATTTAGAACATCGACTAGCATTTAGTTGTGGTTTTAAAAAATTTAAATATTTTTTAAATTTACTTTAAAATTTTTAATATTGCTCATCACTATCTTACAGAGTTTAAAATAGAGAACTAAAATAATTTCCAACAAATCTCAAACTCAATATTCTTATAAAAAATGTTTGTGTTTAGTTAAAATAGTTTTTATAATTATTTTTCATCCATTTTGTAAATTAATAACATTATTATAAAAACCTTTAAACAACAATTTCTTTAAATGAAAAATTTGTTTACAATTTCCATCCAAAGTTCGTTTATATCCTCCTCGGCATGGAAGTCGACCCAGTTTTGAAAAAATTCCCACAATTAAGATTGTGAAAATTATTGTTAATTTAAACAGTTTCATAATTTAATTAAACTGTATTTTTGTTTTTATGTGTACAAACTCTTTTTTCCCCTAAAACTGATTTACTAACGTTTGACCTGCTTTTGAAAATGGATTGCAAAACTATTATCTTATTTTGTTAATAAAGATTATGCGGCTGCAATGATTAAAATGAAAAAAAAATTATAAATGTATTTACTGATAAAAGATTAATTTTAGAATTCCAATGTTTACTCACATTGCAAAGTTTCATATGATATGATTAACGCCACATATACAATTAGATTGTAATACATTATTCAAGTTTTGTTATTCAAGCTTCTAATTATTCAAGCATCATTCTTAAATTTTTAAAATTCTAAGCATCATTTGGTTAAATTAATTTAAAAAAATAATTTTATATATGGGATTTTTTGCACTAAATTTCTAGACAATACTTTGTGTGAATTCATAGAATGGGGAACATTTCTATTCTAATTAACATCCTAAGTCACGATTGTATAGTCGTTATAGATTGTTTCCATTTACCAATCAATGTGAAATCAATGGCTTACACTTGGTCAATTTGTAGTCCTATATGTATTATTATTAGGCTACATTAAGAGAATTTAAATTTATTGGAGATTACATCATACCTTTGAATTGAAAAAATTCCAATTACTTCTTTACTTACTTGAGTTTAATTGATCTCAAAAATCTAAAATAAATTTAAGTTCTCTTAATGTAGTCTAATATTTATACATATAGGACTACAAATTGACCAAGTGTCAGCCATTGATTTCACATTGATTGGAAACAATCAATAATGACTATACAATCGTGACTTAGGATGTTAATTACAATAGAAATGTTCCCCATTCTATGAACTCACACAAAGTATTGTCTAGAAATTTAATGCGAAAAATCCCATATAATGTAAAAGCATTTCCATAATATGGAGTCTAATGACAGTGGAAAAATTCAACTTAAGTAAAAATAAATAGGTGATAAAGAAGTTTCAACTTCGAAATTGTCATCGCCTCAACGGCGTAATCGATAGTTTGTCTGCCTAAGGATTCGAGACAGGCACTGACAAGGAAGGTTCATCCAAAACACGAAAAATGTGAAGTGGAGTTTTTTTTCTGAGAAATTTCAAACCATACCTTTGAATTGAAAAAATTCCAATTCCCATTAGGGGTAAATCAATCTGTCCATCTTCAATAAACACACATACATGTAATCAGATAAATTTATAATAATTATGTTTATGATACAAATTTTGCTTTTATTGAAATTACACAGTGGACAATAAATTCACTGGATTTCTTTATAGGAAATGAAACGTAGAATACGATAATCATACTAAAAACTCATTTCGTGGGTAGGGGGGCAATGACTACAGATCGATTTGAACATTTTATTTATTTATAGCAATAGCAAATTGTCAATAACTTTTACTAATTTTAATAGAACCTTTAATAGAACCGATGTTATGAATATTTGAAAATAACTCGTCAAGCCAAAAATCACGAAATTCTCGAAATTTAGAACCGCTATATTTTCCAAAAAAAAAAAAAATCCTCGAACACGTATATCTCTTTTTTCGATATAAAACCCATAAAAAAAATTACAGCCAAATCAAAAATGTGTCGGTCAGAAAAGTGTTCGGTTTGTAAAAGAATAACCCATATGAGAGAAATAAAATACATGAAATAATTGCATTTTAATAATTTTGTTTGTTCAAACTTAACAAGTATAGAGTTTCTGCTCGAGAAATCCGGTCTCGAGATTCTCGAGAAAGAATTGTAATTTTGAACTCTCGAATTCTCGAGAAATGATATTTCTCCATTTTCGAGACTCTCATATCTCGAGAAAAATTGTCGAGAATCTCGAGATTTAATAAACCATCATAATTTATTCAATATTGTTATTTTGAGTATTTTTTTAATAAACAAAAATTGTTAATGTCAATCTCCATCACTTTCTGGTTGTTAAATCTGTGATGTATGTAATGCTCACACAATAAAATAATTGTTTTTAGCATAATCTAGTTATTTGTTTTGATTGTATTAAATAATAAATAATAATTAAATTGTATATAGATACCGTTGTTAATGCTTGTAAAAGAAATAATAATCAATATGTTTTGAGTTGTGATAAGTTACTCGAAGAGTAAAGATTCAATGGAATATACATTGTTTGCCTTTAAATAAATTGTGTAAATATTATAATTTATATATAGTGTTATGTGTTTTACTTAAGCCCATGAAAGTTAAGGTAACCCGATAGCCCAGATTATAACAAAATCTAGATGTTGATGCAAACAGTAATACCTAATACGAATTTAGGATAATATTGTTATTTGTTATAATACATATTGGGAAAAACCTATTTTTATTGCTATGCTAAAATAACCTAAGATCATCAAAATGAAGACTTTTAATCTATAGTTTATCATAGCAATTGATGAATGGACAAACTTCCGCAAGCGTAGATATTTGAACGTACATTTGTATTATATTAAAGGGAAATTGGAAAACCTAGGATTGATGCGAATTGAAGGTTCATATCCAGCTGAAAAAGCCTACGAAAATTACAGGCCAGATATTGTTTTCACTACAAGCGCTGAGCCAGTGTAATGTTGAAATACGGCAAAATATCTCCAGCTTTCCAACAGTTATGTTGCAGTCATGGGAAACACCTAACGAAAATGTCAATATTTTATAAAGAAAATGAAACCAGTTAAAAATCAGTGAAAGTGAAGCTTCCAATAGTGATTCCGATTCAGTTCTATAACAAAATGAAGTTTTAGCTGACAATTTAGTATTAAAATAATAATAATTTAGTATTAAAATAATTTGTAAAATTATATAAAAAAATTAAATGGAGAGAAAAACGAGTTGCCATTACTTCTGGATTACAAAACTAAACAAAATTCTATTGAAACCATGAATAACGGTTTTTGCCAGTCAAACCAGCAGTTTAAAACACTTCTAAATTTAAATCATTTTTGGAATACTAAATAAGATGATGTTGAGTGCCATAGGTTCCACAAAATCAATTAAAGCTTTCAACCTCAGGCTGTCTCATTATTATCTGCAGAGGGAATCCTAAAATTTCTATTCACATCTCTTCGGAAAAACAGTTCAGAAATAAGCTTGAAATTTTTATTTGAAATACAATCTCCAATTTTTAAAGGAGAGATAACTCAATAAATTCGTTATTGATGAAAAACGTGATCTACACAGTTGAAAAAGTCGAAATTTGAACTTGACCATTTTTGATTTTCCTGAAACTTGGCATATAAGTAGTATGGACAAAATAAAAAATACGGGTTATTTTAAAATTTTTTTAAAGTGCATAGTTTGAGCATAGGGGGCACCCCAACATGCATGAAAAATGAAAATTCTGCCAATCCGATGTAACTTTGAAATTAAATTGCTCAAGAACGGCTATACCAATTTCAAACTTTTTTTTGTTTGATAGATGATTAATTAGACGTTTGAAAAAAAATTAATTTATTGGTTTTATAATTAGTTTTTAAATAAAAATATTAAAAAAACGTTTTTAAAGATGGCACTAGGGTCAAAGATCAATTGGAATTTAATTAATTTTTTTTCTGAAAATAGTTCTATCCTTACTCTAAAATATATCAAATTAACAAAGAGGCTAAAATTCTTGTTCTTGAGATATTTAATTTTAAAGATTTCTAGTACGGCTGAAATTCGAATTTTTCTTCATTTTTTCAAACAACTTCCATTAACAAAAAATTTTAAAATCAATTAAATTTTAAATTTTCTTTATTTTTTAAATATAGTTCTAACCTTCCTTTACAATATATCAAATTTACAAATAGGCATTAATTCGTGTTCTTCAGATATTTAATTTTAAAGATTTTTAGTTCGATTAAAATTCTAATTGTTCATTATTTTCTCGAACTTCAGTGGTTAAAATTTTTTGATGATTAAAATTGTTCGAAAAAATAATGAACAATTAGAATTTTAGAATGACTAAAAATCTTTAAAATTAAATATCTCAAGAACACGAATTAATGCCTCTTTGTAAATTTGATATATTTTAAAGGAAGGGTAGAACTATATTTAAAAAATAAAAAAAGTTAAAATTTAATTGATTTTAAAATTTTTTGTTTAGAAGTTGTTTGAAAAAATGAAGAAAAATTCGAATTTCAGCCGTACTAAAAATCTTTAAAATTAAATATCTCTAGAAGAAGAATTTTAGCCTCTTTGTTAATTTGATATATTTTAGAGTAAGGATAGAACTATTTTCAGAAAAAAAATTAATTAAATTCCAATTGATCTTTGACCCTAGCGCCATCTTTAAAAACGTTTTTTTAATATTTTTATTTAAAAACTAATTATAAAAACAGTAAATTAATTTTTTTTCACACGACTAATTAATCATCTATCAAACAAAATAAAGTTTGATGAAATCGGTATACCGTGCTTGAGCAATTTAATTTCAAAGTTACATCGGATTGGCAGAATTTTCACTTTTCATGCATGTTGGGGTGCCCCCTATGCTCAAACTATGCACTTTAAATAAATTTTAAAATAACCCGTATTTTTTATTTTGTCCATACTACTTATATGCCAAGTTTCAGGAAAATCAAAAATGGTCAAGTTTTCACAACTCTGTCTAGAACACGTTTTTCATCTATTGAAATTTCTTCACAATCCAAAGTCAGTTAGTCAACCCGAGCAAAAAGGTTTTTTTCTATTTATTCTAAAAGCGAAATTATAAAAACTACAAAAAAATTTTCTCGAAGATTATTTAAAGATCCAGAAATTGATTCTTCTAATTAAAATGAAAGCATTACATATATCGACGAATGACATCAACGAAAGTGAAGAGCTTACACAGCCATTGGACTCAGAATTTGAGGAAAAGGGTTGCGTTGAATTAAATTTAGAAGTATTTGTGAGAGTTTGAGAATGCAGTCAACAATAAATGACGACTACCGCTCACTATCAAAGGAAATGAATATATTTGAAGCTACTGGTAAGATTATTTTCAATTCATAACTTCTAAAAAACACTCTAATTTTGATAAAACCTAAATACACTGAAAACGAGAGAAATTTTTCTTTATCTGGAAATTTTGACAGTAAACGGGGAGTTATTGTTTTTGTTAAAACTAATGTTTAATAATTCTCGAGAATCACAAGAAATTCAAATAATTATTCCCAATTTCTCGAGAAACCCAAACGCTAATAAACTCGAGAATCTCGAATCAGAACTCGAATCTCGAATCAAAACTCGAATCAGAAACTCTAAACAAGTATCTATATATATAATACCCAAAAAAACGAAAAAGCGTAGCCATACCATAGAAAAGACGACTGAAGGGTGTATGGTAGGGAAAAAATAAAAATAAAAACGAAGCAAACAAAATTTATTAAATTTCTATTTAGTATTTTATATTTTCTCTTTATATTTCAATTTAGTTTATGCTTTGCTTTCGGAGTGAATAGACGTATTATTTTTCATTGTTTTTAAATATTATTATTATTATTTTTCTTTGATTTTCTTTGAATTAATTATTATTTTTCTTTGTTTTTAAGTATTTTCTATTGATTAGAAATCAAAGAAACAATTCATAAAATTGATCTGTTCTTTCTTTGCAAAACAAGATAAGCAGGCTACAGATCTTCAATCAATTGAAAACGGAAATAAACGAAATAAAATTTAGGGGATATTTACACTAAATTTTATTCCGTTTATTTTCGTTTTCGAAATGATTGACAAATCGATTGTCAGTCTGTAGCCTGCTATAGAGAAATATTTCATAATAGCCGTGTTCAATTAGACTGAAACAACTGAATTATCTGAAAAGAATATATTAAGCATAACATGTAAAATGTATTTTAGCTAGAACATAAAAAACGTTTTGTTGTCATTGTCGATGTAATGGGTTGTGAGAAAGGTTCGGGGTTCAACGCGGACCCTATATAGATTTTTAATTGTTTTGTCTATTTTTTTATAGAACATTAAAATTATTCCTTTAATTAATTATTAAAGGAAAAATTTTAGGGGGGTATACCTCCTTCTATTAATTTAGAGGGCTATACCCCTAGATTTAATAAATTTCACTAAATTGAAAGTGAAATTTATGAAATAATTAAAATGGATGAAATAGAATTATATATATTTTACAATTTTACCAATTGAAATATCATTTGCTTCAGTTAAATGCACATTATTTACAGAAATTATCTCATTAATATTATTAGTTTTAATATTCTTAGTGAGAATCTCATCGATTAGTTGCCAATTTCTTTTAGGATTGGACTTATTATTATTAAAACGATCCAAGTAATACTGTTCTTTCTCAAGCTTTATATCTTCATTAATTTTTAAACAGTAGGATGTATAATATTTTTTTAAATTTACATTAAGTGGATTTTTGCCAACGGTTTTTGCTAGTTTATTTTTCTTATTAATTCGCCTAGCAAGGCTTAAAGAAATCCAGGGTTGAACTCTCTAAGTAGAACGATTCTGTGATACGTCGAAGTAACAGCTATTTATTAAGCTATTTAATGTTTCACAAAACTTATCAAAAGCTGTGACAATATCCGATTCTTTCAGTAAAGCACTCCAATAACACTGAACTAATAATTTGTTTAGTTTTTAATAATCAATCTTACGAAAATTCTGCCTTAAATGGTTACGTTCGGCTATAATGGTAGAAGATTTAATACTAAATTCAATCATGTGATGATCGGTAATGTTCAAATCAACAGTTGCAGCCGAAATTGTAGTAAAATCATTAGATCGGAGACGCACAAATAGATGATCCAAACAGGATGTAGAGCTAACACAGGATACAGTTACACAATTTATGAGCGACTTTAAGCCAAGTGATGATAAAAGAAACATATAGTTATTGCAGCTGATTGGAAAATTTAGAAAATTAATATTTATGTCACCAAAGATCAGCAAATTTTTATGAGAAATCGCTCCAATAATAATACTGAACTCATCTAGAAAACAATGTACAGAAAACTCTTGAAGTCGATAAACACAAATAAAAACATAAGATTCATTATTAATTAAACAATCGGCTTTAATAATATCAGCCGATTTACAATTGATGATATTATAGGAACAATTTAACAAGGATGAACCAAATACGCATACACTACCAGATCTAAACGAATCGTTACAATTAGCAAAAAGATCGAAACCGCGTATATTGTAGTTAGAGAGCTCATAATCATAAATCCAGATCTCAGATAGAAATAGTAAGGCAGGCATCTTATCAAGAGAATGCAGATAGGCAGTAATTTTATCGAAATTGGCACGTAAGCTTCTAATATTTTGATGAATAACGAGAAAGTCATTTAAATTGCAAGAATTATTTGGTATTGTTGCATGGGAAACAACGAGAACATTTAACACTTCATTACTATCATCATGATAATCTTCTTCATCTCTAAAATTAGACATAAAAAATTAAAATTAAAATAATTTATTTATGATACTTAAACTATTCTTTGAAGATCATCAATAAAGTTGATAGTAGTTACGTTACAGCCATCAGTACGTCTCATTAATATTCCCATCACGAACCCATAGGTACTTAAAACTCTTCTCCTTTTTGGATCACTTTGCAGCAGCATACATTTGTCTTTTTGCGAATGTTAAACTGTTGTTAATAAAAATTGGGTTTGTACTTTGTTTACCAAAGACGCTAGTTGTAATTTTAGTTTTAACACTCCGTTTCACTCGTAACATATTGTTTTTGATTCCAATATCCGATAATTCAACACTAACAATACCAAGATTGTCAGTCGACAAATCGCTTTTTATTTTTTTCCAAAAACATTTATGTATATTTTTATCATCCAATTGAATATTCAAAACTTTATCAAAAAACCAGATGACAGACGACTTCAAACGATCATTTTGTACATGCGGATAACCATACAACTCGATACATTTTTGCAAAGCACCTTGTTCAAGGTTGTTAACTGTGGTTTTTAAAACACTAATTTCTGACTTCATTTTGGCGTTATCAGCAGTAAGAAAATTAATCTTTTCCTGAAAGACACTTTTAAATGTTAACATTTTATCATTAATTCGTTTCGTCATAGACACAACTTCCTGTTTTAATAGTTTCATTTCATTCTAAATATCCTTCAGAGAGAGATTATTTGCAGCAGATGACCCAGAGAACAGACATGATTCAGTATCAGAGGCAGATACAGGATTTTTCATTTTCTTATGCTTTGACTTGCATTCGTTGCACCTCCAAAGTTTGTTTTCGTTAAGGATCAACTCTATCTCCGACCTTGATATGTTAACACAACTGCTGTGAAGGAAAATCGAATATTCAGAGCATTTGATTTTGTTGTGGCCGTCGCGAACAATTTTTCCCTCACAAATCTGGCAAGACATTTTTGTTAATATAGGTTATTTAATGAACAGTAAGATGAAAACTTCTAGCAATAAAAATGCAATAAAAATTGATCGACGTTCGTACGAGAGAAATTGATTGACGTTCATCTTTGTCAACCCAAACCAGCTGTCAACAGCACAGAATGCGTATTTTAAAGGTAAATTTATGGAACGGCTCTGCACTTTCTATGAGCAACTTCGTTTGCAGGAACATCAACAATGGACTGGGATAGTCAACTTATAAAAGACATGGCCGCCGTGGTACTCGTGGAGGGTGGTGGTCTGGTACTTTCAGAACAAACTAAATATCAACTGGAAACCAAATATCAGAGAGAGAGAGAGAGAGTTCAAAAGCCACGGTAGCATTTTGCTCATGTAAAACACCCATCCGCATGAAAAAATATGGGATTTTGATCACCATGTCTCCCAATCCCTTATATACCCAAGTATTCATATATCTCTCTGATCAAACCGATTTTAATGTGCAGTTTAATCATATGATGGACTACACTCTTCAATACTGACAACTGGAACTTGATAGAAAAAGGACAAAGAATGACTTACCTGTTTTTATGTGGGGCGATACGTACAACGGCCACTCTGGTGATGGAGGTCGTTAAAATAGTCGTTAACCACTCGTTTTGGTAATAACTTAAAAACTAAGCAGTTGAAAATTCAATGAACATTTCTTTAAAAATAATTTCATTTTTTTCGATTTTTATAGACTAAACTCGATTCCTTAAAAAACTGTTGTTTTACTATCTCCTTATCTATGTCCATAAAATATAGATAAAAACAAATACTTCAATTTTTTTTGTTATCATCAGGTGTGGGACAACACATTTAATAACTATAGAAAATTTCAAGTTGATAGCACTTATAGTTTGTGAGTAGATTGATTATGTAGAAATTTGGACGTACACCGAAGTCTTACCAATAGGGTACCGTTTTTACTTTTTCAAAGTACGGAACCCTAAATATGGAGAGTGAAAAAGAAGTTTAACATTTTCTAATATTTCTGGTTTTATTTAACTTTGTATGAGGAAATATGACTTTCGTAATATTAAATTGATGAATTTTGTCAAACTTTCTTTTAAAATTATATGCGAAAGAAAAGGCAATAAAAACGTACACTAAAAACAAACAGACACTTTGAATAATTAATTTTTTTGATTCCAAAAAATTATTATATTTATTTAATATTTTTTGACATTTAAAGTTATTTTTTTATGATATTAAAAAAATTTTGGAAAATAATATAATTTTTTATATGTGAGCCAAATATTTAAATTTATTGATTTTTTTTTCAATTGTATCGTTAAAAAAACGTTTTTCGCCGTTTTTTTAACGCCTCACATAAACGCCTCATTTGCAAATTCACACACATACATTTTCAATTCACAACTTAAAACTGCAACAGTAACCTTTATTTGTCGTAATTACGGAGATTCATAACGTTTCAGAAGATCCTAGTCAGAAAAAATATACTTCAAATTTTGTTGTATTTATGCTTATAAGTTCTATGCAATTTTGTAAACATGTTTACATGATTGAAAAATCTTAAATTAAAACAAATAGGTATGCGTATGACGTTAGCACTCAAATACTTTTAAACTTCAATTTAATTTAAAATATACACTAGAATATTTAAACAAAAAAGTTTAAAAATTATTTAAAAAAATGTTCACGAAATGTGGATAGATTCGTGCACCAATAAAAGTAACCAATAAAAGTAACCAATAAAAGTAACCAATGCATATAAAAAGGAAACAAAGATGGAAAATTCTCGTCAATAAAACAATCAATCTATTTGATCGGGCGGTATGAAATTTTTATCAAAGATTATCAAATTGTTATCAGTAGTGCCACAAGTGTTTTAGTGTAAATTATTTAACTAATTAATTTTTCACATTACATTTTAAAATTAATTTATTTTTTAAATTAGTGGCATTTTAGTATGTATTGTGTATTAAGATTTTTGCTGGAAACCATTTTTAAAAGCAAACATAAACATTCTGGTCTTATTATTATAAATAACATTTTTTGGATTTTTTTTACGAGCGTGTTTGTTTTACAAAGCACCTTCAAAGAAAGCGTAACAAATTGAATGGATGGTAGAGGAAAAAAGACGTAAAAGACGATTATGAATTGGATGTAAGAAATTATATTGGAAAAGGTTATTTTCGCAATGCAATTTGTGTTAGTCTACAATTGTTATGTTTTTACAGGATTATAATTGTTTTGGAATACATTAAAATAAGTTTTTTGATTTAGTTTATATATAATTTTTGTTTGTTTCATGATAATTGATTTAAATTTTTCTAAATTTCTCCGGGTTCAGATTCACTGGGCCATAGACCACAAATTCATTTTGAAATGCAAATATAACAACCTCCCAATTTACTAAGTAATTTTAAAATTAGGGAAATACTTAGCATCATCAGAAGCTACAAATAGTCAGAGTAGAGACGGAGATCGTGTGGAATCCCAAAGGTACCTATTTTAGTCTAAGTGTGTCTTCCTGACCTTGTGCTAAGATGACAGGCACTGCAATCTAGCATAACCCAGCCACATCATATATAATGCTTTCTTTTTATTTCATGGTAAAAAGAACTTCAAGCGTCCCATGCTTCGTAGTTAGTAAAAAATATGCAATTTAATTTTTAACGGATATAGCTTACACATTATGGTTATAGTTCGTTTCACTAGAAATACAACCAACCTTCAAACATTTCACTCAACTCACTCAGTAACACATTGAGTACTTGTTATTATTCAATAAACCCCAGCTATGTATTCATCTATCACACATTGAATTGATAATCACATTATTATATTGATACATATTATTTCTAAAATGAGTCTGTAATCTACAAATATTACGTGGTAATTTCAATAATTTTTTTTTAAATATTTGTTGTTTCATTTAGAACATCGACTAGGATTTAGTTAAAGTTTTAGGTAATTGAATAATTTTTTTTTAATTAATTTTAAAATTTTTTATATTGCACATCACTATCTTGAAGAGCTTTTTTTTTTGATCAAATCAATGTAATATCGAGACTATATAAAAATATGAATAAACAGTGTGACTTTATAAAGTGGAACAGAAGGAGTCGAGTTTATAAATCAAATCAATAAAAAATAAAATGATTTCCAACAAATCTCAAACTAAATATTCTATTAAAAAAATGTTTGTGTTTAGTTAAAATAGTTTTTATATTTTTTTTCATTCATTTGTAAATTAATAACATTATTATAAAAAACTTTAAACAACAATTTCTTTAAATGAAAAATTCGTTTACAATCTCCATCCAAAGTTCGTTCATATCCTGGTCGACATGGAATCTCAAAACGTCGATGCAGTTTTGAAAAAATTCCCACAATTAAGATTGTCAAAATTATTGTTAATTTAAACAGTTTCATAATTTAATTAAACTGTATTTTTATTTTTATGTTAACAAACTCTTTTTTCCCCTAAAACTGATACACTAACGTTTGACCTGCTTTTGAAAATGGATTGCAAAATTATTATCTTATTTTGTTAATAAAAATTATTCTGATGCAATGATTAAAATGAAAAAAAAATTATAAATGTAATTACTGATAAAAGATTAATTTTAGAATTCTAATGTTTACCACATTGCAAAGTTTCATACGATATGATTTACGCCACATATACAATTAAATTGAAATACATTAAACAAGTTTTGTTATTCAAACTTCTAATTATTCAAGCATCTTTCTTAAATTTCTAAAATTCTAAGCATCATTTGGTTAAATTAATTAAAAAAATAATTTTATATATTTCCTTCCATATAAATATTAAAACTAAAAATAATCAGCAACATTACGGTTCTTATAGAATCGTTTAACTTGTTAATACTTGTTCTATCGTTAATATTAATTCTCAGTTTAGTTCTGAAAACATCCATGGTTATTAAAGATGTTAAATTACCAGACTCTAAAACGCTCCTTATATCACTGCTTTACGCCGTTCTTTCAGAGCGAGTAACTTAAAAATAATATAACACTCCCAAACACGGGAGAGGAAATAATAATCTGACTTCTAAATTAAAATATATACTTTCTTTCAAATACTCAACATTTCATTTTTACTTCAACATGATGATTTCCAACGTAAAAAAAAAAATAATTCTTGTAAATGTTTTGTTCCATTTTGCTAGTATTGTTATAAAAATATATAAAGGATGACAAAAAGGTCGTAATTTTTGTCTTTTACAAATGAGATGAAAGAAAATAAAAATAAAATAAAAACTCCAAAGGAGTGAATCTGGAAAAACTAAAAATTTTGCTCTTTAAGGAAGAACGATATTGGAATTAACATTTTAATCTGTGAATACTATTTTAAGGAGTGAAATGAGTGCTCGAATAAAATAAAATTGCAAACTCTAAAAATGACTAATATGTACTAAAAGGTATTTAAACAGCTCCAAGCCTTGTTTTCAGCATTTCTTATCGTAAACCTTACGACACTTAAACTTGTGAAAAAAAAAAAATTAAAAAAAGTAAAACTACATTAACTTCATTTTAAAAGTATTATAAGATCCATTAATTTTTCATAAATTTTACTTAACATAAAACTTAATCTTTGGAATAGGAAATGAGTTGAGTTGTCGTCGTTGATGAAAATTAAAATAAAATTTTCTTCTTTTGTTCAAACAAACAAAAAAAAAACATTCTTAAAATTAATAATTTAGAATTAAGAAAAGTGAAAAACATTTTTTTATTTGTTACATCCGACGAAAAAAACTAATTTTCATTAAAATAAAAAAAGGCAACCACTTTCGACACAAAGTATAAATAGACAAGTTCATTACTTTAAATTGCAAAAATTAGTGGAAAACACCTGATGATAGGAATTATTATGCAGATAATGAGAAAAATTAATGTAGAATTTTTTTTTTGTTGAATAAAATTGAAACTGTAAAAAATTGAAGGATCTCCATTATTATATGAAGAGGAATATAATTATTGAATAATTAATGATGATTATACAAGTTAGGAGAAGATAAAGTAATGGTAATGGTTTTGTGATAAGTTATTAATTTTATATATTCCTTGCCCTATTCTTGAATTAAATAAATTTTACTTTAAAAAGACAAATGCGACTTTTTTTAATTATTTATTTTATTTTGGTAATAACAATGCTAAATATCTCAACACATTGCGGTTTTATTTAAATTATTATATAACACAAAAATATGAAAATTGATATTTTGGGTTCGAATTGGCGGAGGGCTTGAATTCATCCAAAACACGTAAATGAGAAATGGAGTTTTTGTCGGAGATATTTCCAACCATACCTTTAATTTTCAACAATATCTTTAGTTAAATTGCTCACAAAAATCCTCCAAAAAGTTATTATTACACGAAATACACCAACATTTTTCTAAAAGGAGTTTTTCTAAGAAGAAATGAAAAATGATTTCGAATTGCAAAATTCAAATGATTTCCAATATGCACTTCAGCTTAATTGTTCACAAAAAACCGCTTCAAAAAAGTTATTATTATTCAGGAATTTGTGAGCAATTAAAGTCAAGTAACTATGGAATTAATTTGAATTTTTCCAATTCAAATGTATGATTGGAAATATCTCAGAAAAAAACTCTGTTTTCTCTTTTACGTGTTTTGATTGAGATTCGAACCAATCAGTACCAACAACGAGTCCATTTCTTTTGGCAGACACGTTTAACCACTACGCTACCAAGGCGATGATATTTCTAAGTTGATACTTCATCATCAGTTATCTAACCTTAGTTGAATTTCTCAATCGTCAGTTAGACCTAATTTTTAATGGAAATTTTTATTCATTTTGAATGAAGATTTTTTTTTTTTGCATTGAATTTTTCGTGACAGTACTATTGTGTGAATTCATAGAATGTGTAATATTTCTATTATAGTCAACATTCTAAGTCACATGTATATAGTCATTATTGATTGTTTCCAATCAATGCGAAAATCAATGATCGACACTTGGTCAATTATTGTCATATATGCACACAACATGAATTAACACACTAGTTCTGTCAAGAAAAATTCAATGCAAAAAAAAGAGGATATTCTTATACTTTGTGGTGCTTATTAGCAATTATTGTTTTCTTTTCATTCCTTTTGTATTGGGTTTCTATTTAAATCACTATTGACATTGCACAATAAACACCATTTATATTTCAAAATAGCTGACAGCAATAGTTTTGGGTTATTGACAATAATAACTACTTTATTTTTTACAGTTAACTATTTAATTTTATCCAAAATACATCTTAGACCACAATTATGGAAACTATGGAAACTTAGTTGACCAAACCAAAGTCGAATTTCCCGACACAATTTCAACTATATCCCAACTGCTCAGTCAAAAAAAAACAAAACTTTTTCAATTCAAAAATGATCATCCTCCAATTTGGCTTTCTCACCAAATTCCTTGGTTCGTATTTCTGTAGTCTTTAACTTTTGAAGATTAAAAGAATAGAATACGGTTTTGAAGTATCATATGTACTTCATAGGATACATAAATGTCATTTTCTACACACGTGAGTTGAAAAGTATTTGAAAATGTATATATAAATTTGTATGTAATGAAGATGGGATTTTGTAGTACGGTTGATACAAAAAATATCTTGCCCATTACAGGACAGAACAAAAAGAGGAAGTCTGGCTGGCTTACATTCGTCCTGAGAATAAAAACCAAAATGAGTCACGCCTGGAACCCAAACCTCGAGAGAAACACTCTCAGACACTACAGACTGAGCTACCTGGGCAAGGAGCAAAATAAAAGAAACAAAAGTGTAAGAACAAAAATAACTTAATAACAAACAAAAATCCCATTCAAGAAAAAACTTTCAGTTGAATAATCGAGCTGATTCCTAGCAACCACAAAATCCAAAACAAAAAATTTAATTAAAACAAATAAGACTCGGGTGCTTGTGTAAAATCGATGGATGACAGAGGTGGTCAAACTATGGCTTAAAAAGCGTGCTAGTATTTTCCTATCCATCGCTTTCTGCAAGCCAAATACACCACCGGAATACAGTGTGTTGGGAATAAATAGATTGATATTGGGATAGAGAGAACTTCAGTCACAGCAGTCCGAACGACATGCGATCTTTTTCACTATTATCATCAACAGGTCTGCGCTCTTCATACTCGCCAACAGGATACGCTCTAACAAATAGAATTTTCTAATACCATGGTAGTTAGTTTCATGGCAGTCCTGACCTTATTATTGTCTACGCCAGTGTTGCCAGATCGCGGGATTTTTTCCCGTTTGCGGGATATTTCATATAAAACGGGAAAGCGGGAAAAAACTAGGAAAGTGCGGGATTTTTCACATTTAATAATAGAATCGTTTTAAATTAAAACTTATTTTGAAATGGTTGCACCAGCTAATTTTTTACCAGGCTTCAGAAAGATGTCGATCACCCTATAATTTTACTTAAATGCATATGCCATCTATCGGCTTTAGTATTGTCAAATCCGCGATGGAATTTAAGCCTTCTGCTGTTTAAATATTTCTTAGGGAGATAGGTACGTTTTGAAAACCCCAACAGACCACCATGTTATCTGAGTTTCAGGAATATTTTGATGCTGCGAAAGGAGAGATGAAATCACCTGGAACTCCAAGTTGGCTCTCTATACATCCATCCTTTTTAAACGTATTAAAAAAATTGGGATGTTTGGCATCACTATTTTATTTCTGAGCAGTTGTTTACGTATCGAAAAAGAGCTATTACAATTTTAAAATTGTTTGAAAATCATGAAATCAAGACATATTTACTTCTTTTAAAAAATGTCATTCTCAATTTTAATAGATTTAATGCTCCATTTTATAGCAGCAGTTTCTTCTTATTCCACAAGTTGTACGGAGAATCGAAACAATAGCAATATATTGGGTATGTGTTTAATGCAATATTTTATTTTTCAGGGGAAATTTACGATGTGAGGCACAAGCGAGCATTACAAATTTTGGAGAGAATAAAATTCATGAAAAACGAACCCAATACAACGTTTTATCCTTCCGATAGAGTAACATTTATTAATTTAAATTGAATTATTTTAAAATTTGTTGATAAAACAAGTAAAACGAAAAAGGAAAAACAATGAATTTTATTGTATATTTTTGAATAATTAATTCCAAACAATTAACCAGATTTGATTCATTTCGGTATCTATTTAATTATTTGGTATTTTGAAAATGAAAAGTCTATAAAAAGCCTAATGAAAGCACTACCTGATGAAAGACATCAAATTTTATACTAATGAGAAACCAAAAAACAATCTTTTGGAAATTTAATTCAATTTGATCATAGTAGTCTTTGCCTTTTTTAATATTCGAGAGAGGAACATGCGCTTCAGTTTGAACTGACTGTTTTTTATATAATCAGTACGTCTATTCCGCCATTTCTCTGGGAATTGTGAATTGAGAAAAAAGTGCAATAAATGAAATAACGAAATATTTTCTAATACGAATTTGTTATTTCCTGCGGCACGGAATTCTAGTTATGAAAAATTGCTACAATTTATTTCCCAATTCCTATTTCACGATGTACCGGAATAGGGCTACAGGTCGAAAATGTTTGCTTTTGATTTTTTATAACATGCAATCAAATTTTTATAAATTAAAATAAAATTTATTTCAGCATTCAATACAATCAAATAAATTGTTTTATTGTGTTCCGCCACATTCGCAGTACAGAATAAAATTAACAGCTGTTTGTTTCATTCTATATATTAAGACTAATAACGTACACAAATATAGTCGTAAAAAAACAGAGATATACCTATATTTATAGTTTGCGGAAGGATAAATATTGTTATGATTGTGGTGGTTTTTGAAGTTTTTCAATAAATAATTGAATTTATATGTATATTTTTATTGAAAACTTGATGGGAATTTCTGAGGGATTTTTTCCTTAAAAAAACGGGAAAAATCGGGAATTTACGATACGTCAACGGGAAATTCATTTTTGAAAATCTGGCATCACTGGTCTACGCCTTAGGACTTACAAGAATCTTGCCTTTCAACCACAGAAAAAATCTTAAAAAAATACATAAAAACAAAAACGTTGTCTGCTCGCTAAGACTTACAAGACATGTTGGCCTCCGCACATAATACAATACATAAACATTAAAAAAATGCACTCATCAAAACAAAAATATCGTTTACGCGTCAAGACTTACAAGACATCTTGTTTTCCGCCCACAAAACAACTCATTACTACAAAAATTCATACAAAAACCAAAAAAAATTTTCAAAAATTAAATAGAATACAAAAAATTTTCACACTTACAAATCCAAATCTAAATTTCAAAAATAAATTAAAATGCACAAAAAATTTACTATTCTAGATGGAAGCCATGACCACTAGCTGGATCGTCTATCTCCATAAATTACTTAATGGCGGAGGGCCATGGAAAAATTCGGATTAGAAGTCACAATGACAATAGTAGATTGTATTACTAGTACAACTCGCGTTTGGAAAACGCATTGGCACTAGTAATACACACTGTTTTTTGTAACAAGTGCATAAAATTTATAAATATTTATTTAATTGTTCATTTAATCATTTATTTAACAAAGTTAAAAACAAATTTAAGTTTCTTAAATAGTTGTAAATTATACTAGCTCGAAAAAATATAAGAATCCAACTAAATAACACATAGTAATCCAACTGAGCTGTCAAAATTGTGAACTTTGAAAACCTAAATGAATTGTTTTTTCTTGCAATTCAAATGATGCAATGTGTTTAAGTTGTTTTTACTATATGGTAAGTTATTTAAATTATTATTTTGATATTTTAGTGCTATAAAAATATTATATATAGGATAGATAGATATATGGATAGATTTAACTACAAATCTCACATGCAGGTGGCGTGCTAGCCCGTGCACAAAATATTTTGTGGTCATATGTGCGGAAAAGTAGTTTTTTCTTGTATTTTATTCTAGTACAAAATTACATATTTTTTATGCATGTGTTACCAAAAAAAAATATGTCAAATGCAACGGATTGTGGAAAAAAGGAGCTAAAAATTAACAAATATTTTCTTTTAAAGAATCCAATTTTATAGGGAGAAAAACAAATGATAATTCCAAAATAATAAAAAAACATTGCGTTGAAGGTTGGCAGACATAGTACGACAAGGATAAACGGTACTAGAACGAATTGGAGAGAAAAAACCAAAATTCAAAGACATTTAAAATAAAATACAAAACCAAGTCGATTTCATGGAAAAACAAATTAAATAAAAAAAATTATGAACAAAAAAAATTTTAAATTTACTGAAACTATATTTTGAATTTTTTTTTAAAAAACTTTAAAATTAACTCGAAATTCGAAAAAAAAATTAACGAAACAAGATTCCAACCTGTAAAATAAAAGATGGTTGGAGTTGACTAGTTGAATTCCGGCATGAGAGCTGATAAAAACTATATTTATTTATTTATTTATTTATTTATTTATTTATTTATTTATTTATTTATTTACAAAAGAAATCCATAAACATGATTTCACATAATATACAAAAAAACAGAAATGATTACAAATCAAAGATGATTAAACTATACAAATAATAATAGTAATCATTGAATTATAAAAAAAAAAAATTAAAAGAATAAAGAATTAATAAATAACATTAATAAAATTAATAAATAGTTGTACCTAAGCTTTGCTTAGCCGTCTAAAATAAAAAATAAAAAAAAATACATTTCCTATGTATAAATTTTAAAATAAAAATACAAAAGTATAAAATTAATATACAGATAAATTATAAATTACTTATAAAGTTGACTTAAAATATAATCTAAAAAGGTATTCAGAACGAAATTGTCAAGGGTTGTTTAATTGCAGGTAGTGTTTTTTAATAATTTATTTATTTATTTATTTATCGATTCATTTTCAAATTATAGACCAACAAACAGAATAAATTCCAATTAAATGAAGGCCAAATATAAACAAATTAAATTGAAAAAAACATAAATTGATTACTTTAAAACTAAATAGACTAATAATGTTTTTTAAATTTGATTTATTTATATCGAAGTCAAACAGATTGGAGATTTCATTAAAAGTGGAAGCCATGGCATTAATTGGTTCATACATACCATAGTTAGTTCTGTGAAATTGAATATTTAAGAAATCATGCTTACGTAAGGTTTTAGCCGGGACATTGAATGATATATTCTCAAGAATGTAAGGAGAACTCATATTTCCGTTTATGATGTTTGCTAAAAAGCAGGATGATAGAAGGTTTCTTCTATCATCGAGATTAAGAATGTTGAATGTGTGGCATCTTTCCAAATAGGATGGAAGTAGTGCGAGGTTTTCATGATATGGGATACTGGGATCATATCTTCCTCCATTCGTGTAGTGAAGAAAGACTAGAAACTTTTTTTGAACTTTTTCTAATCTTTTAATATGCACTTCATAGTAAGGATTCCACACTTGAATAGCATACTCTATTTGAGAACGAACATAAGCAAAATACAATGTTATTATGCAATCAATATCTTTTATGTCATTGGTCCAACGTTTAAGAAATCCTAGCATTTGATTAGCTTTGGCTATGGTGATATCCATGTGCTTATTGAAAGTTAGGTTTTGAGTAAAGGTTATACCTAGATCTCTAACTTCACAAATTTGGGCTAGTTGGATATTATTGATACCGTAGCTGAAAATAATAGGATTACACTTTCTATAATAACTTATGACTTTGCATTTATCAATATTCAGATCCAACTTCATTTTGTTACACCAGTCACTAATATGACTAATATCTTCTTGAAGCAGAATACAGTCTTCAATCGTGTTAATAACTTTAAAAATTTTCATATCATCAGCGTAAATAAGTACCTGAGAGTTACCTATTATTTTGGCTATTCCGTCAATTAAAAACGTCAATATAAAAACATAATTCAAAATTTTCAAAATAATTGCATAAAACAAATTCACAAAAAATTATACAAAAAAATTCAAAATTCACAAAAAATTTAAGAATTAAAACAAATTCAAAATTACCTATATTTAAAAAACACAAAAATTTCACTATTAAGGAAATATTCAACGAATTCCAAAAATATTAAAAAAAAATTCACAAATTTCATAAACGATTTTTAAAATTACTAAAATTCAAAAAAAATTTATAAAAATTACCAAACATTTTCTAAAATGCAAATGCATTCACAAAAAATCAATAAAACTTTTCCAAAAACTTAACAAGAATTTTCAAAAATATTAATAAAAATTTTCAAACATTATAAAAATTTTTAAATTAATTATCAAAAACTCTCAAAAAAAAATTTTAATAAAAGTTTTCTAAAATTATAAAATTATTACAAATTACAAAAAATTAATATAAAAAATTTCAAACAAAATTTCTATAAATTATAAAAATTACGAAAATTACTAGAAACACAATATGTAGGGGCTGCAATCTTAAGCTCTGAGATATCAAGACTTCGGTCTGGGTTAAGGATTTTGATAAAGTTTTCGGCAAAAGACTTTTATGAGGACATAGGTTTTAGTTTTGGGCAGCGATGTATATCAAACATAACTTTTTATTAAAGTACATGTATTTTTTATCTCTGTTTAGATATGTAACACGACATAACTAACACGAAACATCAATACGTTGTCGGAAAATTATAACAGATCATAAAGTAACATAATTTAGTGAAAAGATTATACAATCAGCAAACAACTTAATAACCTCTCCATTTAGCGTTTCGAGAAAATATATTAAAATCGCAAATTCAGAATTCCAAAAATATTGTAAACATTAACTAAAATCAACAATTCAGACTTTTTTCAAACAAAATTCTAAAAATATTTCAAAAATTATTACAAAATCAAAGATTCAAACTTTTTCAAAAATTCTAAAAATATTGCAAAAATTATAACAAAATCAAAATATGAAACTTTTTCCAAAATTATAATAAAATAGAAATTTAAAATTTTTCAATATTCCAATAATTCTTACAAAATCAAAAATTGAAACTTTTTCAAAATTATAAAAATTATAATAAAAGCAGAAATTTAAGATTTTTCAAAATTCTAAAAATATTCCAAAAATTCTTACAAAATCAAAAAAACCTTTTTTCAAAATTCTAAAAATATATATAAAATTCAAAAATTCTATTATTTCCAAAATTCTAAAAATGTTCCAAAAATTGAAACTTTTTCTAAATTCTAATAATATTCCGAAAACTCCTAAAAATTCAAAAATTCAAACTTCTTCCGAAATTCTAAGAATAGTGCAAAAATTATAACAATATCAAAAATTGAAACTTTTTCCAAAATTATAATAAAATCAAAAATTTAAAATTTTTCAATATTCCAATAATTCTTACAAAATTAAAAATTGAAACTTTTTTCAAAATTCTAAAAATGTATATGAAATTCAAAAAATTTTTTTTCAAAATTTTAAAAATATTCCTAAAATTAGAATAAAAGCAAATATTTAAACTTTTTTTAAATTCTAATAATATTCCAAAAATTCTTAAATATTCAAACTTTTTCCAAAATTCTAAAAATATTGCAAAAATTATAACAATATCAAAAATTGAAACTTTTTCCAAAATTATAAAAATTATGATAAAATCAAAAATTTAAAATGTTTCAAAATTCTAAAAATATTGCAAAAATTCTTACAAAATCACAAATTGAAACTTTTTTCAAAATTCTAAAAGTATATTTAAAATTCAAAAATTCTATTTTATGTTAAAAATTCTAAAAATTTTCCATAATTAGAATAAAATCATAAATTTAAACTTTTTCTAAATTCAAATAATATTCCAAAAATTCCTAAAAATTCAAAAATTCAAACTATTTCCAAAATTCTAAAAATATTGCAAAAACTATAACAATATCAAAAATTGAAACTTTTTCCAAAATTATAATAAAATCAAAAATTTAAAATTTTTCAAAATTCCAACAATTCTTACAAAATCAAAAATTGAAACTTTTTCAAATTCCAAAAATATTTCAAAAACTATAAAAAATTCAAAAATTTACGTAAACAAACAGCTAAATTTTTTTTCCAAAAAATTATCTAAAAACATAAATGAAATCATTTTTTTGACACACTTGACAATGTTTTTTTGACAAACTGATGCAATAAAATTCTCAATAATAATAATTTTATGTTCGTTATACATTTCATTTCATACAAATAACTGATTTTATTTTATTCTAAAAAAATAAATGAAAATTATTCTTTTGATACATTTGACATTATTTTTTTGACTAACTTATAATTCTCAGTAATAAGAATAAAATTTCATGTCGTACAAATAGTTAATTTTATTTTTTAAAAAAATTGGGTAAAAAAACAAATAGAAATCTTTCTTTTGACATACTTGACAACATTTTTTTTGGCAAACTTATAATGCCATAATTCTCAATAATAATAATAAAATTTCATGTCAAACAAATAATTAATTTTTCTTTTTTTTAAATTGGGTAAAAAAATAAATAAAAATCTTTCTTTTGACACACCTGGGGCCCTATTCTCAAATATCGTAACCATTTTCCACATGTGGAATACTGTCAAAATTCATAAAAACGTTCGAGATTTACAATGTATGTATTTATTGAGTTCAAGATAATCACTTCCACTAATATTCTACAATTCCCAAAAGTTTACTTGCATTTTCATTACACAATTTTATTTAGATTTTAAAAGATTTTTTCTACAATTTTTATTTCACGGAAAATTTATATAATATTAAAGTTGTCTCTTGGACTGCTAGCTTTATAATAATAATAATTTGTTCTTACAAATTCTCTCTAGGAAATTCATATAATTTAAATAAAAACTGTTTTTCTTTTTTTTACTTGATAATACATTATATAATACGAATATTATTTACGACTAATTAGGGGTCAATAAATCTGTTGATCTTTAATAAACACACATATATATATAATCCGTTAAATTTTGCATATTATTTTATGATACAAATTTTGCCTTTCTTGAATTTACATTGTGGACCATAATTTTGCTGGATTTCTTTAGTTAAGTAAAGTAAAGTAAAGTTAAATGAAATAATTTAAATGGATGAAATCGAAACATATATATACTTTACAATTTTACCAATATTGAGTCTGTTATTGACCATCTGACCGCCACAGACTTCCCCTCTTAAGAAAAACAAGGGGAGATGTGTGATCATATCTCCTTGTTTCATCTTAATCTCTAGTGTAACGCGGAGGTAATTTAAATCTTACCTGCCGTGAATTTGGTTTCTTGTCCAATAAGTCGGTCATGTATGCAGGTTTAAGTCGGTCAATTGAAATATTCTGGTTCTTACCTTTTATTTCAATGATGTAACTCTTCCGGAAACGCCTAATAACTTTAAATGGACCCTCATAAGGTGGTGATAAGCTAGGTTTTACCTTATCCACCCTGACGAAAACGTAATCGCATTCCAAAAGATCTTTTGGAATATAAATATTTGACTGAGGATCTTTCCGGGTATCTTTCGGGATTAAAGATCGCATCCACTGTTTGAGATGTTCCACCAGATCTGCTGGTTCTACTGGATACGTATCCTTTGGATGTATGAATAGTTCCCCTGGGACCTTTAGGCTTTGTCCGTAGACAAGGTCCGCAGGAGTACATCCAAGATCAGATTTGATCGAAGACCGAATGCCTAACATGACGATTGGGAGTGTATCACTCCAATTGGTAGTATTACCATGAGCTTCCAACGAAGATTTGAGCTGTCTATGAAATCTTTCGACCATTCCATTGGCTTTAGGGTTGTAAGCCGTTGTCCTGATTTTATGAGAACCCATGATATTCATAAGTTCTTGAAATAACTTCGATTCAAAATTCGCTCCGCGATCAGAAGTTATATTTAATGGCACCCCGAATCTTGAAATATGATTAGTCATGAAAGCCCTAGCCACTGTTTCAGTTGTTCCATCCACCAAGGGTACTGCTTCCGGCCACCTAGTAAAACGATCGATTGAAGTCATTATGTACCGATATCCATGAGATGGAGGTAGTGGACCTACCAAATCAATGTGGATATGCTCAAATCTGGCCGACGGTACAGGTACCTGACCGAATTCTGAGTGAGTGTGTCGTTGGACCTTACATCTTTGACATGATAAACATGTTTTAGACCAATATCCAACATCAACACTCATTGAAGGCCAGAAATAACGTTTAGAGAGCAACTTCCGGGATGCTCTTATACCGGGGTGGGCTAAACTATGTAGAGAATCGAAAGTGGATCTTCTCAGGGACTCAGGTAAATATGGACGAATTGTGTTGGTCGAAGTCTCACACCAAATTCGTTTGTTATGATGCTTAGTTGAGATAGGTTCTAATTTCCATTTGGAGCCTACGATATGTGGTGTGGATTTTAAATGTTGGAGTTCTGGATCAGACTCTTGAAGTTTAATGAGTTTATTGACATCTAATCCCGTAAAATTAATTGCCATTTCCTCAGTGCGTGATAACGTATCTGCCACGACATTGTCCGTACCAGTGATGTGTTGAATATCAGTAGTGAACTGTGAAATGAAATCAAGATGACGATCTTGTCGAGGACTTCTCTCAGCTTTTGAGGCGATTGATGTTACTAACGGTTTGTGGTCCGTAAATACTGTAAACAAACGACCTTCGACAAAATAACGAAAGTGTTTTATCGCTTTATAGATAGCTAATAATTCCCGATCAAAAGTGGAATATTTTTGCTCTGCAGGTGAGAGCTTACTAGAAAAAAAACCTAAGGGCTGCCAAAAGCCTTTGTTAAATTGTTCCAGTACTGCACCTAGTGCAGTACCTGAAGCATCCGTTTTGATGCAAAAGCTTGCTTTTTGCGACGGATGAGCCAAGAGTGTACAATTTACAAGCGACAGTTTGATTTTGTCCACGGCTGTACTACAATGTACAGGCCAAATAAAGTCTGATTTTTTCTTTATCTTGGCTAGTTCAGCGAGATAACTATGGAGTGGAGAGATAATTTCGGCTAGATGTGGTATGAATCTATGGTAGTAGTTTACCATACCCACAAATCGCTGAACTTGTCGAACAGAAGTTGGCTGTGGAAAATTTTTGATGGCCATGACTCGATCTTGGGATGGTTTAATACCATCCTGTGTGATTTCATGACTGAGAAAATCGAGAGAAGAAACTCCAAATACGCATTTTGAAAGTTTGATTTTAATGTCAAAATCCGATAGCCTATTGAAGAGAATGCGTAGATGTATTTGGTGTTCCTGAGGAGAATTGCTTGCCACCAATATGTCATCGATATACACAAACACAAAATCTAGTCCTTTGACCACCTCGTCCATGAAACGCTGGAAAGTCTGAGCTGCGTTTCTCAGACCGTAAGGCATTCTCAGGAATTCAAAGAGACCAAAAGGGACCGCTATAGCCGTTTTGTGTATATCTTCCGCAGAGACTGGTATTTGGTGGTAAGCGCGGATTAGATCTATTTTAGAAAAAATAACGCAGCCATGAAGATGCATTGAAAAATCTTGGATGTGAGGAATGGGGTATCGATCAGGAATCGTAACATCATTCAAACGTCGATAATCCCCACAAGGTCGCCAGTCATTTTGATCCTTTTTCGGGACTAAGTGCAAAGCAGAAGAAACACTTGATGAGGAAGGCCGAATTAATCCCAACTGGGCCATTTGCGAAAACTCATTTTTAGCTATATTCAACTTGTTCGCTTCCAATCTACGTGGTCGAGAGAATGGTAACTGTCCTTCTGTGATGATACGATGAACCACGTTATGTTTGACTGGAGAATCGTATTTGGGTTCCTGAGTAAGGCATGGGAATTCATGGAGGATGTTTCCATAAATTCCTTGAAGGGTATACAAATGAAGTGAAGGCGTGTTATCTGAACACGAAATTGCATTCACAGAAACTTGTGTACTAGTGTCTAGTAAGCGCTTGCGCTTTAGATCGACTATTAAATTAAACTTAGTCAGAAAGTCAGCACCTATAATAGGTTTACTAACTGACGCTACCACAAATGTATGAGGTAGTTCTCGACGGAAACCCAAATCCAAGTTGAGGAGTTTTGTACCAAAAGTGTGGATTGTAGATCCATTTGCTGCTGTAAGGACATTGTGTTCGTCCTGAACTAAATCAGAATAAGCTCGACATGGGATTACTGATACGTCAGCACCTGTGTCGATAAGGAATTCAAGTTTGGTGTTTCTACACCGGACGAACAGACGGCTTGTAATATGTGTCCCAACGTTAGCCGAATTCACGTTGGAAGTACTTAGTTTCCCGAATTTGGTGTGTTTTTATTCGGGCTAAAAGATCTGTAGTAACAAGTTCCAACACATCTTGTAGCATTTCGTCCAAATGTGCGATGATACCAACACAAGGTCCTCGATGATGGAGATCTACTTCTAGGTTTAAAACTATTTCGTCCAAAATACGAGTACCTAGAAGGTGATTGTTGTTGAGACCGTTGATTGTGAGAATTATTTTCCCATCGGTCGAGGCGTGATCTCATTTCATTAAGGGAAGAGGTCAGCTGTTCGACCATCTTCTCCAAGGTATCCGTTGGTGGTTGCTGACTGATTCCTGATGATGTTGATGGTGCAGTCGTTTTGTCTACATGTGAGCAACTATAGTTACACCCAGAAGAGGTGATGGAACCGCGTACAGCTTCCCATACCTTGTCTGCAATAGGTAACAAAGTTTCAATGTCGTCTTTTTCAATCGAGACAACGACAGGTTTCACATTCAATGGTAAACGAGCAAGCCAGAGTTTTTTTACTAGCTCTGCATTGACCGCTGTGGAATCTCCAGCTAATTGTAGCAGTTGATCGTAGAACAGAGAGGGTTTTTGATTCCCTATGTCTACGGTTTGCAATAATTTTTCAATGCGAATTTGTTCAGACTCACTTAAGTTGGTAATAATTGTCGTCTTAAGTGTGTTGTAGAAGTCTGTCGTGGGAGGATTTTGCAGAAGACTGCGAATCGTAGACAATACCCTAGGCTTAAGGACTGCCATAACTGCAGAAAATCGCTGCTTGTCGTCAGTTATGTCACGAGATGCGAAGATGGTCTCTATTTGTAGAAACCAAAGACCCGGATCCGAATCGATGAAATCGGGGAGCGTCACTGGAGCCATCAGAATGATTGGTTTTGGCTCTTCCTTGTTCTTTATTGGTGCTGCGTTTATTGTTGGTTGTTGTGCAGCAACCGTTGGTGGTGGCCCTTCGATCCTTTTCCCGGACCGTAAAATTTTGGTATCAGTGATATCAAGATCCGAATCACTGTCACCCATTTACCATATATATATGGTTAATGGTATAACCAACCACAAAATTAAAGATGGTAAAAAAATTTTTTTTTCTTATATAATAAAATAAAAAAAACAACTTAGAAACGATCAAGTTCTCGCGGAAACAACCCAAAAATAGTAAATATGTATATATGTATATAAATAAATGAATCCAGCAAAATTCACCACGAAATTCGCGAAAGCAAAAAAAACGAAAAAAATATAAATTGTCATACAAAAGATTTATTTTTATTTAATACTGTGTGTGTGTGGTTATTAAAAATCAACAAACTGACTTACCCCGTATTCTTAAATTATGTTGTTCGTCCTTGCAATTTGCTGATTCAAGTTTGTTGATGATTTGATTCTAAGTATGTGTTGCGGTTTTCCCGTATTCCACTGTTCTTGTGATGTTGCTTATTATATTTCACTGTTGTTTTCTTTTTTTTTATTTTCTAAATTTTTTTCTGCGCATGTGTAGCGTTCCCAAATGGTGTTTTAAAATGTTTAAATGAACTCCATGTTTTTATTATCAAAATTGAAAATTGTATCGTCCAATGAGACGTAGCGTCATATGTAGCGTATCCAAAATGTGTTTTAAAATGCTTTAATTTTCGATGTGCTCCACGTTCTTAAAATTCAATTTTTTTTTTACGTAGTTACTTGATTTTGAACCCAACGGAGAAAAAAAATAATCAAGCATTAACTATTTTTTTTTTAAATTTTATCATGTAATAATATTAAAAAAATAGAATTACCTTCTTCTGAGACTTGCGTCCCAGATAGTGTTGTAACAATGTTTTTCTTTAATCCGTATATTTCGCGTTGTTTGTTTTAAATTGATTTTATTCTAAATCAAACAAATTAATTCAGCTGCGAACTGCTTCAGCGTGCTGCTTTTTCGTTTTGGTCACCAATTATTGAGTTCAAGATAATCACTTCCACTAATATTCTACAATTCCCAAAAGTTTACTTGCATTTTCATTACACAATTTTATTTAGATTTTAAAAGATTTTTTCTACAATTTTTATTTCACGGAAAATTTATATAATATTAAAGTTGTCTCTTGGACTGCTAGCTTTATAATAATAATAATTTGTTCTTACAAATTCTCTCTAGGAAATTCATATAATTTAAATAAAAACTGTTTTTCTTTTTTTTACTTGATAATACATTATATAATACGAATATTATTTACGACTAATTAGGGGTCAATAAATCTGTTGATCTTTAATAAACACACATATATATATAATCCGTTAAATTTTGCATATTATTTTATGATACAAATTTTGCCTTTCTTGAATTTACATTGTGGACCATAATTTTGCTGGATTTCTTTAGTTAAGTAAAGTAAAGTAAAGTTAAATGAAATAATTTAAATGGATGAAATCGAAACATATATATACTTTACAATTTTACCAATATTGAGTCTGTTATTGACCATCTGACCGCCACATATTCTCAAATTTCCTACCAAGGAAAAATTTCCCTATTAAGGGAATATTTCCGAGTGGATATAAAGCATGTGTAAAAATTCCCCATGTACATCAAATATCAAAAATTTTTAACTGTCATTCTTGTTACATGTTTGGAAATTATATTGGGAAAGTTGTGTTTATTTTATAATTATTATTATTTTGTAAAAATTTATATTGGAAAGATATGTTTATTTTATAATTATTATTATTTTGTAAAAATTTCATATGAGGTGATATATATTCTATGAACTTTTCGGCCATAGATTTATTAATCCGAAACAATTTAATAAATTTATTTTCGGGCAGATCAAAACAATGTTGTCGTCGATGAATACCTCGGATAAATTCCATTGCCTCTGCCTGTTCCACTGCAGAATTAGCATAAAGAAGACCAAATTCATCTAATCCAGCCATTTACATTGAAAATTTTCTGACAATAAATAAACAAAATGTCAAAAATAAATTTACCACACAATGAAGTTAGTTTCAATTTAAGGGTGTTAAATAAAAAATTACGAGTGGTTCGAGAGTACGGTTTTAGGTTGGATGTGGAATATGCATGTGGAAAATACAAATTCCCTTGGTAGGGAATTTTGACAGATGTCCACATATGGAAAATGGATGTGATATTTGAGAATAGGGCTCCTGACAGCATTTTTTTGACAAACTTATAATGCCTTAGTTCTCAATAATAATAATAATAAAATTTCATGTCAAACAAATAATTAATTTTATTTTTTTCCAAAAAATTGGGTAAGAAAATAAATAAAAATCTTTCTTTTGACACACTTGAGAAAATTTTTTTGACAAACTTATGATACAATAATCTAGATTTTGGTCTCACATACCAATCTCGACCATCAAAATTTCTCCAAATTCAATGTTCCTACTCGTAATCACTTAAAATGAAAGTTTTTAAGCAAAAAATATGCAAATTTCCTTGTTTTGACACACTTGACGATATTTTTGACACACTTCCGGTACAGTTATCGACAACATCGTCCTTTCGACTCTTCCCATTGAGTAAACATATTTTTAGAAAAAAAATGTTTGTGGTTTTCTAGATTTCGTAGGTTGTGACGGCCGGCCGGTCGGCAGACAGACATACATTTTTTTGTTGCTTTTTTAGAATCAGTAGGTCCTAAAACATCGAGAAATGCCAAAAAAAGTGGGGGTAAGAATTTCACTTTTAGCTCATAAATGTAATACTTAGGTCTTTTAGACCGAAGTAATATATTTTAAAAAGGATTTTTGGTTAAAGCCAATATTGGCTTTAACCAAAATATAATACGCAATATCAAATTCTATAGAAACTAATATATAATATTAATTTTGTAAAACAAAATCTGCAATTATTTTTGAATGTTAAAACTTAAATAAAATCTTAACCATATTTCCAAAAAAAATTAATTTATTTAATTAATTAAATAAATTAATTAATGGTTTAATATATTGAATCATCACCATTATGATTTAATAAATTAAATCTGAACGTGACATTCTAATATTTCCATGGGCCTGGATAAAAATGAGCCATACTATCCATTATATTTCTTGGTAATCCTAAAATAACCGTTACAAATATTTTATAGAACTAAACAAATGTTTTAATTTCTTTTCCACAAAATTCCCACATTTTAGTCACTGGTCAAATATTTTTATTTAATATGTCATTAAAATAAATAAAATGACCATTTATTAAATCATTAATTATTTTAAAATTACACAAAAAAAATTTCAATTTTATTGTAAATCGCCAATTCATCCCTTAAATACAGGCAAAGAAATCCAATTAAAAGATAGAAAGGAGAAATTATATTTTTCTCCGGTTAACAATTTGTATCCATCCCTTAAACAAGGAACAAAAAAAATACAAGGGAAGAAGAAGAGATTAAAATGACAATATGTTAAGAATACAAAAAAAGTGTCATTTAGGGTCAAATTAATGATGTTTACTGGATCACATTCAATTGATTTTGATGTGACATGAATATTGATAATGATTTTGAATAATTTGTTAAAATATTTAATACGAATATTGATGATAAGTTTTTTTTGAAGTGGAAATGAATAATGAAAGTTTTTTATCTAAAGTGTAAGCGTTGAATCTTATTGAATGTTTATAATTATTTTTATTGAAGATTATTATCGAAACATGCACAACATCATAATGTCAATTGAACAACATAAACGATTTATTAAATAATAATTAAATGTTAAATCCAACCAAATCTTAAGATTAAATTTTATACAAACAATAAACGATTGTGTAATCCTTCTTGTTATGAAAATAAGTGAAACGAGTTAACAGTAAAAATCAAAGAATCTAATAACAGATACTTATATTCAATCAAAATTAAAGATTTTATGATGATCATAAATATTGATCATGATCGTTATAATTTTATTAAAATAAATGCTACTCATATTCTGGTTTTTTAAAATAGTGGATCACGTGAGAGCTGTTTTACATAACATAAATTCTTTTGTGAACTATAATTTGCTTGCCAACGTGTTAGTTGGAACAGTTGAAGCTGTGGGAAATTACGTCATAAATTTCTATGAATATATTTACTTGATCCAGACCACGACACTCTATTAGGATTTTTTGGTTTATCGTTTAAGGCGAGATGTAAGGCAAGATCTGGATCGCATTATATAAATAGCATTAATATAAAAAGCATTTAAGTGCTTTAAATTTGTTGTAATAAAACTAAAAATAGTATCTAGAATTCTAAAACAACCCTCTCAGGGATCGGTGTTTTATGAAACTGTAACAAGCAGCTTGTTATCGATCGGAATTTCCATAAGTAATCCTAACGTCAAGAGGATACGCGTGCCTTGAGTTTCTTCTGCCTAGCTTCAGTACGTGGATTCGATAAACTTTATCCTCGGTCACTTACAAATGCTGTATGCACGCGATATTTAAATATGGATCAAGAGAAAATAAGAAATGTAAACCAAATTGGCTCTATGACGACCCGAAAAGGTAAGAAGAACAAAAGGTATCATATCAACTCATCGACTTACAAAATTTAATTATAGAAAAAATATACCAAAATATACCATAAACAGGTGATTTTTGAATAATAAAAAAATTATTACACCAAAAATAAAGAGGTTGGTAACGCCATAGCCGTTATTCCAAAAATCAAAAATTATCATTTGTAGATCATTTTGTTTATTGATTAACAAAATAATGTAAGACCATACAAAACAAACAGTGTCTCGCTTAAGACCAGAACACTTTGCTGGCGTTTTTTTATAATAGATTAATTATCGATAATTTGGATTTTGGTTATGATTGAAAGGCGGCGTTCGTTTTTTGTTTGGCGGGGAAGATATGTTTTTAACATATATATTATTATTATGTTTAGAACTTGTGAGTAATTTGTCAAATTGGTAGATTTTTTGATGTAGCAACACAGACGCTAGCATAGCTAAAACTAGTTTCTAGTCGGAAATTGTGATAATTGTTTAAAATAAAAATAGGTTCATCTATAGGGTCATTCCATGAAAACATAAACCTCAATGAAGTTTAAGTTGTGTGGAAAAATTAATCTAATTGGAAAATTGCCCGTCATTATTGATACCAAAGATAGAAAGTAAACAAATAAATTGTATAAAAGATGGAAAAAATAAATAAGTAATAAAATTGTTGTTAGAAATACATTATTTTCTTAGGTGTTTTTTCTCTGTTACGTTGGTCACGTTACGTTGGTCACACAATTTTTTTAAAGGGAACCTCTTATTGTATTTAGCATTTATAAAAAAACATATGCATATTTAAAAACAAATAACTTGTGCTTTATAAAAACCTAAATTTTAGTTTATTGAAGACATGCTTTCAGAGAAATTGCTTTGAAAGTACGAGTAAGTTTTACTGTGGTACTTTTTTTGTTACGTTGGTCACAGCACTGAATTTTGTTATTATTACTTAATATATATTTAATTTACTGCTTTTTTCATTGATAGTGTATTTCTTACCTGCATAATAGAATAAAATAACATAAATTTCCTAAAATAACAATGTTTTTTATGAATAATAGGCAAAAGTATGAGTTTAAAAGGGTAAAAATGTTACGTTGGTCACAATGGAATGACCCTATATGTTATATGATTTTTTCATCAGAAAATATATGAATAGATATATGAGATGAAATTCTCAGAACTTTGGAGTAATTGGCCATCTTTGAGAATTTTTTTATACAGCGACATAGACGCTTGCAGAGTGAAAACTAATTCTTGGTCGGACATTGTGATAACTGCACATGTAATTGATAAATGTCCAATGGATATAACGAAATTTTTACAAAATTTTTCGAGATGGTGAAATTGAAATAATTTTATTCAGATACTTTAGTGGCATTTTTAGAAGTCGACGAACTATTTTAAAATTTTTATTGCATAATAAAAATACAACTTTTGCTCATAATTTTGTAAAAAAAAGTAAAGAGCATATTCCAGGTTCAATCTCATGGGCAGGAACAAATCTTTCAGCAATGAAAATCTCCTTTAGATGTATCTGGCCAAAATCTGGATTCCAGGTCATATATAGACAATCTGAGACGTCCTTGTTTAATGAAGCACCCTCGTCAGTGATAAACGATAGACACAAGTCTCTCTGCTCCTGGTCCCTTATGGGAGGCAACTGAAAATTAAGAGTGTCTACGGAAATTTCTATAAGCGATCACAGATATATTTATTTTCAACTAAAAGACATCTTAGTCAGGATCAAATCAATTTAAAGCAACAATGCCTGTGTGAAAACATGTTGAGGCAAACCCGAACTCTGTCAACGTTAAATGTAGTGACGATGCAAGACTGAAAACTTTATTTCCCATGTTCAATTGTATCTAAAAAAATCCACGACAGACAGTCGGCGGACGTTCAAGCTTCAGGAGCTTTGTAAACAGACAAAGAGAAGCATTTCAGGGTCCTAACTATAGATCAGGTCGTTGAACAGCTCAACGATCAGTTAGTCCGTGCACTTGAGAGTTCGTGGGTGCAATGGATGGGTTGATTGTTACTCGTCCGTATGCGTTTGCAATTGCTAATATTATTGTTTGCATGATATTACTCTGGCAAATCTATAGGTTTTGTTTGGTTAGTATTTTATTAACTTGACGGACTGGCAACGGCTGGGTCTCTGGTCTCCTCGTGCCCGTGGTTTCTCTCTCAAAGTGTCCAATGCAAATAAGTTTGCGGCTGTTCAGAATTAATCAAATTTGAAATTGTAGCGTTTTATTTTTGTGTTGGTATGTGTATTTATCTTTTTTGTGATATGATTAAAATAGCGCTATGAGAGATGTTATTTTTATTGTTATTTTTCATTCTCATCCAACTGGATCTGTATTTGAGATCATGTGATGGAAATTCTGAATAACTATTGGCCGAGAAGGTGATCAGTTTATATTTGGAAAGAAACAAAGATGGAAAATTCTCGCTAACAAAACAACGGGCATTTTGTTCGATCAAATCAATTATTAGATACAATATAAAATTAAATTATCAATTTTTATTTTTTGTTTGAACTAAAATTGTTTAACCATCGAAAAGATTTGTGATTTTTATGGTTCTGTACATTGAAACAGTAGAAACGGTACCCTATTTGTGAGACTTAGGTGTCCGTCCGATTTTCTACATAATCGAATAAAATCATTTTCGACCTTGACGAGTGGGATGTCATATGAAAGCTGAATTTTTTCTAGTCCAAAATGATTTTTCTTGTAATTTTTGAAAGCACAGTTTTCGACATATTTTCAAAAATGTCAAATTTTTTTCCTACACCCCCTCCCCCCCCTTAACAGCGAACATTACAAAAAAAAATTTGAAAAAATTCACGGTTACAAGAAATGTTGTACAGATTGACCGAAAACAAAAGCGGTCGGGTCGGCTCATCATTTAAAATGTTATTTGGAGGGAAGTGGGAGTGAAGATTTCGAATAAAAATTATTTTCGACCTTGACGAGAGGGATGTCATATGAAAGGTGAATTTTTTTCTAGTTCAAAACAATTTTTTTTGTAATTTTTAAAAGCACAGTTTTCGACATATTTTCAAAAATGCAGGAACTCTAGTAGTCAGGTGAATTTTCTGTGTGTGGTTGTCTCTGGTTACCTAACTTATATGTTGTAGATCTGTAAGTGAATCATCCTTTGTTTTGAACTATTACTATCAATTTCTATTATTTATTCCTACCGTATCCCACTATAACCCACCAATTTATTAAATTTATATCCACTAAAAGCACAATCAAAAGTTCAATTTCTCATTCAACTGATTCACACTTACAATCTTTGTTTTTTTTTGTGTTGTTCAAAATTGTTTGTGTCGATTTCAAAATTTGAATATGTACTTAATATTCGACTTCATTATTTTATTGTATTTGTATATTATATTTAAGTAAGAAAAAAAAATTATTATATTTAAAGAAACAATCTATCACTTAATCAATATATCTAATTCTAAGGTAATGCTTGTATTGTTATTCAACATAATCTTGATTTTTTATTGTTCGAAACTGTAAAATGAATATTAAAAAAACGTTTTCGAAAAGATTATTATTATTATTTTTTTTAAATGTTAGTAGAAAGTGTTCGTTTGATTCTTATAAATGTTACTGTCAAATTGATTCAGGAAAAAAAGAAATATGTTAGATTATGTATGGAATTTGTGTGAGAAATGGTTTTTGGAATTTTGCGTGATATATTGTTTATAAATTGCAATTAAATGTTTAATAAAATAAACATTTTAGAATGCCCTTTGATTGTATAATTTTTTTTTTTAAATATCGTGCAAGTTTATTAAGACATACCTAAATATAGAAACAATCGAATTAAAGAACTGCATCGATTATGGTTTTAGATATCATAGAAATATAAAAATATATCTAATATAGCAATCAAAGTTGTTAACTAGACTCACCCAATTTCTTAAAGTATTTTGTAATGAATCATTTTTTCATAAATCCAAAATGTGTGCTTTTATAATTGGGATAATTTACAAACATATGCACGAAAATATTAATCAAAACGTTATGTGTAAAAACCAATTATTATAATATTCATAAAATAATTAATAAAATATTTCAGCTTTAATTTTTTTCCTGGTGCGGAAAACATTACATTAACATTAACTTGCACTACACTTGCACATTAACTTGCATTACACTTGAATTTATAAATCGTAAGTTAGTTTCATTTAAATTTTTTAATTATTGTTTCTGGACTTTCGAGCCGAATTTTGGCTTCAGTTGTGTGTGCTAAAAACAAATTTATTAAAAATCAAAACACACGAAAATTTTATCTCGCTATTTAACAAATTTCAAAAATTTCTAAGGTACCCTTAATTTTAAATAACAAGGTTTGTGTCAAATTGAGGTATAAAAAGGCTCTACGCTTTAATAAAATAACCATAAAAAAAATTAAGTCACAAGGAGAAACTACTAAGTTTTAGATCCCAACAAACTCATACACAACACTATGTTAATATCCCTATACTTATAAAATAAGTTTATCAGATTACCAGTCATAATCTTCGGTCATAAAAAAATAATAAAACCACACACAAAATAAACTTGCTCGAATATAATTAATTGTTTTAAGTTTTAAATATTCAATTAAATTCAATTTATCGCTTCTGAAAAATATGTCAACATAATAAAAGTGTAAATTATTCTACTTCTGTGTAAGTTTGTATAAACTTTTATATTGTTGTTTGTTTTTTTTACAAAATTATTTACAATATAAAATATGTGAATATGAAATGTCATTACTAATAATGGAAACGGTTTTACTAAATTACACTTACAATAGTTTCACATTTTGTTCAATAAAAATAAGTGAAACATAGCACTTCTCTTTTTTCTCCACACAAGAAATCTTTTTAAACTTTGTAAAAAATAATCGATTCAACTATGTCTTCAAGAAATATTGGAGCAGAAACTTAAATGAATCGCAAAATAAATCGCTTGTTGATAGCCAACCGTTTATGCTAAGAAATATGTTCCAAAATCGTTTTACTGTAATTTCTGTCTGTCTGCCCAATATTAAATTTTTTACAAGATTCGCAACGAAATTTACAAAACGCTTTCAAATCTAGATTGTTTTTTGATTGATGTATTATTTTGACCTTATTTAAAGAGAACGGAATTATAATTTTTAATTTAGCAGGTTGGCGGTAAAAATCAACTCTTCTCATATAATATAAAATATTTTTGAAATTTAATGTTTTATTTGAATTTACATTACTTTCAATGCAACAACCATAATATTTTAACTGTTATTCTTCAAATTGAAAAAAAAAAATAAAATTTATGAAACTATGTTTTTACCAATAACAAAAAAAATTAAATAAAACAAGAAACTAAAATTCTTTTCTCACTTCTCAAGCTTTCGATCGATATTGATCAGATAATGTAAAAAATCGTTTGTTTTAACGTTTTTTGTATTTAAATAAAATAAAATCTTGCAAATATTGTTAATATTTTGCACTACGATTTCAATCAATTTTAATTCACCACATGAATTAACCAAACCAATATATTTCGCAATAAAAGAATTTATTCTAGTTAGCAAAAAAAAACTTTCGCGTAAATTGAATGCAGTTTTTCTTCTTGGTCAAAGCATTCAATACCATAATATAGGGAACACATTTTATTTATTCAATATTTCTGCGTTACCTAATCCAGCAAATATTATTTAATTTCGGCTTAAAAAACATTATTTTATCAGTTATCACTTGAACATCGTTACAACACTTATTGTTTTGTAAATTCATCCTACAACTTATCTCCACTTTCTGAATCTTACAAAACAAAAAAAAACTAATAAAACTCTAACTAAATATCACAGCGGGACTTAAATACAGAAATTCAAGAAAATCGATGAAAAATTGAAAAATGTTTATCAAACAAAAGAAAATTACAATTAATTTATGATTTCTTGAAAAAGAATTGAAGATGAGATAAGAAAAAAGAAGAATTTCTTTATTATTTTTATTTTATTTTATTTTATTTTTTTTTTTTTTTCAAATAAGTTGATCTACAGAGTTTTATGATCAATTCTCGTGCTGGAACTTGGAAAAAGAAAAAAGAAATATTGTGAAGAAATGTTTCGAAGAAATAAAATTGATCAAGATTGTGATTATAATGATCTTCTGATTTACTATTTCTTTTCTTTTTAATATATATTTTTTTTTTAATTTGTAAATGGCTCGCTCATTAATTTATAAGATTATGCTTTTTAAAATTTGATAAGAATATCGTGTTAATTGGAGCTTCTGATCTATTTATAGAGATAGTAGTTTTGGGTCCACTTATTTTAAGCAAAATGTTTAAAAATCGATTTTGCCGCTATAGCGATACGAAAAAGCCACACTGGCAAAACTATTTTTAACAACATATATCTTGGAAATCTAAATTTTGGCGGCTACATTAGTATATTGTATAACTAGTGCGGATGAGTTTTCCAATTAAGAGCGTAATTTGCAATCACTCGCTTTGGAGCCTTTGGAGCTCGCACTGGTTGCACACAATTATTTTTGTAACAAATGCACAAAATTTAATTAATATTTAATATATTTTTAATTATATAATTTATTTAACAAATTTAAATTTAATCTAGAGCAAGCCACCTTCATTGTAAGCTTTTGTATTTAAAATTATAACTAATATACTAGAATTGAATTTGCTGAATGCTGCTAAATAAAAAGTTGGCTAATTTTGGCCAACATTCTTTGCATACGTAGCTGACGTGGGTTATTTTAGATTTTAATTTTTTTGTAAATATTTTGATGTGCAATATTTAGTTTTTCGCGTGCCATAAAAATTATTGCAGGAGAAATTTAATATTTGGAAGAATAAACAAATATTTTTTATGTGTTTGTGCAACATATACATTTTCTTATACTTTCAGTACATATACTTTCTTTTTTAAATTTTTTGGTTGAGTGCGGTGATCTGCAAAGCTTTTGGGCCAGAAAATTTGCGTAATAAAGTTGTTTTTAATATGTCTGAGTCCAATCACTAAATTGCTAGTGTGTCACAATAATAATTTTCATACATTTTGACTCAATTTTTACGGATGTTTAAAATATAGTTGTTTATGTTGATGGTGTTTTTTTGTTTTTTTTTTGGTGTTGATGTAGGATGCTGACATTTCCAAAGCAGTTTGACGTGTTGTGGTAGTGGAAGTGTTAGTCTTCTACGACCAAGTTTGTTGTATCTATGCCAAAAGAGTTCAGGTCTGCTGCAGATGACGTTTTCCATCGTTTCCGCGTCCGAATAGCAAAATCTACACCTGTTGGAAACAACAAGGTCCATTTTGTTAAGATGGTGAATTAAAGAACCGTATTAAGTAAATTTAACCGCGTTAAAATTCTTAGAGAGTCTCTGTTTAAGTCGATTGTTTTAAGAGTAAAACAGGGAGGTTACCTAGAAACTTCTTGGAGTGTACTAGTTCCTCTCTGCTTCTCCATAATTTAGCATTTTTTCCTGTTCTCATATTTGGATTGTGTTTTTTATTTGGACAAACTTTTTCGTCGCACATTGCTTCGCTAAAGCGTCAGCAATAGCATTTCTTTGTACTCCTGTGTGGCTGAGTGTCCACACAAGTGTGACTCTACTAATGCAGGAGACTTTTTGTAGCTTTGGGTAGCATTCCCATAAGTAGAAGTTTTGAATCGAAGCGGGTAGATTTTAGTGCCAAGAGTGCTGCTTGGCTGTCAGAGATAATACATATTTCAATATTTTGGTATTTTCTTTCAGCACATTGCAAAGCGCGGCCTAAGCGCAGCCTTTAGATGCCTAAGGCCACCCTTCGTTTTGTTCTAGGACCAGACACTCCTGCTCCCGTGCCCATATTGGTTCAAGAACCATCTGCGTACCAGATGCTGGCGTTACGTAGTAGTGACCCTATGTAGTTTTTAATACGATCTCTGGCCAATATCTTGACATCAAACTGTCTGTCTCAATTTATTGTTTTTGACATACAATCCGAAGTATGTTACGTATGCAGTTCAGTTTTTAATTCAGCAAGGGTTTTAAGGTGTTCGGTTAGATTATCCGGTTAAAACCCTTCTGTGAGCTGCAGTCTATGAACGCTCAACACCGCTAATTTGCATGTAGGTGCAATGGAGAGAGAGCTTTAGAAGAATCTGCATTGTTGATGTTGGCGTGGGTTTGAAAGCATCTATGGCACTAAGACACAGAAGCCTTAGTATTTTTGTAAACACATTTTGAGCAGTTATTTGGCGCGTTTTAGGCCACCAAACTAGAGCTGCATATGCAAGAATCAGTTTTATAATACTTTGGTGCAACCAAAGCATCATTTTTGGGCTAAGACCCCATTTTTTCCCAAACAGGTTTCTGCAGGTGAAGAAAACTTTTTTTGTCTTATCCGAGATTTATTTTAGTGTGAGTTCCAGGCTAGTTTGCTATCCACGATCACACCTAAGTATCTAACCTCTTCTGATGTTTGTATTGGATCGCCGTTAAGCACAGAAGAACTGAAATTAAAGTTTTTCCTGTTTGTGAAAACGACAATGGTTGTTTTTGGAGGTTGATCGGCTGTCCTAATCTGTTGTACTACTTTGGTACCAGATTAAAAGCTGTCTGGGTTCAACGAGTGCCAATGAGTCATGTTTCCCTTTAACCACGACTGCCAAGTCGTCAGCATAGGCTACAGTGTTGAAGCCGGAATCACTTAGCTTGATGAGGAGACCATCAGCTACCATTAGCCAAAGCAGTGGAGAGAGCACGCCTCCTTGCATGAAGCCTCTAGATGCAGTAACAGTCACTGAATAATCACTTAAGGTAGCCGTTATCTTCCGACTCTGTAGCATATTGATAATCCACGCAATGATATGATGGCTTATATTTTTCTTTGTGGTCATTTCAACGAAAGCATTGAAGTGGACATTGTCAAAGGCTCCTTTTATGTCCATAAATGTACATTTAAGTGCCTTCTTGTAGTTTAAGGTACTCTAATTTTCTTTCTCTATTTTGTGCAACACCGTTTCAGTAAATTGTCCGGTATGATAGGCGTGCTGGCTAGAGTTAAGAAGGTTTTGTTAAAGACGTACATGACGGATGTGATAATCCAACATCTTTTCCATTGTTTTTAATAGAAAAGATGTGAGAGTGAGACTTATAGGTCTGTATGATTTAGCTTCATTTGGTTTTTTTCCTGGCTTGGGTATAAAAACAGCTTTAGTATCCCTCCATGTCTGAGAAATGTAAACAAAGCAAGGGCTTGCTTTGAACAAACGTATGAATTATGAAAGGATGATTGTTAGACCCTTTTGCAGAAATACCGGATAAATACTATCACCCCGGAATCAGTCCGGAAAGTGGGTTTGAAGTAATGTATCTAGGGTCTTAATGCAGCTAGTGGTGTACGTACCATATTTCGCTCTGTCTATTTAAGACCTTTCGAACTTTATTCCCTTTCCTTTCTAAGTTGCCATTCCACCAAGGTACATCTCTGCATCTTTTGGATTGAATTATTAAAGTTGTATGTTTCAGTGATAATTTCTTGTAAACTGTTTGCTGCAAAGGCAAACTCAAATGTGGATTCGAGTTGATACTGCCGCAACTATTTACATTATTATAAAGATATGTGCTGTAATGTTCCCAGTTGGTTTTTCTCGGGTTTCTAAAATACTGGATGCTCTTCGGGTATTTTTCTATAGTAAAACATATATAACATAATCAGACATAGAAGTTTCTTTCGAAACATGCCAGTTATTATTATGGTTAGCAGTGTTTATGTTAGTTAGAGTAAGGTCGAGGACCTCATCTCTGATTGAATTTCTTAAGGTAGGCTCACTACCTTTTTTTGCAATAAACATATTGTTTGTATATAAAAATTGAAGCAGATGCTCGCCTTTTGTGCTAATGTTAATTAAATAATAATTTTCAGAGTTCCGTACTAGCGATCAAGCATTCTCTGAACCCCCCCCACGTACTAGTGATTAAGTACCCCTCCCGATCAAGCACCACCATGCTAAGGTATTAAAGTACGTGTCTACCGTAGCTTTGGGTTTTGATCCTGATCTTGTCTTCGATTCTGACTTAGGACCTAACGGCATGGGGGACCCTACCGTTGTAGCTCCTAATATCATTGAGTCTACTGTGGCACATCACTGCGTCAAAGTACCAGGTCCATCGATAGGTGGAAATTTTAGTATTGACCATTGGAAACAGATTTTTAAGAACGGCTAGAACAATCTTTAAAAAATTTTGTCCAAATCCTTATAAAATAAAATAAAAATTTGTAATAAAATCAATCCTAAAAATTAACAGAAAGATTTTATTTGGTCAGAGAGTCAAAACCAGCGAGAAAAGGACCGCTTGAAACAGATAAAAGAGACCTAAAACAAGGGGAAAACCCAGAGTCGGCTACTTAAAAATGGCACCTAAAATGGCATCAACCACAGCGGTTGAGGTTGATCTTTGAAGGGTTTGATGACGATACGGTATTTTGAATTTAACTAAGTGAGGTCCGCCATCAAATTGATTAATAGGTTTTAATCCGACAAACATCATGTGCATGGTGCACGAGTATGTGCACATTTCGTGCACATTTTATTTTGACTAATTTTGTACTTTTTTGGAAATACTCTAGTGTATACTTAAAATTTAGTTGAAGTATAAATGTATTTGAGTACTAACGTCATACAAATTTGTTTTAATTTAACCATTTTAAATCATGTAAACATGTATACAAAATGTGCATAGCACTTTAAACAAAATGTTTTATGCACATTTTGTATACATGTTTACTTTAAACAAATATTCACCGTGTAATTTTATATTTGTGCATTTGTTTATAAAATTCGGATGAAACATGTTTACGAAATCACCTATATATATGTAGACGAAATACGCATATACTTGTGTACGAAATATATAAATTTCAGTTGGTTAAAATTCACTAGAGTTCTAACCATTTAAGATATACACAGTTTACAAAATTATATACTTTAGTTATCGCTTCTCTTAAAGACTATGATAACAGCGGCTGTGTTATGACTACACATTGGTTAGTATAAGGCTAAGATATTTCTATTAACGAATTTATTTGATATTTTGTAATATGTCATAAAAATGTTTCTAAGAAGCATACAGAAAATTTATGTTTTTTTTTAAACTCATCGTGAACATGTAAATGCCCAAGTGGTGCATTTATGTCCAAAATGAAGCTGAAAAATTCCTGAACAAAATACGATTTTTCTGTAAATCTGATAATGCACATGCCGTCAACATGTGGACTGAAACATTGCTGCAAAACTGTGAATGAACATATTGTGAAAAATTTAGTGCACATTTGATGCAAATGAGCCTGAAATGTCTGTGCATATATGTGCTAAGGCGTTTTACGACATGTGCATGGTATGGCACACATTATGTGCATGACATTTGTTATAAACAATTTTGTGCACAGACATATTGTGTCATGCACAATTAGTGCACATTTCATGCTTTTTTTTCAAAATTGTTTTACGGGTAACGAGGTTATGTGACATAATTCTAATTATAAATATATGAAAAATTTTCCTTTTTCAAAAACAGCTTATTATAGACAAGTTGAAAAATCAAACTACAAAAATTACATAAAAACTGTTTAGTTTTATTTTACAATTTTTTAATTTTTGTTAGTTATAGTTACTCCAATATTTCGACTTGTTAGTCATTATCAAGGAAAGTCTGTAAAAAATCAGAACAACATTTACAAACATGTTAATATTTCTAATATGGCTAGTGACGCTAACATTATAGAAAACATACCTAAACTATAACTTCATGGTTTTTAAAAAAATGCTTTATATAAAACAATGATAATTAAGGAAAAAACTATATAAACTGGCATTAACACATATATAAAAAAAACTTTTAGATCAACATATGATCGTGTCATCAAAATTTAAAAATTAACTGAATACAAAAAAACAAAATCAAAAACCAAATAACTAGCAATTAATTATATATTCCTTCTTGTAATAAAAACCTAACATTATATTTTTTATATGTGCCAATTATATTACGTCATTATCTATGCGATATATATTCTCAAATAAAAAAAATAAAATGAATAAATAATATATAATATAAAATTAAACTGAGAGATGTTTATGCCAAGCTGGAAAAACTTTCTGTATCCCTGTTAAGAGTTACTGATCTTTATTAAGAAAACTACCTAAACAACAACAATATTGAATCAACAAACCAATAAAATATATGCTATTCCCTTATCTTAACGATTGATTAAGCTCAGATAGTTCTTATGTAAACCTCTACAATCCGTTTTGTAGTTTATTGAATTGTTGTGACGTGTGATATAACACATCTCTTTGAACACTCTCTTATGTTTATTAGACGCATAGTCAAGTATTGAAGCTTCTTGAAACTTAAAATTATTGTTGCATTCAATGGCATGTCTACATAGGGCAGATCTATGATGTGTTATGTTATTCTTATTCTTCATTGTATACTTTACGTCAACCTTATGTTGGTTTAACCTAGTGGTTATCGTCTTAGAAGTTTCACCAATATAAGATTTTCCACAGTCACAATCAATTTTGTAAACAACGCCCGTTCTTTTTTCTTTCGGAATACGGTCCTTAAGGTTACCAAATGTCCTATTCAAACTGTTATCAACTCTCGTGGCTATTCTACTAATTTGATTAGGTCTACGTAGACACTTCTTAATCTTCTCGGTCAAATTGGGAACATAAGACATTGATCCATATATCACTTTACTTGGTACATCGTTAAGAACTGTCCGTCTTTCCTGTAAGTTCCTGTTCGTGTAGGTATATAAACATTTAGTTATAAGTTTATTGATGAGTTTATCAGGATAGTTATTTTTATGCAAAATTTGGTGTATTTTTATTTTATTATTGTTTCTGTGTGAGGCGTCACTAAGTTCTAAAACCCTTTTAATAAACGATGTTACAACATTTACTTTCATTTTATATGGGTGCGAGGAATAGTAGTTGAGTATCCTATTCGACGCTATATCTTTACTGTACCAATTAGTTAATATTCTGTTGTTATGTCTCGTTAGTTTCATATCCAAAAACGAAATACTATTATTACATTCTTTTTCCATCGTGAACATTACTTTTTGGTGGAAGGAGTTAAAAATGTTCAAAGTCGAATCAATATTATCTTTATGGATAATCAACAAGAAATCATCAACGTATTTTTTAATAAATGATGGTTGTCCATTTAAAAGAGGTAATTGTTCCCGTAGTAATTTCTCAAGTACAATATCAGCAAGTATGGGAGATAGCGGATTGCCCATTGCGAGTCCAAAAAGTTGTCTATAGCATTGGTTGTTAAATTGGAAATAGTTATTATCGTTCACGCAAGTATCAAAAATTTTTAGAAACAATTCTTTCGAAGAAGGAAACAAGTCTTCTATTTCTGACCATCTGTCAACAATTGCCATACGCGCTATATCCGTTGGTATGTTCGTGAATAGAGATATGACATCAAATGATACCAATACCTCACCATCATTCAGTGTTATTGCATCGATTAGTAATTTAAGATCCACAGAGTTTTTTATATTGAATTGGCTATTCTCAACCAACGGTTTTAGGTATCCGATCAATAATTTGGAAAGGTGATATACGGGTGAAGTTACTGTCGATACAATGGGTCTAAACGGTATTCCTTCTTTATGTATTTTTGGTAAGCCATATATGCGTGGGGCTACTGGGGAAACCATTTTAATAGATAATTTTTGTTGTCTATTTATTACATTTTCATTATATAACTGGTCTATTAATTTATTAACCTTTTTTTGTATATTATCTGTTGGGTCCATATCAATCTTTTTGTAAGTTATGTTATCATTAATTAACTGTTCCATTTTTTGTATATACACCTCTTTTTCTAATACAACCGTTTTGTTTCCTTTGTCAGATTTAGTAATAGCAATATGTGGATTAGACTTAAGAAAAATATCTAATGAATGTTTACATTCTAATAACTTCTTTTCTATTTTTGTGGATTTTCCACTCTTACTGTTCTTATTAAATTTTAATAAAGTATTTGTGATAACTGTTCTTATGTCAGTGACATTATCATCTTCAGAATATTGTCCTAGAATATGCTCTATATCAGCTAAGATGTCTATTGTATTAACACTTCCTGTTTTGCTAGGTAAGTTGAATTTGTTACCATAACTAATTAAAGTTAAACACTCTATTGGTATTTCAATATTAGTCAAGTTGATCACATCAGTCTGATTAAAGTTAAGTTGAATATTGTGTTGTTGTTGTTGTTTAAGTCTTAGGAATTTTGAATTTAAAGTGTTCTTATGTGTCATCACATTTAAAGAATCAAAATCGTTAACCGCGGTCAAAAAATCAGTAAAAATATCAGCAGATGGTATGACGTTCTCCAACTTGACAACAACATCACTCACCTGATTCTTTAAGCATGAGATCTTGTAATGACAAATCTTAATTTCTAAGTTTAACATCTTTTTTCCTAGTGTTTCTTTCATTCGTTTGATATTAAGTTGGAAAGGATGATGTTGTTCCTCTAATGATTTAAAACATTTGTATTTATCCAAAATAAATTTGGGCATCAAACCGTCTGATTTGCATTTCAGCAAGAACGTGTACCGTTCTCTAGCCACCGTTAGTTTGTTCCTATGTGATAGAAACGCCTTAGCCATTAAATTGGTGTTTTTTGAATAATTATTATTCATAATCTCTAATATTCTTTGTAGTTGTTCTGACATGGTTTTATTTAAAAAAAATAATATAAAAAGTGGTGTGTTTTATGCTCACACAATATTATTTATCAAAATCTTCAATGGTTACTTGTCTTTTTATTCAAATTATAAATATATGAAAAATTTTCCTTTTTCAAAAACAGCTTATTATAGACAAGTTGAAAAATCAAACTACAAAAATTACATAAAAACTGTTTAGTTTTATTTTACAATTTTTTAATTTTTGTTAGTTATAGTTACTCCAATATTTCGACTTGTTAGTCATTATCAAGGAAAGTCTGTAAAAAATCAGAACAACATTTACAAACATGTTAATATTTCTAATATGGCTAGTGACGCTAACATTATAGAAAACATACCTAAACTATAACTTCATGGTTTTTAAAAAAATGCTTTATATAAAACAATGATAATTAAGGAAAAAACTATATAAACTGGCATTAACACATATATAAAAAAAACTTTTAGATCAACATATGATCGTGTCATCAAAATTTAAAAATTAACTGAATACAAAAAACCAAAATCAAAAACCAAATAACTAGCAATTAATTATATATTCCTTCTTGTAATAAAAACCTAACATTATATTTTTTATATGTGCCAATTATATTACGTCATTATCTATGCGATATATATTCTCAAATAAAAAAAATAAAATGAATAAATAATATATAATATAAAATTAAACTGAGAGATGTTTATGCCAAGCTGGAAAAACTTTCTGTATCCCTGTTAAGAGTTACTGATCTTTATTAAGAAAACTACCTAAACAACAACAATATTGAATCAACAAACCAATAAAATATATGCTATTCCCTTATCTTAACGATTGATTAAGCTCAGATAGTTCTTATGTAAACCTCTACAATCCGTTTTGTAGTTTATTGAATTGTTGTGACGTGTGATATAACACATCTCTTTGAACACTCTCTTATGTTTATTAGACGCATAGTCAAGTATTGAGGCTTCTTGAAACTTAAAATTATTGTTGCATTCAATGGCATGTCTACATAGGGCAGATCTATGATGTGTTATGTTATTCTTATTCTTCATTGTATACTTTACGTCAACCTTATGTTGGTTTAACCTAGTGGTTATCGTCTTAGAAGTTTCACCAATATAAGATTTTCCCATTGTATCGACAGTAACTTCACCCGTATATCACCTTTCCAAATTATTGATCGGATACCTAAAACCGTTGGTTGAGAATAGCCAATTCAATATAAAAAACTCTGTGGATCTTAAATTACTAATCGATGCAATAACACTGAATGATGGTGAGGTATTGGTATCATTTGATGTCATATCTCTATTCACGAACATACCAACGGATATAGCGCGTATGGCAATTGTTGACAGATGGTCAGAAATAGAAGACTTGTTTCCTTCTTCGAAAGAATTGTTTCTAAAAATTTTTGATACTTGCGTGAACGATAATAACTATTTCCAATTTAACAACCAATGCTATAGACAACTTTTTGGACTCGCAATGGGCAATCCGCTATCTCCCATACTTGCTGATATTGTACTTGAGAAATTACTACGGGAACAATTACCTCTTTTAAATGGACAACCATCATTTATTAGAAAATACGTTGATGATTTCTTGTTGATTATCCATAAAGATAATATTGATTCGACTTTGAACATTTTTAACTCCTTCCACCAAAAAGTAATGTTCACGATGGAAAAAGAATGTAATAATAGTATTTCGTTTTTGGATATGAAACTAACGAGACATAACAACAGAATATTAACTAATTGGTACAGTAAAGATATAGCGTCGAATAGGATACTCAACTACTATTCCTCGCACCCATATAAAATGAAAGTAAATGTTGTAACATCGTTTATTAAAAGGGTTTTAGAACTTAGTGACGCCTCACACAGAAACAATAATAAAATAAAAATACACCAAATTTTGCATAAAAATAACTATCCTGATAAACTCATCAATAAACTTATAACTAAATGTTTATATACCTACACGAACAGGAACTTACAGGAAAGACGGACAGTTCTTAACGATGTACCAAGTAAAGTGATATATGGATCAATGTCTTATGTTCCCAATTTGACCGAGAAGATTAAGAAGTGTCTACGTAGACCTAATCAAATTAGTAGAATAGCCACGAGAGTTGATAACAGTTTGAATAGGACATTTGGTAACCTTAAGGACCGTATTCCGAAAGAAAAAAGAACGGGCGTTGTTTACAAAATTGATTGTGACTGTGGAAAATCTTATATTGGTGAAACTTCTAAGACGATAACCACTAGGTTAAACCAACATAAGGTTGACGTAAAGTATACAATGAAGAATAAGAATAACATAACACATCATAGATCTGCCCTATGTAGACATGCCATTGAATGCAACAATAATTTTAAGTTTCAAGAAGCCTCAATACTTGACTATGCGTCTAATAAACATAAGAGAGTGTTCAAAGAGATGTGTTATATCACACGTCACAACAATTCAATAAACTACAAAACGGATTGTAGAGGTTTACATAAGAACTATCTGAGCTTAATCAATCGTTAAGATAAGGGAATAGCATATATTTTATTGGTTTGTTGATTCAATATTGTTGTTGTTTAGGTAGTTTTCTTAATAAAGATCAGTAACTCTTAACAGGGATACAGAAAGTTTTTCCAGCTTGGCATAAACATCTCTCAGTTTAATTTTATATTATATATTATTTATTCATTTTATTTTTTTTATTTGAGAATATATATCGCATAGATAATGACGTAATATAATTGGCACATATAAAAAATATAATGTTAGGTTTTTATTACAAGAAGGAATATATAATTAATTGCTAGTTATTTGGTTTTTGATTTTGTTTTTTTGTATTCAGTTAATTTTTAAATTTTGATGACACGATCATATGTTGATCTAAAAGTTTTTTTTATATATGTGTTAATGCCAGTTTATATAGTTTTTTCCTTAATTATCATTGTTTTATATAAAGCATTTTTTTAAAAACCATGAAGTTATAGTTTAGGTATGTTTTCTATAATGTTAGCGTCACTAGCCATATTAGAAATATTAACATGTTTGTAAATGTTGTTCTGATTTTTTACAGACTTTCCTTGATAATGACTAACAAGTCGAAATATTGGAGTAACTATAACTAACAAAAATTAAAAAATTGTAAAATAAAACTAAACAGTTTTTATGTAATTTTTGTAGTTTGATTTTTCAACTTGTCTATAATAAGCTGTTTTTGAAAAAGGAAAATTTTTCATATATTTATAATTTGAATAAAAAGACAAGTAACCATTGAAGATTTTGACATAATTCTAAAAAGGTGCGGTGGTAAAACTTGGAATGTCAGGCTAGGATTTTGAGATGTTAAAACTTAAGAAGTGACCCAATTTTTTAAAGTGTTCAATTAAGGCGTTGCTGGATTTGTCTCTACGTTTAAAAGAAATGTGGTTATGTATTCTCTTTTAGTACCTGTTTGATTTTACCAATATATAAAGCATCGCAATCATTCTACTTAGCCTTTTAGATAAATTTGAAACGAGCCAGGGTAGAGGTTTTGTTGCTAACATATTACAATAGAAAGGAGTTGAGAGATTTGGTGTAGAAGATGGGTT
>OY856188.1:96427875-96488412 GCA_963693315.1 Diogma glabrata | reverse complement strand
TTGATTCTGGCAATTTTGAAACGATACACATGTTCTGCCAAACAATCATGTCCAGTAGCTAGCTGAAATTTCGCAACGGACTCTCTTCGTGGTAATTTAAGGAATTTTTTACCCATTGACTCGATATTTTGCCACTTCTTTCCAATTATTTCATGTATGGTGAGATCTTTACGGATGTTATTCAATTGGTTTTCAATTGGTATATATATATATATATATATATATATATATATATATATATATATATATATATATATATATATATATATATACATACATATATATATACCAGCTAGCACAATAGGTGGATTTTAGCTTAAATATATTTTGATATTATCTGTACAAAATTTTAGTGAACATTCTCATTTAACCTAAATTTATGTATAATAAAAGATTAAATTTAACCTAAGTGTCGTACTTTTTCCATAAAAATATTGGTTAAATTTTCATGTAATTTTTATGTAATATGCTGGCTAATATGTGATTAAGTTTAACTATAATTTAACCAAATTTTAAGTTAAATAAGTGCAAATGTTATGTTATATTTTAGCTAATTATTAGTTAAATTTAACTCGTTTGTTACACATGCAAACCACAAAATGTATGTTCCGAAATTCTCCCCTTATGATCACATAAGTTTACATTATAGTATACTACAAACTATTATTATATTTTCAATAATTAATGTTTTTTATCGAATACCGAAAAGAAAATTGAAAATTAAAGTATTCAGTTAAAAAAAAAAATAAATATTTAATTGTATTTTTAAGGGTTGTTCTCATTATTTTTTCCTATTTTTGTTTTATGTATAAACAAAATTGAACCTTTCTTTATACATGAACATTTAAATCCATTCAAAAATACGCTCCAAATTATGCATAAAAATGTTTATTTGAAGTCGGTTTAGAAATTGTCATAAAAACCTATTTTGTCCTTAAATGCATTAGTTTGGGAGATAGATAATATCGTATCCATAATTCCTAGCCATAAAATTATGTACCTGTTATTTAAGTTAAATTTTGTCAGGTGTTTCATGAAATAACTTAAATTTATCCTAAATTTTTTCACGTATTTTATTTAATACATGTAAATTATCTAGCTATTAAGTGGAAAATTGATCATATAATTCTTATCTAGAATACATTTAATAGCTACAATATCTTAATTTGGCAGAGCAAATTCATGTATATTTCATGTAACAGCTGAATACAAAACTAAGCAAGTGCAAATTATATATAATTTTAATGTACCAAAGTCAGATATTGTAGTTATTACATGTTTTTTTCATGATAATTACATGTAATTGAACCATCCATTTTTCTTTAACCTTATTTTATTATCGGGCTGTCATTCTACCATAAAAAAAGCTACAAAATAATATTATAAGAAACAAAATTTTTTAAAAATGCTTGAAAAAGCACCTTTTATTATTTTTTACTATATGTATACGTATTTCGAAAGCTAAATTGTAAAGTAAGATACATTCCATATTTCCATTATATACCGGTGGTTTGATAAAAACCAATTTTAAAAAATTAATAATCTAACTACAGAAAAATATAAAATATAAAGCAAAATGAATAAATCTAATAAAACAATCAAACCATTAGAGAAAATTACAAAAAATAAAAATGAATTTGACAAAAGAAGTAAACCGAAATAACAACAGTTTTATTGTGTGTCCGTGGTGTGTAAGGTGTGTGTCCGTGGTGTGTGCTATAAACCAAAAATCAAAACTGAGCCAAATGAGAAACCAGGTATTTATAAAATATCCTACAACGACTGTGAAAAATTTTATGTAGGTCTTTCTCAACGCAAAGTAGGACAACGCCAGAAAGAACACCTTACAGAAATAAAATACAAAAGGGCTGAGAATTCTAGCATTGCCGCTCATATGCCACTCAACAACAGGTCACCATCAAATTTAGAGCTTATAAAAGAGATTAATAATCTAAAACACCTAGAAGCGTACGAATTTTTTTTCATTGAAAAAGAAAATCAATTAAACCCCGGTATCCTGATGAACAATAAAGAAGGAAACATAAAATCTAATTTATTTAACCTAATAATTAAAAGACCGCCGAACAACATTTATAATAATTAAATCACCTAAACTATATTTATGACTGAAGGATATCCACCCATTTGGGACACCCCATAAAACTGTTATTATTTAGGTTCACTTCTTTTGTCAATTCATTTTTTTTTTTTAATTTTTTTTAATTTTCTCTAATGGTTTAATTATTTTATTGTTTTATTAGATCCGTTCTTTTTGCTTTATATTTTTCAGTAGTTAGATTTTTAATTTTTTGAAATGGGGTTTTATTAAACCACCGATATGTATATAATGGAATGGATCTTTAAAATTTATTTTTTATATACTTCAGGTGATGAAAGCATAGCTTTCGAAATTCGTAAATAATAAAAAATAATAAAACAAGAATAGTAAACAAGAATAATAAATAAATGTTGAATTCCTCAATAAACTGTTTTAAAAGCTCCTCTAAAGATGATTCATTTCAAACTGAGTCACGATAAATGTGGTATTTTTAATTTAATATTCTTTTAAAAAAAATATAACAACGCTGTTAATGAAATTTTGTTTTGCAAAGCCCATTCGTTCAACAGATCTATTTTAGTTTGAGCGTTATGCTCATATTCCAGGTGTTCGCGCATCAATTCCTCAGCAATATCTGCTTCTGATAATAAAAATTCAGCAGTTTCACCAACTTGGGATGTACAATCATCTGGCATATCATCGTCACACTCTACATTTTCATCACAAGTAACACTAACCAGGATGGTATTTTCGATCATAGCATTTTCTGCTGGCAAATTATTTTCAAAAAAGGCATTCAGTTGTTGCCCTGGTTAAACATTCCAATTCAAACCTATTGAATCCTATTAAATCCAATATAAATTCAATAGGATTAAATTGGATTGAATTGGTTTAATAGGAAGACTTCGATCTACCAATTAAAATTCAATCGGAATGAATGGGGTTTAACAGGAAAAGAGGTTCTGTAGGATTCTAAAGGAAATTTCCAATTGAATTTCAATCGGAAATCAAGAGATTCAATAGGAAAAAGGAACTTAGAAAAAAATTAAACAATCTTATAAATTTAACAGGATTTAATTGGAAAAGATTTAATAGGAATGAATAGGATTAATCGGAATTCTGCAATGGAAATTTCCAATTAATTCCTATTTATATACATTTCCTATAGATTCCGGTTGAAAAATAAAATAGAGATATTTAACAGGAATGAATAGGATTGTATTGGAAATAGATTTTTTGAATAGGAGTTAATTGAAAATTCCCAATGCAGAATTCCGATTAATCCAATTAATTTTTTTCAATTGGTTTCAATTGGAATGTTTAACCAGGGTGTGGTGGTGGCCGATCCATTTCTTCATCCCTTGACACATTTGATGCATCAAATCGTGCTTCGAATTCGGCCGCTCTCTTCTGCCGCATTATGTAGTATCGACCGTTTTTCTTAACTTTCTTTTTCAGGGGCATTTTTACTATTTAAAACAACGTTAGTGAGAGAAATATATAATAAAGACTGTATCCGAGCGATTTGATCAATATACTGCGCACTAATAATAATTGTCATCGGAAAACGAGATTTGCTATAAATCTTTATGGATCTTATAAACACATATACTTATTATATGTATTATATGAAAAAGACAGCAAAAATTTAGTTTACATTCGTTCACTAAACCAAATTAAATGCAATATTACATGTAAAAATCGACCTATTTAACTTAACAGCAGTCTGACAATTTTTTTTAAGTTTCAATGTTCCGTAGTTATGTTAATTTTAGGCTATTTAACTTATTTCATGAAATAACTGTTGCAATGTCAGCTAAATTGCCGCTAGCTAAACAACAGGTAATAAGTTAAATACATGTATTAGATACACTTTTGTAACTTAAATTGTCACTTAATACATGAAATACATGTACTATCTGTATTACATGATTTTTTTTACTTAAACTTGTATACTTAATATGTTAAATTTACCTATTAACTTATTTTTTAACACCAAAAACATATTAACTATAATTTTCGACTAGAAATACATGTACACTAATTAGCTGAAACAGTCATCTATTACCTTTTTCCACATATTTAACCAAACTTTTACTTAAATTTAACCAAATCTTTACTTAAATTTAACCAAAGTGTGCTGGCTGGGATATATATATATATATATATATATATATATATATATATATATATATATATATATATATATATACATATATATATATATATATATATATATATATATATATATATATATATATATATATATATATATATATATATATATATATATATATATATATATATATATATATATATATATATATATATATATATATATATATATATATATATATATATATAATTATATAATATAATTTTTATCAACTCAATAAGCAAAAATGGCAAGAGTATTATCTGAAGATATTTTTAATATAACAGATATGAATCCGGAAGGTATAAAGTTTGATCATGTTAGTTGATTACATTGTGAATCCAAATACTATAAAATGGATTTAATACTGTATATAAATTCGTAGTCATATCCAATGTAATTTGTGATGCATTTCGTTTGGTATATTAGCTACCTCAATAAACAAAGATGATGGTGAATTTATTGCTCAAGAAACCGCAGGCACAAGAGCTGATAGTTTTGAGTATGCTTTATTTGGAAAAAAATATTGAATACAAGAAGAAGAATGAGGCCTCCAGTCGCTTATCTGTTTATCTTGCATATGGTGGAGTGGTGGACCGTTAATGCGATTACAAAGAGATCCTAACAATTTAGATGGGTTTGAAATGGATCGTTATATGTACATTATTAATGTACATATAGGTTTTTTGATTTAGTTTATATATTTTTTGTTTAATTTTTCTATAGTATTTTTTTTTATATTTAACAATGATTTATTTTCTGTTGATATATAGGTGTTTTATTAAAGATCGCCCCAATTTAGATTCGGATAGGTACAGATCCGATAATTTTTTAATTTTTCAATTTTTTTTTGTGATAAAAGCCTACTGCTACAACAAGTAAGTTATGTCACTAATACAGTATTACATATTTTGTTAGTAGCTTTAATATAATATACAAGAATACTGAATAACTACCTCAAAACAAAAAGAAATGGAGCGATTAGAGAACAAAATAGTTGAATTCTAAACATTGATAAAAGAAATGATAACCACATCCACACATCATTACAACAAGAGGTTTTACGGTTGTTCTTGAAGTATATCGGAAAATGCGAAACATCCGTAGCCACATAATCGCACGCATTGGTACCACTGCAAGGTTGGCAATAAAGCAAACAAATGCATACAGCCATGTCAATTTCCAGAATATCAAGGACTGCAAAACCTATACACAACAAACTAGCAAGTTTCAATACAAAAGTGGCTAGTAATGAAACTGAGAAACCATGTCGAGCATTCAGTCATTCCATATACAAATTATTCGGTCGTTGCACAAAATATCTCGATGCTATTTTGTCTGCTGCAAATAGGACTGCATAGTTACTAAACGCCACTTTCAGCTCAAAAGCTCTACATTTAATTCCTTTTAAATTAAAATATCACAAAATCGATTTTTGCATGAGTTGTTGTCAAATATCCTTAGATATAAGTTTTAAGTACTCGAGTGTAGATAACGATTTTTTGTCAGATACACCATTTCTAAGAAAAACTTATATATGTATATGTATACGTTTATGTCTGAAGTTAAAAATCAAACTCTTTTTAGTCAAATATCAAAATTATAATTACTGTCAGTTAAACGTTAAAAAGTATAATAAAATCCAAATTAATCAAAATGTTCAATAATCCTAGCTTTGTTTATAAAAAGGTTAAATAAAATTAATCTGATTCATTCAAAAACAAAAACCAAATTTATATAAATTTAATTTTTTGTTATCAAAACATTTCTTCTAAATAGGTCAAAGACCATAAGAAAAGTTAAACTTCATCCTTAGTTGAATGAATCCAATTAAACTCGCGTTATTAATATAATAAAATGAAATAAATACTTATTCCCTCGATTATAAAATATAAAGTTTATATAAAATAAAAACAAAAAAAAATGTTTATCATTACAATTAAAATTGATTATTGTTATTGTTAATATTTTTGATTATTTTAATTAGTTTTTATTATTTTGATTATATATACTTATTTATCATATTTTCAACGCTTTTTTCTTTGAAAGATGAGGGTAAAATTATTAATAAAATTGTCATTAAATGTTCAAAGCTGGAATTTTTTTTATTGAAATCTGTAATGGTTATAATTATTATTATTATTTTTTTTAAAAATTATGCTGGTGTTTTTATTTTGAACTATTTCGGCATTTATCTAACTGATTTCAATATTATTGATTTGTGAATGAAGTCAACAAATTTTCGGGATATGAAATACAAACCTAAAACTGTATAAGTTATCCAAATTTAAAATAAAAACAACTTAAATAATGTTTTTACATACAAACCACACCTTGGTTGTACCATAACTCATTTTTCTTGTTCATTTTTTAAATCCTATAAAATATCCAAAATAACCATAAACTTTTAATAACATTTAATCCTTATATTAAAACACTCAAATAAATGTTCATGTGTGTAATCTACCACAAAAGAGGATCTATTTATAAGAAAATAAAATTTTTATAAAAATGACAAATAATTTTATTTTATTTATTTCCATAAGCGATTTTATATTTATTTATTTTTTGAAGTTGAATAATAATAATTTGATTTGTGTGAATTTATTAAAAACTTTATGCTTTGATTTATTTTATTTTGTAATTCTTGAATATGTGTTCTTTATATATATTTATTTATTATGTAGATATGTAAGGGTAATTTAAATTGGATTGAAAACGCGTGGATGTTATTTTATTAATGCATTTTACGGAAAACGGAGATGTTGTTAAAAACATGTTTTCTGTTTATGCCAGGAATACTACAAAAAAATGAAAACATGGCCTCTGGTCCAATAAAATCTCCAACTGAAACAGAAAAAATTCACATACTCATGTTGGGTGAAACCAAAATTACATATAGATATAACTAAAATAAAAGATTTGCTAAGAAGGAAAAAAATATAATAAGAGAAACTAAAATAAAAAAAGGCCAAGTAGCATCTATATCCGCGAGAAATAGGTAGATTTCGGGATCAGACAGTTTTGTGTACAAATAGAATTTGATGTGTCAGATTAGTTTAAATAAAAAACTTTAAGTAGAAACAGAATATGAATATATTTTATATCAATTCAATTCAATCAATATCAATTTCGGAGTGACGTGAGTGATCCATTATTAATGAATGAAATTATATTTGTTAAATATAAAAACTTTTTTTCCAACGAATTGTAATCACCTATTACTTTCACCCACTGTTTAACGACAAATTTTTTAGAAAAACCCTTTAATTATTATTTTTTTCCCAATTATTTTTTTGTCGTTAAACAGTGGGTGAAAGAAATAGGTGATTACAATTCGTTGGAAAAAAAGTTTTTATATTAACAGAAACAGAATAATTCCAAAAAAATTATCAAACCAAATTAAATAAATTAACCGAAACTACTTTATCAATGAAATTTCGGAACAGTTTGATTTAAGTTGGTTAAAACTACTTAATAACATATTAAATCCATTGGTGGATTAGCGTTCTAACTAGTATGTCATATCTACAATACCACCACACATAATTTGTGATCAAAAATTATCGAACTACTTTTACACCTCAAAAAATAGAAATATCTATCAATTTAGGAAAACTTTTGTAAATGTGTAATCAATATATATTAATTGCAACTAACGTTTGAAAATGTTCCAAATTTCCAAAAAAATATTCCTTAATTCAAATGAATAATTTACTCAACTTTGTTTTCATTAAAACTTTTGAAAAAAAAAAAAGTAAAAACTGAAAAAAAGAAACAGAAGCAAAAGAAAATTTATTTAATATTATTTCTATGGGATATTTTTATGAGATTTATTGTTGTAATTGTATGGCATGAGGGTGCCATGCATAATGTTAGTATGACGCTAATTACTTTGGAGCCTCTTGAGTTAGAAAGCTGAAGGTCTTTGAGGATATCTTGCTCCGTAGCGGGTTCAGGGTTCGGGTTCGGTTCGGGTTCAAAACCCTGGTCCTTAGGCATAAAAAATTATTTGTAAAATTTGGAATCAATCGTTCAACTCTAAGGTGTGCCCCGGCCACTTAAAGTGGAGAGGTTTTGTTCTGGACCTAAAAAAAAAATTTAAATTTTTTGTACGACACCCTCCCATTTCGTGTCAATGCCCATAAAAAAATTATGTGTAAAATTTGAAATCAATCATTTAACTCTAAGGCGTGCCCCCGGCTATTTAAAGTTGACAAGAACAAAACCCTCCAACTTTAAGTGGCCGGGGGCACCCCTTAGAGTTGAACGATTGATTTCAAATTTTACACATAATTTTTTATTGGGTGGGTATTGACACGAAATGGGCGGGTGTCGTACAAAAAATTTAAATTTTAAGGTCCAGAACAAAACCTTTCAACTTTAAGTGGCCGGAGGCACGCTTTAGAGTTAAACGATTGATTTCATATTTTTCAAATAATTTTTTTATGGCTATTGACACGAAATGCGAGGGTGCCGCAAACTGTCTCCGCTTATCATATATGGATTTTTTCGAAATTCCGAGATGAAGCACATTGCAATAGGTAGATTTTTATATGAAATAAATCTACCTAAAACACTTAACTTAAAATGTTGATAGTTGTCCAACTGTGTATGCCGTTTGCCTTCTTAATGAAACCAATTTTGGATTTCGTCCACTGAATTATACTTTGAATAACCGATGCTTTTGGATCCAGAGTTAAATGAAAATTTTAGCTCGTATTATCTAACAAGGTTGCAAATAATTTAAAATTGGATGCCGTAATAGGACGCACGGTTTTTTGTCCTGCGGTGTCCAATATTTGTAATCAACCATTTGTTTTGGTGAAACAGATAATTATTAAAAAACTTAGATTTATATCTAGTTAGTTTATTTTTTATTCATTAAAAGTTTACTAATTTTAACATCCACAATTTCACAATCTTGTTTACAATGTTTGTTAATTCACAATTTATATGAATTATAGAACATTCAAATAACAATATGTTTATTACTTAGCAAAAGTTCAAAATATAATGATCTAATCAAAAAAATTAAAAAGCGTGGTTATTCCGATTGATTTGGATTTTTGAAAAAGGTTTGAATTTATCTCCATCGTTTTGGTTTTCTTATTCCAGCAAACAACAAAAATTAACCCAAACATTGAAAATCTGCCATGAATAAAAAAACAAATGAAACAGACAGAGAAATAGTATTCAAATCAACACCTAATACAACTAAATTAAAAAACATCTTCAAAATTTAATCAATTATTATTATTGCGAACATATTTCAGTTAAAACATCACAAAATGAAGAACCTTAATAATGATTTCAATATCAATGCATCTGCGCAGCATCAACTTACTTTTTTTTGTTTTTGTTTAAAACAAGAAAAAATATTGCGACGCTGATTAATAGGCTGACTTCACCACAGCTCTGGAAATATAGTATTCTGGATATATAATGAGCTAATATCCATCAAACGCTTTAATTAAAAGCTAACCAATGCTGTAGATTTCGCGTAATTCTAATAATAGAAATATTAAAGAAAGCAGTAGTAGCCCAACAAACATAAATTCTGTTGTACGAGAAAAAGTAAAAAAACAAATTGAACCGTAAGTGACAAACCGGAAGTTGGGATGCAAAACTGTTGTATACTCTCAACAAACATTAAAAATGGTGACACAGTAAACAGCTGTTCAGGAGACTCCCCACCACTTATCCCAATACTGTCCAAAAACTAATCAGTTCTTTGTTATTTAAGTCTCCATCTTTTTTCAAAGTGTCGTTAAAATTGATTAATGAATGAAGTCTGTATGCTCCCAACAAAATTTAAAAACAAAGTGTTAAAAGTCAGCATTTGTATGGTAGACCCCCGCCACTTTGATCAATATGTCCCAAAAGATGATAACTATCTTCTCACACTAATTGGAACCTTTTTCATAAGTTTCATCATAATCACTTAATTATTGTAGGCTGTAGTGTGCATAAAAACACTAAAAAAACTTCAAAAAAGTACAAAAAAAATGTTTTACCGGAAGTGAAAAACCGGAAGTTGGGATGCAGAGCTGTTGTGAGCCATACTAAATGCTTATGTACCAAGCTTCATCCAATTCGATTATCTGGTACAGATGTTATAGAGCATTCAAAAAAACAGGTGCTCTGGGGACCCCCCAAAACTGTGTTCACTATCGCTCAAAAATCAATCAGTTCCTTGCCATACATATTTCCATCTTTTTCCAAAGTGTCATCAAAATTCATTCACGAACAAATGTTGTATGCTCCCAACAAACATAAAAAACATGGTGGAAAAAACCACCTGTTGTATGGTAGACCCCCCAGCACTTTATCCAATGTACTTGAAAAGCTGATAAAATCTTTCTCAAGTTACTTGAAAGCTTTTTCCAACGCTTCATGACAATCGATCGGTAATTGTAGGGTACAGTAGGGATAAACATCTGAAAAAAAATTTTTTAGCCGGAAGTGACAAACCGGAATTTGGTATGCAGAAATATTGGAAACAGTACTAAAAAATTATATATCAAGTTTCCATAAGATCATAAGCCGGGGTTAAAAGTTATTGAAGGTTTAAACTTAGAGGTATTCGGAAGGGCTCCGCCATTTTGTCCAAATTTGAAATGAATCCAGATCTACGAATTTCAAGTGAACCTGTATCATTTGCCAAAGTTTCATCAAGATCATATGCAGAAATGTCATCCACACGCCCACACACCCACCCACGCATAGACGTACACCAAAAATTTTTATTGGCTATTTAGGATGGTCCAAAACAAGAAAAACAAAATTTGCTGTATGTAAGATTTTTTTTTCTGGATAGATTGCATTACTTCACACAATTTGAAATTGTGGTGAAGTAAATTTATTTGTTTCATATTGAAAAAATAACAATAACAATTGAAATAGCAATTGATTATACACCGAAATATAAGATCCAATAATTGATTTGAAATGAATGATATACATTACAGTGGAACGTTATAAACAGACAGATGTTATTTATGAAACGAATCTTAAATTGTTTGATAGTACGGAATGAATGTACGATTAAAGAGAAGGTTGTCTGTTTTATATTTAAAGAAAAAATGTCTACTAAACGGATTTTTGTTGGCCGTTACAATGTAGGATATATAGAATTCGATCCTAAATATGACTGAATCAGGCGTTACCGTTTGAGTTAATATTTGTATAATAACCGTGACCATATCCTGTGAATACGCACATTTTTTCATGCTTAACCCTTTGTTATCAACCGAATGTCTTTAGCAACCTTAAGGTTACCTTTCGGACAGTGTCACGCACCTCAAATTATGACGAAATTGATGGATCATGTAATCCCTTCACATTAAAGATTCTGTGTGTTCGTATATTTGAATAACCTTCTGATAGCTCTTACTGACACCTTTACAACTCATATTAATGTACTGGGAGACGTCGCCAGTTGTCTAAGGCAGCCAAACTAGATGATCAATGGTGAAAAAAGAGATTTCTTAATCCCAAAAGTTAAATAGTTTGAATACATATATAGTATGTTAAGGTGTGTTCATGCTAACCACGGTGAAACAGGATAGACGATTTTTAGGTCTACTTCGTTACTACCGTTGACTTATATCTGTGTTAACCTTCTTAATGGCACCGGATTTGTTGTCAGATTTGTTGAAAAAGTCTACTATCAAGTTATTTAAAGAAAGTATTCAATTCGGTGCCAGTTCTAGTGAATCCTAATTATTCGTTGCTTAATTAGTTAAAGTAGTGAAGATAATCACTAATTATTTTGAATTAGTGAACATGATATTAGTTTTGAATTAGTGAAAATGCTATTGGTTTCGCCCTACCTGATTTATGTGTTCGATGAAATTTTGTTTAAAAAAATTAACCTGCTAGAAAATAATGTTACACCGGCCGGTGAAACTTGGTAATTGTAGATTCGGTAAGAGTTAACTGACGAATTAGTTGTTATGGCCCATCCTCCTACCTTCTTCGAAGTAAAAAACCTTCGTATTGGGCTACGTCCCTTCGTATTGTGCTAAAATAATTTCCAGGAAAAGTTCGTAAGTTGGTAATGATTTCTAAGAAATAACGGACTTGGTTTCACGATGACTGAGCAAATATATCATTCCAAAATAGTAGGTCAGTAGATATATGCTTCCCTCTAGTTGTTATTTCATTTCATATGGTCCGAACAGTCACTCCAGTTTAGCTTTTCTTATATACTGAAATTCCCACCTATATTAGATCTTGACTTCAGTCGTTTTTTTCTCTAATAGCCCAGTTACATCAGTCGATTCAGTCTGTCAGTTTTAATCCTTGGGTGTGGGTTCGGTGTCGACTACAATTTCGTTTTTTTTTATTTTCAGGTGAAGTGTGTCAGCCATACTTTTTCCTTTCCTCCTGTCCTGTAATGTGCCTATACATTCTGTGAATGCACACTTTTTTACTTGCTAATAGTCTCTTATCAACCGTATTACGTAAATATCCACGCTAATTTACAAAAGACTATCATCTGATAGTCAGACTTGCCCTGATAGTTTTATTGGCAATATTGAATTCAACTCTCAGAAGAACTTGTAACAAAATTCTATAATTAACTATTTTCTCATCCGTTATTTGTATTTCTATTTCTTTTTTGTTATGAAACCTTAAATTTGGTTTGTTTGAGCAATAGAGAGAAATGGAAAAAAATATCAAAACTGCAAGCATAAGTCTTTATTTTTATTTAATTTTGAACTAACGAAAAATTTATATTGATTCGAGGCATTTGGATTAAGGGTTGGAGTTGTGGAATTTTGCGGTTAACTGGATTAGTTTTGGTTGAATAGTGCAGTTTTTGTTAAACCCAATCAGGTCGTAATATATAAAGTGCATATCATTTTATATATTACTTGAAAAGAAATACAATTCACTTTATATATGAGCAATTTCACGAGGATTCAACAACGTTTTGACTTGACTCCTTTTAATTTTGATTATTTTTTGTTTATAGATAGTCTTTCATAAATAACAAATACGGGTTCTCTTAGAATTTTTTTTTCGACCAAGGGCCTTGTGAAGGCTTCAAATTTTTTGTAAGACAAGCGATTGTAGAAAAACTACCAAATCGATTTTCATAAATGATATGTCGCTGAATAGGTATTAGAACAAAGTTTTGAAAACCGTACCCTGTTAATTTTTTGAAATAACTTTTAACGGTGTAACATAAGAAAACAACGGTGTAACATAAGAAAAGATGGCGCTACACCTTTTTTTTTAAATAAATTGAAGCTTATTTTATATCTAACTACTTGTGAAAGTTTAGGACATGCGTTATTTCTTGTTTTAAAGATAAAACTCGTTGTGCATATGACTGTCGGGAATCAGTTTTTTTTTGTTCTAAAGGAAAATTATAAAAATGGCGTTATAAACTAAGAGATTTTTTTATGTTAAATATCAAATATTTTATTTTTAGATGGACTTTTTAAAATATTATAAAAATTATATATGTAGTACAATAAATAAAATAAATACAATTGTTAAAAATGATTTACTTATTTTACAAACAGAAGTTTCTTTTGAATAGGAAAACACTTCTGCAATTATTTTCTTTGTATTAGATGGCATAAAAAAATGAAATGTTTATTTACCATTTTTAGTAATCACTTGTCACTCTTATAAAAAATAATTTGACAGTCTCAACTGCAAGCAAAAAAGCCTTATAAATAACTAAATATATTTAGCAACTTTTGAATGGAGAAGTATTATGTTCGTATTATGTTATTATGGAATCATATAGTAAAAGATTGCGTTTTAACATTAAATTACAAATTTTTATTATTGAATAAACTTTTTAAAATATCATATAAATTATATTATAGCATTACTACCAAATATATCTTGAATTTCCTGCATTTTCATTTCTTGCGGTAAAATTGACAAAATTTTTTGTTTTTCAGCATAATCCCCATTGTCGAAATGTATCTTTAGGTTTCTAATCATTTCTTCATAACGTTGCTTTATTTTTGCATTTTCAGACAACTGTAATACTTCTCCAGTCAAAAGTTCCTGAATAGACTGTACGGCTTATTTGTACGGCTTTTTGTTTTCTGTAGTCGAGACAGCCACACAATCTTTTTTTAAGAGGTGAAAGATGATCCGATATATGCGGCACAATATGTATGTTTAAATTATTAATTAACTCATCACGCTCTAAGTTAATCAAGTTTGGTGTTTGAACATAATCTCGATTAAAGCTGGCACCAATCACTTGATCCGTTTGCGTTTCATCTGATGTTTCATTTGAAGATGCGTCATTGGATACTGCATCGTCACCCATTGTTAGTGATGTTGATAAATCTGAACTAGAAGGTAGTGTTGACTGATTGATTAAACTTAAATAACAAGATGAACATATTCGCTTATTCTTCATTGCACTATTCCCCAGAACATCTAAATGTTGTCGAACATTGTCTGTGATTTTCCTTTTATTTGAAGAACACTTCGAATTTAAAAATGGCTTAACGCATTTATATTCACTCATTTTAGAAAAATAAAATTTTGAAAGTTTTTGTTAAAGTAATAGAATTTAACTGATAGTGACCAATTTAAAACTTCATTTATTTAACAAAAATGGGATTTAAAATAGTGATGCAAGCATCAATAAAGATTATATACGCCTATTTTTTATGACCAAATATAATTACTGTACATTTGTTTACCTGAGCCTGTGTTCAACCTTTTAAAATCTTTGTCTTAATTACAGCCATATATAATTTAAAATCCTTAAGATGGTTTTTATTTATTTTAATCCTTTTTAATCTATATTATTTTACGCGTATACTCACCTTTTTCAATCATGCAAAAATTTCTTTTTAACACATATTCAACGACATATCATTTATGAAAACCATTTAAGCAGTTTTTCTACAGTCATTCGTCAAAACTATTTCTACATGATAAACTTACAAAAATTCAAGGGCACCCAGTGAAGGCCCCTGGTGGAAAAAAATACTACGAGAAGTCGTTTTTTTCAATTATCAAAGGCTATCTATAAACAAAAAATAAACCAAATTAAAAAGGTCGAGTCAAAATGTCGCAAAATATTGCTGAACTTGACTGAAATTGCTCAAATTTTCTTTATTGTACATATATAATTTTTATAATATTTTAAAAAGTTCATTTAATAATAAAATATTTGATATTTAACATAAAAAAATCTCTTAGTTTATAATGCCGTTTTTATAATTTTCCTTCAGAACAAAAAAAACTGATTCCCGACAGTCATATGCACAACGAATTTTATTTTATCAAAAATTAGCAGTGTAGATTTTTAAAGGCTTTTAATACCTATTCAACGATATATCATACATGAAAATCGATTGGGTAGTTTTTCTACAATCGCTCGTCAAAATGCACTCACATCACAAAATAACAAAAAATTGAAGGCACCCTGTGATGATCCCTGATAGAAAAAAAAATTCTAAGAGAACTCATATTTTTTACTTATGAAAGACTATCTATAAAACACAAAATAATCAAAATTAAAAGGGGTCAAGTCAAAATTTCCCAACAATTTGCTGAACTTGTCTGAAATTATTAATATATATAAATATGTTTAATATGTAAAACAAAATGAATACTTAATTAAAAATATAAAATATAAACACAAAAACTTTGTAAATAATGATCTTAAAATTATTAATTAAGTTAAAACTATTAAATCGGAAGACAATGTAATAACTTTTTTCTGAAATTAAATGCCAATTAAAATTTCAGTCAGTAATAAAAATGTTTTGAAATGTCAAAATTAAATTTTAAAATGTTATTAAATTTTTCGTAAAATTTTTATTCTACAATAAATATTGAAGAAATAATTAAATTAATTTTTACTTCCAGAATCCATACTACCAACAAAAATCTAAAATTAACAAAACAATCTACAAACAATAGCACCTAAAGTTTGTCTCTATTTTCTAAAAATTAACAAATTAATTTTTCAAGAACGAATCAGTTTTGTTTTTTGATCGGTCGTTCTTTTGATATTGATCGTTCAGTTTGGATCAGTCGTTTGTTTTAAACAAAAAATAATAAGCAACCATTTTTCATTTTATTTTATGATAGATCGTTCATTGATTTGAACAGATTGTTCGTTTTGAGCAAAACAAGTTATCAGTTTTGTTTTGTTTGATTTATATTTAGTTTTATTTTCAGTTAAGATTGTTTTTAAATTATTTTTATGATAAATATATTGGGAATGGAGCCTATAATTATTAAAACAAATTAAATATTTTAAGTTAATGTGTTTATTTTACCGTTTCTGCAAACATCTTTTGCCATTTTCAAAAAGAAAAAAAAATTTACAAACATCATTCTTAGAAGAAAAAATTATATAAACAAATACATTTCATTTGAAATGTTTCATTTTTAAAATATTTCAACAATAGTAGATTGTATTACTACCTAGTGCGAATGCGTTTTCCAAACAAAAGTCAGTTTGCAAATAACTCGCGTTTGGAAAACGCATTCGCACTAGTAATACACACTAGTTTTTGTAACAATGGCGTAAAATTTATAAATATTTATTTAATTGTTCATTTAATCCCTTATTTAACAAAGTTATAAACTAATTTAAGCTTTTTAAATAATTAAAGTGCGCCATCTTCGTTTTAATAGTTGTAAATTATACTAGTTCGAAAATATAAACAAAAGAATCCATCTAAAACAACACAGAGGAATCCAATAAGAGCTGTCAAAATTATAAACTTTGAAAACCTAAATAAATTGTTTTTTCTTGCAATTCAAATGATGCAATGTGTTTAAATTGTTTTTACTATATGGCAAGTTGTTTAAATTATTATTTTGATATTTTAGTGCTATAAAAATATTATATATAGATAGATATATGGATAGATTTAACTACAAATCTCACATGCAGGCGGAGTTACGGTCCAGGCTTACAAAATATTTTGTGGTCATATGTGCGGAAAAGTAGTTTTTTCTTGTATTTTATTCTAGTACAAAATTGAATATTTTTTACGCATATGTTACAAAAAATATATTTCATGCTTGAAATGTTTCGAAAAATACTGTGTTACAATTTCATTAATTTTTCTCTATAATTAAGAAAAGGATTCAACTTTAGTAATATTACACATGTCAAAATTAAACAATATAAAACAAACATTGTGTTAATTATAATATTTAATTTTCAATAAAACAAACCATTTTAACTGGTTATTTATTTATTCACATATTAAGTACAATTTTACTTTCAAAATTAGGCGCCTTCTATTGAAGATCAACCTTGTTCAAATTTACTTTATTCTACACTACCTCGAACAAATTGTGTTTATATTTCACTTATTTCGATTTTGGCACTCCAAAATAAAACCTATACAAAACTTTTTGAAATATTTCATGAAATATTTCAAAAATATAAATTTCATGAAATTTACAATCACTAGTCTTAACCTTTCGATTAAAATAGAATTTGCGTATTTGTTGGATTTGAGTTATGTTAAAGGGAGCGAAAAATTTTTTTTGAAAAATATAAGCGCCATCAGATGATGACTACTTTTGAACTAAATCATCACACAGTCCTTTTGAACAAACTTTAGGCAACTTCGCTTTTATTTCCAATAAATCATCGATGAACCATTATATTATTGATTTCGACATTATGTATAATTTTAAAAGTTTTTAAATACAACCTTACTACACCATTATTTTTGTGAAATATTAATATAATCACCGTCAACCTTTTTGAAACGTACCAACATTGACATAATATTAAAAAAGATCTTTCAATTTTAATTAATGTTTATTCTTGAATTTATTTGTAATGGGAAAAACGATAAATTTTATTATTAATATGATTTTCGATTTAAATATAATCAAAAATAAAGTTATTATTTAGTAGCTTTTTAATTGTTGGCATATTCAGTTGGAGGTGTTATTTTTTGGTGGATTTATCAGTCTAAATTTATAGCCTTTTCATATTTATATGATTAAGAAGTTTATGTTAAAAATAAATTTAAAAAACAAAAATCAATGAAATATTTTATTAAGTTGCTTCAGTATTTTGTTTATTAAAGTAAATAATTTAAAAAATTTCTGTAATAATTTAATCCCACTATTAATACTAAAAACCTTTTAAAATTATTTACACTAATAAATCATTTTATAAAATATTATCTAAATTAATTTTTATGTCAAAACAAAAAAAAATATTCAAATTCATTTTAGTTTTCAATTTACATCCTTTTGGAATATCTTTCAATTTCCACAATGATAACAACAACAACAAACTTTTTCACATATTATTCCAATTTTTTTTTCTTTTCCCTTGAGATATACAAATTGTAGTATTCATGTATGTAAAGTTGTTGGAAAAAACAAGAAAAGGAAATATTAATTTATTTTAGACAAATTTATCTCCATTCATCTTCAAATATGGGAATTAATATGCCTGAAACAAAAGTATTTGTCTCAAAATTTAATTGATTTATTTCTACAATTGTGTCCTATATTCTGTTGTTGAGGTGTTGGCGAAAATTAAAATAATTAAAAAATATTCAACAAGTTAACGCTAATACATATTATTTCCATGGATGTTTAAATAACAGACCTCAGCTGTGTCCTCAATTTTGACAAAGATGTTAATCATGACCGTCGGATGACTAACCGTAATTGAACATTTTTTTTTTTTAAAGCAAGACAACCGAATTGGATGATACTGTAAAAGACAACATTTGGTTGGCATAAAAAGGTTGTAGCGGTTGTATTTTTCTTTCAGTGTAATCTCTACCGGTGACCCAGCTTATAACTGGATCGATTTTGCCAACGTGTTGGAACACGTAGATCTAGATCTTTTTAAATATTTGGAATAGCACTGAATAAAAATTATAAAAATTATAATAAAATGATTGAAACATGTTTCCTGTAACTGAATTTACTTTTAATAACTCAAACTCGGTCTCATTAAATTAATTATTTGTGAGTAGATTTCCAAAAATTCTTTATTTTTGAATTAGTTATAAGAACTACAGCAGTAGTCTTGAAATTGATTTATTTAACAGACATTATCGGTCTGTTAGCTAACTTTTTCTTTAGTGTGAGTTTATTCGTTAGTGAGTTTATTCGTACGACTTGACCAAATCACTCTCATCGGCAAAACATATATCAATCTAAACTGTGACTCTGTTTGTATAGTGCGAATTGTTAAAAGTATGTGAATGTTTTCCAGATTTTATACTGTTATGCAGCAAAACGTTCTCAACTTGAAACTCCGAACCTTAAATTCCGTTACAGATCATGTTTATGTAAAAATATGACTCGTAACTCAACCCTTTTCCTCAAGATTATTTCAATACCATTTTGAAGCGGATTAATATTTCATTTGTTGGAAAAGGGGAACTAAATGTATCATACAATTTATAGGTTTTAATAAAAAACACTTGTTCGTTTAATAATTTATCCCATTAAAATTTAGAAAATCAACGAAAATTTAAAATAATTATTATATTAAAATTTTAAGCCAATAATTACATACAAATTTAATTCACCAAAATTATTTGTCATTTAAAAAATTGAAAATATCGAGGAAACAAAAAACATAACCGCAGGTGGAATTTATAAAAATTAATTAAACGTTAATGTAAATATCATTAAGGAAAAACAAAAAAAACTTTTTAATTTAATTTTATGAAGTAATTCAATGAAAAATTATTGAACTTTTTCTAAGAAATAAAATTTGTTTTTCTTTTAGGTTTTCATTTGTTAGGATAAAGGATATAAAAGGGTAAAACGAAAGTTATGGAAGTGATATAGAAAGATGAGATGAAAAAGATATTATTTTTCGTCATCATCATAATCATAATAAATTTCGCGTAGTTTTCTTTTTATCCTCAGCATCATCATCGTTTGTGGTTGTTATCCTTTTATTATTAATAATAATTTTTTTTCTTTTGTTACTTTTGATATTATTTGATTTTGATTTGATACGAGGAATACAAGGAAAAATTGAAATTGAAACGGAAACCCTTTCGCGTCGTAAATTTTATTGTTAGTTAATTAAGATTAAAAAAAGAAAGGCGAGGAATATTATGGATTAAGTTTAGAGTTTGGTTATTAGATTTAATGAAAGGTAATTAATGGATTTATAGTAAGCAATCATAAAAAACAATCATAACAAATCATCTTTAGGTTGGTCGTTCATTTTGCTTAGTTCTATTGTTGGATTTATTTTAAGCAATCATTTTTTTGTATCAATTGGTCATTTTTTTTAACGCTTCGTTCGATTTAAGTTTTGATAATCAAAACAATAAATGACTGTCATTCAAGTGCCAGAGAAAAAGCCAATAATGGTCCACACTAGGCTGTACAACTTGTAGAGAATTGGACTATTATAAAACTACACGGCTTCCTGTCAATTGGAAATTTTTTATTTTTTCACAGAAAATTTTTATAAAAAACTTGGTACTGAATAATTGAAGAAAATAATTTAACAGACCAAAAATAAAATCATTAAAAATTATATAAATCAAATCCAAAGGCTTACATTAATTAGTTGTCTTCTTCCAAAACCAGTCCTGTGGAACAAATGTTAGTTGTAAGCTGTCATAAATTGCATTCCAAAAATCACTTATCTAAAAATTTAGAGCGTCAACTATAGACCCTTTGTAGAACGCAATGCACTATGTTATTCAACGGACCAGCATGACAACCAAACATATAATTATATAATTATTTGTAATTATATCATTCATTAGCACCTGCTCTTCCAAATCATCACTTGATACCCCAATAAAATGCTGTAATATCATTAAAAGGGTTAACTGTTTGCAAGGCTGAAAATTCCTCATATACTACTTCGTACATATATGTTTCGCGTTGAAATAAATCTATCATGTTCAATTATTGACGACGAGCTAAATTTGTATGCGCTAACTCACAAATTAAGCTAAATATATTATTTTTATACAACTTCTCATTTACTTTTATCCAAAGAACTTTAGACGATTTATTTGCACCTTCTCGAATACAATTTCGGTCATCCAATTCATTCATATTCATCCGTTACATTCCCTTCAGCCACCATCGATTTAACTTTTTTCAGTAACCGAAATGGTAAAACCATGGTTTCGTTATCTTCGAAGCCGTTTTCTAATCCAAACACGCTCATATATAAAGGCACAAAAATATGTTATTCATAATTAATTAAAAATGTTGAAATTGTTTGGATTATTTGTTTGAAGAAAAAACTGCTGCTAGTCAACTTCTTAACACACAAAACTTAATAAATGGCAACGAAAACTTAACACTGTTAGAATAAAAAACACAAATTTTAAAAATAAATCAATTTAATATGAACAATTATTATACATTATTATATATTTTTTTGTTTCACAATAACACCACTCTAACAATGTTCACTTCTGACTTTAAATTTACATAATCGTCTCGGATCAAAATGATCGAGAATATATATTAAGATTTTTCAGTTTTTTGTTTCTTTTTTTTCTTTTATGGTATATAAACTAATAATTTCTCCTTCCATATATCATCCAAACAAAAATCTATTCAAACGAGAAAACATTTCCCTCCAACCATTCTTATTATTTACAAATGAACAATACTGTTTTTATCTACATATAACATTATGACCAAGCTTCATATAACAAAAATTTCTATGCAGACACAAACAAGTATTACGAATTAGTATTGAGTGCAATTAACTTATTATTAACTTAAAATGCTTTTAAGTCAGCTTCATTTTAATAGGCCGGAATTGAAATAAAATGGCCAATTATTAACGAATTTCTTTATATATGAATATTCTTACTTAGAGAAATATTCGAAATAGTCAGTCGTTACAAACTGGTTCAGTAATGGTCCATTACTGGAGACCAATAATGCAACAACGGCTTAGTACTGGCAAACACGATTGCGCTATTAAAAAATATGAAATATTTCCATATGTGGGAGGGATCAGTTTTTGGTGATTTGTAAAATTTTTCTATCGGGTGCCAGCAAATGTTGTAATTAAAATGAATTATTCGTTGCCATGCCTTTGTCAGACATTTACCAGTTGATAGTGCTATCTAACAGCCTTTATTGTAAGCCCGCGGTCGGTCGATAAATAGTTTTATTAATAGTGCAGAAAAGCCTTGCTTGAGTACTTTCAAAAGATTACCGTTAATAGAACAATTAATCGTAAATAGTACATGCCGTAAATGGAACAATCTTTTCGATTAAAAAATATGGCGGGCTGAAATCTCAAGGTCTGAAATATGAAGACTTCGGTCTGGGTTTAGTTTAGTATATAGTTTTCGGTAAAAAATTTTATGAGGATATTGTTTTAAGTTTTGGTCAGCGATGTGTATGTGCATAAAACTCTATGTAAAAGTACAAGTATTTTATCTCCGTTTAGAAATTTATTACAAAACTTACATATCAGAAATTTATTACAAACATTAATACGTTCCGGAAAAATTAAAGCAGATCATAAATTAACATAATTTAGTGAAAAGATGATACACTCCGCAAACAACTCAAAAGCCTCTACATTTACAAAATCAAAATATTACAAAATCAAAAATTCAAATTTCTTTCAAAATTCCCAAAATATTGTAAAAATTTTAATAAATTCAAAATTCTAAAACTATTCCAAAAATTATTACAAAATCAAAGATTAAAACTTTTTTCAAAATTAAAAAAGTATTGCAAAAATGATTACAAAATCAAAAATACAAACTTTTTTCGAAATTCCAAAAACATTCCAAAAGTTATAATAAAATCAAAAATTTAAACTTTTTCAATATTCAGAAAATATTCCAAAAATTCTTAGAAAAACAAAAATTGAAACTTTTTTCAAAATTTTAAATTATTACAAACGTTCAAAATTCACAAATTCAAAAATGCCAACTTTTTCCAGAATTCTAAAAATTATAACAAAATCAAATATACAATTTTTTTTCGAAATTCCAAAAATATTAAAAAAATTTTAATAATATCATATATTGAAACTTTTTTTAAAAATTCTAAATATATTCGAAAAATTCTTACAAAATCAAAAATTGAAACTGTTTTCAAAATTCTGGATATATTGCAAAAATTCAAAATTTACAAATTCAAAAATTCAAACTTTTTCCAAAATTCTAAATATTTTGCAAAAATTATAACAATATCAAAAAATTAAACTTTTTTTTCAATTCCTATGTATTGCAAAAATTAAAAAATTTAAACTTTTTTTAAAATTCACAAAAATATTCAATAAAATTATAACAAAATCAAAAATTTTTTATCTCTAATTTTCATGCTCAATTACATTTAATGTCATACAAATAATTAATTTTATTTTTATCCAAAAAATTGAATAAAAAAAAGAAAATCATTCTTTTGACAAACTAGACAATATTTTTTTGACACACTTATAATGCAATAATCTAGTTTTTGGTCTCACATACCAATCTCGACCATAAAAATTTCTCCACATGCGATATTACTACTCTTATCACATAAAATGAACGTTTTTTAAGCAAAAAATATGGATATTTCCTTGCTTTGATACACTTTCGGTACGGTTATCGAACACAACGTTCTTTCGGCTCCATTGAGTAAACCTATTTTAGAAACAAACATTTTTGAAATACCTCCAGCGGTTTTCTATAGATCTCGTCGGTTGTGACGGCCGGCAGACAGACAGACATAAATTTTTTTTTGTTTATTTAGAATCTGTTGGTCCCAAAACGTCAAAAAATGCCAAAAAAAAGTGGGGGTAAGAATTTCACTTTTGGCTCGAGATTGTAATACTTAGGTCTTTCAAACATAAGTAATTTATATTTGTTACTCCCAAGTTTTTTAATTTGTTGACAACTGTTGTCATGACAATTTTGGATGTTTTTGTTTCACTACGCACTAGTCCGTAATAAATATATTACGTTACTGAGAAAATTTAACCACTGTGGTATTACTTTTGTTAAATGTTGGATGGAGAGTTTGTTAAAAGATATATGTTAAATGTAATTTCTCAATGATCAATTACCACTGGAATCTAAGCTTTTCCTATGATCAGCGAATAGAAGTTTAGTAATCTAAAGTTTAACTCAAACTTCTTCAACATAATTTTTTTTCTAATCCAACAATGTTTATATATTTTAAACCCATTAATGACACTCTCTGTCATACAAATCCCATTTCTATTTCGTTTATATAAACTATTAATTTAATTTTTCTCTTATATGAATTTATGGAAACAAAAAATCTAAAATAATATCTTTCCAGTATATAAGATCAAATTGCCAATACTTAAGTGGGTGAATTACAACAACAAAACTAATATAAATTAAAAATTAAAACCATTAAAAGACAAGCGAAGAAGAAAAACGTAAACTTTTCTATAATTTACATATAAAACTATTAGTAGGAAAATGGTTAATTGTTGGCTATTAAAATTCAAAGGATATGGTCATGAGAGTGGAAGGATATCTTTGTTTTTTTTTTGTCAATTTGTAATTAGAAATTCATGGTGTGATATTATTATTATTATTAAATATTTTAAAGTATTTTGCCAGCAAGAAAAACTTTTTTTACTCTTTTGTTTCATTTTAGTGCTCATATACATTTACTCTTATTTGAAGCCATAAAAATGTGCTGGAAAAAAATAAATACAAAATTTATGGGATCCTAAATCAAGAAGAAGAATATTAAATGTGAAATTATGGTAGATATTTATTTTATTTAATGTTAAATGTTTTTTTTTCTTGTCTGCATAAAGTATGATTATGCTGTACAGGAACAGAAAAAACATGTTAAGTTATTTTTGTGTTATTGGAAATATTTATGGTTTGTGTAACAGTTTCGAACTTCAAAGTTGATTGATTTGTAGCTTAATGTTTTTAGTCGTTAAAAACGAAATGTAATGAAATTTGGTTTAATATTAATGTAAATTAGAATAGCAGGGTTATAAGTTATATCATTTGACTGAATATGTATATTTATATTTGAACAATTACCATTTTGAATTGTTGGTACTTATGTTTGATGGAAAGTAAAGAAATTTATGTTGGTAAAAGGTATTAAATTTTACAACTACTGATTTTGAAAACGTCAAACTTCATTTTGCTAACAAATATATCAAAAACTCTGTCAATGTTTAAAACCTGTTTCATTAACGCTATGAGCATATTGAATAAAGTAGTGGGAGGTCTATCTAGCAACTGATAAAATTCGAAATTTGAACCAGACTATTTTTGATTGGATCCATACTTAGTTTTTTCACAATAGGAATGTTCCAACCTTACCCTAAAAGATGCCAAAATTTAGAGCTTTTGTTTTTTAAAAATGCTTAAACCACAGGATCAGCACCATGTTTTACGAAACTCCAGTGAATTTCCTCTCCAACATACATAAAACCATATATATATATAGAACGAGCCGTCCTCTTGCAATTTGATTTCAAATTAACGGATTTGAATTTCCAGAAATACTCACGACCACCCTGTTATCATTACTAAACACTTTAATTCATTTAGTTTTAAACAAAGACGTATTTTTTATTTGGTTGGGTTTAGTGTTGATCATCCTGACCACGAATTACATCTTAAATTAAAATGTTTGGCTTTCGCTAAAAAAAAAACTTCGGTCACTACCACCTCTTTTGGGCCAACCGAATGTATAGTGGTTTAGGTTATAATAGTTTGTGCACTATTTATAAATTTACAGAACTTTATATTAAATTTAATTACTTTATTTTATAATTTTGATATCATTATTTATGATTTCCAATGTATTAACTAGCCAAAGGCTTACACAAGACTAATTTATAATATTCTTAATTTGTACAATTAATTTTATAATATTAATTGAGAGTGAATTTCTCCTTTCTTTTGATCTCAATCACATTTATATCAATTTATTGATTGATAATAAGATATTAGATTGTAATTTAAAATCGTTACGAAATATGTTATAAATGTTTCTGTCACAATAACCTCAAATTCGGTTGTTTCATCTTCAAAAATTCAAATTTAAAAACAACAACAACTTAATGTGACATCATTGTGAATAATAATCGAATAATCATTGTTCCAACCAAATGATCAATTTTTTTCTTTCAGTACGAATTTGTTGCACTCGATCGGGCTTTCACACCTAGCTATTATCGTAAAGTAGCGTCAGCATTCCAGGATTTTCAATTTGGTTAAATTCTTTCATCGCAACAAAAATATAATTGGTGTGAGATCAGAAAAATGAATTCCAAAAACAGTATAGAACTTTTAAGGTGTAGGAGCTAGTTTTCTTTCAAGACAACGTGGCTCTTTTTTTATTTTAACGACATATACCTAATTTGATTCTAATGTAAATAAATATTAAAAAAAATAAAAAAGGACAAAACACATATAATACTAAGTCTGATGTGACTATCGTTGCATTCTATATACAAGGTGTTGCTTCTTTTGAATTGGTATACGTCACCAACTTCTAACTAGATTATGGTTGCTGTTATATCCTTTTGTATTACGACGACGGCAGTTTTCATTCTCATTATTCACTTAGCCGGTGTAGCACCCACGTTACCTCTATGTAGTGAGATATTCTGTATTGCTATAACTTTTTTGTTTAATTCCTTAGCTAATAAAATGCGAATGCCAAACGAAAGGTGACGAATGTTAATTATTTAATTATTAATTTAAATCATATCCAATTGAACTTTTATGTATTATGGACCTCGATATAAATTCATCATATATTTGCCACATAAGTCTCTCTCTCATATCTGGTATTTTCAAAAGTTTGAATATTCAGCGCATTTTGCACGAGAGCGCTTTTCAATAATTTAATTTTCCGACTATATCAGGAAATGTATCAAAGTGCATCAAAATCTGTTTTTTAACAAATGTGTACATGTCCCAATTTATTTGAAATTGAACAAACATTTAAAAATTATTTAAAAATATTTATAAGTCATATTCAGAATTACTGATAACACAATCAGCAATTTCGGTTTGTCGTATTTTTTTTATACGTGGAAATATTTTTTAGCGTATTTTTTTTCCGTGGTGGGATTAACCAGATTGAAGTTTATTTTACTTTAGTTTTGTTTGTCTGAGTTTCTGTATACGTTCCACACCTTACATGCATTTCTGCAGAACATTTTTTTCCCCACTGTTGATTACCTTTTTCACGAATCGAGACATAAATATTTTCTTCTTCATTTTTTTGTGAATCCTTTGTTTGGAATAAGTTTGGCATTTTAAACCAATACAATCTGAAAACCTCTTTCTTAGACTTTGAACGCCAAGGATTGTATTTTATCTGTTAAGAAGAATTTACGACATCGCGAGCCATAGTGTCCATTACATGTAAACATCTTTTGAGTAAAAACTGTGCTCTAAAATGATTTGAAACTAAAAGGCCGTGTTCCAAGTGTCAGTTTCAGCAGGTGATATCACGAAACTTACAACACGTTCACAGACAGCGAATGGTCTAACTTCACTGAACAGATTGAAACAATATAGAAAGATCCATTAGTCATTACAAACATTCTTTTTATCTGCTCTACTATCGGTCAAGGATGATCCGCATCTCTTTGCTAAGGTTGAAGTTCTCGGTATAAAATGGCATGGGTCTTTTAAATAATTTATTTTTGATAACACAAACTCACACAATATAAATTTTTGTTACCACGGACTAAAATTAAGTGATGTTCTTGGATAGCTGAAGCAAACCCAAATAAACAAGCAGGTGTAAGAAGCATGCACCATTACTGTTCTAAAATACGACTTCATCGAAATCTTTGCACTGTCTCTAGTGCCATTTCAGTATTTGTAACAAACATTTTCAAGAACCGTCGCGACCGATATAACCTTAACAAAAACCTAACCAAGCTTTAAAACAGTACAGCGTTCTCTATCTCGTATTTCTATAGAACTCATTTGTCTCGTTTGGGGTTGTAACGACTAAAGAAATCTATTCATTAGACATTTTCTTTTCGACTTCTAAAATCTAAAACATATAAACTCCTTAAAATAATCATATGTACATTGTACATTCACTTCTTATTATAAAATAATATGTGATTCGCTTCATAAATAATATCTGATCGTATACAATGTTCCACTGCATAAATATATCCATATTTTAGTTTATCATATTACATCTTTTCTTTATTTCATTTTAATTTGTAACAAACATATTTGTTTTTGTTAAACAGATACCACAATAAAGTAGATTGATTCTGCGCAGATGCGTTGATGTTGATATCACATTAAGGTGCTTTATTTTGCATTGTTATAAATGAAATATGTACGCAATATTAATAATTGGTTAAATTGTGAAGAACTCTACGTTTGAATTTGTTAGTATGAGGCTGTTTATGTGAGTGATTTTTCTCTGTCTGTTTCATTTATTTTTTTTGTACACAGCAGATATTCTTGTATGGGTTGACGTAAGCAACTAAGATAAATGGAAATCTTTAAAAAAAATTAAATGATTGTGTAAAACGAAATTGAGCTATATGTTAGTTAAGTTTTAACTTTCAAGCTGTTTGTTAGAATTTAGTTAGGTTTTAATTTTGAATAGCTAATTCTGAGTTTTAAAAGAAAATTATAGGATTTTGTCGAATAAAAGAATAGATAATTTGGTGGAGATAAATCGATGTACAATGTGCATGCTTTGTTAAAAATAGAAAAACGTGACCAACTTTAATACACAGATGTTTTTTGTGTAAAGCACAAATCATTTTTTTAAAATATATCACATTTGCAAGACAAAAAACTTTTGGTGGAATCAAAACATTTTGTTATCTTTACATGGAACACGGCACTGTTGAGGAGAGTTGGAATTCAACCGAAACACATAAATGAGAAATGGAGTTTTTATCTGAGAAATTTTCAACCATACCTTTGAATTTAAAAATTCAAAATATTTCCTTACTTGCTTCAGTTTAGTTGCTCACAAAATCCTCAAAAAAATTAATAGATGTTGTTTTGTGATTACCAACAATATTACTTTTTGACAAACCTTATTATCCTATCCTATATCATCATTTCTTTGTTTTTAAGTTCTGAGTAATTTGGCGATGCCGAACTTTGTGTTTATATTTATTAATTAAAATCTTGCCATTCTTTATATTTAATATTTGATCAAATTCCAGTTTCATGTTCAACCGTTCGGTATTTTATGTTATAACTTTGTCTGAAATTAAAAAAACCGCTTTCGCCATAAGAAAGGAATATCAGTTGAGCACTTCATATTTGAACACAAGATGCTGTCTAGTTATTAATTTCTGTTTCATCTACCATTTTTAGCTACTGAATTCTCCAAAAAACAAGATGCATTTAACAAAAATGATTTATAAGGAAATTTCCCAAGTATATAGCTCTAAAGCTAAAATTTGGTTTCGCATTATTAACTGTCCACTTCCGCCTACAAAAAAAATCGTTTTGTTGAATTATTTCACTTTTAGTTTCCATAATCATTTCAAACAAAAAAAAAACAATTGTAAAATATTGAAAAATTAACGGAAATCAAAATTCAAAATACAAAATTATAATGTCAAAAAAGGGGTTGAAGGCAAAAGACAAAATAAAACTTTTCCCTGGTTTTAAATATATTTTTTATTTTTACTATTTTGATTTCCCAGGTTTATTAAGATCCACTAATTAATAAAAAAAAATTGATTTTCAGTTGTTGTTTAACTTAAAACATGATTGCGTGTTTGATTTAATTAACTTTAAATGAAACAATAAGGAGAAACTACATGGAAATTTTGTTAAAGTATTTTTTGATATGATTTCAGGAAATTCCCACACATTATCTCATACAAAAATTTCGAATTTTGTTTTTAACATAATAATAATCGGTAAACCACCCTTAATTTATATTAATGTTTTTTTATGTTTTGACATTTTCACTACATACAAAATTCAAAAACAATCATCTTCTGGAGGAAATTTCGTTATAATATAGAATTAAATATATAGAATTAAATGAAAGCAGGTGCTTTTAAGACACCAAAAAAATCAAAACCACAAATAAATTGTCACACACTAGAACTGTATTTTATGTGATCATGAGAATAAAAAAAAATAATCAAAATTTTCGTTGAAAAAACCGCTAATATAATTGTTATTATTATTTATCGTGATTTTTTGTTTAAATAAAAATTAAATACAGAAAATAAAAAAACGAAACAAACAACCCTTGAAATCCGTTTCTCCAGGTGTATTCTTTGAATGACCACCACAAAATAATAATATCAGAAATCAAAACACGGATTCATGGTCTTTTGATTTATTATTTATTTTGTTTAACTTGAATGGAAATAAATTTGATTGAATTTAATTTAAGTTTTCAACCCGAAAACAACGATTGTTGAATTCACACATCAATCTCACCCCCAATAATTTTGATTTCGCATCGAACCGTATGACAGTTTTATCATTCGACAGATGTATTATTGTCATTGTAAAATTCTAGTACACAACTCTTGTATCAAATTTTTCTTTTTTGATGGTTTGATTAAAATCAAATTAAAAACTTGAATGAAATAGTACTTGAATAATAATAATGGATATTGATGAAGAAGTGGCTTGGTCGTAAAAAGAAAATTGGATATATTTGTTTGATTAATTTAATAGATGTATCTTTTAAAATATTTGATATATCTGTAACAATAAAAAAATTACAACTCCTAAAACTATGTGTGCTCAAAACCGATAAAAAACATCAAACAATACTTTTTTGAGAACAATTCAAATATGCGTTTAGTTCTGAAAACCAAATGCATCGGTCGTATTTTTGAATCTTAAGACTGATGATGTAATTTTGACCGTTTATGGAAAATAAGGATTTTTGTGTAAATTTACTGACTGTGGACGCCGGACCAACCTTGTTCGGAGGCATCGCAAAATCCATGCAACTCAATCTGCTTATGCAACTCAATCGGCGTAAAGTTATCAATTCCTGTTTGTATTTGATACAGATACCCACAGTTTGAATCTTCAAAATGGCTTGCATAGTTAATTTTCTAGTGACGACAATTGTAGCACAAATACCAAAAATGTCCGGCATAGTTCGGATAGTAACGTGCGCTTGATACACAAAGAAGCATTGTAGGGAACGCCAAAATGCTTTTCAAACTGGTCAGTTTTCGTGTTAAATATGACCCCCAATTAAATGGTGACTGTTGAAGAGTCTTGCTCGCCTGATGTTAATTGCTCCATATTTGAAACAAATTTACGTAATTCAAAACCCCGCGAGCCGGGGTTGTGGGGTTGTAGCGTCCGAGTGGACAATGGAGCACTTGAGGTACCATATGTATGTAAGACTTTCTGAAAGGTCCATACGCCAAAACAGTCTCTGAAAGTCTTGCTGATCTTCTCGAATTCCGATCTGAAGGTACATCTTCGCAATATCCGCAATCTGAAAAGAATTTGAATACCATCATGAACAGATGCTCGAACTAATGATGTTTCTAGACAACGTGTGTGATGTTTCTAATGAGCTTTTAAAATTTGTTGACGCACCGCAGGTCACATCATTATAATCTTCAATGGGTGGCAAATTTATAATGACTGATTGATGATCAAAACAGTTAGCTACTACTGGAGGCACGATATTCAATGAGAGCATGACGATCTCGTAGAAAATTCCCACAGAGTCTTCGATTCTTGATAAAATCATATCTAGATCTCACAGCAAACTTTCTGCTGGAGAATTTTGGGCAATGAGCAAGCAAGTGATATCCCGAATAAGAACTTCATTTTTTTCGGTGAAAGTTGACGGTGGTATGTGAGCTACATTTAAAGATACTTTGTATGATTTGTGCAATCAAGACTGCGCAAGGACTGAAGTGGAAGCTAGGGTTTCGAGCATTCTGACTCGGTTATGCAACAGTTAAATCAAAACATCAAACGGAATTGCATTGTTTGATTTGGTGTGTTTTACCACATGACCTCTATAGACTGTCTAGTCGTTTTGAAAGATGATGGACCAGAATCAGATCCCACTCCGACACAGCTACTTTAAAAGAATTTAACGCGTTGTCGTGTTTAAAACTTTCTCTATAAATATTTGGAGAACTTTAACGAAGTGGTTGAGGAGTTCCGGGTTTATACAGTGTCGAGATGTCGTTAAATAGACGTTGTGTTGTTGTACTTATCAACGCTACGTTGTAGTTGACCGCAGTTATTGGGAGGCTTTCGATCACTGCAAAAGCAGACCTTTCTTGGACATTTGCAATTAAATACAGAAACTTTACGGTTTTAATCAAAGCTTTAGGGTGAATAAAGTCTAAAAAATGTCTCGAGAGAACAACCGCTTAGACTCCAAATCACTGAAGACTGGCAATGTAATTTCTGGAAGTCTAACTCCCAACGACAAGTTACTATTAGAACTAAGCTCGTCCTGTGATGGATTGTGAAACGATGTAGAAAGAGAATTCTGCTCAGATTGTTTAATATAATGCAATTTGTCCCTCAATCTAAAATCCACCTCACTATACTCTTCTTTAAATGTGGAACCATCACTAGAAGCACAATCATCTGTGATCTCCAATTTTGCTTGAATTATTTCATACTTGTTATACATACACAGATTAAAGGCGACGAAGAAAAACTTCGACCACCCAAAATAACGCATCAGCTGGAACTTGTGACTTAAAAATGGTTAACTGACCCTTGAACAGTGCGGCACACTGTTTCCTATGAAGTTTCAGCTCAGTCATGCTCTTAGTTGTTTGATTGAATTACAGGCTACTTTGCAAATTGAGTTGCAACCCGGAAATAGTATTACCCACGAATCCAGCTTGAAGGACCAAAATGTTGACGCTACAAGTTTTTATTTTTTTCATCAAAATATTATATACAGCTCACTGCCGAACCGAAAGAGTCAACACCGACTTACGATGAATTTATTAATATGAAAAATCAGTTGTCCCAAATTAATCGAGTTACTATAGACGATAAACAACAAATGTTTTATTCACCAACTGCTTTTCTGTAACGAAAACTATATTCATGATCATGACATCCTCATGTTTTTGTCTTCTTGTTAAGATTTTTATATTGTAAGCAAGCTGATAAGTTGGTGCTGAATTGAATGAAATCAGATTGAAGCCAGCAAATCGACTGTATCAAGAGTGTTATGCGACACGAGCGGAGGATCAGTCACGCTGGAGATCCATTCAAAAAATCCAGTTCCGAATGTAACCACTTCGAAAGACTGCTGCCACGATGTTTTTTGGCTTGCAAAAAGGCATGTGTATCTTACATTGCATGGTGGTGAGCACAATGCCAAAAACAGGACAAGGAGTAGAGTGCATAGAGGTCCACCTCTACTAGTTTTAAGCCAGACTGGAGCGCTGAATAAAGCACTGAGACGGGGACTTGGTGGAGACTGCAGAGCTGGTCGTAGGTGGTACTTGAGATTCCTCGCGAAGGGAATGTCTCTGGAAGGCTCTGAAACGGAGGGAAAATCTTTAAAGATGGTAGCAAAAGTCCGGTGAAGAAGCCCAGGTCAGCCATCTATTATGAGAGGGGGAACAACATCATCTCGGGCTGATCACCACTTATGCTGATGTAATTAGAGCGACTAAGGAGCTATTCTGACTGAAGATTAACCCCAAAAGATGCTTTGAGTATGCAAGCTGGGATTAATCAAAGTAGGGTTTGTGAATCAACTGGCGGTAGAATGGGTTGATCACAGTATTCGGTTTAGGAGTGTGACCACGAGCAGATGATAAAGCATGCTCTTATCTGTTCAACCTAAAGTGGAAGTCAGTACACACTCACTGGTAACGAACATGGGAGATGCTATTTCAGTTCTTCACAAAGTTACCGTATTGCTCCCAAGGAATACTGAAAAAAAGGTAAATTTTTCACGCTGCTAGAAATGAACCCGTCGGCTTATTTGTTAAACATTGGAAGTGGTCTGGAAGTCGGGATGAGGGCACAAGCCTGCTCCTGACTTTATTATTAATTGATGGCATCTTGGAAGAAGTACCTCAAATACCAACACCGCCCAATTAGGTAGCCGCAACCTTAACAATAATCAGTGAGGTGGAAAATATGGTTGTGATTGTAGTAGCTTCAAGAAGATAGAGGCCGAAGCGGAGGAGAGATTGTTGATGGATGAAAAGGCAGATACACCCCATCCAACAACATCTAATTTGAGCAGGAGCGCGAGTGAATGTTCACCACGGCATAACATCAACAGCTGAGGTGGCCAAGACATTTACTAGAAACAGCTTGGGCTTACACTGATACAGGAACCCTGGCTTCAGCAAAACTTGGTGAGAGGCAGAAAACCTCGCCCTAGGGCTACGCCATATCAACTACTATATCACACAAAGAGCACTCACTCACAGATAGTGGTAGCATTTTTATGATGTAGATAATGGTAGAATGTACACCAAAAAAAAACGTTGGCAGAATCAACTACAAAGCTTGTTTGATTTTGCGTCTAATACGAACCTTGTTATTTTATTAACCAATGTAAAATTGTCAATTTATTTTAAAAAACGTAACAATTATCATTATTTAAATCAACCACGGCGTGATCAATTTTTCTTGTTCATATTTTTCAGTTCAGTTTGTTCATGTTTTTGTTTGAAAATTATTGTGTTTGTTTAAATAAGAAACTAGGAGAAAAGAAACTAATAAACAAAAGAATAGAAAAATAAAAAGTTTTTATATATTATAACATGGCTGGTTTTATTTAACATTTTACTTTAGGAAATAACCCAAGTAACAAATTTTGTTTACAAATTTGTTACAGTACATTTACTCTGTAATCGTAAAGTTACAGTGGTAACTGTACAGTAAACGTTCAGTAAGTGTTTCGTAATCATTTTGGGGAATAATTTTGGCTTTTACTGAACGTTTACGGATATCAATTTGCGTAAGAATTACGTATGGTTACAAACACGTACGTAGTGTTATAGAAAGCAAAATGTATGCGATTTTTATCACTACGGATTACTTACAAAAAAGTTACAATCTCATACTTTAATACAAAGTTTCGGATGATTTTTGTAAACAAAAAATATAAATAAATATACAAATACAATAATATATTTTATGTTTATAAAATGCAAATATTATATTTTGGCATAACTAATTTTGTACAGTTGGATGTCAAAATTTACAAACGAATAATAAAATTTCGATTAAATTTTGGAAATACTTTTAAGTTAATAATGCGCCATAAAAATAATATATTATTAAATATAATTTTAAAAAAAATTTTATATGTCAATTTATTTTAGAGAGATAAAATTATATAAAATTTGTTTTATTATTTTCATAAATTTAAGTTTTTCTAAAATACTTATAACATAAATTATGAAACCCAATAAAGTTTCATTAAATGTATTTTGTTATTTTTTTTAAATACAGTCAAATATTAATTTTGCATAAAAATGGCTGAGTTTTCAATTGTAAGCTTTCAAATACAAGTTAACCCTATGTAGATATACAGAGAGTGCACAGAATATATACATTTACATTTTATTTACATTTACACTTCCATATTTAAAATGTTAACATGTTAACGTAATGTAAACGCTATGTGTTTGATCTGTAAACATAATCATACAATTACAACTTCCAATTCAAAGAGTTTACATGTATAAATTATGTAAACGTTTAGTATTAGCCTCGTTGTTGTGCATTTACATTTACACCTTCCTTTTACAAATATTTACTTGTATATGTTTTGTAAAAGCTTTGTATAAATCCTTTTACAACTTTTGACATTTGTGAAATAAACAAAAGTGACATTTATTTTTTATTTGGTACAAGCAATCCTCATAAGTGCATGAGATATATGTCCAATTGTTTTTTACATAAACGGGGGGTGGGAGACTATGTACATTTAAACTTACACAATTATTTACATTTACATATGACAATAAATTAGTAAATGTAGTCCTGGCATTGCGATTCGGCCAGATCTAAATATAATAAGTTTAAATGTATCTTGTAATTATCTTATGAAATTTTGCCTCAAAGTGTTCTAAGCTTGGCATTGTTGGACCACAATAAAATGCAAATGGTCTCCGAATTCCGAATGATCGGTTACACATAAAATCGACCAAAATTCTCTTTGCTATTAAGAATGGGAAGGCCGTCAATGTTAAAGGTAACTGAAATATGAATTAGGTGATCCAAATTCGAAAACTTTAACCAACGTATTAGCTCATAATACCAAAGCTTTCTACTACCCGTTCAAATAATATTTATATTTTGAAGTGTTTGCAATAATTTTCGGGGATCCTTTGGCTAGAAATTAAATCCACGAAACTTTAAAATCACAAGTAACTCTTAAATTAATTAAGACTTAAGATTCGATTAACTAATGCCCAATATATTGAGTTGTCTATCACTGAAAGCTGGCTATAAATTTCTTTATCATCGCACGATGGAAACAGACATCTTTTATTAAACAAAAAATTTTGACTTAAGAAAACTGAATAAATTATCTGACAGTATAAATACATTCCTAATGTAATTGTCCCGTAAATATACGGTAAGTATATAAGTTCTCAATAAAATAATGTTTTGTAATTAATCTGTAAATGTAAAAATACATTTACAAGGCCAACGTTTAGTATATTTACAATCAGTGGCGGATTACCATAGAGGCGGAAGAGGCGGCCGCCTCGGGCCCCACATGCACAGGGGCCCCCTCGCTACAAATAGTATTGATATTTTATAAGTATTCAAATATCAGATGACTGCGTTCATTCAACCAAAGTTTTTAAACCTAAAGATTTTTTTAATATTATCCCACATGTAAAAGTGTTAGGTTGTCAATTTGTATTACTTTTTTTCATGTATGTATTTATTTTAATAATTCTAATTTGATAGTTTTATAATTTTTTAATGTACAAATTCGTTTTCCAATTTGTATAGTAAAAAAACATTTTGTTTTGAAAAGTTTCACTGTTACGAATGAATATTAATACTAAAATTTTATTTGCAATGGGCTGTTATTATATTAATCGCAAAATTATTGATAAAAACAAAATCCAGATAAGCATTTTTTGGATATTTGAAGTATATTTGAGTTTTATGTTTTCATCAATGATTTTGGATTTCTTTTAAGACCTACAATTTATTGAAAGCATTAAACTGAAAACCTCAATTTTAAGCATATAATTGTACATATTTTAGATTAATGTCATATATAACTAAATAAATGAAAACTTTTTAACGTGTAGAATTGAAATCTATTATTGTATGCTTAAAATCCATGTATTTTTTATACAATACATGCTAAATTCATCATTTGGATTAACGTTTGAAAAGGGTTTCCATATGATATGATTGATGTAGTATAGGTGTTTTAGCTTTAGTTGTATATTTCGTTTTATCAACGTTGATTGGAAAAAAGATTGTCTAAAAAATTTGTTTGAAAAATTTGAAAAAAGATTGTTTGTAACTGGACGTATTGATACTCAAATAGCTCGTGAAATTGAAGTACAACAAAAATACTGGCGGGAAGTTTTAAAAAGAGTTGCAGCTACAGTAAAGCTATTAGCTACTTTGGGTTTAGCATTTCGTGGTCATCGAGAAGATATTGATTCGAACAGAAAAGGAAATTTTATGACATGCATTTTATGAAATCCCAATTTGATGATTTTCTTAAAAATCATTTGGAGAGGTACAGCCATCCAGGAAAAGGTTTTGTATGTATTCTTTTCTTCATCTACTCACAGATGGAAGTTGCTTATTGATAATTTTTCCGATCCTAATTCCAAACATATTAAAAAATTAAGTGACACAAGTGACAAGATGGTCTGCAAGAGCTGATTCAATATCCGCCTTGCGGTTTAATTACAAAAATATTAAAAGCGTTCTTATCCAAATTAGCGAAAATGAAGACGAAAAACCGATTACCAAAGTTGAGGCTATAAAGTTAGCTAGCTCTTTCGATGAATATGAATTGCCTTACTAACCGTTCGATGGGATATATTATTGCAAAGAATCAATAGTACTAGAAAATCATTTCAAAATATTCAAACGAACTTATTACAAGGAGTAAAACTGTTTAATTCTTTGTCACAATTTATAAGGGATGTTTGGAATGATTTTGAGAGCATAGAAAAGCAAGCAAACTTATTAACAGACAATATTAGCTACAAAAAAGGACGAAAAAGAAAACGCAAAATTATGTATGATGAATCATCTGCAAATGATACACAGCTAGTAGGACGAGAATTGTTTATTATAAGTACTCACAATATGATCTGTGATAGACTTGCCACTGAAATGTCTACCAGAACGTCCATATATGAAACTGTTTTAAATAATTTTAAATTATTTTTTGATCAAAATATATCAAGTGATGAAGTTGACAAGTGTATTTTAGAATTGTCAAATACATATGCGAGGGATATAGAAGTACAATATTTTAAAGACGAAGGACATCATCTTTTAAAATATATAAAAGAAAAGAACATCACTTGTCCATTTAAGATGTACAAGGTAATCATTGATGGCCTGCAATCTTCATTTCCCAATGTGGAAACTATTTTAAAAATATTTCTTACATTGCCGATATGCAACGCAAGTGGGGAACGATCTTTCTCCGTTCTGAAGCGGATAAAAAATTATTTAAGAAATAGTCTTAATCAAACTCATTTGCAAAATTTTTGGTAAAACCTTAGGCCCCAAAATTTTGTTCCGCCTCAGGGACCTTAAAGGCATAATCCGCCACTGTTTACAATGTAGCTATAAGCTCTCGTAGACTTTACACAATGTAGTCATTTTGTAGAAGTAATAATACAGTTACATAGTACATAATCAGAAACGTTACATTCGAAGCTATAAGTTTACTACTACACTGTAGCTTTACTGTGTACAATCAGAAACAATATTTTGTAGATGTATAAATACCGCAACCTATTTTGAGTACAGTATGTGTTCCGTAAATAAAAATAAATAAAAAAAATTTAAAAAACACACTTTTTGAAAAACGAACTAAAAAGCAGAAAATAAATTTTGCATTAACACCAGCGTTATGTCTTTTATAATTATATTTCCTTTGAAATTGTTAGAAGAAAAAATATTTAAATGGTATTTAACACATCTTAGCATAGATGCAAATATTAAATTTTTGACTAATTTAAAATGCTAATTTTCGATTGGCAAACAGTCTTCCGTTCCCATTTGTTACATAAAATAAAAGTGGGTGACGCATACGTTAATATAGAAAAGGAACAAATGTATTCTATGTTAATCTCTAACAAGAGAGACTACCAACGTTTATTCCCTTTCGTTTCTGAATGCGCCACCCACTTTTATTTTATGTAACAAATGGGAACGGAAGACTGTTTGCCAATCGAAAATTAGCATTTTAAATTAGTCAAAAATTTAATATTTGCATCTATGCTAAGATGTGTTAAATACCATTTAAATATTTTTTCTTCTAACAATTTCAAAGGAAATATAATTATAAAAGACATAACGCTGGTGTTAATGCAAAATTTATTTTCTGCTTTTTAGTTCGTTTTTCAAAAAGTGTGTTTTTTAAATTTTTTTTATTTATTTTTTTATTTTAGAGTTTTTAGTTATATAATTTTACCTACAAATAAGTTAACCACATTATTTCACAGAAAATACACCATAAGTAAAACTAGCAATTAAATCATTTACCGAAAATTTAATATTCTTTGAAATTTAAAGTAATTTTAATAAGGTTAATTGCACTATAACGATTGTAAGTATGTTATTTAAAAATCCAGTGTAAAATTTTAGTGCGTTTCTTTGCTCGTTGTATTAATTTTAAGTTGTACATAAATTATTAAATATATATGTTCGCCCAAATGTCAAGTTTTTTTCGGAAAAAAGGTCTAAACTATAGAGCTTTTTCCTTAAAATTCGAATCGTTATATTACTGTATGTAATTGACAGATTACATACAGCAATGATAATTAGAAATCATTAATTATGTATTAAAATGTATTGAAAAAATAATAATTATGCAACTATAGTAAAAAAAAATTAACGAGAACACAAAACAATCTGGATTTAGAAGAAATAGCAATTATTTAAAATTTTCGAAATACAAATCACTCATTATTTACAATTTAAGGCCATTTTTTCATATAAAAATGACAAAAATGTGTAATATGTCCTTGATACTCAGTATGAGCAAAATTTCAGCGCGGTAAATGGGCATTCAGATCTTATGGATTTTCATATTTTCATACATAATAACTGATTTTTAAATATCATTGCTGTATGTAATCTGTCAAATACACCAAAATAACGATTTGAACTTTAAGAAAAAAGGTCTATAAGCTTATAGCGAAATGTCATACTTTTATTTTGTTTTGTGTTCATTATTTATAATGTAAGGCTCTTTATTAAGATGAAATGACACAAACATGTATGATGTCTATTATTATAATGATATACACAGTATTACCAAAATTCCTTCGCTCAAAATGAGTCAACCAGAGGATGAGGATTTCAGTGCAATTCTTTAAGGTCTTTCAGAATAAAAAAAAATTTGAATTTTTTTTCTTCAGATTTATAAAGTTTTTTGCCTTAAAAGTTTTAGAAATACGTACTGACTGCTTCAACAAACTTGTCTTTTCAATTTGGGATTAATAACATAATGGGAAGTTACTGAAAAATGAATCACAAAATTCCACCCATCAAAGCTCTCAAGAGTCAAGTTAAATAAAAGTGTGTAAAAACAACAATAGTTTGTGACTATAATATATACAAAATGTTACTTGGGAATTTAGATGTGTTTAATTGATTTAAATAATGTTCATATTATTTGCATATAAAATTATGTGCGAAAGAAATTTTTCAGTTAATGTTATAACAAAAATATCGTTAATGAAACAGGCCCTTTCTATAATTAATTTTGGTGATTTAAAAATATTATTATATTTTTTTAATATTTTTTATTTGTCTTGTTTCATGTCCATTTATCGATATTTTAATTTAATTTTTCATAATAATGAGAAAATTAGGGAAAATTAGTATAATTTTCTACACATAATTCAAATATTTAAATTTTTTGATTTCTGAATTTTGGTCTTTTAAATCGTATCATTAAAAAAATGGCGAAAAAATGGACGCATCCTTTACAAACAAAATCACACTCATACATTTCCTATTTAGAACGTAAATATACGAACGCTAACTTTATGCATAAAAATGTTTGTCGGAATTGATGCGAAATACATACTTCTAATATAAAAAATTTCAAATATTATATTTACGAAAAAAACGAACCCATACAAACATCGATAGCAGCAAAAACAAAACAAAGATGTACCAAACCAAAAGATTTAATACGGCGTATTGCTTGATTCTATCACAAACGTATTCAATATCACTATTTTTAGTCTAATTTTTAATTTACCACGTTTGTAGTCAATTGAAAATTAAATCATAATTGACTCAACTACAAACATGGTTAAATCAAATATGTTTGTGATACTTATAAAAAAATATATCAACAACGGTTAAATTGTTAATTTAAATACGGAGCGTTGGTTGATACAATCACTAACGTATTTAGTTCCCCAATTTTCACTTAATTTTGGATTAACAATGCAACATGTTTGAATCAAGCAAGATTTTTTCTTTCGGTGTAGATAATTAGATAATGGGGCTGCTGAAATGAAGCAACAAGAAGAAGTGGCATTTTATCATCAGGGTGATACAAATGCTCACAACGAGACATGGAGAAGTACGGATACAAACCAGAGAGGTGTGTTTCTGTTTGAATCTTTAATTTGAAAAAACCTAAGCGAGTTTAGCTATGAGAACACATCCACTTTTGTCTCAAGGGCAAGGCAGGAGGTGTTATCTAACTGTATGAAGTACCGGTGCAAGACAGTTAATAAAAATTGGAGAGTTTTAAATGAACTCTTCTTGTCAGATCATAAAATGATTCATTCTATTTGATCTAAATAGTAAGAAATAGAAATCACCCACGAGCCTCAGAAACACAAGGTTGGATCAATTTGAAGAGAACCTTAAAGAAAATCTACAGCTAGTAACGCTTAGATGGAAATGCGAGCAGGAATAAAAGTAAAAAACCAATCACAGAGGACTAGAGGGTGGTTGGCAATCTTTACGGCAGACCGCATTAAGTGTGATAGAGGTACTTTTCTGTCATATACTATTCACAAGGGGTAGACGGTATAGTTCCAGCTTTCCTGCAGAGGGGATAAATAGGCTTTCATCGTACCTCCTTGGAAACTTCAGGAGCAGTCTGGACTTTGGCATATTCCAGAACCACGAAGAACGGCAAAATTGATATTTATTCCAAAAGTAGCAAAGAAAGATGTTATCCAGACGAAATAGTATAGACCCTTCATTTTAACGACTTGCATGTTAAAAAGATAGAAAGGTGATCGCAACAACTATAATCAAAATAAAATATAATAAAATAAGTAGTTTCTGTCTGTGTCTCTTACACCTTACATGGAGCGGTAAGGAAGACACTATCTGAGAAATTTGTTAACAGCGCCATAATTAACTGGATATGTGAGATAATTAGAACAAGTGTAGTAGAAACTAAGTTTAGTGATTGTAAAATCAGCATTGATACTACTAGAGGATGTCCGCAGGGTAACGTCTTATCAACCCCAGCTCATTAATTCTGTATTTAGGTAAGTTCGAAGGAACACTCTGAGGTAAGTTCGAAGCGACACACCGTGATATTGTACAAAGAAGACTGAATCATGCATGCAGTTGGTGCCCATCTTAAGGTATTAAAACTTAATATGAGTATTAAAAACGTTGGTCCTCTTCACCAAGAAAAGAAGTCTTAGCATGCACCCCATCATCATTGCGGGGCTTCATAATTGAATCTATACAGGAGATAAAATATCTGAGAGTAATTCTCGATAGCAACCTCCTGTGGAGAAACCACATGAAAGCATTGGTAAACAAAGCCGTAAGAGCTCGAGATGCAGTCCAGGCATCTTAGGGTGGGTGTATACCCTAGCCATAGTGCAGGCGCATGGAACAAAACACTCCTGTTTAACGCTGAGAATACAGAGTTGGAAAACCTACAGAGGCTAACATAAAATGTCTTATCCCGTCAGTGAAATTGTTATTGGATCTGGTTCCACTCCACTTGCAGATTAAAAACATAGCCAGAGATACCATACTGAGATGCGGGGTAGCATGCATGGTTATGGGATAAGTGAAAGATCAACGAGTCCCATAATATCAAGAGAGTCTTTCAAGAGAGAATCCCTTGGGTTCTAAAGACGAAATGGTTAAGCAGTTTAACTTCGATAGGAAATATACATTGCAGATGATCCACAACTGCAGATGATCCGTAACTGAAAACCATATACTTTGAGGTCATAGGCACCTACTCCACGGTCTTCCAGGCTTAAATATGTACAAATTGAGCTGAGGAGGAAATCAGAACAAGAGAATTATCAACCCTTCGTATTACCAAGTAGGAGTTAAGGTGATAAACTCATACACCATGACATCCAAAATGGTTAGAGACTATGTGAGTAAACCGAAACATTTTCTGATATTCTATAAATTGAATAGTTTAAATCAAATACATATAAGAGAAATTGAAGTTTAAGTGCTCACATTATCATATTTATATACGCAGATAATATTGCTAATACATTTATTTTATAAAGGGTTCAGACATCGAAAAACTTATTTTTAGTCATTGCATCTTCAAGAACAATCATTCTCAATTCAAAAACATTGATATACGCTACAAAAAATTACAATTGAATTAAAACTGAAATTTAAAATAAAACCACAAAATATATCCATTATTCTCAGCCCTAAGCCGACACTCAATATTAATTGATTTATTTCAATTGCTGTTCAATTCTCAGCACCAATCCAACACAAAGTAATTTTTATAACGCGATCTTTTATTATAATTTAACAATTCGAAAAAAACTTGAAAAGATAAGAAAGGCTTCTGTTTTTGTTTTTATTTTAATTCTTATTAAAAGTTAAAAAGATAATTTTAAGTAGATAACAAAGACAACAAAATATGTATAAAATTAAATAAATTTACAGTTTTCGTACAATTTTTGTTTATACTTTGAGTTTTGACAAAGGATAAGATAAGATATACAAAAAGCAATATAGTTTACACAAACCTACCTCATGGATAAATGTTTTTCCTGTTTCTTTGTTTAATGACTTGAAGCTATCGATAATTATGTAATTTATTAAAATGATGTGTGGAGGCGCCAACATTTTGTTCTTTTTAATTTATTATGTGTTGCATATGTGTTGAAAAAGTAATCCGGAAATCAACCACCCAATTAGCTCGGTTAAACTTTATGTCGGCGTTCGATATTGTTAAAAAATTCAAATATTGAACACACGATACTCAAATTCTTTTGATTTACATATCAAGATCTCAACTTCTATATTTACTCGCACGACAAATAATTTATATATTTTGTTCTACCTCCCATCAAGTCCAATTAACTTATCTAAATTTAATTCCTTTTATTCCTACAACAATAACAACAACAAAAATTATAATATTCGTCCCAATTCAATTTGAATTCAATTCACACAAAATAAAAAATAAAATAACAAAATACATCAATTAACCTCTTCCTTTTTGGTTTCTTGTGATTACATTCGATACTGATTGTCTTTTCTTCATCCTCGCTGCTGATATTTTTTTTTAAGTTGTTTATATTTTTTTAAATGACAAAAAAAAACAGAAGATTAGAGACGAGGAAAAACAACAGCCTCCACTCAATTTATTTAAATCAATTTCACGAATAAGACAACAAACATGAAAAAAATCCATTTTATTTTTAATGTTTTGCATTAATTCATTGAATTCAAAAATTTTGTTGTAAATAAATTTATGATACATTGAAAATGGAATAGTGATCTAGTTAAGGTTTTTGTTTTGTAGACCCGGTCTGTAAGAAATATAAGCATTTTGAACTGTATGCGTTTTTTAAGAACACATCTAATATTTAGTACAAATATAAGAATTTTGCTCATGCAGATAACGCCTACACTATACCGACGCTCTTTTGCAAATGTTTATTCAATTGTTTCGTGTAAGCATAAAATTTTGTATATCCAGTTTGGGCTTCAACAAGGAGGTTTTTCATTCTTTGGTTAACGGAAATGAAGCCCTACCCAGAGCTCTTACAATTGATTTTTTCAATTTGAATGTGATTGACTATAACTGCGCCAAACGCAATCGGAAGAATTTACTTAGCTTATTCATCAAGAGGATAAAACTTTTTTATCTTAATATCCTAATTTTATAACAAAAACGTTTTTTTTGAATAGGAAATTTTTGCTGTAGGTTTCAACCTTGCATGATTTTTCACAATTAAACTATATATTGCGACACACACACATACAGTAAAATTTAAATTAAATAAATTTTGTCATATCCGTAATTGTGTGCGTTATTATGCTGAACAGAATGAAATAAACAGCTGTTAATTTAATTCTGTTACGCGAATCAGCGCAACACAATAAAACAATTTGATTGTATTTTATTAAAAAAAATCAACAAAAACGCCTCGTTTTCATTTAAAATTATACAAAAATCAAATTTATTCCAACTAATGCACATGTTCCTCTCTCGAATAATAAAAAACAAAAGGCTTATTACATTCTTATTTCTTATTTTCTTATTCTTACATTTGAATTAAATTTTCATTATGAAAATAGTTATTAGTTTTTTATATTATAGTTTTTTGGTTACTCATTAGGATTAGTATAAAATTTGATATCTTTCGTTGTAGGTCATTTCATTTTAAAAATACCAGACAATCAAAAAAGTATTAAAATTGAAAACATTTATATAACTATTTGGAGTTAATTACACAAAAAAATCCAATTAAATTCATTGTAATTTCTTCTATTCGTTTTATTTTTTTATCAATGAATTTTAAAATAATTCAATTTTAATTAATACAAGTTCAATTCAATTTTAATTAATACAAGTCGGAAAAACAAAACGTTGAATTAGGTTCGTGTTTAGTGAATTTTATTTTCTTACAAATTTGTAATGCAAACTTGTGCCACGACTTCATTGTAAAGTTTTTCTTGAGGATAAAATATATCATTAAACACTAACACACTAAAATACTATTTGGTTGTTAAAAAATTGAAGATATTGTCACGGTTTCTCTATTTTCTTCGAATTTCTCCTAGTTCTTAATTCGATAAATTCGATCACTTATTAGTATTCAAAAACGACAGGTTTTATTAAGTAGTCCACCCGTTTATTGTTTGTGAATACTAGAATATAATACAGCAAACAATATTCTTTATCTAGAATATAAAATAACTTTAGAAACTCCATTAGTTGAACAAAGAAATTTCCAGTAGTAGGCGTTCAAAATATTACACAAAATATTTCTATTGAATAATACTTAACACTTTTTTTTAACAGTTTATTTTCTTTGTTAACACTATTGCAGTCCAACTTATACTATCTTTCGTTCTGCAAAAGGAATTCCATATATACAATTTTTCTTAATTTCACGATTATTCGAGGTCAATTTGTTTACAAAGAAATATCGAAAAATTCTGAGAATAACCGACGACATTATTTTGCATGTATTTTATTTAATATTTTTGTTTTTGTCTTTAACTTTTTTTCTTGGAAATATTTGATTTTGGTTCTGTTAATGAAATATCGTATAAGCTAAATTAAGGGTGAATACAATTTTGTTTTCTATTACGTTGCAATAATGTAGAATCGTAACATTACCCTCCACTTAAGCTCGTCCCGATCTAACTATCTTTAATGTAATGTTACCTAGATGGCCTTTCTAGTCCTATATATAACGTAGTTCAACAAGGTTATAAATTATAATGTTGAAAGATCCTTTTTATGCAGCTTGCTATTTTGGTGATGACCCTCGTTTTCGTTGCGGGTTGAGTAGCCATACTAACTGTGCTCCTTGAGAGCCTTTGTTATTAGATTGTATAGTGTATCGGGATTTTATTCTATCACGGGCCTTCTATATCCTGCCCATTCAGGATACAGACTTCAATTCATCTGTTCGTCCATTGCAAAAACAAATGCATCAGTACTTCCATGTCGATCTCTTTCGAATTCAGTTAAATACGAACACCATATCCTCGCAACAGCTAATAGCTCTCAGATCCATAAATATCTGTTCGAAGTAATTAAAAATTCTGTTCTAAGTAATTATATGTGAAGACTTTCTGACTTAATTTGATTTAATAGTCGTACCCACGCGCAAAAGCTAACTCGATTCAAGCACAAACATAGTTGTGAACACTATTTTGTGTTTAGATAAAACTACACCACTGCTCTTGTTTAACGTTCAGGGAATCTACAAAGAAATCCTTTTTGATTTCCTAATGCGTACACTGGAGCCCAAATTCGATGCCAGAGTCAAGCACAACGTGGAGCACAGCATTACCACATGCAGAAGGATAACTGTTTCGCGACAACACAGACTGAAGGCTACCAAGTAATAGGCAAATATGTGTTTTCACACATGGCTCTGATAGGGTTGATTAGGCCTTCCTCATCTTGTGTTTCTTCTCCGCTGCATTTATTTCCGAAAAAAAGAACAAAATGACTGAAGACCGTGCGCGGACTATCGACGTTTGAACGATGTTAACATCCAAGACCGATATCCATTAACCATCACAAACAAGATTTTTTCATGCATCTTAACGAATGTACTATGTTTTCAAAAATCGATTTTGTCCGTGCTTACCACGAAAATCCTAGTTAATGCGCCAAATATACACAAAACTTCGATTACTGTCCTTAGAATACCTAATGGTCTGAGCAACGCAGCTCAGACTTTTAAGCGTTTTATGAACAAAGTGGTCAAATCACTTGAAATTGTTTTCGTGTACATCAACGACCTTTTGGTGGCAAACAATTCCAAATTTTGATTTTTAAGCCATGAAATAGCAAATTAAGGATGGAGTAAAACCCTCCCTAGATAGCATCATTCACATTGAAGATTTGCCTTAGCCATCTTTAGGTCGGTAAGTTCAACGGTTTAAGGGAATGGTTACCTTGATTAATATGATTTAGACTACACTTAGCCAAACTAATACAACTTGCTGAACTAGTGTTATAAACAAGTTTCTGTTTATACCGGGATATTAACAATAACTATCACAATGAAAAATATATCAAAATGGCCTCTACCCCGGGAAAAAATCTCTATGAAAAAAAATTAATATTTCATTTTGACCCTAAACGCTAACAATAATGAAAATCAAATGCCAAGAAACCTATCCAGAAATTTGAGTTTGTTCAACTGCTAATTATTCCATTCCACCATGAAAAAGGTACAATATCATGAACAATTCAGCTTATATATTGACTTAGTTTCGACAATCTTATTAACAGTACTAATTACACACTGTTACAACAGATCCACGGCTAAATCAATAATCCTTCCTTCATTAAAACAAAAACTTGAATATGTACTTCCATTACAATGAACGGCTTGAAGGCATTACTGTTTGTTCATTTGTCCTTAACTTTTTCTTGTACTTCTTGTAACAAGTTTTACGTTATACCAGTTCACTATTAGAACTGTCTAGTTTCAACCTGCGCTACGCCAAACATATTGTTATGAAAATGATTTTGAGTAATTTCAATTTTTTTTTATAATTGTGATTAATTGATTGTAAATTACAAAAATATTTTACTCTTTAAGTTAAAAAGCAACTTTTTAATTGCACAAAAACCAAAATGGATTCTTATCCAAAGTTAAAACTTAACTAAAATTTAAATCAATGTGGTTTAACATAACGACTTGGTCTTTATGAAAAAGGTCTATTTACCTCTTTCGCTTCAGTTTTCTTATTCAATTCATCAAATCCCATACATTGAAAATGTGCCGTAAAAAACCAATGAAACATACACAAAAAAATCACTCAAACAAACTGTCTCACACCATCATATCATAACAATAAGGCCCTTAAAAATTTAATCAATTTTTAATATTGCGAAAACATCTCAGATAAAACACATAAAACGGATCGCCCTTTTCAGATCACCCAACATCAACGCACCTGCTCAGATTCAAAATACTCTATTTCGTTATCTGTTCAATAAAAAAAATATTTGTTTCTCGGTAAAAAATATGCATTATGAAGTTATAAACTAATAGATGAATTTTTTTATACAGTGAAACGTTGTATACGGTCAGATATTATTTATGTAGGTCAGATATTTTATATCATTTATTTATATAAACGATCTTAAGTTGTTTGATAGTACGGAATGAAAGTATGATTAATGTGATAATTGTTTGATTTTGAATTTAAAAGAAAATGTCCACTGATCAAATTTTTGTTGGTCGTTACACTAGTCAAGATGATACAAAAAAGTTTAGCTTTTGTGTATGGCATCTCCACTGCAGTACAGTCGTTGGTCTAGTCAAAACAACGCTTGTAAACAGTTCATTCTTCAATCAACAGTTACAAAATGCAAGTTTTTGTATCAAAATGAATGTTTCTGGTACTGCAACAACAGCAGTACTCGAACTATTGAATAAAGTATGTTGGCAACTCTTAAAACTTTTCTCTAAAAAGCTATAACCTATCTCAACCAGTGAAACAATAAAGTCAATTTCTTGCGATACCTCAATCAACTCGTTATGTCTGTATATTTCTGACTAGCTGAGACGATCTATTTTTGATAAGCTAAACATTCTTTCTCATCCTTGAATAAGAGCATCACGAAAACTGGTTTCAAAACAACTCTTTTGGTCGTCAATTAGTGTTGAAGTCTGCTTTTGGTTTAATGTCACTCTCGATTCACATTCACATCGATTTGAGAGGTCTTTGGCCATCTTCTCATGGATATCGCTGGAAAACACTATATCCTGCCACCATTGATCGTGTCACCCAATGGTCTGAAGTCAAATTTCTGATCGCGAATCGTGTTGCGAATCGAAGTAGTTTCCATAATTGATGGTATTCATTGGTTCCCCAAGACTTCGCTACGGCTTCTAATCCTAAAGTCAATGGAGCGGTGGTAAGCCCTTAGTAGTCATAGTGTTTTGGCGCTGTGACGCGGCTCTGGCTTATCCAAAGTGTCTAATCTATAAGCCAGGGGTCTTGGCTACTATTGAACACTGTAAACCGTTGTCATGTTTAGTGGGTCAGGACCTTGGTTTACTCGTTGGGTTGGGATACACCAAAAAGCGTACAAATCTATAGGCACCTATCACCCCTGTTGTTATGTGAATTCTAACAGGTTTGAACGAAGACCTTTATGCATCCAAACAACTCGAAAGAACAAATTGACAAAACATTCAATTATATTTAGAATTTCAAGTTTTTTTGAAATTATTTTTTAGTTCTGTTTTTATTTCTTACCTCCTATCAAGAAATATTGGCGTATGTATATTGAATAGGTCCAATTAATTAGGATTCTTGTGAGCAACTACTGTTTGATTTTGATGGTGTGAGTTTTATACAAATAATAATTTCTCTAAAATAACAATACAATAAATGCTTTAACACTGAGCGTAATATGCTTACCTGAAATCAAATTAGAGTTAATTTACAACATTTTTTCAAATTTATCCTCAAGGTGAAAATAACGCCTAGCGTAAATTTCCAACATGACACAAATTCTTCATTATACGATTCTTACTCAACTGACTATAAATCATTGAAAGTGAGAGATGATGCAAAATAAAGATTTCTTTTATTCTAATTAAATCAACAATATTTTTTCATGGGTGGGCCAATTATCGCAAATTAAAACATTCAATTTGAAATAAAATTTAAAAAAAATTAAAATAATTTCTTCTTTCCTTTACAAAATAAAAGCAACAACATTTTGTATCCCGTCTCTTAATAATAATAGTAATAAAATTTATTTAATTTTTGTTTAACTTATAACAAGCAACCTCGGTCTTAACTGGTAAAATTATAATATTTGAGTTATTTCGTTTGCTTTTCTTGAATAAACCAAACCACACATAAAGTTCGATTATTATCGTTCATGATCATATGGAAATTGTGTAGTTTTAGGTCACAAAATCATAAAAAATAATAATATTAATAACACAATAATTGTAGTAAATGGTAATGGTTATAGTTATAATGAATGGATGATTGGTTAGTTGTGACTTGTGTTACTTTGGTGGATGGAAGTGAGAAAATGATCAGATGTAAATTAAATAAACAAAACAAACAGAAATAATTTTTATGTTTATTTAAATTTTTTTTTGTTGTGTTCAATATGTCGTGGGTGGATTACTGCTGTTGTTGTCAATTATTACTAAACATTACTTTTAAGCTTTGTATGTTTGCTTACTTGATATATTGAAATTTACATATTACTACTTGATATAAATGGAGATATTTTGTAGGAATTTGTGGTAGTTTTTTATATTTAAAGATAAATCTAGGTTTATTATAGCTTTCAGTCATTTGCTTTAAGAAGATACAAAAGAGGGGATATGAGGAGATACAAAAAAAAGACCAGATACACATTTAAAGTACATCATACCGCTGTAATTTCTAGATAAACAAAATGTGGAATAAAATTTTAAACGATTAAATTAAAATTTTTAACTCCCTTTAATTGAATCAAAAACTCGTGAAAATACGACTTTATTCCATTGGCTCAAAACGCTCCTTTGGAATTCTTTATTCCAACTTTCTGTTGCGTTATATTATATTTTAGCAAGTCTACATGCATCGTCCAATTATGAAATGATTTTCAGTCTCCCTTTGTTCGAGAAGCAGCTGATTATTATTTAGTCGAAATTGCACAAAGATGTTGATTGGTCTTCTAAGAGGTTTTTTAAATAATTAATTATTCTATGTAATGTATGCTTATTGTTAGAAACCGGTTTTCAGTTAACCGGAATAAACAATAAAACAAATCAAAAATAAAGAGCTCTCTTAACATTAGCTCTGAACCGGAGAGATGCATAAAGGTTCCTTTGGTAATGACAAAAAAAATCATTAGATATTTTCTTTTAAAATCTAAAACAGACGGTTCTCATGTGTGGTTACATGCATTTCGTACTATCAGAATCATTTCATAAATAGTATCTGTCTATTTATGACGTTCCACTGTAATGCATATTTTTCATTTCAAAACATTTAGCTGTTCCTAAATTTCGATGTATAATCAATTGTTTTTTTTTATTGTGAAATAAATAAATTTTTTTCGTTGTTTTAAACTAAAACCAAAATATTGGGTAATCTGAACAGGGTGATCCTATTTGTGTGTTTTAATTTCAGTTATAATTATATATATAATTGAAATATAATTGATATATTAATATAATTGGTAAAATTATGAAGGATCTTATTGTTTTGATTTGATTTTATGAAGTTGTTTCTTTTTTTTGTTTTATTTGAATAACTTTTCTATGTATGTTTCCTTTTTTTATTTATACACGGCTGACTTTCTATTATGTATGTTGATTTATTCGGGTTAGAATGCAAATCACTACGACTGAGAAAAATAAAAACCGATTAAAGGATAGTCGATATGTAAAACCACGTTGATATATAAAAGTTGGGTTCTAGTTTTGTAGCGGAACGAATACCTGCATTTTTGATACTATTGTATTTTTTTACTTAAATGTAGACAACAAAATATTATTAATTATAAATGATACTGATTTTTTGATTTAAATCCATTTTTCTGATTCTTCCCAAGTAACAATTTGAAACTGCCGATACGTTGTTGCAGTAAAAATTTGCAGCTATTTAGATACAATATCTTCCTTAAAAAAAGGAAAAACGTTTAGATTTTGTTTTATTAACATAATTATAGGTAAAATGGGGATTGTATTATGGTTGCCATTACGTTTTAGCAAGATGCAACAGCAATTTTCTTGTGAAAGAAAAATTGCTTTTGAGACATCAATTGGATGTGTTTAATAATATTGCGTCTAAAACAACAAACTTGTAACAGTCACAAAATGACTGTATAATAAGTAAAATAGTACTAGACTTTAATAGTACTATACTTTCTACATTATCTACAGTAAGAAAGCTGGCAGAGTTACGTGTTCAAACTTGTAATACAAATCCGAAGCGACTCCTATTTGAAACTGTACGAACACCAGATGGAATTCATATGATGAAAACATGATAGAATTAGAATATAAATTCATCTTCAAATTGAACACAATATTGAAGAACCAAAATTAAGCACCTTCGCAACCCTGATTTAATGATTTAACAGGTTATATCTTCTCCGATAAGTTTGGACATTTTCTGGTTACTGGTTCAGAGGTCGGAACAATTAAAATGTACTGCAGTAGGTATCTAAGACCAGGACCTGGTTATTATTCCGCTGTTATGAATTTCTTTAGTGATGTATTACTCAGCAGTTTACATTTCACCTTTTATTTTGCACTAGCTCTGTCGGCTGTCCGTTGTATACAATTTTTGTAAATCTTCAGTATTTGAGTTTCAGTTAATCCTGATGAATAATAGTAACCCACTATAATATCCTAATTACAAACCAAACCATACGTACAGTGGCGTAGCTAGCATGGGTGACACCCGGGGCGGATATTGTGGTGTCACCCCAAAAATAAAAACTTTCAATAATAATAAATAGCCGATGAACGTAATTTATAATTTTTTTAATTAATACAAACGAGCATTATTATTATTAAGCTACATTGTGTCATTGTTGCCCGCAAGTAATTTTTAACTAATTTTATTTTGCTGAAACTCTTCTCACACGAAGCTACTAATACGCAAATAGTCATAAATTACTTTAGTGCGACCGTAAGATTCGTATGAAATTCTGAAAAATCCCGTTCTACGATGAATTTCAAAAAGTCTACGTACACCCAGTTATAAACTGTAACATTGGCCGCTTTTAAATGCCTCCTCAACCTTTGTATCTCTATGAGGAGCTCTGTTGCCAATACCCCATCATAAAAACCGGTAAATTTTGATACCGATAATTTCAAATCTTCACTGTTCGCCAAAAGCTAAGTGTTTGTCTGCACAACCTCGAACAATGAAGCTAAATCTTGAACTGACTTCAGTCTAGTTCGAAGTTCAACACTGAATCGGTCAAGACATTCCAACATGTCCTTTTTAAGTTGAGCTCTCAGTGTCAGTCCAACATCAGGGGCAAACTCACCAGCCATTCGTTTTTTACGTTTTTACGACGAATTCGGCTTTTTATTGGAATTTCATAGTCCTCCGATTTTTTCGCAGCAAGATCTATTGCCTCTTCTACAATGTGACTTCGTTACGAATTGACTCTATATTATTATTACTAATTGATCAATATTCAAACCCTTGCTTTGCAATCCAATCTGAGCACAGATATTATTTCTCTTAGAATATCATTCCGAAACAAAAGATAGCAACGAAAGCACATGCTGCATTGATAAGGCTCAATGCAGCGCCTCTAGTGTCTACATTTTCTTGTTGATCACTTAACTTCTCAATTACAGTCACAATCCCATCAACATTTTCGGTCAATACTTTTACTGCAGCATAATGAGCACTCCAATGCGCTGTTAAGAGTCTTTTAACAGTTGCTTTGTTGTGTTTAACAATTACTTCCCAGTGGCTAGTCGAAGCAGAAAAACATGTAAAAATGGCTTCCACTGTTCCGAAAAATGTTACACAAGCTACATTTTGTGCAAATGATTGTTGTCACATAAATTAATTGAATGATCTATGCAGCCGACAAAAATTGCTTTGTTATTTTTAACTTTAATAATAGCTTGCACTCCTCCATGTATACTACTCATAACAGCTGCATTATCATAACCTTAGGAACGACAATTCATAACATCTATACCATCATTTTCAAGAATTTTACACTGAAAAAACATGTCCTATTTCCAATCGAAATGCAGTTGTCTCAACCTCACCGTGCGGGCAGATATGGCGAATCGAACTACGAGCTTGATTCAACAACTGTGCAATTCTAAGCCGACAATCACATGAAATATCTATGTGAAAATAAAATATAGTTCAATTAATCTCAAATAATTAAATTTTAAAATGATAAATTCATGATATAAAGCCAAAGAAATATGTTTCCATGGAAATAGTTATTAACTTTATTCAACTACTGTTGTCTGTTATATTGGATATAACACTTTATACTTTAAATAAACCTCATTCTGTTGTCAGGACAATGTTACTGAGTACTAAGTAGTTGTCCCAATCACGGCGAAATTGTTTGTAAATATCTTTTCCTTGCATGAATAATAAACTGCAAACTTCGAGATGAGGTTGTCATTACTTCATTTTTTTTCAGTGTAATAATTTCATCGCTTATATCAGCGGCTTTTTTCCATGTAAAGGAAAAAATCCAAGGAATACTTCCTTAATTTCCACTTTTCTACCATCAATTTTCACATAACGAATCGCTTCTGACATTTGATCAATATGTGAAATGTCAGTTGTGCTATCAAACATAATTCCAAAATATTTAACCGATTTAATTTCGTTGACAAGCTTAAACGCTAAAACATTTATGAACTCATTTTGTATATCTGGTGACAAATATGATACTTTTGGTGATTTACCATGCTCCACATTCAAAATGTGTTCTTTTAACACTACATCATACTTTGACAATAGATTGACTAGTCCTAAAAAATTGCCTTTATTTGAAGAACTTTGTCCTTCATCATGTCAACGAAATGCTAGGTTTTGTTTAGATAAAAACAAAGTTATATCCAATAATCTGGATAAAAGATGTTTCCACTTCTATTTTTCATTATATATTAATTGCAAGGCTGTGTCTCCTATCGTTTTATGAAATTTTAACCTCATTTCCAAAGTTTGCCAATTTTAAAAGTTCTCCAGATGCTCATTTGAAGTTTCATGATCGGTTACTTTGGGGTTTAATTTCTTATGAAATTCAGTCGTAGATTTTGTATTATTACTATTGGTGACAGCTAATATACGACAGCAGAAGCAGTACAGGTTATTATTTAAAGGAGAAAAAACCATCCTTGACCGCAGAATTTTTCACCATATGTCATCACTTTATAATACCATTCTTTAGAAAGACGGCGAACATCACCTTTTATGTCCAACCCGTGTCAAGATACAGTAGCAAACGATCCTTCTCTATTTTGAAAATGTTCACTTTCTTTTTTATGATTTCAATGCGAACATTATCAGAGACGAGTATATTCCAATGTGATACATCTCTTAAGTCCTGAAGTAATTCACCCATGCAAATACTGTCTTCGATAGTAGAAGCATTAGCAGCATTATCACTGTCATTTTCAGTATTTCTTTCTGATTCGTCTTCATCATAGGTTATCATTATTAATTCTGTGTTGTCGCTGTTACTTTCCGAAGATGAGCCAATATTCTCTGAAACATATGTTGCATCAACGTGAGAATCAGTTTCTTTTAATGAGCCTTGGATATCATTGGGTTTTGTAACATATTTATAGATGGATCCAGATATGCTCTGAACTGCATCTATTTTAACCTGTTTGGTCTTTCTCTGATGGAACCCACTTTTTCTTTAAGAAGTATGATCTCCTAGTGGCATATTTCGTTTTTGCGATATTTGCTAAACGAAATCTAAAAAATATTTTTAATTATAGTAGGTGTTAGCATACCTACTATAATTAGCATTCTACCTACTATAATTTCCATTAGCAGACATATATGTATCCTACAAATATATTATTCTAAATATATTTGTAGGATACATATATGTCTAGTTCATAATAAGTACACTATGTTAACGACTAAATACACCGCCAAGAAAATTAATTTATTTAAATTTCCTTGTAACAACTTATATTAAATAATATTTGATAAAATGGAATATACAAATCATATACCTAATATTATAAGGAACTATTTAAAAAATAAAAATTAAATATCCAATTAGAATCATGCTCAATAATTTACAAAATTAAATGTGATTTTTGTGAAAAATTTTACATCGGGAAAACCGGAAAATGTTTTAAGGAATACCTTCCTAAGAAGAAAAATAAACAAAATTTAAAGTCTATTTTTGCAAACCATTTACATAGTTAATAACAATAGCTACACCACTTTTAAAAAAATTTTGAAGGCTTTACATTTATGTAGCCAAGGATCTCTAAAAGAATCATTTGATGAGTTTGAAATTTACAAGGGATTTAAAACCCAACAAAATGTAATTTAAATGATAAACTTTCATTTAATTCAAATATGGAAATATATAAAACTGAAAACAAACAGTATGAGTATGTATCTACCTATAAAAATTTGCCAAACTGCAGTAATTGCATAACTGCCATTTTATTCCACAGTAATTATTTTTGTGTCCATTGAAAAACGATCTATTCCAATTTATTCCTTGAGTTTCAAGATAAAGGAAAAAAAATTATTTTGAGAGCATTTACAAACACGGTGATTTGATTGTTTATTAGTTTCCTTAGGTGTTTGCAATTAATTTGTTTCAAATGTAAAACATATTATGTAGTAAAGTTAAGCTAATATTTTAGAAATAATTTTGGAATAGAGACATTGTAACTCAAGGGTGTCACCCTATCGACAAAGGGTGCCACATTATCGACCGAAACCACTTTTCCTATACATTATTCAGCATATGTGTTTTCAGACCTGGTCATTAACGAATCATTCTTGCATACTAAATAATATACCGTAAAAAAAAGTCAATACCGTTCCCGCATGGAGGGATCAGTTTTTGTTGTTTTGAAATTTTTTTTTTTTTTTTTATTTTTGATCTACGGGTGTGACAACCCCGCGTACTCCAGTCCCTGCTATTGACATACGAGTTAACGAGGGATATCACGTACCACTGGCAATGGCAGTGAGATATCACTAGCCAAGGTGACATCTTAGGGGTGGTGGCGGATGAACTGTATTCAGTCAACGGTAGCACCCTCAATCTTAGCTGTGAAATAATCCTTGATGATGAGACGCTATTGCTTCCTTGAAGAAACGAGCCTTCATATAACTATGTGTGGGCTTTAATCTTCAAGAAAGATGGTGAGTCACGGGATCAAGGAATATGCAACCGGCTGGATTATTGGCAACTACATTTTTATTTTGTTCCAGCAAATTTTTGTAAACATTTTTGCTATTTACTTTTTAATTTACTTTTATTTTCTCTATTCTATCATAAAATATTGGCCTATGTCATATTTTGTCAGTGATAGGATTTTTTGTTTAGTTATCCATTCTTTAACAAAAAATATAAAAATACAAAAAAAGAAAGATTTACGTCCATCAACACCTTTGAACGTATGTTGTTGTGGGACCTTGGTCTTAAAAGGTTTTTATTTGTTGTTGTGACACATATTGTAGTTCCTACTACACAACACATTTTATTAAAAAAAAAAAAAAAAATATGGTATCTATAGGAATATTCAAAGCTATTGAGTAATTGTGGAGATGGTATTCAATGCTCATCCATGTTGATTCGATTAATATTGTTAAAAAATTTAATTAAACGTAATATCTCAAAAGTTTTAAAAAGTAGAAAAGATTCTTTTTGAACCAATAACACCTTTATAGGACACATTTATAAGTTATCACAATTTATAAATTAAAATTATATGGATAACCTGGTTAAAATGGTTTCTAAGTTTTTATCGTTGAAAACATTGGGATGGTTTGTTTAAGTTTTTTTTACGGTCGGGTTTCACCCCAAATGGGGTGACACACGGGGCGGACCGCCCCCCCCCCCCCCTAACTACGCCACTGCATACGTAACAGATACAAATATACGACATTAAAATAAAATTAAAATGTAGAACAAAATAAAAAAAGTTACATTTGTATGATAAAAAAAATACTTTACTGTTATTGTGAACAATGATCATGAACATCATCAACATTAAGTTAGATGACGATGATATATGTACTTCACTCTTAAAAATAAAATCAGAATCAGAATTATAATAATAATCTTCACTTTAAAGAATAATAAAAAAAAATATGTTGTAATGTTACATTATTTAGTTGTCATTCAAAATCCACCTTAATTTCTCTCTATCAGAACACAATAATAATGACAACAACAACAATAAATGTTTTTGGTTAAAATTAAGTGAACAGAAAAAAAAATATCTAGAAATCCAAAGTGAATTATGAAGAAATGTATAGAATGTTCTCACTGAAATTTTAGAGGCGTGTCTAATCTTATTATATTATATTTTATTCTTCTTTCTCTTTTCAACTTTTTTTTGTTCTCACTGAATAGAAGTTTTTTTCTATAGGAAATCTATTTTTTTTTGTTTGGTGTGTGGGTGATATTTTAATAATAATATTATAATGAAATAAAAAATTCCTGAATGTTACATTTTTTTTAACGTTTCTGGTTAACGCCTATTTTCTTTTAGAATTTTAAGACTAGCTTTTTTTCCTGGATTTCATATAAGAATTTTATAAAGAAATTTACCGTTCTATGATACAAAGAATATGAGAAACTTAACATTTGGTAAATGGATATCTGATAAGAATTTTTTAAAATTATAATAAATATCTTTGATGTAAATATTGCTTAATTTTTTATTAAAGACAACTAGAGGAAGAATGTTGGTTTAAAGGATTAAATGAGGTTGTAGTTAAAGCAGAAATTTTACGCTTAGGTTTAGATATAATGATTGTCCCTTCATGTTCCTATACCAAACCATTTATCTTCATGCAGTTCTTGAAAACAGTTTATATAGTTTAAACACGGTTTTTGTAACCCAAGTTAATTTTTCAAATACTTTGGCTTAACTTTCCCTATTAAAATCCATTAAAGGATTAAATGATTTTATCAATAGCAAAAATATCATCCATCATACGTACGAACAGGAATGTCGAGGATTGTATTCGTGAAACGTATTCCTACAATAGAGAAATTATTTTAATAAACTCATTAATTACTTTAAAGTTCAAAAAGTGATCTTGGTCATCGTTTTAGAACCTTTTTTGTTTTTGTTTTTTTTATATTCCCTTGGAATATAATATATAGGGGGGAGTTGTCTATATCGTACCATCTCCTAAATTGTACCACCTAATTATTTATCTTCCTCAGTGATTTTGGTGAAATCTATGAATTAGAACTTGAAGTGAAAGTAGTTTTAAAAGATTTCCGCCAGGTATCAATCATTTTTGTGAATGCAGCTATTTGTAATCGCCTGTTAAAAATTGGAGCGAACTCGATGCAGTATTTGTTTGCAGTTCATAAGGTTTATTTTAAAAAAGTATTACATCTTTTAAATTGTATTTCACATATTCTGTTAGTTTTTACTGTTTTTATTATATGCGAAAAAAAAATTCTCAAAAACCATATTTTTTATAAGTTTTCTTACAAAATAAAGTAAAAATGTACCAGTTGCTTAAATCGTACCTGTTAAAATTCCTAAATTGTACTACTA
>OY856188.1:96382875-96405375 GCA_963693315.1 Diogma glabrata | reverse complement strand
TTTATATAAGCTAAATAAACTGTTTTAATTAACTAATGCTGTTTTATGGTTATATATATATACTATAATTCAGGAATAATAATAATATGATGTACAATTATGTATTTATATTATTTTATAATATAATGTTTGTTATATAAAATTATAAAATGTGCTTTTTGTTCAACATCAGTCATTATTTTGTTTTAAATATTGAGAATGTGAACTATATCGTTTTGTAATGATATATTATATAATAACATTAAAAATTTTATTGCGACCTCAATTCATGTGTGATTACCTCCTGAATTTAAGCATATTAATTAGGAGAGGAAAAGAAATTAACTAAGATTCCCTGATGTGTAATATATATATTTGGTTTAAGTGTATATTTGGTTTAAGGCTGTTATGGTTGAGGGTCGTTTATATAAGCTAAATAAACTGTTTTAATTAACTAATGCTGTTTTATGGTTATATATATATACTATAATTCAGGAATAATAATAATATGATGTACAATTATGTATTTATATTATTTTATAATATAATGTTTATTATATAAAATTATAAAATGTGCTTTTTGTTCAACATCAGTCATTATTTTGTTTTAAATATTGAGAATGTGAACTATATCGTTTTGTAATGATATATTATATAATAACATTAAAAATTTTATTGCGACCTCAATTCATGTATGATTACCTCCTGAATTTAAGCATATTAATTAGGAGAGGAAAAGAAATTAACTAAGATTCCCTGATGTGTAATATATATTTGGTATAAGTGTATATTTGGTTTAAGGCTGTTATGGTTTAAGGCTAATGTGTATATTTGGTTTAAGGCTGTTATGATCTATTTGAATGTTCATAGTTTTGCCAAAGATCAGAATAATACAAATCTTTAGTATTGACACTGTAAGAACCCAGAATCAATTGCAAACGACATTATTATCGGTGGGAGCGTTGAAAAGGGTAGAGCAGCCGTCATACTGCGATCCCTTGAGACTCGTCTTCTTTTCGAGGATTCGTATTAATTTATGAATTAACTCTTAAAATAGTTATGTTGAATTTAAACAAAACCATGAGGTTATGAATGAAGAATGTAATAAGACTATTGTCTACGACATTCGAATAAAACATAAACATAAACATAAAAGGTACAATACAGTAGGTATTAGATATACTACATTTTGAGTTATATATCTATATAAGATGGTGCGATATTTTTGTTTGTGATGAAAATATCTACTCATATAGAAAGAAATCATGATCTTCTATATTGAGATCTATTATTATTTTTAAATTTGTATGAAGACATCAACTCATATAGAAAAAAGTTGTACTTATCAGCTATAATATAAAAATAATTATCAAATATATGTTAGCGACCATACCATGTTGAAATCACCGGTTCTCGTCTGATCACCGAAGTTAACCAACATTGGGCGTGATTAGTACTTAGATGGGTGACCGCTTGGGAACACTGCTTGTTGTTAACTTTTTTTGATTTTAATTAGTGGACGTAATATTAATAAATGCAAAAATGTAATATACATTCAAAGTAATATTAATAAATGCAAAAAAGTTTATTTTACCACTTATGTATGGGAACGTCCAGAAGTCCTTTCGATAGAGGATAGGTGTTTGAAATAAAAAATTAAATGGACCTACTCATACATTTGACCCCTCTAAAGGTCATCACGGTGGAGCTATGAATAATTTTTTAAAATTCTTATTCATATTTTGAGTTTTTTGTATGGGAACCATACCAAGGGTTGCAGATAGGGGTTAGGTATGTTCGGAAGAAATGTTGGAAATAAAAAATCAATAATACCATCTCATACATTTAACTACTCTAGGAATGACCTAGAAGAAGTTATGAACTATTTAATAAATTATTTAAATAATTAATACATTATTATCAAAATAAAATATAATAATTTCATTTAACATGGGTTCTCATACAAAAAACTCAAAAAATATATTTATTTATGTTAACGACCTTACGAATATATTTATGTTAACGAAAATACCATGTTGAAAACACCGGTTCCCGTCTGATCACCGAAGTTAAGCAACATTAGGCGGATTAGTACTTAGATGGGTGACCGCTTAGGAACACTGCTTGTTAACTTTTTTTATGTTTTTTCTTTATTTTGAATCTATTTTTTATATTTTTTATAAGTTTTCTTACAAAATAAAGTAAAGTTTTATTTATTTTATTTTATTTTAAAAAATAATTCATAGCTCCACCGTGATGACCTTTAGAGGGGTCAAATGTATGAGTAGGTCCATTTATGTAGGTAGGTACCTTAGTAGAGGTTACTAATACGTGTATTGTAAGGTACAATAAGGTACTAAGGTGAACTAGCCAATTTATGCAAAAAAGTTTATTTTTCCCTTTATGTATGGGAACGTCCAGAAGGGAGGCAGATAGAGGATCGGAATATTAAGAAGAAATGTTTGAAATGAAAAATTAAGTGGACCTATTCATACATTTGACCCCTCTAAAGGTCATGACGGTGGAGCTATGAATTATTTTTTAAAATTTTTATTCATATTTTGAGTTTTTTGTATGGGAACCCCCCTAAGGGTTGAAGATAGGGTGTTGATGACTTAGGGTGAAATATTACGATTAAAAAAATATTAGGACCTTGTCATACATTTGCCACATCTAGGAATCACTTTGGGCCAGTTACAGCCAATTTATGCAAAAAAGTTTATTTTTCCACCTATGTATGGGAACGTCCAGAAGGGAGGCAGATAGAGGATCGGAATATTAAGAAGAAATGTTTGAAATAAAAAATTAAATGGACCTACTCATACATTTGACCCCTCTAAAGGTCATCACGGTGGAGCTATGAATTATTTTTTTAAATTTTTATTCATATTTTGAGTTTTTTGTATGGGAACCCCCCTAAGGGTTGAAGATAGAGTGTTGATGACTTAGGGTGAAATATTACGATTTAAAAATATTAGGACCTTGTCATACATTTGCCACATCTAGGAATCACTTTGGGCCAGTTACAGCCAATTTATGCAAAAAAGTTTATTTTTCCACTTATGTATGGGAACCTTACAATACACGGAACTGGTACATTATGACTGACTCGGTACGATATCAGTAGCTAACAGTACGATATAAGCAATGGTACGATATAAGCAACTAACGGTACGATATCAGAAGCTAACAGTACGATATAAGCAATGGTACGATATAAGCAACTACGGGTACGATATCAGTAGCTAACAGTACGATATAAGCAATGGTACGATATAAGCAACTAACGGTACGATATAAGCACTTACATTGCTTATATCGTACCTAGGTACGATATAAGCAACTAACGATGGTACGATATAAGCAACTACCCTATCTCACAATTTTACTAGAAGCTAAGCAATTCAATCGTGGTATTGTATTGTATGATAAATAAAAAAAAAACATAAAAAAAGTTAACAAGCAGTGTTCCTAAGCGGTCACCCATCTAAGTACTAATCCGCCCAATGTTGCTTAATTTCGGTGATCAGACGAGAACCGGTGTTTTCAACATGGTATGGTCGTTAACATAAATATATTCGTAAGGTCGTTAACATAAACAAATATATTTTTTGAGTTTTTTGTATGAGAACCCATGTTCGGAAGAAATGTTCCCCAAAACTTGTTCCCAAGTTAACACAGTCGAATATCTGACGTTAAGTCAATATGTTGTTATATTTTTGGTTAGGAAATATGTATGTTATTATATTTTAGAAGTAATAATATTTAAGCAGCCCAATTATTAAAATTGAAGTCAACGAGCATACCATGTTATATACCGTTAACATGTTACATACCATACTGTTAACATGTTACATACATTACAACATGTTACATTTACATGCGATTTTGTTAACATGTTAACATGTATTTTGGTAACATGTTAATATATTAAGTTAACATGTTAAGTTAACATGTATTTTGGTTGGCAGGAATTCAAACATGTTACAAACATGTTACATGTTACAAACATGTTACATTTACAAACAACATGTTACATTTACATGCGATTTTGTTAACATGTTAACATGTATTTTGTTAACATGTTAATATATTAAGTTAACATGTTAAGTTAGCATGTATTTTGGTTGGCAGGAATTCAAACATGAACATGAACATGAACACGAACATGAACACGAACATGAACATCATGAAGAATAAATGATTAAACAGGAAAAAATTTTATTTTATTTTTGAGCTTTGCTGTTTTAACAGTCTTAACAAAATACTTCGTGTGCAATAACGTAATTCTATATAACTTCATAATTTAATATTTTTCTGATATTATTGTTATATCAAATTGTTTTAAAAAATCAAATAGTGTTAAAGAAAAAGGTACGTTGTTCAGTTATATAAACAATTGTCATATACTATTATCTTAATTTACTAATTTATTAAAAATAGTTTATCTATATATAAATACGTAAGCAATATTTTTGCATTACAATACAATTTGTGTGAACATTTAAAGTGAACATTTTCATTAAATAATAAGTTTGTAATAGTAATAAATGTAAACATTTAAAGTGAACATTTACATTAAATAATAAATTTGAAGTGAACATTTACATTTTTTTATTTAGGACTACATTTTAAAAGAATGAACGATAAACCTAAACGCCAATACGGCAAATGGGATGAAGAGGATATGCGTAAAGCACTTGAGGAATTTCGTAGTGGGCAAATTAAATTTAATAGATGTTGCAAAAAGTATGGTATCCCGAAACCAACATTCAGACGTCATCTAAATGATATGAATATTAAAGCTAAGGAAGAAAAGAAAAGCTTTGGACGTTTACCCGTTTTTTCCAAACCGATAGAAGACCAACTGGAGGAACATCTTTTAATTCTAGAACAACAATTTTTTGGAATCGGGATAAATGACGTTCGAAGATTGGCCTTTGAACTAGCCGAAAAAAATCAGATAAAGCACAGCTTTAACAAGGACACAAAGTTAGCAGGGAAAAAATGGTTTTACAATTTTATGAAGAGACATCCAAGATTGACTGTGAGGCAACCAGAAGCAACGTCGATGGCAAGAGCTCGAGGATTTAATTGGGTTAACGTGGATAAGTTTTTCGATTTACTTGAACAGTTATGTGATGAAAATAGCGTCGATGGGACAAGAATTTACAACATGGATGAGTCGGGTTTTTCGACGGTTCAAAAACGATGCCAGAAAATATTGGCACTCAAAGGTAAAAGGCAAATTGGTGTTATTTCAAGTGGCGAAAGAGGAGTTCACACCACAATTGTTTGTTGTATGAGTGCATCGGGTCATTTTGTGCCCCCATTGATAATTTTCAAAAGAATTAGAATGATTGACGACTTAAAAATTGGATGCCCAATGGGCAGTTTCGTTGAATGCTCAGAAAGTGGGTATATAAACTCAGCTTTATTTGTCAAATGGCTGAAACATTTTATAGACGTCGTTCATCCCTCCATTACCAAGAAGGTGATTCTTTTGCTCGATGGCCACACGACTCACTCCAAAAATTTAGAAGCTCTGGTTCTTGCTAAGCAAAACGGTATAATATTGTTGCAGCTTCCAGGACATACTACCCATCGCCTTCAACCATTGGATGTAGCGTTCTTTAAACCTCTCGAAACATATTATTCTCAAGCCGTTGAAAAGTGGTTAAGAACAAATCCAGGACATACAGTTAGCCAATACCAAGTTTGCTCGTTATTAAATGAGGCTTATATTAAATCTGCCTGTATTGAAACGGCTACAAACGGATTTAGAGCAAGCGGAATCTGGCCAGTCGATCGAACAGTTTTTAAAGAAATAGATTTTTCTCCATCTACTATACTTTCTTCTTCTGCTTCTTGCAATGAAACAGACTGTAATAACGAATTGGTTATAGAAAGCATGGAGGTAGGAACAGATATCGAAGTGACAAATAATTCAACACTTCAATGTGATATTTTAAACAAAAATTTAGTAGAAGAAATCGCACTACCTATTTCAATACAAGAACTATCACCACTACCAATATATACTCCAAACATAAACAAACGCATTGGTAGAGGTGTTCAAAAAGCGACAGAGTTGACATCAGAATCTTATATTGACCAGATTAAAATATCAAAGGCTATACAAAATAAAAAAGAAATTAAAAAATACAAGCCCCGAGGGAAAAGCAGTAAGGCTTTTATCCACAAAAATGTGAGGGATTGGTATTGTTTCCTTTGCAATAAGTGCCTACAGTCTTCCCCCGTAAAAGACGCCTAGGCGTTTTATTCGAGAGTGACATAAAAACGAATATTTTCAAAATGATACAAAATGGTTCGAATAGAACACCCATCCAAATAGAACGCCTATGCGTTTTATTTGAAATAAAATAGTTTATATATAGTAGAGTCATAATTCATATTAGATAAAAAAATGGCCTAAACTTCAGAATAATTCCGCGATCCATATTTTTTGATGACCTTTTGCATCTGCTTCTACATAGAGTTGATAAAAAATGCGGCCCTTGGCACAATTTCAATAAAGATATTATATTTTCCATATGCTTTGCATGTGGACCATAGGCATCAATAATCAGCAAAACTGGCTGCCGAAGCAAATTTGTTTGTGGTCGTTTCAAAATCATATTTGTTATATAATTTTGCAATATATCACTGCTCCACTTTCCCATATTATTCACATCAACCATATGCAAACATCCGTCATTAACCTTTGGATTTTTTTTTATTGAGAAAGTTTGTGAAGTGTGTAAAAATAGTTTTCTATTATCGAACCACATGTCACAAATGCCATTTTTTTACCCAAACAACAAAATTTTAAAAAACAGCGAATTTCATGTTCGTTTGGTCATCGAAATCTAGATTTTTTTCGATCAAATCTGACATACCAAACGAAAATCACTTTAAAGAAATTGTTACCAGATTTTAATTTTTAGAATCAAATTATTTTCTATTAGAAGTGATACTTTATTGAATTTTATCTTATTAAAACGCCCTGGGCGTAGTATTTGAATAAAACGCTCAGTGGGCGCACTATTCGTTTTAAACGCCTAGGCGTCTTTTACGGGGGAAGACTGTAGTCATAAACATGGTGCAGTGCATTTTGTGTAAAAATTGGGTTCATGAAAAATGTACTGGAAAAAGAAACCTTTCACATTATCTATGCAAGAATTGTGATTAGATGCAGAATATTAAAAATTTAATAAACGACTGAAATAAATTAAAAATCCTTAATGAATTAAATAAAAATTGTGACTAAATGAAATAATCAACACTAGATAAATGAAATTGTTTTTAATTTTGATAATAATGTATTAATTATTTAAATAATTTATTAAATGCCTTATAAATTAATTGTTTATTTTATTTTATTTTATTTCCAACATATCTTCCGAACTTCTTTTAGCTTTATCTTTTAGCTTTAAAGTGATTCCTAGATGTGGCAAATGTATGACAAGGTCCTAATATTTTTTAATCGTAATATTTCACCCTAAGTCATCAGCACCCTATCTTCAACCCTTAGGGGAGTTCCCATACAAAAAACTCAAAATATGAATAAAAATTTTAAAAAATAATTCATAACTCCACCGTGATGACCTTTGAAGGGGTCAAATGTATGAGTAGGTCCATTTAATTTTTTATTTCAAACATTTCTTCCTAATATACCTATCCTCTATCTGCCTCCCTTCTGGACGTTCCCATACATAGGTGGAAAAATAAAATTTTTTGCATAAATTAGCTGTAACTGGCCCAAAGTGATTCCTAGATGTGGCAAATGTATGGCAAGGTCCTAATATTTTTTTAATCGTAATATTTCACCCTAAGTCATCAGCACCCTATCTTCAACCCTTAGGGGGGTTCCCATACAAAAAACTCAAAATATGAATAAAAATTTTAAAAAATAATTCATAACTCCACCGTGATGACCTTTAGAGGGGTCAAATGTATGAGTAGGTCCATTTAATTTTTCATTTCAAACATTTCTTCCTAATATACCTATCCTCTATCTGCCTCCCTTCTGGACGTTCCCATACATACGTGGAAAAATAAACTTTTTTGCATAAATTGGCTGTAACTGGCCCAAAGTGATTCCTAGATGTGGCAAATGTATGACAAGGTCCTAATATTTTTTTAATCGTAATATTTCACCCTAAGTCATCAACACCCATCTTCAACCATTAGGGGGGTTCCCTTACAAAAAACTCAAAATATGAATAAAAATTTTAAAAAATAATTCATAGCTCCACCGTGATGACCTTTAGAGGGGTCAAATGTATGAGTAGGTCCATTTAATTTTTCATTTCAAACATTTCTTCCTAATATACCTATCCTCTATCTGCCTCCCTTCTGGACGTTCCCATACATAAGTGGAAAAATAAACATTTTTGCCAAAATTGGCTGTAACTGGCCCAAAGTGATTCCTAGATGTGGCAAATGTATGACAAGGTCCTAATATTTTTTTAATCGTAATATTTCACCCTAAGTCATCAACACCCTATCTTTAACCCTTAGGGGGGTTCCCATACAAAAAACTCAAAATATGAATAAAAATTTTAAAAAATAATTCATAGCTCCACCGTGATGAACTTTAGAGGGGTCAAATGTATGAGTAGGTCCATTTAATTTTTTATTTCAAACATTTCTTCCAAAACCTAAGCCCTATCTGCAACCCTTAGTATGGATCCCATACAAAAACCTCAAAATTTTAAAAAATAGTTCATAACTTCTTCTAGGTCATTCCTAGAGTAGTTAAATGTATGAGATGGTATTATTGATTTTTTATTTCCAACATTTCTTCCGAACATACCTAACCCCTATCTGCAACCCTTAGGGGGGGTTTTTAAAATTTTAAAAAATAGTTCATAACTTCTTCTAGGTCATTCCTAGAGTAAATAAATGTATGAAATGGTATTATTGATTTTTTATTTCCAACATTTCTTCCGAACATACCTAACCCCTATCTGCAACCCTTAGGGGGGTTCCCATACAAAAAACTCAAAATTTTATAAATAGTTCATAACTTCTTCTAGGTCATTCCTAGAGTAGTTAAATATATGAGATGGTATTATTGATTTTTTATTTCCAACATTTTTCCCGAACATACCTAACCCCTATCTGCAACATTTAGTATGGTTCCCATACAAAAAACTCAAAATTTTAAAAAATAGTTCATAACTTCTTCTAGGTCATTCCTAGAGTAAATAAATGTATGAAATGGTATTATTGATTTTTTATTTCCAATATTTCTTCCGAACATACTTAACCCGTATCTGCAACCCTTAGGGTAGGTTTTTAAAATTTTAAAAAATAGTTCATAACTTCTTCTAGGTCATTCCTAGAGTAAATAAATGTATGAGATGGTATTATTGATTTTTTATTTCCAACATTTCTTTTGAACATACCTAACCCCTATCTGTAATCCTTAGGAGGGTTCCCATACAAAAAACTCAAAATTTTAAAAATAGCTCATAACTTCTTCTAGGTCATTCCTAGAGTAGTTAAATATATGAGATGGTATTATTGATTTTTTATTTCCAACATTTCTTCCGAACATACCTAACCCGTATCTGCAACCCTTAGGGGGGTTCCCATACAAAAAACTCAAAATATGAATAAGATTAAAAAAAATAAAATAACATTATAGTAAAAGAATATAAAATTACAAAACACTACCTTCGACTTCACTTAAAACCTAAAATATGTAAGGAAAATTTTAAAAAATAGTTCATAACTTCTTCTAGGTCATTCCTAGAGTAGTTAAATGTATGAGATGGTATTATTGATTTTTTATTTCCAACATTTCTTCCAAACATACCTAACCCCTATCTGCCTCCCTTCTGAGGGTTCTCATACAATCCATAATCCATCCATTTGTACAGGATATTACCAGAATACTTAAATGCAGCATAGAACATGCATAGAACAAATCATAGATCACAAATCATAGAACAAATCAAAATCCAGACATGTAGGAGTCACTTTGAGGGTGGTACAAATTAGGACGTGGGTGGTACGTATTAGGAAACTAGTTGCATAAATCGTACCAGTTGCAGCATCTTACTATTTCTCTATTATACAAGCCGGATGCACAAATTTACTCAGTTTTTTAGAGGAAATAGGTATTGTATTTGTTTGCAGTTCATAAGGTTTAGAAAAAACTCATAAGGTCATAAGGTTCATAAGGTTTAGGAAAAAATACAAAAAACTCAAAATTTTAAAAAATATAGTTCAATATAATATCATAATTCAATATAGTTCAATATAAAATCAAAACAGTTCAATAATTCATAGCTTTCTCGGTGTGATTACTAGAGGAGTAATACGTATGGCTAGTTCCTAGCTACTGAGCTAATGACTAGTTCCTAGCTATTGAGCTATCCAATCTTTAAAGCAATCTCATTATATGCACATTTTAAAATGTTTGCCTCCAGATTGTGAATAGGCCCTCCCGAGCTGGTCTAACCCATTTTTTGCTTTATTTTCCTGAAGTAGGGAAGAAATTCTTCATTGACTTTTCCATCAGCAGTCACAAGTTTACCTGCAATCTCATTATATGCACATTTTAAAATATTTTCGTACGATGACATATCTGGTAAGTCCAATTCTAATCGAAAATTTTTCGAAAAACTATCGTTTGAATTTTGTGGTGTTAAGGCTGTTGTAATATTTTCCGGCATGAAATTTGACACGCATATTTTTTTTGACGGTATATTTTCGGCTCCACATGTTGCAGGCCTCTTATTCGATGGTACTATATTTTCTTCCTTTTCCATATCTCTTTTTGGAGCACTGCAAACTTTAAAATTTACAAATCGTTTTCCAACGATTTCTCCACTGAAATGAAATTATTAAGGATATATTATAATAGAATTTAAATTGATTTATTGAACTAGAACAATTTTATAAATATATATATATAAAATATATATATTATATTTATATATGGCTTAATCTAAAATATTTATTTATTTCCATATATATATATATATATATATATATATATATATATATATATATATATATATATATATATATATATATATATATATATATATATATATATATATATATATATATATATATATATATATATATATATATATATATATATATATATATATATATATATATATATATATATATATATATATATATATATTTATTTATTTTAAGAATTACATTATTGATCTATCAATAATGTAATTCTTAAAATTTTATATTTACATATAACAATAATTTCATAATTACTTTTGCTTTTCCAATGTAAAAATAACGGCTGTTGATCGACGGTTAATTCCAGTAGCACAAGAATTTTGGCAGAAAAATTCAAAATTTATCGTTTCATGAATTATATTTTCGTCTTGTTTAGTTGCTGGTATACCAAGCGGAACCAAAACAGCCAGTCGATCTCCAAAATTGGTCCCTTCTTTTCGACCAACATACATGGTATCTCTTCTTGAACATCGTATTATATGTTCTATTATATTTTTGCTGATTTCTATAAGTATTTAATATCAGAAAAATAAGTATATTGTAGTAGCAAATATTTTACTATTTTGAATAAAACTTACTAAGATTGTTTTTTTCATTCTCGTTAGTGTGATTGTGGCATCTAGAAACAGGTAAGTGAGAATCCTCAGGTGAACTATACACAATCATTGCTCGTAAAAATAATTGTTCAATGGGTGCACTAAAGGCTATGTCAACCTTATATGTTTGACACATTTTTATAAATGTTTTATTAAGTTTTTGAGAATGCTATAATATTCCAAATATTAGTAAATATAATTGATAGTAATTTCAAAACATATCATCCAACTTACCATCCAACAGCTTTTACCACTTTGAAGTGACGATACGTCAACATTAAATTGAACTTCAGTGTCAATATTATCTAAAACGGGTAGTTTGTTTAAATGTGTTGTATTATTATTGAACGTCAAATAGACATCAGAATTTTTAAGTGGTTCACTATTCGAATTTGTTGCAGCATTTATCATTGACTGGACATGTGAACTTACATTGAAAAAATCTAAATCTAACAAATCCCCTTCGCCTCTGAAAATATCAAATATTTTATGAACTGTATTACTTATAATTAGAAGAAAAACTTACTCATATGTCACATTTTCCAATGGGACCAAGATCGACATATTTTTAATTATTTTCAGGATTATTTTTGTCAAACAATAAATTTCTAAACTGATCAATCTGATAAGATTAATATGACTGATAAGATAACACGAACTCAAAAATAAAATAAAATGTTATCTTGTTTAAACTTTGTTTTAAACATGTTTAATCATCTTAATTGTTACCTGTTTCTGTATGGGAACGTCCAGAAGGGAGGTAGATAGAGGATAGGTATATCAGGAAGCATTGTTTGAAATGAAAAATTAAATGGACCTTGTCATACATTTGCCACATCTAGGAATCACTTTGGGCCAGTTACAGCCAATTTATGCAAAAAAGTTTATTTTTCCACTTATGTATGGGAACGTCCAGAAGGGAGGCAGATAGAGGATAGGTATATTTGGAAGAAATGTTTGAAATAAAAAATTAAATGGACCTACTCATACATTTGACCCCTCTAAAGTTCATCACGGTGGAGCTATGAATTATTTTTTAAAATTTTTATTCATATTTTGAGTTTTTTGTATGGGAACCCCCCTAAGGGTTAAAGATAGGGTGTTGATGACTTAGGGTGAAATATTACGATTAAAAAAATATTAGGACCTTGTCATACATTTGCCACATCTAGGAATCACTTTGGGCCAGTTACAGCCAATTTTGGCAAAAATGTTTATTTTTCCACTTATGTATGGGAACGTCCAGAAGGGAGGCAGATAGAGGATAGGTATATTAGGAAGAAATGTTTGAAATGAAAAATTAAATGGACCTACTCATACATTTGACCCCTCTAAAGGTCATCACGGTGGAGCTATGAATTATTTTTTAAAATTTTTATTCATATTTTGAGTTTTTTGTAAGGGAACCCCCCTAATGGTTGAAGATGGGTGTTGATGACTTAGGGTGAAATATTACGATTAAAAAAATATTAGGACCTTGTCATACATTTGCCACATCTAGGAATCACTTTGGGCCAGTTACAGCCAATTTATGCAAAAAAGTTTATTTTTCCACGTATGTATGGGAACGTCCAGAAGGGAGGCAGATAGAGGATAGGTATATTAGGAAGAAATGTTTGAAATGAAAAATTAAATGGACCTACTCATACATTTGACCCCTCTAAAGGTCATCACGGTGGAGTTATGAATTATTTTTTAAAATTTTTATTCATATTTTGAGTTTTTTGTATGGGAACCCCCCTAAGGGTTGAAGATAGGGTGCTGATGACTTAGGGTGAAATATTACGATTAAAAAAATATTAGGACCTTGCCATACATTTGCCACATCTAGGAATCACTTTGGGCCAGTTACAGCTAATTTATGCAAAAAATTTTATTTTTCCACCTATGTATGGGAACGTCCAGAAGGGAGGCAGATAGAGGATAGGTATATTAGGAAGAAATGTTTGAAATAAAAAATTAAATGGACCTACTCATACATTTGACCCCTTCAAAGGTCATCACGGTGGAGTTATGAATTATTTTTTAAAATTTTTATTCATATTTTGAGTTTTTTGTATGGGAACTCCCCTAAGGGTTGAAGATAGGGTGCTGATGACTTAGGGTGAAATATTACGATTAAAAAATATTAGGACCTTGTCATACATTTGCCACATCTAGGAATCACTTTAAAGCTAAAAGATAAAGCTAAAAGAAGTTCGGAAGATATGTTGGAAATAAAATAAAATAAAATAAACAATTAATTTATAAGGCATTTAATAAATTATTTAAATAATTAATACATTATTATCAAAATTAAAAACAATTTCATTTATCTAGTGTTGATTATTTCATTTAGTCACAATTTTTATTTAATTCATTAAGGATTTTTAATTTATTTCAGTCGTTTATTAAATTTTTAATATTCTGCATCTAATCACAATTCTTGCATAGATAATGTGAAAGGTTTCTTTTTCCAGTACATTTTTCATGAACCCAATTTTTACACAAAATGCACTGCACCATGTTTATGACTAGGCACTTATTGCAAAGGAAACAATACCAATCCCTCACATTTTTGTGGATAAAAGCCTTACTGCTTTTCCCTCGGGGCTTGTATTTTTTAATTTCTTTTTTATTTTGTATAGCCTTTGATATTTTAATCTGGTCAATATAAGATTCTGATGTCAACTCTGTCGCTTTTTGAACACCTCTACCAATGCGTTTGTTTATGTTTGGAGTATATATTGGTAGTGGTGATAGTTCTTGTATTGAAATAGGTAGTGCGATTTCTTCTACTAAATTTTTGTTTAAAATATCACATTGAAGTGTTGAATTATTTGTCACTTCGATATCTGTTCCTACCTCCATGCTTTCTATAACCAATTCGTTATTACAGTCTGTTTCATTGCAAGAAGCAGAAGAAGAAAGTATAGTAGATGGAGAAAAATCTATTTCTTTAAAAACTGTTCGATCGACTGGCCAGATTCCGCTTGCTCTAAATCCGTTTGTAGCCGTTTCAATACAGGCAGATTTAATATAAGCCTCATTTAATAACGAGCAAACTTGGTATTGGCTAACTGTATGTCCTGGATTTGTTCTTAACCACTTTTCAACGGCTTGAGAATAATATGTTTCGAGAGGTTTAAAGAACGCTACATCCAATGGTTGAAGGCGATGGGTAGTATGTCCTGGAAGCTGCAACAATATTATACCGTTTTGCTTAGCAAGAACCAGAGCTTCTAAATTTTTGGAGTGAGTCGTGTGGCCATCGAGCAAAAGAATCACCTTCTTGGTAATGGAGGGATGAACGACGTCTATAAAATGTTTCAGCCATTTGACAAATAAAGCTGAGTTTATATACCCACTTTCTGAGCATTCAACGAAACTGCCCATTGGGCATCCAATTTTTAAGTCGTCAATCATTCTAATTCTTTTGAAAATTATCAATGGGGGCACAAAATGACCCGATGCACTCATACAACAAACAATTGTGGTGTGAACTCCTCTTTCGCCACTTGAAATAACACCAATTTGCCTTTTACCTTTGAGTGCCAATATTTTCTGGCATCGTTTTTGAACCGTCGAAAAACCCGACTCATCCATGTTGTAAATTCTTGTCCCATCGACGCTATTTTCATCACATAACTGTTCAAGTAAATCGAAAAACTTATCCACGTTAACCCAATTAAATCCTCGAGCTCTTGCCATCGACGTTGCTTCTGGTTGCCTCACAGTCAATCTTGGATGTCTCTTCATAAAATTGTAAAACCATTTTTTCCCTGCTAACTTTGTGTCCTTGTTAAAGCTGTGCTTTATCTGATTTTTTTCGGCTAGTTCAAAGGCCAATCTTCGAACGTCATTTATCCCGATTCCAAAAAATTGTTGTTCTAGAATTAAAAGATGTTCCTCCAGTTGGTCTTCTATCGGTTTGGAAAAAACGGGTAAACGTCCAAAGCTTTTCTTTTCTTCCTTAGCTTTAATATTCATATCATTTAGATGACGTCTGAATGTTGGTTTCGGGATACCATACTTTTTGCAACATCTATTAAATTTAATTTGCCCACTACGAAATTCCTCAAGTGCTTTACGCATATCCTCTTCATCCCATTTGCCGTATTGGCGTTTAGGTTTATCGTTCATTCTTTTAAAATGTAGTCCTAAATAAAAAAATGTAAATGTTCACTTCAAATTTATTATTTAATGTAAATGTTCACTTTAAATGTTTACATTTATTACTATTACAAACTTATTATTTAATGAAAATGTTCACTTTAAATGTTCACACAAATTGTATTGTAATGCAAAAATATTGCTTACGTATTTATATATAGATAAACTATTTTTAATAAATTAGTAAATTAAGATAATAGTATATGACAATTGTTTATATAACTGAACAACGTACCTTTTTCTTTAACACTATTTGATTTTTTAAAACAATTTGATATAACAATAATATCAGAAAAATATTAAATTATGAAGTTATATAGAATTACGTTATTGCACACGAAGTATTTTGTTAAGACTGTTAAAACAGCAAAGCTCAAAAATAAAATAAAATTTTTTCCTGTTTAATCATTTATTCTTCATGATGTTCATGTTCGTGTTCATGTTCGTGTTCATGTTCATGTTCATGTTTGAATTCCTGCCAACCAAAATACATGCTAACTTAACATGTTAACTTAATATATTAACATGTTAACAAAATACATGTTAACATGTTAACAAAATCGCATGTAAATGTAACATGTTGTTTGTAAATGTAACATGTTTGTAACATGTAACATGTTTGTAACATGTTTGAATTCCTGCCAACCAAAATACATGTTAACTTAACATGTTAACTTAATATATTAACATGTTACCAAAATACATGTTAACATGTTAACAAAATCGCATGTAAATGTAACATGTTGTAATGTATGTAACATGTTAACAGTATGGTATGTAACATGTTAACGGTATATAACATGGTATGCTCGTTGACTTCAATTTTAATAATTGGGCTGCTTAAATATTATTACTTCTAAAATATAATAACATACATATTTCCTAACCAAAAATATAACAACATATTGACTTAACGTCAGATATTCGACTGTGTTAACTTGGGAACAAGTTTTGGGGAACATTTCTTCCGAACATGGGTTCTCATACAAAAAACTCAAAAAATATATTTGTTTATGTTAACGACCTTACGAATATATTTATGTTAACGACCATACCATGTTGAAAACACCGGTTCTCGTCTGATCACCGAAATTAAGCAACATTGGGCGGATTAGTACTTAGATGGGTGACCGCTTAGGAACACTGCTTGTTAACTTTTTTTATGTTTTTTTTTTATTTATCATACAATACAATACCACGATTGAATTGCTTAGCTTCTAGTAAAATTGTGAGATAGGGTAGTTGCTTATATCGTACCATCGTTAGTTGCTTATATCGTACCTAGGTACGATATAAGCAATGTAAGTGCTTATATCGTACCGTTAGTTGCTTATATCGTACCATTGCTTATATCGTACTGTTAGCTACTGATATCGTACCCGTAGTTGCTTATATCGTACCATTGCTTATATCGTACTGTTAGCTTCTGATATCGTACCGTTAGTTGCTTATATCGTACCATTGCTTATATCGTACTGTTAGCTACTGATATCGTACCGAGTCAGTCATAATGTACCAGTTCCGTGTATTGTAAGGTTCCCATACATAAGTGGAAAAATAAACTTTTTTGCATAAATTGGCTGTAACTGGCCCAAAGTGATTCCTAGATGTGGCAAATGTATGACAAGGTCCTAATATTTTTAAATCGTAATATTTCACCCTAAGTCATCAACACTCTATCTTCAACCCTTAGGGGGGTTCCCATACAAAAAACTCAAAATATGAATAAAAATTTAAAAAAATAATTCATAGCTCCACCGTGATGACCTTTAGAGGGGTCAAATGTATGAGTAGGTCCATTTAATTTTTTATTTCAAACATTTCTTCTTAATATTCCGATCCTCTATCTGCCTCCCTTCTGGACGTTCCCATACATAGGTGGAAAAATAAACTTTTTTGCATAAATTGGCTGTAACTGGCCCAAAGTGATTCCTAGATGTGGCAAATGTATGACAAGGTCCTAATATTTTTTTAATCGTAATATTTCACCCTAAGTCATCAACACCCTATCTTCAACCCTTAGGGGGGTTCCCATACAAAAAACTCAAAATATGAATAAAAATTTTAAAAAATAATTCATAGCTCCACCGTCATGACCTTTAGAGGGGTCAAATGTATGAATAGGTCCACTTAATTTTTCATTTCAAACATTTCTTCTTAATATTCCGATCCTCTATCTGCCTCCCTTCTGGACGTTCCCATACATAAAGGGAAAAATAAACTTTTTTGCATAAATTGGCTAGTTCACCTTAGTACCTTATTGTACCTTACAATACACGTATTAGTAACCTCTACTAAGGTACCTACCTACATAAATGGACCTACTCATACATTTGACCCCTCTAAAGGTCATCACGGTGGAGCTATGAATTATTTTTTAAAATAAAATAAAATAAATAAAACTTTACTTTATTTTGTAAGAAAACTTATAAAAAATATAAAAAATAGATTCAAAATAAAGAAAAAACATAAAAAAAGTTAACAAGCAGTGTTCCTAAGCGGTCACCCATCTAAGTACTAATCCGCCTAATGTTGCTTAACTTCGGTGATCAGACGGGAACCGGTGTTTTCAACATGGTATTTTCGTTAACATAAATATATTCGTAAGGTCGTTAACATAAATAAATATATTTTTTGAGTTTTTTGTATGAGAACCCATGTTAAATGAAATTATTATATTTTATTTTGATAATAATGTATTAATTATTTAAATAATTTATTAAATAGTTCATAACTTCTTCTAGGTCATTCCTAGAGTAGTTAAATGTATGAGATGGTATTATTGATTTTTTATTTCCAACATTTCTTCCGAACATACCTAACCCCTATCTGCAACCCTTGGTATGGTTCCCATACAAAAAACTCAAAATATGAATAAGAATTTTAAAAAATTATTCATAGCTCCACCGTGATGACCTTTAGAGGGGTCAAATGTATGAGTAGGTCCATTTAATTTTTTATTTCAAACACCTATCCTCTATCGAAAGGACTTCTGGACGTTCCCATACATAAGTGGTAAAATAAACTTTTTTGCATTTATTAATATTACTTTGAATGTATATTACATTTTTGCATTTATTAATATTACGTCCACTAATTAAAATCAAAAAAAGTTAACAACAAGCAGTGTTCCCAAGCGGTCACCCATCTAAGTACTAATCACGCCCAATGTTGGTTAACTTCGGTGATCAGACGAGAACCGGTGATTTCAACATGGTATGGTCGCTAACATATATTTGATAATTATTTTTATATTATAGCTGATAAGTACAACTTTTTTCTATATGAGTTGATGTCTTCATACAAATTTAAAAATAATAATAGATCTCAATATAGAAGATCATGATTTCTTTCTATATGAGTAGATATTTTCATCACAAACAAAAATATCGCACCATCTTATATAGATATATAACTCAAAATGTAGTATATCTAATACCTACTGTATTGTACCTTTTATGTTTATGTTTATGTTTTATTCGAATGTCGTAGATGCCTCGCATTGAGTCCTGTATTGTTATTTTTCGTCACTACCTCCCCGTGCCGGGATTGGGTAATTTACGCGCCTGCTGCCTTCCTTAGATGTGGTAGCCGTTTCTCAGGCTCCCTCTCCGGAATCGAACCCTGATTCCCCGTTACCCGTTGCAACCATGGTAGTCCTAGATACTACCATCAATAGTTGATAGGGCAGACATTTGAAAGATCCATCGCCGGTACAAGACCATGCGATCAACGTGTTATTCAGATTCATATTAAAAACGATACAGTATACAAGTATACCTAATGTATCTATTGATTTTAATCTAATAAAAGCACACGTTCCTTGCGGATCGTGATCTGTTGCATGTATTAGCTCTAGAATTACCACAGTTATCCATGTAATTATGAATACGATCTAATAAACCATAACTGATATACTGAGCCTTCTGCGGTTTCACCTTACAAGGGTGTGTACTTAGACATGCATGGCTTAATCTTTGAGACAAGCATATAACTACTGGCAGGATCAACCAGAATTCTATTTATATTTATAAATATTTGTGTTTCAATTATTAGTGAAATTGCTTTCCACTTATATAACTTTATTAGTTGGAACGATTACCTTTCCAATAATAAACTATATTCGGTTCTATTTTTGTTCTATTATATATAAGAATTTTGTTTTCTTTTATTTTATTCAATAAACATGCCCCATCATGTATAACATAATAAATGTCTTTACAAGTATATTCAATAATTCAAACAATGAATTACATTCAATACATAAATATAAAACTTATTTTATATTTTTTCTTTTGATCGACTACTCTCATATAATACTTTTTATGTCATAAAGTAGTGTAAAATACTCAAAAAATAAAATCACATCTTATTAAAACAATATAAAATTACAAAATACTACCTTCGACTTCACTTAAAACTTAAAATATGTAAGGAAAATTTTAAAAAATAATTTATAACTTCTTCTAGGTCATTCCTAGAGTATTTAAATGTATGAGATGGTATTATTGATTTTTTATTTCCAACATTTCTTCCGAACATACCGAACCCCTATCTGCAACCCTTAGGGGGGTTCCCATACAAAAAACTCAAAATTTTAAAAATAGTTCATAACTTCTTCTAGGTCATTCCTAGAGTAGTTAAATATATGAGATGGTATTATTAATTTTTTATTTCCAACATTTCTTCCGAACATACTTAACCCCTATCTGCAACCCTTAGTATGGTTCCCATACAAAAAACTCAAAATTTTAAAAAATAGTTCATAACTTCTTCTAGGTCATTCCTAGAGTAGTTAAATGTATGAGATGGTATTATTGATTTTTTATTTCCAACATTTCTTCCGAACATACCTAACCCCTATCTGCAACCCTTAGGGCAGGTTTTTAAAATTTTAAAAAATAGTTCATAACTTCTTCTAGGTCATTCCTAGAGTAAATAAATGTATGAGATGGTATTATTGATTTTTTATTTCCAACATTTCTTCCGAACATACCGAACCCCTATCTGCAACCCTTAGGGGGGTTCCCATACAAAAAACTCAAAATTTTAAAAATAGTTCATAACTTCTTCTAGGTCATTCCTAGAGTAGTTAAATATATGAGATGGTATTATTGATTTTTTATTTCCAACATTTCTTCCGAACATACCTAACCCCTATCTGCAACCCTTAGGGGGGTTCCCATACAAAAAACTCAAAATTTTAAAAATAGTTCATAACTTCTTCTAGGTCATTCCTAGAGTAGTTAAATATATGAGATGGTATTATTGATTTTTTATTTCCAACATTTCTTTCGAACATACCTAAGCCCTATCTGCAACCCTTAGTATGGATCCCATACAAAAACCTCAAAATTTTAAAAAATAGTTCATAACTTCTTCTAGGTCATTCCTAGAGTAGTTAAATGTATGAGATGGTATTATTGATTTTTTATTTCCAACATTTCTTCCGAACATACCTAACCCCTATCTGCAACCCTTAGGGGGGGTTTTTAAAATTTTAAAAAATAGTTCATAACTTCTTCTAGGTCATTCCTAGAGTAAATAAATGTATGAAATGGTATTATTGATTTTTTATTTCCAACATTTCTTCCGAACATACCTAACCCCTATCTGCAACCCTTAGGGGGGTTCCCATACAAAAAACTCAAAATTTTATAAATAGTTCATAACTTCTTCTAGGTCATTCCTAGAGTAGTTAAATATATGAGATGGTATTATTGATTTTTTATTTCCAACATTTTTCCCGAACATACCTAACCCCTATCTGCAACATTTAGTATGGTTCCCATACAAAAAACTCAAAATTTTAAAAAATAGTTCATAACTTCTTCTAGGTCATTCCTAGAGTAAATAAATGTATGAAATGGTATTATTGATTTTTTATTTCCAATATTTCTTCCGAACATACTTAACCCGTATCTGCAACCCTTAGGGTAGGTTTTTAAAATTTTAAAAAATAGTTCATAACTTCTTCTAGGTCATTCCTAGAGTAAATAAATGTATGAGATGGTATTATTGATTTTTTATTTCCAACATTTCTTTTGAACATACCTAACCCCTATCTGTAATCCTTAGGAGGGTTCCCATACAAAAAACTCAAAATTTTAAAAATAGCTCATAACTTCTTCTAGGTCATTCCTAGAGTAGTTAAATATATGAGATGGTATTATTGATTTTTTATTTCCAACATTTCTTCCGAACATACCTAACCCGTATCTGCAACCCTTAGGGGGGTTCCCATACAAAAAACTCAAAATATGAATAAGATTAAAAAAAATAAAATAACATTATAGTAAAAGAATATAAAATTACAAAACACTACCTTCGACTTCACTTAAAACCTAAAATATGTAAGGAAAATTTTAAAAAATAGTTCATAACTTCTTCTAGGTCATTCCTAGAGTAGTTAAATGTATGAGATGGTATTATTGATTTTTTATTTCCAACATTTCTTCCAAACATACCTAACCCCTATCTGCCTCCCTTCTGAGGGTTCTCATACAATCCATAATCCATCCATTTGTACAGGATATTACCAGAATACTTAAATGCAGCATAGAACATAGTCTAAATTTTGTCTAAATCAAAATCCAGACATGTAGGAGTCACTTTGGGGGTGGTACAAATTAGGACGTGGGTGGTACGTATTAGGAAACTAGTTGCATAAATCGTCCCAGTTGCAGCATCTTACTATTTCTCTATTATACAAGCCGGATGCACAAATTTACTCAGTTTTTTAGAGGAAATAGGTATTAAAAATCTCAAA
>OY856188.1:96225975-96375175 GCA_963693315.1 Diogma glabrata | reverse complement strand
AAATATTTTTTTGAAATTTCTCAACTTTGAGCTAAAGTCGCCACGTGATAAAATTGTTTAATTGAGCCCAAACTTCAGATTCTAGTTACACATATATAAAGGAACAAAATTTTGACCGGCGCCCTTCAAAAATGCAAAAATAAGAAATTAAGTGCCACCCTAAATTATATATATATATATATATATATATATATATATATATATATATATATATATATATATATATATATATATATATATATATATATATATATATATATATATATATATATATATATATAAATATATATATATATATATATATATATATATATATATATATATATATATATATATATATATATATATATAATATATATATATATATATATATATATATATATATATATATATATATATATATATATATTATATTGTAAGAATTATTTATTATTTATTTATTTATTATATATATTTATTTATTTATTACTATTATTTGTTAGATTAACTTCTGAGAAATAAAATCGAGGACGATAAAACAATATTTATATATATATATATATATATATATATATATATATATATATATATATATATATATATATATATATATATATATATATATATATATATATATATAAATATACATATATATATATATATATATATATATATATATATATATATATATATATATATATATATATATATATATATATATATATATATATATATATATATATATATATATATATATATATATATATATATATGAAATAAATTTTTTTTTTTTTTTTTTTAATAAAATGTGTTGTGTAATAGGGTTTAGAATATGTGTCACAACAACACATAAATACCTTTTAAGACCTAGGTCTAGACCTGGGTCCCACAACAACTGGCGTTCTGAGGTGTAGATTAACGCTTTTTTTAAACATCTATGGGTTGAAGCCACCTGAGACTAAGTGTTCCGGCAAACTATTCCATTTGTACGCAGTTCGGACAAAGAAGTCTCTCTGCGATCTGCCAGTATGACAGCGCGGGATCTTTACCGTTTCACTGGTTGCGGCAGCCGATTGCCGAGTGGAACGGGGGTAAGAATAAGTTTGAGGCATGATGCCGCTGATTTCATCTGAGCACTGCTGATGACGATACTTGTAAAAAACAACGAGGTCAGCAACAGTGCGACGATGTTGTAGGGAATCAAGTTTTGATGTCAAAGTTCGATCACCTACAATTCGTATAGCTCGCTTTTGAACAGAGTCCAAGAGGGCCAAGATGGAAACAGAGGCAGCACCCCAAACTTGACAGCAGTACTCCATACAGGGACGAATATAGGACTTATAAACATGGAGCAATTGGTATGGAGTGAAAAATTTTTTGCATCTATTTAGGAGGCCGAGTTTTTTAGACGCGCTTTTTGCCATCGCCATTACATGATCGTTCCAGAGTAGGTCATTTGAAACTGTGACACCCAATAAACGAATGTTTTTACATTCACCTATTGGTTCATCACACATACTAAATAAAATATCTTTGGGGAACTCGGTCTTTAACCTGGAAACAATCAACAGCTGTGTTTTGGTGGAGTTGAAATTGACAAGGTTTTGGTCACCCCAGTCGGCGACTTTATTCAGGTCTTTGTTCACGTTTATGGCAGCGTCTCTCCGGGCAGGATTAATTCGTTCGTGCATTTTACCTTTTGAAGGAAGGGGCTCGAACGACTTGTGCAGAGTACTATCATCTGCAAAACTATTTATTGGGTTGCTGGTGATTTTCAACAATTCGTTGATATAAATCAAAAATAGGGTTGGGGACAATACTGAGCCTTGGGGTACACCAGCGTTAATTAGTTTAGACTCAGAAGAATATCCGTCTAAGGTTACCGAAATGTATCGGTCGGATAGAAAATTTTGAATCAGCTTCACAACATTGGGATGAAAACCGTACGCAACGAGCTTGTTGATTAAGTTGGCATGCCAGACTCGATCGAATGCCTTGGAGATGTCTAAAGCGATAACGTATGTTTCACCACCTTTATCAAGTATGCTGTTCCAACAATGCGCTACATAGTTTAATAGATCGGTAGTTGATCTTTTGTTTCGAAAACCGTATTGGTAAACCGTAATAAAACTGATTTCATTTATTTAAAGTTCTAAAGGACAATTTCTTCAGCTCGATAAAAATTTATTTTTTGTGATTAATTTTAACTTTTGTTCAAGCTCGTGAGTTTGTTGTACATTATGATAAACAACATTTGATTAATGATTAATGCGTTTTAGGATTATGACTAAGGGAGGACATTCATGTGCACATTATACTCAATTGAAAATGATCAACCCGTTTGACCAATTTGAAATTTATTACAATCAATAAATCACACCATTTCCAAAACAATTAGGTTTTGTTGCTATTTTTCGTTTTAATTTATTGTTTGTTGTGGTGTGACCATAAACAAGCTCCTCGCGTACATCCTGGTTTACGCTAAAAGTACTCTTGGCAATGATACAAAAAAAACGAACATGAACCAAAATCAAAATCACAATAAACAACGGTACTTTTCAGCACCATAAGACAAAAAATATTGGACCCTCAGTCCGTATTTTGCAATTAAACATTGAAGGCATAAGCAAGTCAAAAACTGCACATTTACAAGGAGTATTAAAAGATTTCGACATCGACGTTGTAATTTTGCAAGAAACGCATGCAGCAGACGAAGTTCAACTCACCTCTAGAGGAAACATTTTTGGTTACAAACTAATTAGTGCTATTTTCCACCAAGCATATGGATCTGCCACGTATGTTAAGTCAGAAATCATGAACTGCACCCATGTACTTACACAGACGGACAACGATATACACCTTATTGTTGTTGATATATCAGACACGAAGATTGTAAACGTATACAAGCCTCCAAATACAAGATGGCCAGCTGCTACTCTACCATTATTTCACCACCCAGCAATATATGCTGGTGACTTCAACAGCAATCACACCCAGTGGTCCTACTCAAACAACAATTCCAATGACATACCACTGTCTTACCCTATTGCAATAACTAGGGCTGTCTTACAAGGTTTTCCACGCTCTTAACATCGTCCAGTAATTCTTGAGGTTGGAATCCAAATCCCACTCGTTAACTCTACTCCTCAATCTAGATGGAATTTTAACAAAGCTGACATCTATCGCAAAGCTGCGATAAATGATACGAGGGTACCTTAATAGTGGTGAGGCAGACGTGGTTGATGACTTAATTTACTCACTGGACCGAGGACCTGCAGCGAGGAAGCAAAAGTGGATTAGCGCTGTTGAAAACATTAATTTTTGCCATTCAAGCAGGGAAGCTTGGAGTCTCCTCCGGAAGCTGGGTGGCTCAAACTCAATTACTCGCTCTAACAATGAAATAAATCTAAAGGACATTGTAAATCATATCGTAAACATGTCTCGATCTTCTTTTAATCGCATTCATAAGAGAAAAATTAAACGTAAATTAAGAGAAATGAAGTGCAATTGCTCGTCTCAATCGAAGTATGCGAACTCTTTTAGTAGCAAAGAAGTTGATTCAGCTCTGTCCCAAACAAAAAACGGAAAAGCATCTTTTCAGAATTTCTTAGAAATGCTGAGAAAAATGTAAAACAATAACTAACTATAGCTACAACTGTATCGCACCGATATTGAATGACCATATCCCAGTCGAACAATCTGGTTTTCGTCCCAATCGCAGTTGCACTGACCAACTGCTCGCTCTAACATCGTCCATCGAGGCTGGATATCAAAAACAATTAAAAACAGGTGCAGTATTTATCGATCCCACTGCAGCATATGACACGGTCTGGCGAATTGGGATTATATATAAGCTGTTCAATGCACTACCTTGTAGCATCATCTCGCGTGTAATTAACAACATACTGAATAATTAACAACATAATCGTGTATTCAAAGTGCATCTAAATAATTCCTGTAGTAGGTCCAAAATACTTAACAATGGCTTGCCACAGGGTTCCGTCCTGGCGCCATTACTTTTTAATTTGTACATCCATGACATGCCTGACACAACACCAAAGAAATTTGGTTACGTTGATGATTGGACCCTGGCCACTCAAAATAAAGACATGGGTGTCTTGAAAGATTTGCTCTCAACTGACCTGGCAATAATGAGTGACTATTTTTGAACGTGGAGCTTATTTCCTAATCTAAGTAAAACCGAGAGTTCTTATTTCCACTTTTTTTTTTTTAATAAAATGTGTTGTGCAGTAGGAATTACAATATGTGGCACAATAACACATAAGCCCTTGTAAGACCAAGGTCCCACAACAACATACGTTCAAAGGTGTTGATGGACGTAAATCTTTCTTTTTTTGTTTTTTTGTATTTTTTGTTAACGAATGGATAACTAAACAAAAAATCCTATCACTGACAAAATATGACATAGCCTAATATCTTATGATAGAATAGAGAAAATAAAAGTAAATAAAAAGGTAAATAGCAAATTTTTAAAAAAATTTGCTGAAACAAAACAAAAATGTAGTTGCCAATAATCCAGCCAGTTGCATATTTCTTGATCCTGTGACCCACAGTCTTTCTTAATGATTGAAGCCCACACATAGTTAAGGCTCGTTTCTTCAAGAAAGCAATAGCGTCTCATCATCAAGTATTATTTCTAGCTAAGATTGAGGGTGCTACCGTTGACTGAATACAGTTCATCCGCCACCACCCCTAAGATGTCACCTTGGCTAGTGATATCCCACTGCCATTGCCAGTGATATGTGATATCTCACGTTAACTTGAATGTTAATAGCAGGGACTGGAGGACGCGGGGTTGTCACACCCGTAGATCAAAAATTAAAAAAAAAAAAATTAAAAACAATAAAAACTGATCCCTCCATGCGGGACTGAAACAACAAACTAGCCTACGCACTACTGCTCTAAGTCTGGTTTACTCAGTGGCTGAGTACGGCGCACCAGTCTGGTTGAATAGCACACATACTCAAAAAGTTGACTGTCAGCTGCATGCCACGATGCGTACTATAAGTCCTCTCTGTGTTAAGCAATATCGCTCCACCTGCACTCAGACGCTCGCATGCGTGAACACAAAAAGGTAACCAACAACATTATGTTACCCTTGCACGAATACTACGGTGTCGATTGAAGTCAAGAAAGCCTCCATATAAAACAGCTAGCAACCTGCTGACAACTAATTTTAATATCTTGGCTGCATGTGACACCTCCTGCCACCATTACAACACACCTGGCCTTTCTATTACCAACCCGACTTCTACCCAACCTGGTTTCGATCTGCCACATCATACCTGGACTACACTAAACCGAATGCTACTTGGACGCGGAAACGATGGAACACGTCATCTGCAGCTGTCCTGAACTCTCTTGGCACAGATACAACCAACTTGGTCATAGAAGACTAACACTTCCATTACCACAAAACGTCACTCCAATTGAGCTAATTAATTTTATTAAAAGTCTCAACTTGGATGACAGAACACAATCAGTAACGGCACAGACGACGACGAATGACTAATAACACAATCAGGGTAAGCACGTTAGCACAATAGACCTTCAGGTCGCAGTGCTACTTGACTGTAACTGTAAGTCTCAAGGCCCTCCAATAAAAAAAAATTAATTAATTCACGAGTTTTCTTATTTATTGCAATAAAAAAATACTATTTTTTGTTTATGTATGACCTACAATCCCATTAACTTAAAACCAAACTGGTATATCAATTTTGATTTAAGAAAAATTGTGGTGACGCCATGTTAAATTTTATACTTACAAGATTTTAAATAATTCAATTTTTAAACAATCATTCCAATTATTCTAATTATGCTAATTAATCTAATTTTACCAATTATTCCAATTATTCTAATTATTCTAATTAGTCCAATTGTGCAAATTATTTCAATTATTCCAATTATTTCATTAATTCCATTTGTCGCTATTATTCAAATTATGCCAATTAACACAATTATTTCGATTGTTTCTATTATTTTTATTAAATAATCCATATATGTATTTTATTTCTTATTATATATTATTCCAATTATTTATTATTCCTATTAAATTATTCAGCTATAAATTATTTCTATTAATTCTATTATTTCTATTGAATTATTCTTACAATTATTGTTTGGACGTATACATCATTATTCCTTGTGTATATGTATTCTATTAAGTACTTGAAATTAATATCATTTTACACAATTATTTTAAATAATAGTAGTTTAACCAATCCATGTTTAAGCGAGGCACGAGCGAGAATTTAAAATGGGCGAGAGATTAAAATACATTAAACATAAATTAATTACATTACTTTATTCTCTCACAAAGAATTATGTATTATATAAAATAGAAACATTTTCTACAATTAAAACAGTAAATCGTTATTGTTTTAATTGAGAAATCAAATTTCTGATTTAAAAAAAACCCAATGACAAAAAAAAACCAATTCCCAACAATCAACTGAATTTAACTAAAATAAATAAGAGAATTTAACTTAAAAATATGGAGGGGCTGAAATCTCACAGCTCTGAGATATCAAGACTTCGGTCTGGGTTAAGGATTTTGATATAGTCGGCAAAAAACTTTTATGAGGACATGGTTTTTAGTTTTGGGCAGTGATGTACATCAAACATAACTCCTTGTTGAAGTACAAGTTTTTTATCTCTGTTTAAAAATTTATTACAAAACTAACACGAAACATCAATACGTTGCCGGAAAATTATAATCAAAATTCCAAAAATATTGTTAAATTAAATAAAATCAAACTTTTTCAAAATTCCAAAAATATTCCAAAAATTAGAATAAAATCAAATATTTAAATATTTTCTAAATTCCAATAATATTTCGAAAATTCTTTAAAATTCAAACTTTTTCCAAAATTCTAAACATATTGCAAAAATTATTACAAAATCAAAAATTCAAACTTTTTTCAAAATTCCAAAAATTTTAATAATATCAAAAATTAAAAATTTTTCAAAATTCTAAAAATATTTCAAAAATTCTTACAAAATCAAAAATTAAAACTTTTGCCGAAATTCTAAGAACATTGCAAAAATTATTACAAAATCAAAAATACAACCTTTTTTCAAAATTCCAAAAATATTTCAAAAACTATAACAAATTCAAAAATTTCCATGTCCAATTTCATTTTAAATTACATTTACGTCATAAAAACAGCTACATTTTTTTCCCCAAAATATTGGCTAAAAAATTAAATGAAATCATTTTTTGACACACTGGACATTATTTTTTGACAAACTTATAATGCCATAATTCTCTATAATAATAATAAAATATCATGTCATACAAACTATTAATTTTATTTTTTTCTAAAAAAATTGGGTAAAAAATAAATAAAAACCTTTCTTTTGACACACTTGACAACATTTTTTGACAAACTTATAATGCCATAATTCTCAATAATAATAATAAAATTTCATTTCAAACAAACAATTTATTTTTTTTCCAAAAAATTGGGTAAAAAACTAAATAAAAATCTTTTGACAACACTTTTTTGACAAACTTATAATGCCATAATTCTCAATAATAATAATAAAACTTCATTTCAAACAAACAAAATTAATTTTATATTATTTTTTTTCCAAAAAATTAGGTAAAAAAATAAATAAAAATCTTTCTTTTGACACACTTGACAACTTTTTTTTGACAAACTTATAATACAATAATCTAGTTTTTGATCTCACATACCAATCCAGACCATCAAAATTTCTCCAAATTCAATGTTCCTACTCGTAATCACTTAAAATGAACGTTTTTTAAGCCAAAAATATGCAAATTTCCTTGTTTTGACACACTTAATGATTTTTTTGACACACTTCCGGTACAGTTATCGAACACAGCGTCCTTTCGGACCTGTCCCTTAAGTATACCTATTTTTAGAAAAAAAAAATTTTTGAAATCCCTCCAGTGGTTTTCCCTGTAGCGTAGGTAATGACGGCCGGCCGGCCGCCCGCCGACAGACAGACATACATTTTTTTTTTTGCTTTTTTAGAATCAGGAGGTCCTAAAACGTCGAGAAATGTCAAAAAAAGTGGGGGTAAGAATTTCACTTTGAGCTCATGAATGTAATACTTAGGTCTTTCAGACCGAAGTAATTTGATTTTTGAGCAAAACGTATCAAAGCTATTGTGATTATAATTTGAAAATAATTTTAATACAATCAAAACAATTTGGCCAATAGGCATTGGAACCATTGAATAATGATAATATTTTTATAGGAAAATTTTCATTAGACAATAGGTTAAGTTCATTAGGCTATAGGTTAGAAAACAATACAATAATTAAGAAAAAAACATACAAATAAAGCTAATATTAATAAGTGGAAGAGAATAAAATAATATTAATCTCCGATTGCTTTAAAACCGGAAAATTATAAATAAATGTTTAATTTTAATAATTGTTACTTAAATTTTATTAATCATACCGTTTAAAACTGTTTTGAGTAAATGTTTGAAATTTGTTTTATGAATTTATTTTATTATTAGTTAAAAAAAATTAATATATTATAATTATATAAAAACAATTTGTTAAACTTTATTAATTTTTTTGTATCTTTACATTATTCAAAATAATTATTTTAACAACTAAGCTGTGAACTATAATTGATTATAAATAAAAAATTTAAGTAATTAAATCGGGACGATTAAAATGTCAGGACGGCCGAGTTGTAGTCGTTACTATCTAATGCCAACCTGTTAAACGTAATATGTAAACTGAGTAACCCATTGATTTATTCTTAATTATTATTGATCGCAGTAAGCTGTTGTTAAAAGCATTATTTGTGTTCTAAAGTTTTGTTTTGTAAATTAATAGATACAGAGAGTTGGCTACGCGCGTACAGAACTGTTATGAATTATTAATTCTAATTATTAAATTTAAATTATTAAATATAAAAATAAATGTGCTTTTACTATTCCTGATTAATTTTCCTTAATTTTTATATAACCATCTACAATTAAACAATTCTTTTTAAATATTTTACTTGCGGCGAATAAAAAATAGTATATGATGCATGGACGTAAGTCATTTTGGACTTAATGTGGGTGCAAATCTCGGGTGGCACATCGAATCGCAAACTCCACATACGTTCAAAAACCTCAGCTTTACGTCCTTGCAACATAATGTACTATTGTACGAGTATACTGTAAAATGGAATTTTACGACTCAAAAATTGGGTGTTAACCAGGCAATTTTTTCCAATTGAAATAACAATGCGTAAAATTACTATTTTACGCCCTAAAGCGTAAATATATCAGAAAATATACACTCAAAAAACATGTGTTTTGTGAAATTTTCTTTTGAGAAAATTGTTTAATTTATGCCTTTTTTGGTTTGTTACTACATAATGTAATATACAATTAAAATTAAATAAATTGCTTGCTAAAGAAATTTAGAAAACTAACTAAACAAAAAACTACTTGAATGTTAAATTCAAGATTTTATCAAAACATATTTCGCAATGTTTACTTAGAAATACGACAGATCAAATACAACTGAAAAACAAAATGTTTTAAATAAATTAATATAGAAATTTAAAAAAATTTTGATCGCTATTGAAATTTAGGAAAATAAATAATTTTTATCAAAAAATATTTTACTATTTTATGTAAATATGTGTATTTCTATTTAAGCAAATAATACAGAATCTTACCCGTGCAAAAAATTTTTATGTAATCCAGGCATAAAGTATCTCTTTTGCTTTCGAGCGTTTGTTACCCTTGGTTTACGCTTCGAGCACCTTTTAGGCTATTTCACTCTCAAGCAAAAGAGACCTAGTTTACGCCCTTAACTGTCCCTTAAGTATACCTATTTTTAGAAAAAAAAAATTTTTGAAATCCCTCCAGTGGTTTTCCCTGTAGCGTAGGTAATGACGGCCGGCCGGCCGCCCGCCGACAGACAGACATACATTTTTTTTTTTGCTTTTTTAGAATCAGGAGGTCCTAAAACGTCGAGAAATGTCAAAAAAAGTGGGGGTAAGAATTTCACTTTGAGCTCATGAATGTAATACTTAGGTCTTTCAGACCGAAGTAATTTGATTTTTGAGCAAAACGTATCAAAGCTATTGTGATTATAATTTGAAAATAATTTTAATACAATCAAAACAATTTGGCCAATAGGCATTGGAACCATTGAATAATGATAATATTTTTATAGGAAAATTTTCATTAGACAATAGGTTAAGTTCATTAGGCTATAGGTTAGAAAACAATACAATAATTAAGAAAAAAACATACAAATAAAGCTAATATTAATAAGTGGAAGAGAATAAAATAATATTAATCTCCGATTGCTTTAAAACCGGAAAATTATAAATAAATGTTTAATTTTAATAATTGTTACTTAAATTTTATTAATCATACCGTTTAAAACTGTTTTGAGTAAATGTTTGAAATTTGTTTTATGAATTTATTTTATTATTAGTTAAAAAAAATTAATATATTATAATTATATAAAAACAATTTGTTAAACTTTATTAATTTTTTTGTATCTTTACATTATTCAAAATAATTATTTTAACAACTAAGCTGTGAACTATAATTGATTATAAATAAAAAATTTAAGTAATTAAATCGGGACGATTAAAATGTCAGGACGGCCGAGTTGTAGTCGTTACTATCTAATGCCAACCTGTTAAACGTAATATGTAAACTGAGTAACCCATTGATTTATTCTTAATTATTATTGATCGCAGTAAGCTGTTGTTAAAAGCATTATTTGTGTTCTAAAGTTTTGTTTTGTAAATTAATAGATACAGAGAGTTGGCTACGCGCGTACAGAACTGTTATGAATTATTAATTCTAATTATTAAATTTAAATTATTAAATATAAAAATAAATGTGCTTTTACTATTCCTGATTAATTTTCCTTAATTTTTATATAACCATCTACAATTAAACAATTCTTTTTAAATATTTTACTTGCGGCGAATAAAAAATAGTATATGATGCATGGACGTAAGTCATTTTGGACTTAATGTGGGTGCAAATCTCGGGTGGCACATCGAATCGCAAACTCCACATACGTTCAAAAACCTCAGCTTTACGTCCTTGCAACATAATGTACTATTGTACGAGTATACTGTAAAATGGAATTTTACGACTCAAAAATTGGGTGTTAACCAGGCAATTTTTTCCAATTGAAATAACAATGCGTAAAATTACTATTTTACGCCCTAAAGCGTAAATATATCAGAAAATATACACTCAAAAAACATGTGTTTTGTGAAATTTTCTTTTGAGAAAATTGTTTAATTTATGCCTTTTTTGGTTTGTTACTACATAATGTAATATACAATTAAAATTAAATAAATTGCTTGCTAAAGAAATTTAGAAAACTAACTAAACAAAAAACTACTTGAATGTTAAATTCAAGATTTTATCAAAACATATTTCGCAATGTTTACTTAGAAATACGACAGATCAAATACAACTGAAAAACAAAATGTTTTAAATAAATTAATATAGAAATTTAAAAAAATTTTGATCGCTATTGAAATTTAGGAAAATAAATAATTTTTTTCAAAAAATATTTTACTATTTTATGTAAATATGTGTATTTCTATTTAAGCAAATAATACAGAATCTTACCCGTGCAAAAAATTTTTATGTAATCCAGGCATAAAGTATCTCTTTTGCTTTCGAGCGTTTGTTACCCTTGGTTTACGCTTCGAGCACCTTTTAGGCTATTTCACTCTCAAGCAAAAGAGACCTAGTTTACGCCCTTAACGCATAAAAAACTGTTATTTCTATTTAGAAATTTATTACAAAACTAGCTTGAAATATCAATGCATTGTTGGAAAATTATTGAAAAATTTTTTATCTACGTTCACATCATTATATTGATCTTATCACACATTCACACATTCATAAAAACTTTGGTTTCAATTTACAACTGTGACCATTAAAATGTAAATATTTAAACCAAATCAAAATTGCAATTAACAACATCAACAAAGCTTGACAAAAATAAAGCACAAAATTTAACACAACCTAATCACCTTCAACTCAACTTTAATCATTTGATGTTTAAATAGTTTACATACATATTTCATACTCACTCCTACATAAGGTCTATATATCATAAAACATTTATGCTAACAGCCTATATCGAAACGAATCTAATCAAATTATTTTTTGTAAATTAACCATCGTTATATCAATGGAACACAATGTTTTCACATATAGGTACATTTTTGCGTTTATTGATATTTTGTACAAACATTGATATTAGGGATGAAATTTATGGTGAGAGGAATCGATTAAATGACTTTAGTTTTTGTAAATTTTATGTAACGATGTTGCTAGAAACTGAACCACATGCAGCTCGAGGTAGAAACTCGACTCAAATCTTTCATGTTGATTATCCATGCAGAGCTTTTGAGCAAATAAAATATCTATGACATTCAACCCAACCAATTCAAAATTTGAAATAATTTGATTAAAAATAATCTCAGCGAATGAATAAAATAAATAAATTTTAAATAAAGTTAAATGATTAAAGTTTCCAAAGTATAATATCAAGGGTGAATATATATATAGATTATAGCTACACTTTATCACTGATTTTCCTGGAAAATTTTAAAACTGATACAAAATGTAATAATTTTTCAATGTTTCAACACTCAAAGGATATAAAAATCAAAGAGCTTTTAACTGTTCAAAGTATATCATATAATTTGTTTTCACAAAAGAAACATTTATATCACAAAAACAAAATTCAGAAAGCACACGACGGTTTAAAATAGAAGGAGTAGATGAATAAAAATTAAGTTTTTTACATTGTACTGTCTGCAATTATAAAAAAATGTCTATTTATTTCACTTCAACATTTTAATTTGATGAGTTTCAATGATTAAAATATGCTACATGATTTTATGGCCATGAATTCATATGGTTCAATGTTTTTACAACGACTTTCGCTACCACAGTTAATCCTGATTAAAAAATTATATCTGATACTTTTATAAACTGTTAAACCATAAATTCATTATAAATGTTTTTTCAAAAGATAAAACTTGAAGAAAATTTTGTTAATGTTGTGCTCTAAGCAAATTTATATATTGCTTTTCTATATATATGTTGTAAGAACATAAAGTTGAAGAGTTTTGTTTGTTGATTTATTTTATATTTAATGTGTATCGTATGTTTGAAAGTAAAAATTGTTTTGACTATATAAACCAATATGTCCTGAGGTATTTGATATTTAAATATTTTATCTATATCTCAAAGCTATTTCCACAATTGCAATATGTATGTTTATTTACCTTTATGTGGGCAGTAACTTTTTAATGTTGAATGTTATAAAGCTAATTGGTTGGATTTTGTTTTTGGTTATCAAATATTCTAGTTTTTTAAAAGTTTCTTATTTGTAAACTGGTACTGTTGCTCAGGCAGCATCAAGACCTGTGGGCAGACCTTCAATAACAAAAGTTAAAATAAAACAATTACCCCACTTTCCATATTTCAAGAAAATCCCTTTTTTATTTTTTATTTTAAGGAAAACTTCTTAAGGCTTAATTTTATATGATCGCATTACCGTCACGCTGTAGCTATTTATATTTGTATAAATTAGCTATTATTATGATGTGTTGTGCTTGCCCACTTTTTTAAATAAAAGTTTTGTGTAACAGGAAATACAATATGTGTCCAACAACATATAGATACGGTGATGTATTGATATATAAATAGAGTGTGTTAAAACACTAGAAATACATATCCTAGGGTAGATGGTTCCATTCCAGTGCAGATTTGAATATTAAATATTGCTGTTGGGTAGTATTTAGGGTGAAACAATAAATACTACCTAACATCCTAAACGTAAATTAAAAAAAAACACAAAGACATCTTTTAGATCCTATCTTCCACAACAACATGTGTTCTGAGGTGCTGGTGGACGCTTTTTTAAATGTTTTTGGATTGAAATCACTAGAGACCATTTATTCAACACAACTCAAATTATACCAGATTTAACCAACAAACACACATAAACACACAAGATGACACATTCTAATTATAATTTGGGAAAAGCATTTTGTAGTAGACTGGCAAATTCTGGACCGGCCTTATTAAAACAAATATTATGTACAATAAAAACGAACCTTAACAAAACATTTATTTTGAAAAACAAAATATGTTTTTTAGTTCATATTAAATATACAGATTGACAAACTGTAACCACTATGAACCCATTAAATGTTTTTTTATCCCGGGCGCATGTTCACATATTTATAATTTATAATATTTTCATTTTTTAAATTGAATAATATGTCCTTATCAATGTCCGTTAACATCCTAATCTTTTTTCGGGTCCCGTTTTTTATAAAGAACCCTATTGGTGAGAGTACAACGTGTTTTTCGCATTATTTCGATTATCTCGTAATCCATTATTCCTATAGACCAAAAATTTGAGGTGCTTATAAAACTAAATCCACACAAGATGACAGGTTAAAAAATAAAAAAAGTTGTTTTCGTTTGTTTTACAGAGGTACGTTGTGAAGCCTTTGAGAAAATACATTTTTTTATCGAGACGAGTAGGGTATCATATTAAGAAACTTCACTTCAGTATTAGTATTAAACATGTATTTTGGCATTTCATACCCCACCAATTTTTGTATGATTTTAATAAATGACGTGTTCTCTATGTTTTATTGCCCCGATTAACTCCGACCCTACATCATCGGAAATCTTAAAGTATATTTGGAATAATAGAAAATGAGTAGGTTTTTAACGAAAAATATTGAAAAGTGGCAAATACTCATTACTATATTTATTAAAGGGGTGGGAATGAGAAGTGGTTAAAACATAATTTAAATGCAGGTCAAGTGGGGTGTCATTTGAAAGAGCATTTGTTTTTAGAAACATAGCCATTTTTAGAATTTCGCAATGCATAGTATTTGAATTATTGAAAAAAAGTGACACAAAAAATGATCCCCTCCCCTTTGGATTTCGAGCTTAATTGACAGAAAAATTTGAAAAAATTCACAGAGATAGGAAGTTTGCAATCTGAACGAAAATTATAGCGAAGTCTCAAATAATTATATTTTAGTGTGCTTAAGGGATGGGTGTAGGGAGGGTAAAAAAAACTTTTTTTGACCCAAGCGAGTGGGGTGTCAGCTTAAAAAGCACCTAATCTAAGAAACATTGAAATTTTTTTTTAGAATTTTGCGGACAGTTATTGAGTTATTCTAACAAATGTTCAATCGTACGACACTGATTGACAGAAAAAATTGAAAAATTCACAGAGACAGGATGTTTGCTATATTTTGAACGAAAATTATAGCGAACTCTCAAATAATTTTATTTCTGTATGTTTAGGGGATGGGTGTAGGGAGGGTAAAAAAGTTTGAAAGAGCACAAAATCTGAGAAACATTGCAATTTTTTTAGAATTTTGCTGTGCACAGTTTTTGAGTTATTCTAAAAAATGTGCAACCCTTAGACCATTCACTCCCTCTCCTCTACGTTTTGACTCTGATTGACAGAAAAAATTGAAAAAATTCACAGAGACAGGAAGTTTGCTCAAATAATTACATTTCTGTGTGTTTAGGGGATGGGTGTAGGGAGGGTAAAGAAATATTTTTTTTTGACCCAAGCGAATGGGGTGTTATCTGAAAGAGCACCTTATCTGAGAAACGTTGCGATTTTTTTAGTATTTTGCGGTGCAGAGTTTTTGAGTTATTTTAAAAAATGTGCAACTTTCAGATCGTCTCTCCCCTACGTTTCAGCACTGATTGACAAAAAACAATTGAAACAATTCACAGAGACAGGAAGTTTGCTATATTTTGAACGAAAATCATAGCGAAGTCTCAAATAATTATATTTCTGTATGTTTGGGGTATAGGTATGGGGAAGGTAAAAAAAGCTTTTTTGACCCAAACAAATAAGGTGTCACTTGAAAGAGCACCTAATTTAAGAAACATTGCAATTTTTTTAGAATTTTGCAATAAACAGTTATTTAGTTTTGATTAAAAAGTGCTGTTTTAAGTATATGTATACCACCACCACCCTACATTTCGACGCTGATTTATAGAAAAAATATTCCCAATTTGAACCTTTTAAAAGCTGGTTAAATCTTTTTTTAGTTAATATAAACAGCTATGGATAAGATTTAGCCTCAAGTAACATTTTTTGTGTCATTTTTGATCAATGTAGATGTGGATGACATTTCCTATTGACGTCTACGACTAAACATTTATTCTATTATGCGTCCGTAGTTTGGCGATATAAAGACTTTACAACACAACTTTATGCCATTTATTTTTAATATTGTCTTCTTTTACATTCACGGAAGCCTTGGCGAGCGAATTTTATTCGCACTTGTCAGACTTTTTTATTAATTTGAGTTTAGGAAAACTACCTTCCCACTTTCCAGACTACCTGAGTTGATTATAATGTCAGTCCAAACTTATACGCCAAATAAATATTGCGTTAAGCATTGCTATATAAATAATATTTTGTCAATAAATTATAAATACATGCAACACAATTTCGACATACACATTATACATCCGCTAACAAACTCCAAGTCTGAGGTTGTAATATCACTCAATTTGGGAAAGTTGCCTAAATCGTACCTATTTTTATATTTTATTATATATTTTTTTGCACAAGTTGTAAATAAAGTACAATTCCGCTCTCTCATTTGCGGGAGCGGATTGCATATTTTACTCCCTAGGGAGTAAAAAATAACAAACCATGACAACAATGAAAATTTTCATTGAAACAGAAATTTATTAAGATAAATTCAAGCAAATTTTTATAAAAACCGCCGACTATTATGAATATCATTCATAATATATTTATCATATCTATTTTTTAGCGATATTGATAATTAATAGGGCTATTCTGGCAGTCGTATTTTGAGTTGTACGACGCGACAAAACGAAAAAGGTATTCTGACAGTCGGTTCGATACGACAAATTTCGTTAAATACGACAAAGGTAAGCAAATTGATATTCTGAGAGTCGTACGACACTCAGAAACTCTTTAAATGTCGAAAACAATCAATATTCTATCAACAAGCAATTTTTGTCTACGACTCTCAAGAAGAATATTTAAATTTAAGAAATGTTTGATTTAAAATTAAATATATGGTGGGGCTCAAATCTCACAGCTCTGAGATATCAAGACTTCGGTCTGGGTTAAGGATTTTGATATAGTTTTCGGCAAAAAACTTTTATGAGGACATGGTTTTTAGTTTTGGGTAGCGATGTATATCAAACATAACTCTTTGTTAAAGTACAAGTATGTTTTTAACTCTGTTTAGAAATGTATTACAAAACTAACACGAAACATCAATACGTTGCTGGAAAATTATAACAGATCATAAATTAACATATTTTAGTGAAAAGATGATACATACATCTGCTACGCAAACTGCTCAAAAACCTCTCCATATAGCGTTTCGAGAAAATATTACAAATTCATACTTCTTTCAAAATTCCAAAAATATTGTAAAAATTAAATAAAATCAAAATTTTTTCAAAATTCCAAAAATATTCCAAAAATTAGAATAAAATCAAATATTTAAACTTTTTCTAAATTCCAATAATATTCCGAAAATTCTTAAAAATTCAAACTTTTTCCGAAATTCTAAAAATATTGCAAAAATAATTACAAAATCAAAAATTGAATTTTTTTCAAAATTCCAAAAATTATGATAAAATCAAAAATTTAAAATTGTTCAAAATTCTAAGAATATTCCAAAAATTCTTACAAAAGCAAAAATTAAAACTTTTTCCAAAATTCTAAAAATATTGCAAAAATTATTACAAAATCAAATATACAAACTTTTTTCATAGTTCCAAAAATATTTCAAAAACTATAACAAAATTAAAAATTTCCATGTCCAATTTCATTTTCAATTACATATACGTCATAAGAACAGCTACATTTTTTTCCCAAAATATTGACTAAAAAATATATGAAATCATTTTTTGACACACTTGATAACATTTTTTTGACAAACTTATAATTCTCAATAATAATAATAAAATTTCATTTCAAACAAACAATTTTATTTTTTTCCAAAAAATTGGGTAAAAAAATAAATAAAAACCTTTCTTTTGACACACTTGACAATATTTTTTTGACAAACTTATAATGCAATAATTTAGTTTTTGATCTCGTATACCAATCCTTACCATCAAGATTTCTCCAAATTTAATGTTCCTACTCGTAACTACTTAAAATGAACGTTTTTTAAGCCAAAAATAAGAAAATTTGCTATTTTTGACACACATAATGATTTATTCGACACACTTCCGGTACAGTTATCAAACACAGCGTCCCTTCGAACCTGTCCCTTGAGTATACCTATTTAAAAAAAAATTTGAAATCCCTTCAGCGGCTTTCCCTGCAGCGTAGGTAATGACGGACGGACGGCAGACAGACATACATTTTTTTTTGCTATTTTAGACTCAGTAGGTCCTAAAACTGTCAAGAAATGCCAAAAAAGTGAAGGTAAGAATTTCACTTTTGGCTCATGAATGTTATACTTAGGTCTTTCAGACCGAAGTAAAAAAATAAGGATATGATGAAATTTTAATTAAAGTAATATTTGGTTTTTGACACTGCAATTCGTCAAATAAAGGGTTGATTCAAAAAATTACATCAATGTTTATAATCAGACTAAAATTTTATGTTTTATTGTTTGTAATTTAATAATAATAAATGAATAATTAGTAATTTATCAATTCCTGCTGAAAAAAATAGATCAATTGTAAGATGCTAATGATAATTTACGCAAGCAGTTTCCTAATGCGTACCACCAATGTCCTAATGGGTGCTTGCAAAAAATTATGGTTAAAAATTGCAGTTGATATTCTAACGATTTATAGAAAATGGTGAAATGTTCAAAGCTTTTTTGTCTTTCCTTTATATAATTTATTCAGATCACGTCTAATTGTTGACTGAGAATTGCTCTACTATTAATATATTGCAAACTCCACAAGTGGTTTACACACTTTTGTTCATGCCATTTTCCTTATTAGCATGTAGGCTTACTGTGCATCGTTTTAAAATATAAATTCCTATATAAAAGTAATTGTAAATACCACGTAGCTCAAACTTGTCCACTATTAAGGAAATAATTCCATTTTTGTCACCATTAAAAAGATTTATAAGCAAATTATAAGCATTTATACATTTATAGGCAAATTAAATCTTTGTATAACCATAGATGCCTAAATTGTACTAGTTCAATTAGGGAATTTTTACTCCTACTTTAGGAAAAAAAACTGTAACCACGGCCTATTTTCATTTTACTCTACGATAAGAACATTCATATTTAAAGAAATTCGCTTTTGTAAAGCTTATGCATGTATTACACGTAGTTATAATGCGGTTGTTCAAATTTACGGAAGGTAAAGTTATTGTCTGTCTGAATTATTTCCTTAATAGTGGGTAAATAGAGAAATTGTTTATTGAGATGATGTATGGAAATGGGATGACTTGGATTTTATATTAAGATGGGACAAATTTTAAATTTGTATGCAATGAAAAGAATAATCAAGAAGCAGCTAGAGATAGAAAATCAAGCTATAAATAATGGACCAACTGTTCGATCTTGGTTATTATATATATTGAAATCAAAGGATATTGTGCTAGCGTTCAACTTGTCTAATTTAAAATTACAGTGTTAATTGAAAAAAAATTCAAATAGAATGCATTGTAGACGTTTTTTTTTGTAATTTTTGTAGTTTATCGATTGAGAAAATAAGTAGAAAAATTATTGATTAAAGTGCGAAAGGTTTTTATCAAAAGATAGTTCCAAACAATACGGGAAATAGACTTAAATGGATTTATGGAATTTTCATTAACCACCTAAAAGCTCTGATACTATAAATTGTACCAAGTTAGGAGTGCTTGACAAATCAAGTAGATTAAAACGTTGTCAAAGAATGTCAGAAACTTTTAAAATGATCTATAATATGTGATCGGATAATCATAATAATGATAAAGAACGTGTTTAGCTACCTCATCAGTAGTTGAGCTGTGTGTAAGTCAGTCTTTATTGTGGACATTATAGTGATCAAGCTATCTATTTTTAGGGTTCTCTTTTTTATAACGAACCCTATTGGTAAGAGTAAAACGATGGTTTTCACATTATATTGATTATCTCGAAAACTATAATTAATGCTATGGATCTGAAATCTGAGGTGCGTAGAAAACTAACCTGTCCACACAAGATGACGGAAAGAAATAAAAATAAAGTGGTTTTTGTTCTTCGATGTGAGACCTTTGAAAAAAAAAGTTTTTTTATAGAGTTAAGAAAGATATCATATGAAAGGGCTTCACTACAGTATTCCTTAAAAATTTATTTTAGAATTTTACACCTCACCATTTTTTTATAATTTTGAATAAAAAATTTTGTGACCCAAATGAGTGTCATTTGAAAAATAACCTAATTTAAGCAACATTGCAATTTTTTTAGAACTTTGCAATGCACAGTTTTTGAGTTATTGTCAAAAAGCTTTCAGACCGTTTGCTCACTCTCTGCCCCTCCCTCTACGCTTCGACGATGATTGACAGAAAAATTATGAACCAATCACAGAGACAGGCACTTTTGTCCGAATTTGACCGAAAATCATAGCGATGTTACAAATAATTATATTTCAGTGAGTTTAGGGGTTGGGTATGGAGAAAGAAAACAAAAATTTTTTAGACCCATATGAGTAGGGTGTCATTTGAAAGAGTACCTAATTTAAGAAACATTGCAGTTTTTTTAGAATTTTTCGGTGCACAGTTTTTGAGTTACTGTCAAAAAAGTGCAACTTTCAAATTGCCCTTCTCCCCGCTCCTGCATTTCGACACTGTTTGACAGAAAAATTGGAAAAACTTCACAGAGACAGGAAATTTGGTATTTTTTTAACGCAAATAGCGAAGTCTCAAATAATTATATTTCTGTGTGTTTAAGCGTTGGGTGTGGAGAGAGTAATAAAAAACTTTTTTTGGCCCAGGTTAGTCATTTGAAAGAGCACCTAATTTAAGAAACGTTGCAATTTTTTTTAGAATTTTTGGGTACACAGTTTTTGAGTTGCACAGTTAAAAAAACTTGAATATATAATGCAAATTGCTACACATGTAGGTCCTACGGAAATTTCCATTACAAAACAATACAAAACTTGCTATGAAGTTAAATTTAATGCTCTTTGCATTAATATATAACAGAGTACTTGGAATAAAATATAAAGCTTGGTGTATTAAAAATGTTTATTATTTGCATTAAATAATATTACGCGCGACATTTTTTTTGTATGACATTTCAATGCAAATTACATTATAATTTAGAGTTACTTCGATTATTACGCACCTGTATTTAACACAAATATTATTTGCTGCAATTAGTTATATATATATTGAGATAAATTAAATATAAAACAAAAATTTGATGTGTATTTTAACTTAAATAAAATTTATATTACTTCACTTATATATTTGTCATATTTCACTTCACTTATATATTTCCAATTATTATTGGAACAAAATCACTACAATACAACTATTAGTGTTGTGTATTTTTCAAAGTTAGACAAACATTATAATTTAATTACACAATTTAACCAATAATTTTAATTAAAATTCAATCTACTCAAAAAGAACTCAGATATTATATCGCTTTAAAATTTCAAAACTTAAACTAATTTCATTTCGAATTTCAATACTTTTATCACAAAAAAATAAATTCGAACAAAAAAATGATGTACAAAACAAATAAACAAAGAATAAAATCTTAAAATCGGTTAACATTTAAGTGCAGCTAACGAAAATTACGATTATTTATTTATTATTGTAGCAAGTTGCATTCCCACTTCTAGTAGTTCTATAGAAATAAGTTATGATGCAAGAGTTGTTTTAAAGTTTGTAGATATGTATTAAAATAAGCTTTAATGCAATATTTGCTTTGTAATTCAATTATAACTTGTTTTACATAACTCATATTGCAAAACCTGCTTTAAAAATTGCAGTTAGTTTTTCAACTGTGTAAAAAAAGTGCAATTTGCAACTTTCCCTACGTTTCGACTACGCTACGTTTTGCTACGTTTCGACGCTGATTGACAGAAAAATTTGAAAAAATTCACAGCGGAAGGAAATTTGGTAAATTTTGAATGAAAATCATGGCGAAGTCTCAAATGATTATATTTCTGTGTGTTTAGGGATTGGATGTAGGAAGGGTAAAACAAACTTTTTACATTATTGTTATTGTTCCATAATCGCCGGTACCATTGGCGCAATGTTGGTTATTATATTGTATTGTGGTTCTGATTCAACAACCGCCGGAACCATTAGTGGTTACTATATGTTGTATTAATATTTCTATCAACAATCGCTTGTACATTTTGCACAACGATTGATTTTCGCAAACCCAGATTTTATTCGCTATGCTAGTGCAGAAAAAGTATGCAGGTGTGGATCAACCATAGGATTTGTAGAACATTTTTTTTTGTAACAATTATCTTTGACGATGGTTCCTTTGGCTTTTGCGGTCGACAGATTCCCTGTTTTTTTGTTCAATTGAATTCGTTTTCTTTCGAAATTTTAGCGTGCAATTCAGTATTTATGATGGGCGGAGGAGTCTTAATCGAACTCGCAGATTGAACCTACTGAACCTAGTTGGAATTTTAATCTCAAGGCACGCAACTCTTTAGATGTTTCTGATTCTGGTTTCATTATCAGAAATGCACAGTTGTTCCATTATAAGAAACGCACAAGTAACTTTGGCGCTGGCAGTTTTTTCCAAGGCTCAGTATTTTGCATACTCTTAATTGCCTTTATATCAAGGACTTTTGAAAATTACAAGTACATGCATCTCCAAAATTTCGATATCAAACTACAGTCAACACTGGTAGATAGCTGTTAATCGATTCTATTAACAAGAACTTTACTCGTATAATAGAATGGGGTAGTCGTAATTTTGTTGCATATAACCCAACCAAAACTAAACTGTAGCCGTATACGAAAAGAGGGCTATAAAAACTTACCTATTAAGATAAACCATGAGGAATTGCATGAGGTTGAATTGGTAAGACTTCTTGGAGCGGATATTGAAAATAATCTGAAATGGAATAAACATGTGTTAAATCTCACTAAATCTGCAATGCAAAAATTTGGATTTTTTAGCCGATGTAAAAAGTTTTGCAATCATTATCAAATTTTGCTGATCTATTAGTCCTTTATTCGTCCAAATGTGGAATACTGCTGTCATGTTTGGGGAGGTGCTTGTCAGTCAACAATAAAGTGTCTAAATTCTGTACCGAGAAAAACAATACGGTTGATTGATATTACCAAACTAACGGATCAGCTTGATTCACTCCAACACCGAAGATATGTGCCTGAGTTGTCAATCTTCTATAAATATAGCTTTAGTGAATCCTCCTCTAAGAAAATTCTAAATATTCCTTCATTGTATGCGCAGTTCATTCGATGAACAAGACTTCAGAGTTATCCTACCTATTTGCTGTCCATGTACCTCGTTGTAGAGCTCTGTCCTTTCAAAACGATTATTTTAAAAGAGTGGTCATATAATGGAACTCAATGCCCACCTCCGTATTTCCCAAAGAATTTGCCACTCAATCATTTAAAATAAAAATTAATCATTTAATTAGTATAGCTATGACCAATATCATCATTCCTTCCATTTATCCAACCTTCTTCCTTTCTAGTTGACATGGTATAATCATCAGATAATCCAAGAGTCTACAAAATGAATATTTCATATTGGGTGTGCTAAAAGCACTGCGCAACTCATTCGTTCCACTATCTTCAAAGGATAAATACATGAACAAATAAATCCGCAGAGACGCTGTGATATATGAAAACAAGGACTTAGAAAAGTCGCCGATTGGGGTGTTAAAAGCGTATGGGAAATCTTTTGTTTATTCGGAAACTCAACCCCAACGACAAACTCTAGAGTTATCGAACAATTCCGTCAAAAAAGCTCGGCCGACTTAATAGATGGAAAACATATTACACTTCGTCTCTGTATGGAGTATCACTATCAAGTGTAAGGCACTAGTTCTGTTTCCATCCATGCTCTTTTTGATTTTGATTTTTAAATACGTGCTATTTTAATTGTTAGCGATCGAAATTTAACTTCAAATTTTGATGCCAACTACAAATTCTTTCCACTGTTTCTGATTTCGTTGTTTTTTATATATATATATTGTCACCATATTCGAGCCATTAAATAAGATCCATCATGCCTAAAAAAAATTGTTTCGTTTTACTTGTCTATTTTTTTGTACAAACAGCCAATTTGCCAAGATCACACACTATCATAGTGACAAATTGCAGAGCGGCATCTTTTTCCACACATCGTACAAATGATATGCTTTTCTCGAATAAACAGTCTCGAATGCCCTCGATCGCAATAGTTTTTAAAAACAACGTCCATTAAAACCTTAAATCGTTTATAAAAAATATCCTGGCACTTGTATTTTTGTTGTTAAAAAATTTATTCAGAGCTCTGAAATTGAAGTGAATTAAAACCTTAATTAAAGTTTTCAGTCAGAAACCTGTACTGTAAAGGTATGGCTAACATTCTCGGTATTTTAAGCATAGTTCTCCTCCTTTTTTCATCGTCAATCGGTTATTGCAAACAACTAAAATGTCAAAACCCCACAATTGAAAAAATACGTAGTTGTTCGTCCAATTTTCACATTAAGTAAATTCTTTACCTTAAGCAAAGAGGGGTTTCAATTTACGAAATCGTAATTAAACTATAATTGACTATCTCAGAGAGCATGAAGTGGTGGGATTCAGGTCTTAAAAGATATTTATGTGTTGTTGTGATACACAAAGTAATCCTTATTCTTATTATTTAAAAAGAAATAAATACAACTTATCTAAGGTTACTGTATTTTGTTTTCTTATCCCTTTAAAGATTTCCATTTTGTTTTTTTCTTTTCAATTTTTGTTGTGATGTGACTGTCGTATTTACAAATATTACTTTTATTAATCAATTTATAATCGAGAACATGAAAGAGAAATAGAAAAGATTAAATTCAATTTTTTTTTCTTCACGTATCCAGTTTCAATTCTTATTAAAGATTAAAATTAAAATAATCAAAAATAAATATCTTAAATAACACGATTGGGGAATATTTTCTTTCTTCGATATATTTTTCACCTTATATTCTTTCTTTTATATGTATTTCCATTTCGAAACGTTCTAACACCTCTCTTATCTGATAAAAAAATAAAATAACAACAACAACATAGCTGTTAATTCAACTCAGTAGAATCTAATTTTTTTATATTTTCCTCACATTATTGATGATTTCACTTTTTCTTTATTTTTCATGTTGTTATTTGATAAAAACAAAATAAAAAAACATAAAACGAAAGCACAAAAAATAACAGTTCAGTGTAAATAATTTTCCCAATAGACAATTTTCTCTGCATTTTTTCATTCGTTTGGTAATGTTGTTGTTGTTCTTATTTTGTATATTTTAAAATTTCATCCTCCATCTATGGGTACACAAACTATTATTAATGCCATTATCTTACTTTTCTGTTTAGATACACCTTTTTTTTATTTTGTTGTTTTTCAGCTCATTTTTCCGTTGATGCAGGGAATCAAAATAAATAGATAAAAGGAAAAAAGTTGCAGTTATAAAAGGAATAAAAAAAAAGAAAGACGGAAAATATATTGAAAAGCATGTCACGTTGTTAGATAAATATTTTTTTTTTTGGTTATAAACGAGACGACAAAGTGAATTTCCTTTTATTAATTCTCCTTTTTCTTATGATAATTTAATTTCTTAGTTGAAATATGTTGAAATACTTTGAGTTTTTAAATTGTTTGCTTTCATTGAATAAGAATAATGCTACTCTATCAATTTTATCACTGTTAAGAAAATATGATATTAGAGGTGATAAAAAAAATATGTTAGATAGTTTTGTTCGTGTGATTTTTACATTAACGATTAAAAGTGAATAATAGTGTATTATATACTAAGGTTGAAAAGTAAGCTATTACTGACCGAAAACTTTTATAATGTTCGAGGCTTATATAAACCTTCTCAACAAAGGTATAAAAAAAGTTATAAAAGTTTCCGGTCAATAATAGCTTTTCAACCTAGGTATATAATATAATTTTATGGAACAGTTCACCAGATAATATTTTTGTTTTTATTTCTTGGTAATGAATTGAATATAAGCAGAAAATGGTGTAGATCAAATGCGATATGAGTAAACCATGCCAAAACAAACTAACATTCCATTCAAAATGTAAACAAACTAACCATTCAGTTTTGATCTTTCGCATTCAAATTTTATTAAACAAGAATTTAACGAAGGAATGAAGAGAAAATTAATTGTTTGATGAGGAATTTAAGTATTTTAACCTACGATGTAATATAATTTTTGTGGTTAATTGAGATTTGAATTGTATCGTTGCATCTGGTAATTTAATTTAAAATTTGGTTGTATTTTTTTGGTTCTATGAGTTGTTATGATTTGATAAACAAAGAGGAGAGTCGAGACATTTTTTAAAATTGAATGACAGTGTGCGTTTGCCTTAAAATGTTGTAGAATTATGTTTGTTTGGTCGCAGGCTTTATTTTGCATGGAGAAAAAAGCAAGTATAATAGAACAAAATTACATACTGTCACGTTTTTGCTTTTCATAGTATTTATTAAAAAGAAATCGTATTTTTTTTCATCTAGTAATTATAGAGCCTCGAAACTTAGAAATTAGAACACAAACCATAACTGTGATCTTGCTTCTTCCTGCTAAATCGTTCACAAGTTTAAGCTGTTTTACTACTTTTTCGGCTCTTACCAATTGTTCATTTTCAGACATTGATGTATTTATGTTTTCCTGAAGAAACCTTACAAAGTTATTGCCAAATAAACTTTTTTTGTACAACTTGCTTATAGTTAAGGCTATGCAAAATTTACTTATACTTTGTTTATATTTTCATTTGTGTAGTAATTCTTTACTTACAGGATTAGCAGCAATATTTTTAGTATCGAGTTGAAATTCTCAATAATATATCACTTCAAAACAGGCGGCTTTAGAAGATTTGAAAATATCTATCTTTAAAACTGATAAAGATATACAACTGCTATCCAGCTCATTCCATTGTTTTCTAAAATTGATCTGAGGAGAAAACAGGTTTAAAACCATGTTATTGATGTCAAAGACGTAGTCCTAGTCAAACTACGCGATACACCTATTTTCTTAGTCTTTGAGAAAACGATAGGACACGAGTGGGATCGTAAATTAGCTCTGGATATTATTGAGGAGAGTTCGAGTCCCTGGAGTTCTCCGATTGTATTAGATCGTAAACCAGAAAAAATGCTATTATAGATTGACTTTAGAAAACTTAAAAAATAAAACAAAATATGATGTCTCTGTCTACTCATCAAAGATGTCTACTCATCAAAGATTGTCACTCCCCGTTTTAAAAGAGAAAAACTGAAAAGTGGTAAAGTGTCAAATAATTATACTTCTGTATTTTGAGGAGATGGGAGTGGAGAATGGTAAAAAAGCTTTTTAACCCAAATTAGTGGGAGTCATTTGCAAGAGCATTTTTTTGGGAATTTTTCTGTGCACAGTTTTGGAATTATGTTTAATTATTATTGAATTAAAAATGTATATTTTGTAATTTGAGCCATTTACAGTTGGTGTAATTAAATCTTTCTTTAGTAACAATAAACAATTATGGATAATATTTAATGCGTGATAACATTGTGTGCATCATTTCGCTAAATTTTCAATTCATAAAATCTTGTCATTTACGATGTAAAATTCCTTTTGTATGTTCCTATGTTTTGGCAATATAAAAAATTTACAAGAGAACCTTATGTTAAGTATTTTTGATATTCTGTTCTTTTACATGCACGGAACTCTCTACGAGCGATTTTTACTCGCACTTGTCCGACTTGCTAACGAATATATCCGAAAAAATGGAACAGCTAGGTAAGACACGTTATCTTACGACTCTTGATTTGGCGAATGGTTATCGCCAAATACCGGCAGAAAATGGCAGAATAATAGCAGAAAACGACAAATACAAAAGAGCTGTGCCTCAAAGCCCCATTACCATTTCAAAAGAATGATTGGTTGTACTAAAAATGCACCATCTTTCTTCAAACGTGCAATGACCTCCGTTTTATTTGGATTAAATGGAATAAAATATTTTGCTTATCTTGATGATATCGACATCCATGAGTATGACCTTAAAGATCATAATTTTAAATAAGAGGAAGTTTTACAACGCCTTTAATATTACAATTCAGCCATCCAAATGTCATTTTTTTTGCAAAGAAATTCTTTCCCTTGGACATCATATCACATAAAATGGCATACAACCTAGTCCTGCAAAACCAAAGTAATCCACTAATATCCAAAGCCAACAACAGCAAAAGAAATTAGGTCATTCCTTGGATTAAGTGGTTATTATCGTAAATTCATAAAAAAACTTTGCTGTTATTGTCTCATCTTTGACTTCTCTATTGAAAAAGGACGCGAATTTTAAATCTTTTAAATCTTTGAAATCTGCTCTTATTTTCTGTTCTTATTTCTGTTCTTATTTTTGAAGATCATAAAATTCCATTCATTTTTAGTTGTGATACAAGTGATGTGGCAATTCTACCGAGATAATATACCCTGTGGTTAAGAAAAAATTATTAGCGATAATTTGGGCTGTCAAAAATGTATACCATATATATACGGACGCAAAATGACAATCAAAACGGAACATAAACCATTATAATATGGCTTCATTAAAGTGCAAACCCTTCTGCCAGACTTACTCACTGGCAAATGGATGACCATGGATATGAAATTGTTTATAGGCCTGGAAAAACAAATGCATATGCTTACGCTTTGAGTCGTATTGAAACTAAAGTGCCTGATAGTAACACGCGCCCAAGCAAAGGAAACATTTTCAAATTCCAATACATCCACTACCCATTTAAGTGTCAACTCACCTGATAATTACCAAAACACAGTTTCAAATAAAAATTGTTATAATAATATTTCTAGAAAAAATCATATAAAAGGCCAATCTAATACATGTTCGATTGTAGTAGAGCTTTTAAATGAAAAGGATATTAAGAATGTGTTGGAAGAATATCCTCACTCACCCTTCAGGTGGACTTCAGGGCATTTTAAAAACATTTTGTTGGATCAAAACATACTACTCCTTTCCTAAAATGTTATCTAGAATAAAAAAATATATTAAAAACTGTCAAATATGTCAAAATAACAACATTTGCAAAACTTTTCTGGTGGTGATTAGCTAAATTGGGTCGAATGGATACCCTTTGCGATGTTTGCATACAATTTTTCGTCATATTCTTCTTACAATTTTATACCTTATCCTCGGTCATACACCTCAATTATCTAGCTCGCTATAGAAAAATGCAGAACCCGTTTATAATAATTATAATGATTACACTTTTGAATTAAAAAATAAATTAAAAACAGCATGGCTGATAGCTTATAAAAACCTAAGTGCTAACAAGGAAATATCTAAAGGATACAACGATCGCGGAGCTTCCTCATCTATACAATATAAAGTTGGTGATCTTAACTTGTTAAGAAAATAAAAAAACAACAACCAAGTTAGATCCCAAATAGCTGGGCGTTTATGTAATTACCATATTAAATTCCAAGCAAAACCCAACAAATTATGTTTTACTTGGGTCTGAAAGACCTAAGTATTACATTCATGAGCTCAAAGTGAAATTCTTACCCCCACTTTTTTTGACATTTCTCGACGTTTTAGGACCTCCTGATTCTAAAAAAGCAAAAAAAAAAAATGTATGTCTGTCTGCCGGCCGGCCGCCGTCATTACCTACGCTGCAGGGAAAACGGCTGGAGGGACAGGTCCGAAAGGACGCTGTGTTCGATAACTGTACCGGAAGTGTGTCAAAAAAATCATTATGTGTGTCAAAAATAGCAAATTTTCATATTTTTGGCTTAAAAAACGTTCATTTTAAGTGATTACGAGTAGGAACATTGAATTTGGAGAAATCTTGATGGTCGGTATTGGTATGTGAGAACAAAATCTAGATTTTTGCATTATAAGTTTGTCAAAATATGTTGTCAAGTGTGTCAAAAGAAAGATTTTTATTTATTTTTTTACCTAATTTTTTGGAAAAAAAATAAAGTTAATTGTTTGTTTGAAATGAGATTTTATTATTATTATTCAGAATTATTGCATTATAAGTTTGTCAAAAATATGTTGTCAAGTGTGTCAAAAGAGAGATTTTTATTTTTTTTTACCCAATTTTTTGGAAAAAATAAAATTGTTTGTTTAAATGAAATTTTATTATTATTATTGAGCATTATGGCATTATAAGTTTGTCAAAAAAATAATGTCAAGTGTGTCAAAAAATAATTTCATTTATTTTTTAGCCAATTTTTTGGAAAAAAAGTGCAGCTGTTTTTAGACGTAAATGTAATTGAAAATGAAATTGAACATGGAAATTTTTGAATTTGTTATAGTTTTTGTAATATTTTTGGAATTTTGAAAATGGTTTCAATTTTTGATTTTGTTATAATTTTTGCAATATTTTTAGAATTTTGAAAAAAATAGAATTTTTTAATTTTATATATATACATATATATATATTTAGAATTTTGAAAAAAGTTTCATTTTTTGATTTTGTAAGAATTTTTGGAATATTTTTAGAATTTTGAAAAATTTTAAATTTTTGATTTTATTATAATTTTTGGAATTTTGGAATTTTGAAAAAATTTTCAATTTTTGGTTTTGTAATAATTTTTGCAATATTTTTAGAACTTTGGAAAAGTTTGAATTTTTAAGAATTTTTGGAATATTATCGGAATTTAGAAAAAGTTTAAATATTTGATTTCATTCTAGTTTTTGGAATATTTTTGGAATTTTGAAAAAGTTTGATTTTATTTAATTTAACAATATTTTTGGAATTTTGATTATAATTTTCCGGCAACGTATTGATATTTCCTGTTAGTTTTGTAATAAATTTTTAAACAGATATAAAAAATACTTGTACTTTTACAAAGAGTTATGTTTGATATACATCGTTGCCCAAAACTAAAAACCATGTCCTCGTAAAAGTTTTTTGCCGAAAACTATATCAAAATCCTTAACCCAGACCGAAGTCTTGATATCTCAGAGCTGTGAGATTTCAGCCCCTCCATATTTTATTTAATAATTTTTAATATAAAGAATTAATTCGTTCAAACACTAAAACGAATATCCTCAATAGTCCCTAGGCTGACGCCAATTTAATATGATGATTACCACAGATTTTATACTTTGTGAGGCGCCTGTCCTAGACGAGCCCGAAAACTTTTGTTCTGCGATTTTCCTCAAATCGGCCGTTTTTTCGTTCGGAAAGCTCCGAAAAATGTAGATTTCCAGCGATCTTATAAATTTGTTACCAAATTTTTTTTTTTTCAACTGTGGGGGTCGGAAATTTGTTTTAGAACACGAGGGTAAGCTTGTCTGACCAAAATGTGTACGCTATTTCCGAGTCCGACAACTGAAATTTTGGTATGTTTGGATTGTCAGACTAGACAATAGCAGACGATTTTTAGTCGGACAAGGTTACCCTCGTGTTCAAAATCAAATTTCCAACCCCCATAGTAAAAAAAAAAATTACAAGACACCAGGCAATCGACATTTTTCAAACAAAACAAAAGTTTTCGGACTCGTCAAGGACAGACGCTTCACGAAGTATAAGATATGTGGTAATCATCACATAAAACCCGGTCCCCAGGGACTATAACATTTCAAAAAAATTACAACTCTTCCAAAAATTGGTAACTAGTTAAAATTCGTTATATAATTCGTTTCATCTCCCTTATCTTGTTTTATCAATCAAACAATTGTTTGTCTATTTTTTTCCATTCTTAACTAAAAAAAGCTGTTTTAAAAACAAATTTAACTAGCTCTTGCAGGAATGGTAAATTGCAATATGTAGTTATGCAAAAATAATTGTTACAATGGTTATGCTAAAAACTCACTACGTGGGTGGGGCAAGGACTAAAAATCGATTTTAAGATTTTATTTGTTTACAACAATAGGAATTTGTTAATAATTTTTATAGAATTTATTTTTTTAAAATATGGCATTTTTTAACTTTAAAATAAAAGAAAACAGAAGCTTTTACCTCCAGTCCGCATGGAGGGATCAGTTTTTATAGTTTTGTAAAATTTTTGATCTACGGATGTGACAACCCGTCTACCCCTATTCAGTCAACGGTAACACCCTCAAAATTAGCTGTAAAATAATCCTTGATGATGAGACGTTATTGCTTACTCGAAGAAACGAGCCTTCATATAACTATGTGTGGCCTTTAATCATTAAGAAGGACAGTGCGTCACAGGATCAAGAAATATTCCACCGGCTGGATTATTGGCAACTAAATTTTTGTTTTGTTTCAGCAAATTTTTGTAAAAATTTGCTTTTTACTTTTATTTTCTCTATTCTATCATAACATATTGGCCGTCATATTTTGTCAGTGAAAGGATTTATTGTTTAGTCATTACTCCATTCTTTAACAAAAAATATAAAAAAAATTTAAAAAATACACTTTTTGAAAAACGAACTAAAAAGTAGAAAATAAATTTTGCATTAACACCAGCGTTATGTCTTTTATAATTATATTTTCTTTGAAATTGTAAGAAGAAAAAATATTTAAATGGTATTTAACACATCTTAGCATAGATGCAAATATTAAATTTTTGACTAATTTAAAATGCTAATTTTCGATTGACAAACAGTTTTCCGTTCCCATTTGTTACATAAAATAAAAGTGGGTGACGCATACGTTAATATAGAAAAGGAACAAATGTATGCTATATTAATCTCTAACAAGAGAGACTACCAACGTTTATTCCCTTTCCTTTCTGAAAGCGCCACCCACTTTTATTTTATGTAACAAATGGGAACGGAAAACTGTTTGTCAATCGAAAATTAGCATTTTAAATTAGTCAAAAATTTAATATTTGCATCTATGCTAAGATGTGTTAAATACCGTTTAAATATTTTTTCTTCTTACAATTTCAAAGAAAATATAATTATAAAAGACATAACGCTGGTGTTAATGCAAAATTTATTTTCTACTCTTTAGTTCGTTTTTCAAAAAGTGTGTTTTTAAATTTTTTTGATTTATTTTTAATTATCATTGCTGTATGTAATCTGTCAAATACACCAAAATAACGATTTGAACTTTAAGAAAAAAGGTCTATAAGCTTTGAAATTAGAACGAAATGTCATACTTTCATTTTTTTTTGTGTTCATTAATTTTAATGTAAGGCCTTTTATCCATATAAAATGACACAAACATGTATGATGTCTATGATTATAATGATTTACACAGTATTACCAAAATTCCTTCGCTTAAAATGAGTCAACCACATTAGTAGGATTTCAGTGCAATTCTTTAAGGTCTTTCGGAGTGAAGAAAAATTTGAATTTTTTTTCTTCAGTTTTATAAAGTTTTTTGCTTTAAAAGTTTTAGAAATACGTACTGACTGCTTCAACAAACTTGTCTTTTCAATTTGGGATCAATCACATAATGGGAAGTTACTGAAAAATGAATCACAAAATTCCACCCATCAAAGCTCTGAAAAGTCAAGTTAAATAAAAGTGTGTAAAAACAAAAAAAGAAAGATTTACGTCCATCAACACCTTTTTTGACAATAACTCAAAAACGCTGCAAAATTCTACGTAAATTGCAATGATTTCTAAAGTAGGTGCTCTTTCAAATGACACCCCCCTCGCTCGGGTCAAAAAAGGTTTTTTTACCCTCTCTACCCCGTTCCCTAAAAACACAGAAATATAATTATTTGAGACTTTGCTATAATTTTCATTCAAAATTTAAAATTTTTTTTACAGTAACTCAAAAGCTGTGCACCGCAAAATTCTAAAAAAAATTGCAATGATTTAAAAATTAGGTGCTCTTTCAAATGACACCCTACTTGACCACGTTTTAAATAGTGTGTTTACCCCTCCTCATGTCCACTCCATTAATAAATTTAATTATGAGTATGTGATTCTTCCCTATATTTTCCATAAAAAACTTACTAACTTTTCTATCATTCCCACTACATTTGCAGATTTTCGATCGGTTAGGTTCGGAGCTAATCGAGGTAAGAAAACACGAAACGTCATTATTCAAAATTATACAAAAAACGGTGAGGTGTAAAATTCCAAAATAAACTTTTAAGGAATACTAAAATGAAGCCCTTTCATATGATACCCTACTCGAATCTATAAAAAACTGTATTTTCTCAAAGGTCTCACATCGTAACCCTGTAATCCATAAAAGAAGGCAGTGTTAAGGACTGCCGACAGAAGTGAAAACCTAAAACTGTGAAATAGCGGTGTTTTTTTGTATCTTCCAATTATTGTAGCATTGCAAATTAAAATTTCAGAATGTTTAAATTAAAATCATTAAAATTGTTCTGGGTTTCACATCTATCAGCATTCCAAGCAACTATTATAAACATTTTTATATGTAAAATAATCAAAACATATCATATAGAAATACACATTTTATTTAAAAAAAAATAGCGTGTCAACAAAGAATATTCCAAAACTAAGACTAAGGGATGGCATCGTTGATTGAAAAAAAAACATCATCCGCCAGTACCCCTAAGATATCACTTTGGCTAATGAGATTTCACTGCTATTGCCAGTGGTATACGATATCTCAAGATAACTCATATGCCAAAAGCAGGGACCAAAGTACGCTAGCAGTTAGTTTATTTAGTTTAATTAGTTTATTTATCATGATTGCCGTCCATGTTTAATCATACATAAGCTATGCTTCTTTGTATAGAATTTGAGCGATTTCCGTCTCGTTATTTTGAGCTTCAAATCCATATAATCGATGTTATCAAATATCAAGTTACAAGTATTAAGTCTTCACTTAATTTTAGAAACATGTATTACATACCATTTCAAACCAAACACATATTTGGTGTAGATGATAAAATTTGTAACATCATGTGTTAAATCCCAATACATATAATTTTGATATACAAATGTAATTGTTTCAGGTTATACTTTCTTTCTTAAGTTATTTTTAATTTCATAAAAAAAATTATGTTCATCAAAAAAAACATTGATCAAAGCAAACTACCGTTTAAAACGATATTTAAATAAAAACCAAATTAAATAATTACAACATTTAGGCAAAATCTCTTAAGATAATTATAAGGGCCCTGAGGTTTAGTTTTTGAAAATATAAAATATACCATTTACCTTTGGGCTAGTGTACAAAACCACTTTCCCAATTTTCATGATGATTAATGTATTAATGCATAAAGGACAAACAGACATACTTTCAATTTTATAAATATTCAATATTTATTTAGCATGATGACTCGAATGCAAATTGCAAAAGACAGTAGCAATATAATTATAAAAAACTGCATTGTAGATCAATTTTTTAAAATTCGTAAAAAGAAATTTTTATTTTTTTTATGAATTCATGAATAAAAAAAAATAATTTTAATGGTATATAATAAAAGTTAAAATGTACCAGTCCAGGAATTAAACTCTCGGCCTATAGAACGACAGTCGAGCGCGATATCCACCTCGCAATTTGTAACGTAAAGATATGATAAATATCTTTCATGTTTAAAAATATTTTCCTGATTTAAAAATAATAACGCGAATATATAAATTTTTCGCCATAGAAAATTGCTCAACGCGCCTAAAGAAGTTTTCACTTAAAAAACAACATTAGTTTTATTTAAATCTGTCATTTTATGTGGACAGATTAGTTTTATACGTACCTCTAATTTTAGGTCCATAGCATTTATAGTTTACGGGATAATCGATATAATGTGAAAAACTCTTTTTACTCTCACCTATAGTGTTCTGTATAAAAAACGGAACCCTAATAAATATTTAAGCCTTATAGACTGACTAGAACATATCCTAACGTAATTTTTTTGTTTTTTTATCAAAGTCAAGCGAAAATACAGCTAAGAAAACCTTTACCTTTATTTTAATAGCATATGTTATACTAAGTCCTTCGTCCGTGACAGCGCTCAGAGAGACAGTTGTGGACGATTTAATAACAGAGCTATTTATCAAAAACAAATATAGTGGGAACAGAAGTTACAGTAATTCAAGATAAATCGACACATTTATGTATATGCATGCGTATGTTCTCTAACTCGTCAAAATGCAGTATATTATAAAGGAAATATATCAGGTAAAGCAAACGACTAGATGAAACCTAATATTAAGAATTCTATACAATAGAGTTAAACTATAAGTTTCAGAAGCTTTTCAGGATAATTTTATTTCAACAACCAATCTTTCACATTTTTATTGAACTCTTTGAAAATATTGCATGGCCAAACATGTAATGGGAGTTGGCTGAAAATAAATTGACCCACCGATAAATAAAAAACGTCAAAAATGTTCTGTTCTAGATCTTGGTACAGTATACATAGTGAGTGATTGTTAGACCGGGCTTTATAATTAAAAAATGTTTTAACTAAGTCTGTTACCGCTGCGATTAAAACACATTTTTGAGACTTTAAAATAGTACAGGTGACGCAATGGAAGAATAGATTGTTGATGAAAAGAGCCAAGTTAGCGTTAAACGAGATTTAAAATTTAATAAACGTAGAAAATGTTTCTACAGTATCACTATGGGTTTAATCGTACTTCCATATGCACCACCCCAACAAACAACTTCATACTCAAGATTTGAGGGGACAAGAAAAAAATAAATATGTTTATGAAGTCATAAATTCCTCGCCAAATAAAATTTTCGTAAAACGGCACAACGATACTTAGACAAGTTTATTAGCTGACGTTTCCAATTAAGGTTGCGATCAATATATACACACAAATATTTAAATTCATTAACGCATGCAATATCAAAGCATTATCCAATCATTGTATATTCCTACAGCCAGCACCATGATACTAAATTTGAATTATATCCGTTTCATGAGCTCCAGAAATCTGAAAAACCATAGTTTTTGTTTTCTCACTAGCAATTAAACCATGTGAATTAAGCCATACGCCCAGCAACTCCAAGTCTTTATTAATTTGTGCATTAATTGAACTAAGTTCCTTGCTGGAGTATACGAAGGCCATATCCTATGCAAAGGCAATAACTTTACCATTAAGTTTTACACTTAAAATCGAATTTAAATAAATTGAAAAAAACCAAGGTCCAAGAAGAGATCCCTGCGAAACGTCCTTAAAAGTTTTAAGCTACTATATGTTATAAGCTACTATAAGCTAAAAGCTACTATACGTTTGGCTAATTTTCACGCATTGCTGTCGATTTGATAAGTACACACCAAACCAAGCAGAGCTAATACCACGAAAGCCTATTAAATATAAAATTTCAAACAACAAAGCTGCAGTCTGCAGGATCGACTAAGTCAAATGTTTTTAAAATATCGAAAAAGACTGCTGCACATTTTAAATCTGCATTAAGTGCGGTGTTAAGTTGAATCTGCATTAAGTAATCACCTTCGTGATATAGGATGTCGAAACTGGGTCAACTGGTCATGGAACGAGATGATTGGAAGCTGATTGCACAGACGGCAAAATCCCTCCATGGGATGTAAACGCCAGAGAGAGAGAGAGAGAAATTAAGTGCGGTGTAAGCCACATTTAAAAATTCATCTAAGACTGACTTGGTATTTAGCTTATGTCTAAACCCAAATTGTGGATTGCTAAAATATGACAAATCATTCAAAAGCTCAGCTGGACTTCATTAGTTTTTCTAAAATTTTAGAGAACACAAGAAGAAGCAAAATGAGACGCTAATGAATTTCTAACAAACAATCTCCATTTTTAAGAAATTAGGAATTTGAAAGCGATCAGGTACGATCCCAGAACTAAAACTTAAGTTGAACAAGTATACCAGCACATCCACCATGTATATACAGATCTTTTTTTACGAGTAAGTTACTTAAGCCATCTTTATCTGAAGATGTTTTATTTTCGAGTCCATTCACGATATTAATGAAGTCGGTTTCAAAAAAAAGTTTTATTTATTGTTTTCACGTTACTAGAGAATCTAGCATCACCACCAATTTTGCCTTCTAAAATATTTGCTACGTTTACAAAATGCTCATTAAAACTATGTATTAGCAATTTCTAGTGGATTGGTAAGAGTACACCATCTGGAGACCTTATACTGTCGAAAGAGTCGTTCTGCTAGGCATTACCCCGAATAATATCATTTACCAACTGCCAGTTTTTCTTCGGACCACTCCCATTTTTCCTAAACTTAGCTAAATAGTATCTTTCTTTCGCTTTACCTGCGTCCATTTTAATTTCTTTACAATGTTGTGTTAAAGATAACTGGAGTTTTGCGTTAAGAAGTGTACGCCTAAATTGCTTAGACAAGTTGTTTTTGAAATTGATTTTTTTAACCAAAATTCTATTCTCTGTTTGCATTAAATAAAAAAAATTAATAGAGTTATTTCGATTAATTCTCAAGACGCTACTATTTTTATTAAGTATGGTAAGTTAATGATATCCATTAATTTACGTACACATTCTCAATGTGATAGAATCATTACAATTAGTTGTTATTCAACTAATCTGAAAACCAATCTAATATGATCTAGGCGATCGGGGGGTTATTTCGTATGGGAGAAATTGTGAATAGTTAAACTCAAATAACTGGATGAATAATAGGAATTTTTCAATTCTGAAACCAGTTTTGGAATCTTCTAATTAAACCTTACATGTTTTAATCAGAAAAAAATTTTTACGTGTTTCGTGGCGGTATCGAACCCCATTCATCAGTAACACAAATTCGATACCTTGTGTTATACACGTTTTATCAACTGAGCCATTCAATTGACATGTTTTTTTTTTATGGAAATTTTAGTTAGTGAATTGAAACGTCATCAACAATTACAATGAAGTTAACAATTTCACAAAGATTGCCGACCTAACGACATGATATATTCAATTAATTATTTCTAATTAATTATCTATCTAATTTTTTATAGAGTTATTTCGATTAATTCTCAAGACGCTACTATTTTTATTAACTATGGTAAGTTAATGATATCCATTAATGATACCCATTGTGTATAACACAAGGTATCGAATTTGTGTTACTGATGAATGGGGTTCGATACCGCCACGAAACACGTAAAAAATTTTTTCTGATTAAAACATGTAAGGTTTAATTAGAAGATTCCAAAACTGGTTTCAGAATTGAAAAATTCCTATTATTCATCCAGTTATTTGAGTTTAACTATTCACAATTTCTCCCATACGAAATAACCCCCCGATCGCCTAGATCATATTAGATTGGTTTTCAGATTAGTTGAATAACAACTAATTGTAATGATTCTATCACATTTTTTTCTGATTAAAACATGTAAGGTTTAATTAGAAGATTCCAAAACTGGTTTCAGAATTGAAAAATTCCTATTATTCATCCAGTTATTTGAGTTTAACTATTCACAATTTCTCCCATACAAAAAAAATTAATATATGAATAGTTAAAAAAACCCATATGAATTAAATAATAATGAATAAATAATTAAAACCAGAAACTAATATACTTTAGATCAATAAGAAAAAATAAATAATAACTTAAACAAAAAATACATTCAATAACATAAATGTATGACAAAAAATTGTAAAGTGAATATTAATGTCAAGATTTACTGTAAATAAATCATTATATGATTTATTTATTTTTTAAGGGGGAAGGGATGTAGTGAATCAACCCACCTCTACCTTAAATTATGTTTGTTTCTAGCAAATAAACAAAAACTTTTAACAATAAATGAATATTAACAAATAAATATTTGTTAAAACAGAGATAGATCCATAACCATCGGACTTACTGACTTATTTTTTGATTTTAATTAAAAATTTTAGAAAAATTAATACCATATCTATAGTATGAATTTTCAGCCTAAAATATATACTATACTAAAACTATTGAGAAATTTTGAAACAAAATCTATTAAAAATCTTATTGATTCGTTAATTGGATCCATTATTCCATTTTCGCTAATGAAGCATAAACCTTAACTTTTATTTTCCCATTCATTATCATTGTATTAAACATCTAATTCAATTTCTAATTAGCTTTATAAAAAAAAAATAATAGTTTAAATGACCATGACCTATACATAGATTAATCTTAAAATTATTTGACAGCTTTATTGTGTATTATTTTACCTTAAAACAAAAGCAAAAATATTTTCCTTTCTTTCGTAACACAATTAAGTTAATTGTTTTCAAATTAACCAAAACTGTTTTTTTGTTCATTTTCTTCAATCATCCGGATTATTTTCCTTTTATTAATCTAATTTTCCATTAAACAAAACCAAAACAAAAAAATCAACATAACAAACTCTACAGATAATTACGAAGAAGAAATCGAAGGAAAATTATAAAGAAATTTTTCCTTATTCCCATAACAATGTTTTTTTTCTATTTTGATATATAATGAAATTTAATCAAATCATTATTTTCACAATCAAACACATCTTTGAAAAGTTTTTTAATTGATTACAAGAAGATGTCTTTTTCGTGTAAGACGAAAGCGTTTTCCTACATTAGATTATAATTTTCAAATTTAATTTACAAAAATGTTAAGTTTTTTGCATCAATTTAATTAAAATAAAAAAATACTAAGAAAACTGCATGGAAAAAATTAGTATGTCAGTTAAATGAAATTTTATAATTGAAACATTTGTGCATAGCTGTGATTAAAAAAAAATACGAGGAAAATAAATAGTGAAAAAGGAAAATAAAAGGAAACAAGGAAGAGAAAATTAAATAAAAGTGTTTTAATATAAATTCAGCACATGCTTAACATAAAATATAACCGACACATGTTTTTCTTTAATTTCCTCCTTTTATTTCATATTAAATCCGTTTTAAGAAAATTGTTTTCATCCGTTGTGAATAATTAATAATTTAACTTTGTTGATTTGATTTGTTTTCCATTTATGAAAGCATTTTTAAAATACTTCTAAAATCTACCCAAACGCATATTATATCAATGCAGGAGGCAAACGATTTTAGGTAGATTTCATATAAAAATCTACCTATTGCAATGGGCTTCATCTCGGAATTTCGGAAAAATTTTGTGCCAAACGAATATATATGATAAGCGGAGACGGAAAAACAAAAAAAAAAATTATATATATATATATATATATATATATATATATATATATATATATATATATATATATATATATATATATATATATATATATATATATATATATATATATATATATATATATATATATATATATATATATATATATATATATATATATATATATATATATATATATATATATATATATATATATATATATATATATAACGATATGAGGTATAACGGAATTTAGCGGCACTCTCACGGTCGCATTTTTCAACCTACACCAAAATAATTTTCTGTGTATGTTTCGGCAAATAATGTCTTGGACAAGTTCGTGAACTGGCCATATCCGATTACCGGTTAAGCGGCTAGAGCCTAAAAAGTCTAATAATCTAGGGCGCTATAACTTCCGTTTGAATCATAATATTTTAATAAGATTTAAAAATATTGAATATTTGAATCCTTTTTTATCATTTTTATCCAGATAACAATCTTGGCATTTCAGATTCTTCAAAAATCAGCTGTTTTAAAAATTTACTAAACTTTGCTGTCCTTGATCTAGCTGAAATGGCCAAGCTCATATTTGAAAACTTTTTCTCACGTGTATAAAATATAAATCTTTCCAAAATTTTCCAAAAAAATAGTTTAAGTCTAAAGGTTGAGACCCTAGGGCTGTTGAAGAAAAAACAAACGCAAAAGGCAATGCTTTCATCATGTTTTCGTTTATGTTATTTAAATTCATCTTAGCTTTTAAGCATAATTTTAAACTATAACCTTGAAAAATTTCAGCTTTCTAACCTAAAAGGTTCCATTTTTATAAGCTGTATAATGCACCCCTTGCAAGAAAAATATCAAGCCATTTAATCTCATAGAAAAATTATCAAAATCTCTTTTGTTTTTATTTTTTTTACTAATTGTAAGTAACCGTTTGAAAAAAGATTAAATAAGAACAAAGAAACACAACAACAAAAGATGATTTTGAAATAAAATTGTTTGATAATGTTTGATTATAAATTATGTGTGATGGTATAATTGTAGTTGTGACGTAGTTCATTTGATCTTTGGTGGATTTAATGTGTTATTAAAAGCAGTTTAAACCAACTTATAAAACTGTTCCGAAATTGTATTGATGGAGTTGGTTCGGATAATGTATTTAATTTGGTTCAATAATTTTTTTGAATTATTCTGTTTCTACTTAAATTTTTTATTTAAACTAATCTGACTTATCTAATTTTATTTGGACACAAAACCGTCTGACCCCGAAATCTACCTATTTCTAGCGGATATACCTGCCGCTAGGATTTTTTTAAACAATTCAGCTGATGATGTTCTAGTATTTTCTGGCTTCATGTATTTGGGGAGTTAGGCGATGCAACGAGTATGAAATTAGTTTTTGACGAATTAACAGCTAACTAAACTGATCTGAAGGCTTTTAAAATCACAGCAGTAGACCAATAAATTTAATGAAAAATATACCAGTGATTGCCGAACTTTTCGACAATCTTTGACGATTTACGAGTTTTTTTTTATTTAAACTTTTTGGATTCCATATTTTAACTTTTTTTGACTGAAGTAATTAGTAGGTGAAGTAGTAGCTGACTTACTAACAATTTCATTTGATTTTTAACCATGGTGAAGTTTTTGAAGTAAAACTTCTTTGGGCGCGTTATGAGAATTTTGCAACGGAAGTAATCATTTGAACAGATATATAACCACATATATTCATCTTATCATACTACAGTATTTTTAAACATATACATGCATTTTAAACATATACATGCACATATTTCCAAATAAACGAAAGTAGAAATTTAAACAACAATGAAATAAAAAAGAAATTAGAAAGAAGTAAAAAAAGCAAACGAATATTAGCAAGTATGCGATACTATTCGGTTATGTGTATTGTATTTGTTATACACTTATTCAGTATCGTACTAAATGTTATATGAGTTGGACGTGTCGATTTTAGATTTAAATATCTAATAATATAATATTCGTAATATTTTATTGAGTTTCGTAATTTTTTAAATTTATATTTTGAATTGTTTTAGTTTTTATTTGGATGATTTAAATTGTATTCTATTTGGATTGATTTCGAGAGGGTCCCATAGTTCTCTATGATGTGAAAAATACCGTTTTTCAGAAAATTGGAAAAACCTGTATTTTTATTTATTTTAGGCGATTTCGTCAAAACATCTTAATCTGTTTGGATAGTTTGAGTTGTATTATATTGCTATAGATTTCGAGGTGGTCGTGTACAATTCTTTATGACTAAAAAAATGCCGTTTTTTCAAAAGTTTATTTTTAAATAAAAATATTTGTATTGATTAAATTTGTTTTGTTAAATAGAAAAATGAGTGCGAGTAATCTTTGCACGCGGTTGGAATAAATTTCTTTGGCTACTGTGGCAGGTATTAATAAAAAGATTAAATATAAAACAAATACATATATCATATTGCAATTTAGTGTTGCATTGCTTGATAATATAATTTACAGCATGTGTAATAAAAAGCAATATTTACATAATGTATTACAAAGTCAATTCAATTATTATCATTGAATTGAAATATGAAATTAGAGGTTTATGACAATTTGCTAAATTTATTGAAAAACTGCATCAATTTTTGTACCAAATCTTGTTGTTAAATTAAGTGGACATGTATTCATCCTAAATTTAATTTGTAATAAGTTGTAAAACTTTGTAAAACCTTTAAATATGGCTTTTTATTACACATTGTTGTAATAATATATTATCAAGAATATTAGAAAGAAACTCTAAATTTCAATATGACATTTCTATTTTATTTTATATATAATATTTTTAGTAATATCTGCTGCAGTGGCCAAAGAAGTTTTACTTCAACAGCGTGTAAGGATTACGCACTTCATTTTTTAGTGCCAAACCGAAATATAGTCTCGGTGCCATAAACCAGAAACATTGTGTAATTATTGGGTCACTCAACAGTAACAGTCTACTCAACCAATATTTCACACTTTAATCTTCGTCGGACGGCATAGGTATAATTGTACCATTTCCGTTTTTAAATACTAATAACTTTTCTTGTAGAAGCCGTAGAGGGTTAAAGTTTTATGAGATCTCTACATTTTCCTGCTGGATCATGCAGAATTATTTTTAGAAAAATATCCCCAGCCTTTTCAGAGATAGGGGTTCGAGAGGTTTTCATTATCATAACAGGCGTTAAAGTTATAATTGTACCTTCATACCTTTTATATGATATAATAACGGTATTATAGTTAATATATCATAGACCCGTGTATAATATAATAATATTGTAATAAACTTCGTCCAGAATGGGTTAATTTTATTTACTCATTCATGAATTAAAAGTTAACTCCTTTTTCAATCTTTTACTTGTATTGCAAATTGTATTGCATAAATTAATGTAAATTAAATTTGTTATACAAATGTTTACATTACTGGATTGAAAGGAGTTACCTAATACATTTTGCATAAATTAAATTTGAGTTCGCTAATACAAATGCAAGTATGAATGAAAACAGGTGTGGCCTATTTCAGACGTACGGACTACGTAGTATTGATTTCTAGTGGATTATAGAAGTTTCGATTTATTTATTTTTCGATATAAATAAGCAAACAAAAATATCAGAGAGCCAGTTCTACTTTTGCAATTAAAAGTGTTTATAAATATTCGCAAGTTTAAGGAATAATCGGTGGTACTTGAGCCTGGGTACTAATAGTGAAAGAATCTGAACTTAGTGGAATAGTAAATACAGATTTTACGATTCCGAATATTGTTGATTCAAATTGTGGAAAAGCGGTGAAGTTTATGGTACATAAATTGGAGACCCTGGAATTTATTGTAAGGAAAAACGGAAGCTGCTGTAATTTGATGACAAATAAAGTTTGAGATTCAGTTAACTAAAGATATGTCTTTTACTGTCGTGTTTGTTCAATAATCTAAAAGAACCAACGAAGAGTCGTTACAGTGGTGTCAGAAGTGGGATTATTGAAACAATGGTCAAGACAGTAAATATTAGTGATCTCAGCCAGACCCAGCTGAAGGATGAGTTGAAGAAAAGGAATGCTCCAATCCATGGAACGAAGGCAGAACTTGCATTTCGGCTGCGTAAAGTGTTAGAAGAAGCAGGCCAAAACACAGAGGTCATAGAAGTAGAGCCGGAGGAAGCTCCGGTTCAGAATGCCCCAGCAATTGATCCGATGATGGCGTTGATGAAAGAAATGATGGCACAGCAGCAACAACAATTTGCTGATATGATGGCCAAACAAGGAAACAATCTGATAGCCCGACAAGAGAAACTGGCAGCGCAACACAAAGTAGAGCAACAACAACAACTTGCTGATATGATGGCCAAACAAGGAAACAACCAACAACAACAACTTGCTGATCTGATGGCCCGACAAGAGAAACAGGCAGCAGAACAAAAAGTAGAGCAACGACAACAGTTTGCTGATATGATGGCAAAGCAAGAAAGTCTACGTGAAGTAAGCGAGTCACGTATATCCAGTGCAGAGGTCAAAATCAACAACATGGAAAGGGAGCTGCGGAAAGTTACCGAAGAACACGAAGAGAAATTACGCAATCTTTCGAGTGAATTCCGCCAAGAAATAGGACAATTGAAATCAGGTAACGCTGAAGATCTTTCAAGAAGACCCTGTGTTGAGGAGTGCAAGTCATATAGCAGGACTGAGAGAAAGGAGGGAATGAAAGTGAATCAAATTAAGTTCCAAACTCCTGACGATTGGTGTACCGAGGCACTTAAAAGAGGGCAGCTAGAAGATCCAGCTATGGCTCCAATATTGAAATGGAAAACTGAGGGAAGGCGACCGGAGTGGAAAGAGGTCGCACCTTTAAGTACGGAGGTGAAATGTTACTGGGCGCAATGGGACTCACTATTTATGGACAACGGGATATTAAAAAGAAAATGGGAGTCCGCCGATGGAAAGAAAGTGTTGGAGCAACTGGTGTTGCCGTCAAGTCGAGTGGAAGAGGTACTGGGAAAGCTGCATGGAAGTATTTCTGGAGGACACCTGGGAGTCAATAAAACCCTGGCTAAGGTAAGGGAGAGGTTTTATTGGGTAAGGTATCGAACCGACGTAGAGCAATGGTGTCGGCGATGTGATACTTGTTGGGCGAGCAAAGGACCAAAAATTAGAACTCGAGGAGAGATGCAACAGTACAATGTGGGTGCCCCAATGGAGAGAATTGCTATAGACATCGCGGGGCCATTTCCGGAAACGACAAAAGGTAACAAATACATCATGGTGGTCATTGATTACTTTACAAAATGGCCGGAAGCTTATGCAATACCGAACCAGGAAGCAGTTACGGTCGCGGAAACATTAGTCAATGAATGGGTTTGCAGATATGGAACACCGCTCGAGTTGCATACCGACCAGGGAAGGAATTTTGAATCTCAACTGATGGAAGAGCTGTGCAGAACACTCGGCATTAGAAAAACACGAACTACACCTATGAACCCACAATCGGATGGCATGGTAGAACGATTCAACCGAACCATGGAAGAACATTTGTCAAAGGTAGTAGAAGCCAACCAAAGAAATTGGGACAAGGATCTTCCGTTATTCTTGATGGCCTATCGTAGCGCAGTGCACGATACGACAAGTGAAACGCCAGCGAATATCATGTTCGGAAGAGAACTACATCTTCCTAGTGACATCGAGTTTGGCATCCCTGGAGGTCTGGTATCCACGAAAACAGATTATGTGGGTCAACTAAGGGAGAAGATGAATAAAATCCATCAGCAGGTTCGAGACCACATTAAGATTGCCAGTGACAAAATGAAAACCAGGTACGACATAAATGCAAATAGTGGCGGTTTTCAAGAAGGAGAATTGGTATGGCTATACAACCCCAGAAGAACTAAGGGAAGATCACCCAAGCTGCAGCCAGATTGGGAAGGCCCATATAAAATAATCAAACGAATTAATGATGTCATCTACCGCATACAAAAGGGACCCCGTACCAAGATGAAAGTGATACATCTGCAAAGGTTGGCACCGTACCAAGGTAACAGCACCAATGCGATCTCTGATATTGTTCGGGACGAACAAAACTAAATGGAGGGCAATGTAATAAACTTCGTCCAGAATGGGTTAATTTTATTTACTCATTCATGAATTAAAAGTTAACTCCTTTTTCAATCTTTTACTTGTATTGCAAATTGTATTGCATAAATTAATGTAAATTAAATTTGTTATACAAATGTTTACATTACTGGATTGAAAGGAGTTACCTAATACATTTTGCATAAATTAAATTTGAGTTCGCTAATACAAATGCAAGTATGAATGAAAACAGGTGTGGCCTATTTCAGACGTACGGACTACGTAGTATTGATTTCTAGTGGATTATAGAAGTTTCGATTTATTTATTTTTCGATATAAATAAGCAAACAAAAATATCAGAGAGCCAGTTCTACTTTTGCAATTAAAAGTGTTTATAAATATTCGCAAGTTTAAGGAATAATCGGTGTTACTTGAGCCTGGGTACTAATAGTGAAAGAATCTGAACTTAGTGGAATAGTAAATACAGATTTTACGATTCCGAATATTGTTGATTCAAATTGTGGAAAAGCGGTGAAGTTTATGGTACATAAATTGGAGACCCTGGAATTTATTGTAAGGAAAAACGGAAGCAGCTGTAATTTGATGACAAATAAAGTTTGAGATTCAGTTAACTAAAGATATGTCTTTTACTGTCGTGTTTGTTCAATAATCTAAAAGAACCAACGAAGAGTCGTTACAATATAAATATGGAGGAGCTGAGATCTCACAGCTCTGAGATCTCAAGACTTCGGTCTGGGTTAAAGATTTTGATATAGTTTTCGGCAAAAAACTTTTATGGGTTTTAGTTTTTAGTATTGATCAGCGATGTATATCATGTCGGACAAATAATTAATTTTATTTTTTCAACAAATTGGGTAAAAAAATAAATAAAAATCTTTCTTTTGACACAATTGACAACATTCTTTTGACAAACTTATAATGCCATAATTCTCAGTAATAATAATAAAATTTCATGTAAAACAAATAATTAATTTTATTTTTTTCCAAAAAATTGGGTAAAAAAATAAATAAAAATCTTTCTATTGACACACTTGACAAAATTTTTTTGAGAAACTTATAATGCCATAATTCTTAATAATAATAATAAAATTTCATGTCAAACAAATAATAAATTTTATTTTTTTCCAAAAAATTTGTGTAAAAAATAAATAAAAATCTTTCTTTTGTTGACACACTTGACAACATTTTTTTGACAAACTTATGATGCCATAATTCTCAATAATAATAATAAAATTTCATGTCAAACGAATAATTAATGTTGTTTTTTTCCAAAAAATTGGGTAAAAAATAAATAAAAATCCTTCTTTTGACACACTTGACAAAAATTTTTTTGACAAACTTATAATGCCATAATTTTCAATAATAATCATAAAATTTCGTGTCAAACAAAAAAATTAGTTTTATTTTTTTCCAAAAAATTGGGTAAAAAAATATATAAAAATCTTTCTTTTGACACACTTGACACAATTTTTTGACAAACTTACAATGCCATAATTCTCTATAATAATAATAAAATTTCATGTCAAATAAATAATTTATTTTATTTTTTTTCCAAAAAATTGGGTAAAAAAATAAATAAAAATCTTTCTTTTGACACACTTGATAACATTTTTTTGACAAACTTATAATGCCATAATTCTCAATAATAATAATAAAATTTCATGTCAAACAAATAATTAATTTTATTTTTTTCCAAAAAATTGGGTAAAAAAATAAATAAAAATCTTTCTTTTGACATACTTGACAACATTTTTTTGACAAACTTATAATGCCATAGTTCTCTATAATAATAATAAAATTTGTAATGAAGAGCTTTCTCATTGGCGAACCAATGAGAATGGCATAGCAGGATGCGTACCTAGAGTAATTTAACGCCGTAACGACTAAGGCTCAGCCATCTTGGATTTGAAAGATTTTTACCTGCTGCTTCAACAGAAATGCAGAAATGTACGCAATTTACGAAAATACACAGGAATGGAAAAAAAATACAAGTGAAAAACAGAGGAACTCTGGCGACCCCTTTTGCGAAAGAACCACTATCAGCGCGTCCAACCCTCACAATCTCTCCCAGACTCCCACACACTCACGCTTCATACACGCTAACATTCACCCACACACTCAGACTGCGAAGCAAGACAATTAAGCTCTAAGACCCGCAGCAAGTATCGCAAGTGGTAGTAATCATTATTTCGTTGTATGGCTGTCGTCTGACCCATATGATACAGCTCGTAAGCCACTGCCATTGCTGGTACACCGTGAATCAGATCTTAGAGCACTGGAGAACGTCACACGCTATATTGAAAGTCTTTATTGATTATCTCCTTTTTCTTTATTAATAACATTTTTAAAAACTTATAAAACCATAAGTAATTCCCAAAAAAAAATATTTACAACTCAAAAAAAAATTATAAGTTTATTTGTAAGTTAAACAAACATGTCCAAACCAGTTTATTTCAAAACCTGTAGTTTACAGTTGGTTAATGTATAATATGGTTAATAAACATAAAACATGACAAGGATTTGTTTATTTTTTTGTTTGTATTACAGGTTATTTGAGAATGATTTTTTGATTTACTTAAAAATATAAATTCATAAATGTAGGTAATATAATAAAAGAAAAGGCATTTGGAAAACGAGACGTTACCTCGGAGCAAAAAATATTTTGATTATTTCCAATTCAGACTACATGCATCTCGCTACACGCATCGCCAGCTCACACACACACACACGCATCGACAGGCAAGCCCCCATTCAATCACTTGTACACCCTTTCACACGCATTCACACCTCTATGAAAAAAACTAAATAAAATAAATCAAGTTCGCTCACCCCATGTTTAAATCCTCCCGGCTTCCAAGACTTGCGGCCTTAGCCCTCCATCAGCGATGACCAATCCAACAGGTAAAGTATCAAGAAAATTGTATATCAAGGTTGAGTTGAAATTCAGTTGTAATCCCACCAAAATTTGATATCAGTTGAAATGTGTACAATATACATTAGCAACAGCAAAAATTTGATATAAATGTTGAGCAGAAATATGTCAAATATACGGTGGTAACAGCAAAAATTAATTATAAGTGAGGCGTTTCAATATGTATAATATACGGCAGCCATAGTAAAACTTTGACACAAATGTTGCGTTGAAACAAGTAGTAATAGCAAAACTCTGATATCAATGTTGAGTTGAAATATGTAAAATAGATGATTTGCTATAAATGTTGATTTGATAACAGCAAAAATTTAATATCAATGTTGCGTTGAAATATGTATAATACACAGCAGTAATAGTAAAATTTTGATATCAATGTTGAGTTGAAATAGGTAAGATATACGATAGCGACAGCAAAAACCTGATATAAATGATGAGTGGCAATAACATACGGTAGTAACAGCAGTACTTTGACACAAATGTCGCGCTGAAATCTGTTTGAAATACAGCACCAACCGCAAAAATTTTACATAAATGTTGCGTTGAAATATGTATACTATACGGTAGTAATAGCAAAACTTGGATACAAATGATGCGTTGAAATAATATACGATAGTAATAGCAAACTTTGACACAAATGTTGCGCTGAAACAAGTAGTAATAGCCAAACTCTGATATCAATGTTGAGGTGAAATATGTAAAATAGATGATTTGCTATAAATGTTGATTTGATAACAGCAAAAATTTAATATCAATGTTGCGTTGAAATATGTATAATACACCGCAGTAATAGTAAAACTTTGATATCAATGTTGAGTTGAAATAAGAACAAAACTTTGTTACACAAAAAATGAACTCTATTGCCTTGCTGGCATTATATTTCACTTTATAAAATATTTCAAATTAAATTTTATTTTTATCAGAACAATTCACAGAACATACATATATATTTTTTTTGTAAATTAATTCACAATTTTTGTAAATTAAGCTAAACGATAACTATGTAGTAGAATTATTTTTTTTTTTCATTTAAGGCATCACTAGTTACTGTTATTTTATCTAACAATTTATTTAACAATTTATAAAACAATTTATTCTTTATTTTCAATAATAAAACTATCTGTATTATAAACAAATAACAACATTCATAATTTCTATGTAAAAATTTGGCAAGGAATATTTTTAAAATTAAAAATTAACAAAGCGAAAAAGGTTTAACACACCAAACAAATATTACATGCAAACGTTTTTAAATTAGACTACGAGACGTCAAACACGCACAAAAATTCCAATAGGAAAAGGAATAGACTAAGAGCATGACCGACAAGGTCATTATTTTTTTGTTTTTTTGTATCGTTTGTTACAACACAAACATATATAATTTTTTTGGTAAATTTGTTTTTTTTTTAAACGCACACAACATAAATCCATTTTTTTTTTGATTGGTTTTTTTTACAGCACAAAAACATATAAACTTGTTTCTAAATTTTACTAATTAAATTGGAACTATTTAAAAAAAATTACACTAATTGAACTATTTTAAAAATTTTCTAATTAAAATTGCACTACTTAACCGAACTTAATTCTAAGAAAAACGACATGAATGCAAAATTCAGCCTTCTAATTTTGTCATTCATGAGAAAGATATCAAAGACATAAGAGAATATGACCTACAAGGTCAATAATAAATTTGTTGTTTGTTGTTTTTTTGTTACGGCACATGACATATAAATTTTCACTAAATTGACACTACCGGGACGGATACATTTAAAAAAAAGAATTGCACTAATTGAACTAATTTAAAACAATTTCATTTAATTAAAATTTCACTACTTAACTTTTAACTTGAATTTAATAGAAAAGATGCATGAATGCAAAATTTTCATCAATTTTGTCATTCATGAGAGATTGGTTCAAAGACATAAGAGACAGAGATAGTATAGTCATCTCTTTTTATAGCATTTTTAATACAGAAAAATTCGACAAAGTGGTTCTGTTGAAAGGAAATTAATTTATATTATGTTAATAAATGTTAGGACCTTTTTCGTTAAAACAAAATCGCTTGTTATTTTGTAATACATAATATTGTAAGACGATTTCACGAAATAAGTCATTTCCAACACATTTGTAAGAAATATTAAAATGAATTAGACGTAAGTTTAACCGATCTTATGATGTTTATGTGTTATGAAATAACGGCTTACTATAGTATTACAGTAAAATTGAGGTGCATAACGGAAAGTGAAATTGTCAAAAATATAATATCTTTTCAAAGACAATGACAAAACGGATAGCAGAATAATAGTTTTCAAAATATTGAGACGCTTGGACAAATATGCACAGCTGTTTGAGGCTTGAAAACTTTCAGGGCAATTGCGGTTAGTGTCCGGAGAATTCAAATTTATGCACTATGGTGAAGTAATTCTGGTGGAAACGCAGTGTGAGTCAATAATAGGGGATTGTAAAGGAAATATTTTTGTTAATTGTTTTATGCTAAGAACAAATTTATGCAACGGAGACTATATGAAAATATGACTATGGATTGTAGACGAATGAAAAACTATTGTGAACTACGGGTAATGAGCAAAATTGTGAATTGTGAGAAAACCGAAAATTATATAAATCGGGAACTCTACCGCTCTACATTATCATACTCCAGTCTACATAACAAATTTCATGTCAAACAAATAATTAATTTTATTTTTTTTCCAAAAAATTAGGTAAAAAAATAAATAAAAATCTTTCTTTTGACACACTTGACAACATTTTTTTGACAAACTTATAATACCATAATTCTGTATAATAATAATAAAATTTCATGTCAAAAAATAATTAATTTTATTTTTTGCCCAAAAATTGGGTAAAAAAATAAATAGAAATCTTTCTTTGACACACTTGACAACATTTTTTTGACCAACTTATAATGCCATAATTCTTTCAAAGCATGTTCTAAATTCTAAATAATGCGGAAATTCTATAAATTATCTATTTATCGCACAATAATTATGTCTACCTTGAGGATTTCCATATAAAATATACGAAGATAAAATTGTACCTCTGTCGCCTGTTAGCGTTGTAAAATAATGCCGCCGGACGAGGGTTAAATTGTTCCGGGTTATTGGTGTAAAGCTTACTTTTAATGAATGGAAATGAATTTTTCTCGTTTTTTGGAGATTAGTTTATAAATCTTTTATCTATAAGACTTGATATAATAAAACAGTGAAAATATCTATTCATGACGAACTTCAATTTTGTGCTATTTTAAAATTACAATAACCAGTCAAGACCAGTCAAAATAGCTTTTTGTGAAGAAAAAATTAGGAATATTATAAATAGAACTGAAATTTTACAATACATGAACATATCCAGTTCTTTTTCTTTTGTTTTTAAATGAAAAAAGGGTGTTCATGATTTCTGTGCGCATTTTACTTGTTAATAAACCAACAAGAAGATATTTGTGTAGTAGATGGTATAGCCTGTGGCTTCGTAAATAAATAATTTTTTTGTGGTAAATGTATTGATTACAAACAATATAAGTAGCGAGCATCTGTTTCATGCAACCAACTCTTCTTTATTGTTCAGAGTAATTTTAAAAAATATAAATAGAAAAATAATTTTCAATATTGTAGAGTTGTGTTTAGAACTTAAAACTAAATTTATGTAAATTATAATAAAACGAAAATGTTATCGTGCCACAAGTGTTCTAATAAAATTTAAAAATTGTAAAATAAATTATTTGTTGTGTATTATTTAAATTAAAAGTTGCTATTTATTAATAGTGAATAAAATTAAAAAAAATAAAAATTAACTAAGGATGTGTTATGAAATGCTTTCATTTTAATAAATAAAAACTACTTTGACAGACAACGGAACGTAATAATATGTTGTGGCTCAGGTATATAAAGTTAAATAATTCTTAATATTGTGGTCTTTTGGAAGCGATAAATATTTAAATGATTTTCCATATAATGTATCGCAATTTGAATTATGGATATGTAATTGGAAAAAAATTTGAAGTTGAGGCATACAGAGTTGGGATTTTTTTCATACCATGCATTAACGTCGGGAGATAAACGACAAGAAGTGTGGCATTTTGTTATTTTATATTGTCCTGCATACTAATTGGTTTCAGTTTGGGATTCAATCTTGTTGTTCAACTATTAAATGGATTACCGTTAGAAATGGTACATGGTTCTTTATCGAACAGGAGTTATAGTAAACGTTTAAACCGGATCTAAATTCAAAAAACAAATTAATGTAAGCTTAATGTTTTTAATTTATTTATTTTATATAATATTTTGTTCTTGCATAGTTTATCCTAAATTATTATTAAATTATTACTTTTTGTTAGGAAAATTTTGATAGTGCTAGTTAAAAAGTAAATTATTAGAGTGTTATATTAGAGCTCTTTCTCGTGTATTAGTCCGCGTTTTGGTCCGTACATTCGTTTATAGTTAAAATTTAAAATACCCTTGGAAAATAGATACCGTAGGTATCTATAATAAAAGTCGATTGCGACAAATGTTCAATGCTTGTGTCAAGTCACTACTGTTATATGGGTCCGATGAATGAGAGTTAGATTATCCACTAGACGCCATATGTTCCTAAAATGAAAATAAAGAAAGAAAAACACATATGAACAAAAATTGACCCTTTCGTGCATGGAGATAGATCAAAAGTGAAGAAATAAAAAGTTTAAGTTAGATAAATTTTTTTGGCGTATTTTGTTTTAATTAAATTATTTGTTGTTATAATTGAAAACCTTTTAATGTAGTGCAGATTTCGATTTGTAGTGCAAAAAATTTTTATTTTCTAATTTGACCAAATTGGCTCTTAGAAACAAGCGTAGATTATTAATTATTTGGATGTATAACGAAAATTAAGTTAATCGATCACAATGCCTAAAGGCCAACAAAATATCAATCCAATCAAAGCAAACAATCGATGAAATAACATAGACAAAGGGGCTCAACTTTCGATTACGATTTTGAACAATCAAAAAATGTTATAGTCTACATTCCTTTTTCATCTAATATATTCTAAGAACATTATGAATTAAATCCATTTTCCTTACATCAAAACTGCTAAACATAAATTGTTTAAGTAAATATAAATTTTGCAAACATCGTAAAACCACAAAACAAAATCCTATAAATCATTACATTCGGATATCATTTAAACTGCTTGAGTTTTGCTTTTTAAACTTCGAACAAGAATGTGTCCTTTAAACCCAAACCATTTTATAATATTTTCTATCAATCATTAAAATCCATCTTATCGTCTTCAAGTAACGACTAAGAAACAAAACGAAATCGAATTGAAAGTGAATTGAGATCAGATTACCTTCATCAAACATTGAAATGAAAATAAAATGTTCATCCAACAAATTTTCATTCTTTCATTTTGTTTTTTTTTTTATTAATTTTTTCCACTCAATAAATTTTTTTGAGAAAAATTTATGAAACAAGAAAAAAACACAAAATTGATTTGATATTTATCCGATTTTTTTATTATATTTTGTTCAAATCATCTAAAAAGAAGCAAAATACATAAACTACAACAATAACAACAACAAAGGAAAAAGTCTTATTGAAAAGATATTTGAAAAAAAAGTATAAGGAAAATATAATACAAGAAACTTTTCTTTCTTTTTTTTCAAGGAAAATAAAAAGGACAAGATTATAAGGGGAGATTATGATTTAATTCATTGAATGCAAGTCAAACAAATAATAAAAACTTGTTTTGAATAAATAAGAAAACATCTTGTGAGAAGTTGAAAATGTTGTCTTGGAAATACATACTTAGTTGTGTTAAAGTTGACTATGATGTTATCTCAAGATTGTTGAAGTAGTTCTTACTTTTGTAATAAATGTCTTTGATTTAAAGAAATTGAATATAAAGTTTTCTTATTTCATAAAAAGAATCTATATAAGAACAGGTTTTAATCTTAATGTTTGACTCACAACTGTTTTTTTATCCTAAATGATATTCATATCAATGACCGAACAAGATTCTGAGGTCAACCATATATTAAGTCAAGTAAAGTAACCAATCTTCATAATTCTTCCCCTCATATATTTTCAGTTTTGGAAAAATATTTTTATTTTAAATTATGACAAAACCAGAGACATAGTTTTCCTTTCTTCTTTTTTCATATTTTCTTTTATAAATAAATTTTATTTTTGGCGATGAACCAAAATAATATGAGAAAATTTGTTAAAATAAAACAGAAAAAAAAACAGGAAAAAAGCATAAACAAAATTTATTTATTTTTCTGTTCGTTTTCCCTCATTTTCCTTGTTTTATTTTCATACTTTTGTGCTTGTTTTTGGTAGAAAGAAATTATGATGTGGAAAACTGCAATAAGTTTTTCTATTTTTCGTTTTGTTATTGTTGTTGTGTTTTTTCTACAACTAGTACTACTCTCTGTTCTGTATTTAAAAATGAAAGAAAGATAAATTTTCTGGATTTTTTTCTTCTGTGTTTAGTTTTTCATGTTTGCTTTTGGTTTGCTGCTTTATATCTGTTAAAAAGAAAATATTTTTTAAATGTTTAAAATTAAACGACAAGTAGAAGTTTTTTATATTATTTTTCAACTTGAATGAAGAAAAGTTTTTTATATTGCGTTATTGTTGTGTTTAAAAATAATTATAGTTAAGGAACGAAAACATTGTTTGTTAATGAGAGAATGGTTTGTATTTGTTAGATATGTTTTTTATTTTATATCTTCACCATGCATGAATTTCATGTTAATAGGAACTGAATATGATAAATTTCAAGGATTATTGTGTTTTATAAAAATTATAGAATTTTGGAGTCTTGTATTGTCGAAGTATGGTTTATGTACAATGTACTTATTATTGGCGCTATTTTTGATAAATCATTAGCGTTAGCACTTTCACGTATTCCTGCGTGGACGAGTTCGGGTTCCCATTAAAAACTCTATGGCAGGATGTTGTCAACTTAATATCGTTTATCGGGTATCAGTGATGTGAATATATGTCAAAAGGTATTGACGTCTCTTAGGGCAGTGATTGATGTTTTAGTAATACACACTTCTTTTAATTTTTATAAATCATTTCAGATGCCTGTGCTCGGAAAATGGAAAATGAAGTTTAGTTTTCGTCCAGACAAGAAATGGTTTTGAATGTATAAACCTGTGAGGAATTGTGGATTCACTCGACTTCTTGGAGGTCGTTTGAAGCAAAATAGCTCAGCACTGCTGCGAAAAAGGGGTTATAGAAGAAACAAAGACTCTCATGTTTCTGCATATAATAAAGCCAATGAAGACATGTTCCACTGCGTTACTAAGGATGCTGTTAGGACTAACCCACTGTTTTTAGGTCAAGAACATAACCAGGGAAGAAATTCTTATATATGCTTGGAAATCATTAGTTAGACTAAGATCATCGAAAGAAAACCTCGAAAAAACTTTAAAGTAGTAAATCTCAAAAACCCCCACAAAAACTTCAACTGCAGAAGAAAATACGATTCGATGTTGGGGATTTAAATCAGAGTTTATATTATAATTCACACGATTAAAAATTGTTCATAATCCATTCTAAAAGTAAATTATCGGAACAACAGAACTTCCACCTTGTGGAACAGTAATCAACAATCAACGTAGCAAGCAGCTTTTGAGACAGTAAGCGAAAATACCATTTCAACTCAACTATAGTAAGAAATTGCACTGGTAAGCTTTACGACCTTTGATATCGTAACATAGTAGCAGTCTACTGAGTACCTAGTTATGTAAGGGACGGCCAACATTACGACAAATGTATGCACTTTACATCTTCCTCCTAGATACTAAAATATTATCCGCATTATTTGAAAATGTGTTTATTCATATTTTCAAAGACTTCTTATGCCGTCCTTTTACAATTTTGTTAAATTCTTAAGTACATTTGTTATTAGAAACTTTCTCATGTTTCTGTCCTATTCAAACGCTACAAAAATGCAACAAAATGACTTTTTACCGTGGGAATGAAGGTTTTAGCGGTACGGATTGCTGATACTATTTATAAATTGGACAGTTGTTTTCTTTTAATTGTCGGTTGATGGTGGCGAGTTGAGGTAGACAAGGTTGTTAATGGTGTTTGTTGTTAACGGTGGAATTGTGGATTTGATTGACTGGATGTTGATCGTTGAATTGGTTTACATTCAAATACAAAAAAAAATTATTGAAAATTAGTTTCATTTGACTGTGTAATATTTTGTGATAAGCTAATTTTCTGAAACAAAAAATCAAATTCAAAAGAGCGAAATGATATTATATGTATTGTTTGTGTTTTCTTTTGTTTTTAAATGTTCTTGTATGGAGGTTGGTCGAAAGAATTCATGCCCGATGATCTAGTGAGGGGCAAATAATAGAGCTTGCGTGCACGACCAACTGGTAGACCTGCATAGTCTACCAGACCTCAAACTGCAATATGGCAACCAACGTGTGCCTCTAAAATCTTTTAGATCCAAACAATGTTGTTCTGGAGACTATTAATTTTTGTTTTAAGTTTAGAGTATTAGTCCTTCAGGTTAATGCCCCGATAAACATTTTACGATCCCGAAGACTCCGAGTTGGAGGAAAGTTTTTGTTGTGTTGAGAAGGTAGATGACAGAACACGAAGGCGATGCATTTTGTTGGTTATTGGTGGTTTCTATATATACCATCCCACCCTGCGAACGTTTCGTTAGGCTCTGGATCATCGGTGGAACGAGAACTCTACATTGCCGTTGAGTCTACATAGGAAGTCTACAATGATGTGTTTCTATTTTCTTTAATTTTCGTTTATTAGAGCATAGCCTGTTAGGGTTTTCTTGATAGGAATTGGAGGGAATATCTATAAACGATAATAGAAATGTAATTGTTTGTATTTCTTGACACGGTTGTCGCATCCAAAAAACGCCATTTCTAACACCTAATTTAACACGAACAAAACACAATCAGAAATTGTGTAAATAAATCAAAAATATATTTAACATTATAAATACATAATAATTAATGCTAGATGATCCATGGAAATTATTAGTCCACCAACATCCCAAACTTTGATTGTTACTAATGAAAATTCCATTTCCTTCTATCAAAACAAAATATTAATCAAATCCAACATTCAATTTATGCAATATCGTAAATGCAATAGATGCAACAACATTAAGTAATGCTGCTTCTTCTGAATACCGAAGACCAACCAATGTCATTTCCATGTCGTCTTTGCAAAACAAGCTCTTACATTCAATTCGCAGTCATTCTTTACACTTTTATTCGGCCACCATCTAATTAATTTTTTTCTAGTACATGGTATGGTAAAACAACCAGACGCTCATAATTAAAAATACAAAAAAGTGTTTTATATCAAAAGTGTATATCAAAAAATGTTGAAATTTGTATTTTTATTTGCTTTATGTATTTTAAATTGTTGCCAGATAAAATTTTACTGCACATAAACTTAATACAAGTGCCACAAAAACTAATCAAAAATAAATAAATTAACTTTACCAACTTAATTTTGGCATTTAATTAGTTAAACAATTTACATTAAAACTTGTGGGACAAGACAATAACACTACTGATCACCATCTTAGCTTTTTGATTAAAATTTACATAATCTCTTCGATCGAAAGAATGATCGAGTATATCTATTCCGATTTCCTTGTTTCTTTTTAATTAAACTCTTCATCGCACACAAATTTCCCCATATTTTCCGCAATGAAAAATGCAAGTCAACCAACTCCATACAACATCTCAATAAAAAAGTTCTATTCAAACGAGAAAATGTACTCCTGTACAACTATAGAAAATCATTCTGCTTTTAATAAACTGCACAACCGTATTATATCCAAAAATAATATTATGGCAAAACTTTACATAACAAAAACTTATTAAACATGTACTATTAATTGACATTGAGTGACGCAACAAAGCAATTAACTGATAAAATGTAAACATTGGTTGATTGATCTGTAGCACACAAAAATATTTTATTTTTGTTGAAATGAATTATTTTGATTTAAAGGCCGGAACCATAGACAAATAATAATTTAATTATTATTTGTCTATGCCGGAACCGAAATAAACAAGCGAATTTCTTAAAGTATGAATATTCTCATTTTTCTAAACCATAGCTAGACCACATGTGTTGTCTTTCCGGACTGATGTCATCGACGGAACGACCCAGTTAAGCTAAAGGAGCTTAATTTTATTAGTAACCACCTGGTTTCTGGAAGAGTTGGAACTGTTAATCAGAATTCTATCTCTATTTTTTATGACATCATTTTTTAGTTTTGGTGAGTAGTTTTTGTTAATAACACCGGCACACAAAAAAAAACAAAGGGGTCTGTACTTTGGGCGCCACCTATCTACGGACATGTTTTTCGACCTGCGGAATACGAATTTCAAGTCAGTTTTAGTCGTCCACCCTCCAATTTCGAATTGCGGAAAACCGTGAAAAATAGCGAAAATTGGATGTTTTGAAAGACAAAGACAAAAAAAAATTTGGGGATCTAAGACAAGCTCAATTTTCATGTATTTTGATCTCGTGGATAAAAAAAACGTATTAAATAGAGCTTACAAGATTTTTTTCAATTTTTTTTTAGTGTTTTTTGAGTGTTTTTTGAGTGTTTGAGATTTTTTGAGTGTTTGAGAGGAATCTGGACCAAAAATATTGCAGATTCAGATTACGGAGATCGAATTATAAGAAAATTCTCCTCGATCTAAAACTACAAGATTATTTTTATCAAAATAATTAAAATTGTTTGCGATTTTTGCCACTTTTAAGGTTTTTTTTTACAATGTTCTTGGATTTAAAACAGATTATTATATTTTTTAATCCACGGTGTGACAACCCCGCGTACTCCAGTCCCTGTTATTGGCACATGAGTTAACGTGAGATATCACATTCCACTGGCAATAGCAGTGTAATATCACTAGCCAAGGTGATTTCTTAGGGGTGCTGGCGGATGAACTGTATTCAGTCAACGGTAGAACTCTCAATCTTGGCTAATGAATATTCCTTGATGCTGGAACGCTTTAATCATTGAAAAATATACTGCGTCCCATAATCAAGGATTATGGCATTAGCTGGACTATTGGCAAACCAATTTTAGTTTTGTTTCTGCAAATTTTTAAAACAAATTTGCTTTTTATCTCTTATTTTATTTTTATTTTCCCTATCCTATCACGAAATATTGGCCTATGTCATATTTTATATGTGATAGGATTTATAGTTTAGTTGTCCATTATTTAACAAAAAATATTAAAAAAACAAAAAAAACAGATTTGCGTCCATTAACATCCTTAGAACGCATGTTGTTGTGGGATCTTGGTCTTAAAAGGTTTTTATGTGTTGTTGTGACACATATTGTATTGCCTACTACACATCACATTTTATTAAAAAAAAAAAAAAAATGCATGAAAATTGAGCTTGTCTTAGATCCCCAAATTTTTTTTATACAAAAACATCCAATTTTCGCTATTTTTCACGGTTTTTTGCAATTCGAAATTGGAAGGTGAACGGCTAAAACTGACTTGAAATTCGTATTCCGCAGGTCGAAAAACATGCCCGTAGATAGGTGGCGCCCAAAGTTCTTCTTCTGCATCCCAACTTCCGGTTTTTCACTTCCGGTAAAAAAATTTTTTGTACTTTTTTGAAATTTTTTCAGTGTCTTTATGCACACTACAGCCTACAATAATGAAGTGATTATGATGAAACTTATGGAATAGGGTTCCAATTAGTGTGAAAAGATAATTTTCATGTTTTGGGACACATTGATCAAAGTGGTGGGGGGTCTACCATACAAATGCTGACTTTTCACACTTTCTTTTTTAAGTTTGTTGGGAGCATACAGACTTCATTCATTAAACATATTTTAATGACACTTTGGAAAAAGATGGAGACTTAAGTAACAAAGAACTGATTAGTTTTTGGATAATATTGGAATAAGTGGTGGGGGTCCTCCCGAACACCTGTTTAATGTGTCACACTTTTTTCAATGTTTGTTGGGAGCCCACAGCATTCGTTCGTGAACGAATTTTGATGACACTTTGGAAAAAGATGCAAACATGTATGGCAAAGAGCTGATTAGTTTTTGAGCGATAGTGAACAAAGTGGTGGGGGGTGTCCCATACACCTGTTTTTTTTTAAAGCTCAATAACATCTGTACCTGATAATCGAATTGGGTGAAACTTGGTACATGAGCATTTAGTACAGTTTACAACAGTTCTACATCCCAACTTCCGGTTTTTCACTTCCGGTAAAATTTTTTTTGTAGATTTTTGAAGTTTTTTCAGTGTCTTTATGCACAATACAGCCTACAATAATGAAGTGATTATGAAGAAACTTATGGAAAAGGGTTCAATTAGTGTGAGAAGATAATTATCATCTTTCGGGACACATTGATCAAAGTGGCGGGGGGTCTACCATACAACTGCTGACTTTTCACACTTTGTTTTTAAAGTTTGTTGGGAGCATACAGATTTCATTCATTAATCAATTTTAATGGCACTTTGAAAAAAGATGAAGACTTTAATGACAAAGAATGGACTAGTTTTTGGACAATATTGGGATAAGTGGTGGGTTCCTCCCCAACACCTGTTTATTGTTTCAATGTTTGTTGGAAGCATACAACATTCGTTCGTTAAGTAATTTTGATTACACTTTGCAAAAAGATGCAAATATGTATGGCAACTACTGATTAGTTTTTTTAGCGATAGTGAACAAAGTGGTAGGGGGTCCTCCAAGCACCTGTTATTTTGGAAGCTCAATAACTTCTGTATCTGATAATCGAATTGGATAAAATTTGGTACATACACATTTAGTACGGTTTACAACAGTTCTGCATCCTAACTTCCGGTTTGTCACTTCCGATAAAAATTTTTTTTACTTTCTTTCGTACAACAGAATTTATGTTTGTTGGGATACTACTGCCTGCTTTAATATTTTGTTATTAGAACTACGAAGTCCATAATATTGGTTAACTTTTAATTAAAATATTTTATGGATATTAGCTCATTATATATCCAGAACACTATGTTTCCAGAGCTGTGGTGAAGTCAGCCTACGCATCAGCGTCGCAATATTTTTTTCTTGGTTTAGATTTAGTTTGAATATTTTGAATTTTGTCTCTTATTTTTTTCCTCATTCTCTTTCCATACGGTTTCCTTTGATTCACTATAGCCCCCACTCCCAAAATGATCCTGGGCAATAGCAGTGATGTGCTGACAGAAAATAGATGGACTAAACGCGGTTATAATTATTCCGAGGGGTCATGCGTTCCACAAATCTTGCCTTATGAAGGAACCCTCTCCGTACCTGGGGGACCTGTAAAGTCCCAATCTCAAACCAACATTTTGATATCATTTCATTTCATTTAAATATTTTGTTAAATAGTAACCCAATTTTAAATAAACTTTAATTGTTGTTTATAAGGCCGTGTAGTCTGAGTTGCTCGGAGACTCTTGAGTAGTTTTTGGTAAAGTTTATAATTTGTTTGACAAAAACTTTGGCTGAGAGCTTCCGAAAATTTGAGAGAGACTCAGAAACTGGTTATAACTCCAGTCTATATCCACGTTTCTACTAACCAGCTACTGAATTCTCTCAACTAAAACATAAATAAAACTAATATCACAGGATGAGTAAAACTAAAAAAATTAAAACAAATTATGTTTCTGGAGGCAGAACACAAGCTCCAGCTCTCTACATCCTTACCAGCACTATCATAAACATTTCCAAATATAAAAAGATTTAATAAATTAAATTGCAAAAACAAAATATATCAAAATATCAAATATAAGAAATATAAAGATTCATTTATTATATTTGCAAAAAAAATATCAAAATATCCAATATAAAAACTCAAAATATCAAGAAAAAGATATTTAAAATAATATATGCAACGGTTGGCTGCTATATATTTCTAGTACCTGTTTCGGCGCCAAGTAAAACAATAGCACTTTTTATAAAAACAAATGGGAGTCTTGCCTGGGAATAAATTCGAAAAAAGGAAAAACATTATATTTAACAATTTATCAAATCTAACAATTTAACAGTTTTATCAAACAATAATAATAATTAATAATTAAATTTAATAATTATTTAATAATTAAACATTAACAATTTAACTCCAAAAAAAAAGATTCACAAATAAATTACATAAATCAAATCAAAAAATTATATAAAATTGATTAAACAAAGCTTACATTAAAATTAGGTGATGGATGATCCATAAAAAAGTATTCTTTGAACAACATCCCAAACTTTGAGATTGTAATCCCATTTGTAATCCCTCTCATATTGAAACACACAGCATCATTTCTTCATTCAACTGTCTGGGTAAAATAATATTAACATGTATTGTTCTTCTTGAACACCGATCGAAGACAAAACGCTGACAATTCAATTTCCTTTTTTTTTAACAAAAACTATTGATCTTATTTAACATTCGACCTATCACAGCCAATATTTTGAGTACAACCAGTTGCACATTTTTACCTTGATATTTCCTTTCACATTCCAATAGGACATCTTCAACATCATCATGTAAACGACTTAAGGCTACAGCCGTGGTACAGATTATCTCGTAATTCTTTTCATTATTCTGATCTACCATACTTGTACATTTACTGCATTTATTACAATATCATTTTTAAGCTCCTCAAATTAAAATTTTATCAAAATATTTACAAAGAAAATAAATAACTCCATGGATTCAATTTTTTTTAATGTGTATTTGTATTGAAATAAACATACAAATAATTTGGAGTTTTCTTTTATTGAATCTATAAACAATTATTTTATTATTTAAATTGTTTGATGATAGTTTATTATTTTTGATTTTAAATTTACACAATTCAATTCCTCGGACCAAATGAACGAGTATATAAAGTCAAATTCCCCTGCTTCTTTCTGTTTTATCATCCTTTTTATCTTACACAATTTAAAAGTTTTCCTTCCAAATTTCAATTTCCATATATCATTAGCCAAATAATGGGATCACTCTATTGCCCGCTGAATTCACTTGAACGATGATGCAATAATAAGTCGAACGCACAATTATAAAAAACGACGGATGGAAGAAATTGCTAGCTTATTGTACACTTGTTCGAAGTATATCACAATATAATAAATTTTAATTAAATGCACTGAATGTTTATACACCAAAAAAAATAAAAAATAAAAAATCAAATGTTTGTTTACAAAAAATTTTATTTGATATTATTTATTTTACAATGTTATATAAAGAGCAATAAATGTTTTTTTTAAATCAAATTTATTTTAAAATAAAAGAAAAAAACAAGGTCTTTAAATGTTTCAATAAATTTTAAACAATTTTAAAAATTTAAATAATTAGTCTTTTAATATTATACAAAATAATTTTTCACTTTCATCTACCAATTATATCGCGAAGCTCTTCAAAGGGAGAGCGAATTTTTATATATATTTCCCAAAAAAAGGATAAATTAAAAACCGCAGTTTTTATTGTAATGCATTTGCGGTATTAATCTTAACTATGTTATACTTAATAGTCCAGACATAAACCAATTAAAACGATCAAATACCGTACGTACGGATCGGCAAATATTTACATTGGAATAATTTTTTTTTTTTTTTTTAATAAAATGTGTTGTGTAATAGGGTTTAGAATATGTGTCACAACAACACATAAATACCTTTTAAGACCTAGGACAACTGGCGTTCTAAGGTGTAGATTAATGCTTTTTTTAAACATCTGTGGGTTGAAGCCACCTGAGACTAAGTGTTCCGGCAAACTATTCCATTTGTACGCATTTCGGACAAAGAAGTCTCTCTGCGATCTGCCAGTATGATTGTAAACATAAACAATTGTAAACATAAACATAATTGTAAACATAAACAATAGTGACGTAAATTTGTTAATCAGAGGTGACGTTTTTTTGTATTCATTGTTAATTTGTGAGTTTTGTAAGCTTAAATATTAATTGGTAACTATAAGTTGACTCTATTAATGCAATGTGTAATATTTACATTTGTTTTATTCTTAAAGAACATAACAGCCGCGCGCCGTCACCACGTGTTGATGCTCTGGATGCAAACACAGGTGAGTTACTACTCTGGATATGTGGGTCGATTTACATGAAAAATTAAATTTTTTCGAATAAATGCTTGCCTGGTTGCCAGGCTAAAAAAACTTTTTTTCTAGCTATTGGAGATTTTTGAGGTTATGTCAAAACCCTAACGTGCTCACCTTGAATTCAAACTCAGGCACCCTAAAAACATATGGTTTGCCTACTCAGTATACCGTAGTTGTAGCTATTTTATGGGACTATAAGGTTAGGGGTTCATGAGGTTATTAGGTCAAGGATTTAAAGGGGTTCAAGTTTATAACATAAGTAAATCAATCGATGTAATGTGTTTCCGGGTTTTCGGATTTAAATCGTTTAGGATTATCGAGTTTAATGGTTGTAGTGGATTTGGGGTCTTTTGAAGTTAAATAAAAACCCTGACGTGCTAGGGTCAAACCGAGGTCGAAATCAGATTCAGTGACCCCTAAAAAGTATGGTATATATAGTCTTCCCGCCAGACTGTAATTTGTTTTTGAAGCGCTTTTAGGGGGTCATAAAATTATGGGGTAGTGAGGTTATAGTGATGGATGTTTAAAGGTTTACAGGGTTATACATTTAGTTAACAAATCAATGTGCTACCAGGTGTTAGGTTTATCGTTTGGAATTGTTTCAGTGGCTTTTGGAGTGTGTTGCGTTCCTATAAAGTATGTCCTGTTTAACCTTTGTCAAACAGTCGGTAATTCATTGAATTTTTTGGTAAATATTTCGATTTTTTATACCAAACTCGTTTACTTAAAGAAACTTTTGTTTTACTATCTCCTCTTCTATAACAATTTATGTAGTTTTGTTTAGATGCAAATTAGGTCTCCTCATCTATGTGTACCAAATGTAGTCAAAAATCAAATACTTGCAAATTCAGTACGCGTAATAGGCACAAACTTGTGAGAAAATCGATTATGTAAAAATTCAAACGGACACCAAATTCTCACTATAAGAGTTCCGTTTTGAAAGTAAGGCACCCTAAAAATGTAGAACGTGTTGCTAACAAACCAGAATCCATTCAATGAATTTTGAGAATAATAAAACGATAAAATTAATCTGTCCAATGAATAAAGATTCTCCTTTCTATACATTTTAAATCATGTTTTTACTCAGCTTTTTTATAAAAATAACCAGAATAACTAAATACAATACAAAAAACTATTTTTCTATACTTACCGGAAAAGACGATTTGCTTTCCACAAAAAACTATTTTTATCTTTTCTATAAGTTCTATGAAATTCATCTCATCGATTAAACATGAAGCAGTTTGCTAGTGTTGTAAAATTTATATTTAGTACAAAGTTTTCAGTAATTCAACTTATTATTCATCTTCTTCCTCCATCCATCTATCTTACCAGTATTTTTTATTATGTAAGCAATGAATAAGAAGTTTTTATTGTGTTTAAATAAAATTTTTTAGTACGTTAACTACTCTAACAGTTGTTAAATTGATTTTATGAGATAATGTTTAATCAAACTGATAGTTTACAGTTATTTTATGAGATCGTGTTCCCGTGTTTCAAAAAAATAAATACTTTCAGAATTATTTGATTTCACATTCAATCATCAACATCATAACAATTCGTTAAAGTTAAATGGTTTCCTGACCGAAATCGTTAAATGAAAACATTTTATCATTTGTTCTTTTTAAAAGTTTTATTTTTCGAATAAAAAGGAAAAATAGATTTCTCTTAAGCTGTTGTCGTATTGATGATGATGATGATGATGATAGAAAAATGAAAATGGAATGTAAAAAAAATGTTTTTGAAAGAGTTGGAAAATACGAACAAATTTATTCTGTACAACTATTTTTTGTGTGTTGAAGTTGTTACTACTTTTGTGCTATACGTTATCTGCTAGTTTCATTTTTTTTTGCTGTTGTTATGCAAGTCAATTTAACATTTTGACAGCTTAAATTTTTGTTCAAGCTTTTTTTTTTGAATATATAAATATTTTATTGCTTTTTCTTACGTTAAGTTTTTAGCTTGTTTTTTTGTTGTTTTGAATAGTTTTTAGTATACCAATATTTTAATAAGGGTGGGGTAAGGGATATCGATACAGTTCAAAGAATGTTCATTTTGAATTATTTATGTGGTTCGACTTACAAAAAGTAAAAGTGTCTTTTTACTCATCAAAAACTTCTAGTAGATTCCCTTTTTCGATATGACTAAATGAAATCGTAATAAAAATAAATTACCAGTCCAACATCAGCATTTATTACGTTTGTATTTACTGATTCTATTATTCTTTCATCATGAATTAGCCAAACGTATAATAACAATAAACTAATGATGAGAATGAAAACAAAAATAAAAGAATAACAAAATAAAAATAAATGAATCTCGAATAAAAATCGAAAAAGTCTAGAGTTAAGATAAAGGCCTGAGGTGGTAATAAAACTAGAAAAGAAAAACACAAAAAAATTGAGAAGAAAACAAAAAAGGTAACTGGAAATGTAATGATCATCATAAGGTTGGTTTTATGATTTTTCTTACAGTTTGTTTTTCTTTTTTGTTTATTTATTTTCTTTAGATTTTTATTTTTGCTTTGGTTTATATTTTATTACAATTCATTTCACTTTATATTCTTCTTAGTTTTTGTTTGTTTTTAATTCATTTAACATTCCGAATAGAGCATACCAAAGTATTTTGTTTGGGGGTTAACTGTTCTTGTTTTCTGGTCTTAAAATCCAATAACACGTACAATGTTATCTAGCGGTTTTTTATGAAAATAAATTTGAATTGTTTAATAATGGATATGAAATGAAAATTTGTAATTCTTTTAAGTGAACCGAACAATAAAAAACAATGTAAGATTAGTTTTGTTTTGACGGTTTCCAATTTTTGAAATGGATTCAAAAATGGCACTGAAGAATAGGTTCGAATCCATCTGAAACACGTAAATGAGAAATGGAGTTTTCATCTGAAACATAACCAATGATACCTTCGAAATAATTCAATAAAAATTATTAACAAATTCTTATTGTTATGAAAAATAAAATGTTAAAATCGGTTTTTAATCATTGTAACACCCACGTAATGAGTTTTTAGTACGACCATCGTATTCTACGTTCATTTTCTATAAAAAACGTTTATTTAATTAATGGAGAAACGATTTTTACTACAAAAAATAAATTAATTTATCGAGTGAGGGACGACAAAAAATTTTATAAATTGTTGTCGTCCTGCGTTAAGCATGCTATAGACCATACAATCAATTTGTCAATCAATCGAAAACGAAAATAAACGAAATAAAATTTAGAGTAAAAATCCCCTAAATTTTATTTCATTTATTTTCGTTTTCAATTGATTGACAAATTGACTGTAGGTCTGTAGCATGCTTTAGAAAAATTAATTTATTTGTAACAGTAAAACTCATTTCTCCATTATTTAAGTATGCGTTTTTTATAGAAAATTGAACGTAGAATACAATGGGACAATGATAAAAAATTTTAACATTTGATTTGTTCATAACAGTAGGAATGTGTTAATAAATTTTATCGATTATATTTTATTTTTAAAATTCCATTTTTTATCTTTAAAATAAAACAAAACAAAAGTTTTTATCTTTAATAAAACCCAAGTTATGCGTATCGTTTAGCTTTAAAATTTAGATCCGTGTGGGGTGTGAAGAATAGACAAGCTCCTCGCGCTACACCGTGGATTACACAAAAAATCTTTTCAAATTCGGAAGTCAAATATTTCATATCGAACTCATGGGTGTGATACAAAAAAATAAACATGAACCAAAATCACTATAACAACACCATAAACAAAAAATATTGAACCCTCAGTCCGTATTTTGCAATTGAACATTGAAGGCATTAGCAAATCAAAAACAATATATATGCTGGTGACTTCAAAAGTCATCACACTCAGTGGTCCTACTCAAATAACAATCCCAATGATATACAACTGATTGACTGGGCCGATGGTAACAACATATTCCTGGTATATGATGCGAAGACATGAAAACCTTTAGATCTGCTAGGTGGCGAGGTGATTTCAATCCCGACCTCTGTTTTTCCACAAAAAACGAACAACACAACCCTATTAAAATATCTAGGGCTGTCTTACAAGGTTTTCCACGCTCTCAACATCGTCCAGTAATTCTTGAGGTAGGTATCCATATCCCACTCGTTAACTCTACTCCTCAACCTAGATGGAATTTTAGCAAAGGTGGCAATGATAAATATGGGTTGCAGCTAAATGAAGTGATTCGCTGGATCCAACCCATTTCTAAAAAATACGATAGGTTAGCTGGAGCCATCATTTAAACTGCTAAGAAATGCATCCCAAGAGGCTTCCGTGAAAAATAAATTCCTGATTGCAGTAGAGAAACCGATATCTTATATGTGGAGTACCTTAGTAGTGTCGAGACAGACGTGGCTTACTATACTATACTAACTGCTACTACTACTTACTATACTAACTGGACGCCGCGAGGAAACAAAAGTGGATTAACGCTGTTGAAAACATTGATTTTGCCCATTCAAGGAGAAAGCATGGAGTCTACTTCAGAACCTGTATTGCTCAAACTCAATTACTCGTGCTAGCATTTAAATAAATCCAAAGGACATTTCTAACTATATGGTAAACATGCCTCTTTCTTCTATTAATCGCCTGCATAAGAGAACCATTAAACATAAATTAAGAGAAATGAAACGCAATTGCTAGTCTCAATTGAAGTATGCGAACTCTTTTAGTAGCGAAGGACTGGTTTTAGCTCTGTCTCAAACAAAAAACGAAAAAGCAGGTGGCTACAATGGTTTTTTCCAGAATTTTTTAGAAATGCTGGAAAAAATGTAAAACAATGGCTAACTAGATTTTTCTCGAATATCCTAGTAACCGGCAATCTTCCAAAACATTTTAAGACCACGAAAGTGACAGCGATACTTATACCAGGTAAACCATTTAATAAACCAGAAAGCTATCGCCCAATCGTTCTTTTAAGCACCTGCTGTAAATTGCTAGAACAACTCATATACAACCGTATCGCACCCATTTTGAATGACCAGATTCCAGTCGAACAAGCTGGTTTCCGTCCCAATCGCAGTTGCACTGACTAACTGCTCGCTCTAACATCCTATATCGAAGCTGGGTATCAAAAACAATTAAAAACAGGTGCAGTCTCTCTGCAGCATATGACACGGTCTGGGGAATTAAAATTATATATAAGCTGTTCAATGCAATACCTTGTAACACCATCTCACGTTTAATTAACAACTTGCTTCGTAATCGAGTATGTAAACTACATTTAAACAATTCCTGTGGTAGGTTCAAAATGCTCAACAAAGGTTTGCCAGAGGGTTCCGTCTCGGCACCATGACTTTTTAACTTGTACCTTGACATTCCTGAAACAACATCGAAGAAATTTGGTTACGCCGATGATTGGAATCTGGCCGCTCAAAACAAAGACATGAGAGTCTTGGGAAATTTGCTTTCAACTGAGTTGGTAATAATAAATAACTATTTTCAAACGTGGAGCTTATTTCCTAATCTAAGTAAACCAGGAGTTCATGCATAGAACTCTTTCATTTAAACTCCACCTAGAGAATACTTAAAAAAATTAAAACGATAAACAATATTCTTCACAAACTGGCAGGCTCAACATGGGGTGCTACTCAAGCTACCCTCCACATATCTGCTCTAAGTCTGGTGTACTCAGTGACTGAGTACGGAGCACTAGTAGGGTTGAATAGCATCACATACTCAAAAATTGACTCCCAGCTCCATGCCACGATGCGTTCTATAAGTGGTACTAACAGGTCCGCTCCTTAACCTTGGCTTCCTGTGTTAAGCAATACCACTCCACCTGCATTCAGACGCTCACATGCGCTCATGCGTGAACATAAAAACGTAACCAACAACATCACGGTACCATTGCATGAACAATACGGTGACCATAAAACTGCCAGCTGGCAACTGATTTTAATATCTTGTATGCCTGGGATACCTCCTGGTACCATTACAACACATCTTTCTATAGCTCACCCGACTTCTTCCTATCTCGGTTTTGGCCTGCCACGTCATACCTGGACTACACTAAACCGAATAAGAATTGATCATGGACGTTGTGCTGACTCTTTCTACAAGTGGGGAATTTCAAAGTCCCCTGAATGTGACTGCGGAGCTCCACAACAAACCGTAAAACACATTACAACTGTGTATCCAATTCAACGTTACAATGAAGACATCTTAAACATCCATTTAGAGACCCCCGACCCCCCATTTAAAATGCTACTGCACGATACACTACTCAAAAAGCATACAAACTCTTCATACAGTTCCACAAATTTTCACTTCAACCTCAACTGATCAAAACAAATCTCGCTCCTCATGTCTAACTACATTTTTAAAAACCTACTGCTCAATCAATTTTAAAACAAAAGAATTATTACCCAAAAAAAGCTTTAATTCTTTTTATTCTTCCATAATTATGGAAAAATGAATGTAAAATCAAAAGAATATGAGAAGGTGTTCTGTGTTTTTTTACAAACAAGTGGGTTGAGAAGTCTTTGAAAATGTATACATGCACTTTCAAATAACACTTTATTATATTTCTATAGGTAAAGAGAACGGGAAATGAAACTACGACTGACAGAGAATATATTGCCCATTACATTCGTTCTGAGAATCATAAAAAAATAAGAAACAAAATAGCAGCCTGGCTCCATCCCAAACCCTGAGATAAAGATTCTCAGGCTCTACTTGCTGAGCTAGCCTGGCCAAACAAAAAATTGAAAGCCGAAGACTGAATAAAAGTGGGAGATACAATATATAAATACTTATATATATAAAGAAAATGCGAAAGAGTTTTCGGACAATATAAAATGAAAGGAGGAATACAAGGAACCTACTGACGCACGTCTTTGAAATGATATATCTCGCATCGTCGGAAAATCACGTCCTCCAGTTCGTATATGATGCGTTACCAACTAACCTGATAACTTTGGTTTTTACACATTTGGGAGCTAATTTGGCACTTGGCTGCTTTCCAACGTCACTTAAAACAAAGTTTCAAATTAATGTCACCAGGAACAAAAACACGTTTCAAGACACGCAAATTGTAACGAGCCGCATTTTGCACAAAAGTCTCAACGGCTAGTTTTTGAGTCGTAAACGAACTTTAAATAAATGATCTGAACGATCAAGGATCTCCTCGTCCAGACAAATCAAGCGCCGGAGCAAAGAGTAGGACGTACCATGAGTGATCATTGTTGGAGTTAACTAACTCTGAAACTACTGCTTCATGATTTTGGTTGATTTGATTATAAAAAAAATACAAATTTGCTTCAAACAAATTATTTTTAATTTATTTAATTCAATTTTAGTGATAATTTTTTTTTGCTGTCAGATATTTTATTTTTCATTCATACAAACTATGGTATTTAAACAGTAGGCTTTGTTTTTACTGTCGGCAATTCTTCTTGTCGTCGATAATTTTGCTTTGTCGTTATGAAAATTCTTTGTTGTCATTTCTTCTTCTAACAAAATGAAATATAATTTTATCTTAGTAGGCGCATAAATGCTATAAATTTGTAATTTATGTTTGACAAATAAACATAAACAAGCAATCATTTATGAATGAAAACGGACATTTTTATTATTTGCAATTTTACATAATTTTTTATAAGCTGAATAATTTGTAGAAAAAACTTTATTTAGAAACTAATAATTATTATCTTTTAAATAAAACTATAATTTAAAAAAAATTATCTCATTAAATACCACTCTTCATTGAAATTTTTGTCTAAAATTTTTCAATTTTACTCATTAAATTATTTTTAAGCAACACTGCTCAATCAAACCACTACTTAAACCACTCGTCCTTCGGACTCGTGGTTTATTGTGCGCTTTGATTCGCAGTGTTGCTAAATAATTTAATTCGTAAAATCAAAAAATTTTCGAAAAAATTTCAATGACTCGTGGTATTACAACCGAAAATTTTTTACCTCAGTTTTATTTTAATTTAAACCAACGAAATTCTCTAAAATGAAATGACGTAATTAAATTTCACCAATAACATTTGAATTATACTTATAACAAATGTTTATACGTCTGGCCTACTGGGATATTAAAAATTATCAGTTGTAATTTCCCAAGGGCGGTGATAATTCGAAATAATATTTGCCAAAAATTTCGAAAGCAAGTATATTGATAAAAGCACGAGGCCGAGGGCTATTATCAATACCACTTGCTTAAGGAATTTTCCAAAAAATTATGAGAATTTATCAACGAATGAGGGGAAATCGTTTGGAAAATTTTTTGCAGTTTTTCATTTCTTTACATATTTTTTATGAATTATACGTTGGTCTACTGTGATATCAGTTAATTATTTTAAAATTAGAATAATAATTTTTAATATCCCTGTAGGCCAGACATATAAATATTTGTTATTAGTGTAATTCAAATTTTATTGGTAAAATTGAATATTGTTATTACATTTTAGAGAATTTTTTAGAGAATTGGTTTAAATTAAAATAAAACTAAGGCAAAAAATTTTCAATCTTATTTTGAAATAATTAACTGATATCACAGTAGGCCGTATAATTCATAAAAAATATAAAAATACAGTAAAACTCGTTTATAAAGTACGGTCAAGGGACCGACGTAAGCGTACGTTATACACCATGGTACGTTATATCCAGAAAAATTAAAAAATCATAAGCAAATTTGCCTGGTATGCTCAATATATCATTGTATTTCATATTAAATTATTTACTACATGTTAATTGATATAAAAGCGATCACAAAAAAATAGCAACATACAGTTTAAAAACAATTCATTATCATAAAATAATTATGTTAAAGCTAATCACACCGATGCTACATAAACATATGTATGTTAATATTTTCGAATGAGAATGTTTGAATATGTGGCTACTCAGATTAAGCTTCGATGAACAATTTTTTACTGAAAAATAATCAGTAATTTTCTGTTGTTTAAGGCAAAGTTGAATAATATTTTCTACTTTAATTACAATTTGGTCGTCAATTTGAATTTGATCAAATCCGGGCTGCAAACCTGATCAGCAAGCGCGTAGCGTACGGATTTAACCCCGCAGTTGTGTAGTTTATTCAAAACTTTCTGAACGAATAAAGCCCGCCCGGAAAGACGCTGCCATAAATTTAACTTCGGTCGAAGTATACGATCGTAGTTATCCCAGGTTTTTTGAGACATTAGCTTATGATAGTTGCTTTAACTTTTTATCACGACTTCGAAATAAAATGAACGACATCTAAAGCCGGGCAATCACATACAACAGAAACAGAAACAGAATTTCATACAAATTTGACAGAAAAAAATTCTGTTTCTGTAAAATTTGTATGAAAATCTGTTTTTGCTTCTGTTGTATGTGGCTTCAAGCCTTATGAGTGTTTTCGCTCTATCTTTAAAGTTCAATACATTAGAGTTTACAAAATCCTAAATTTGAACTTTATAGTGTAGACTGTAGAGCAATATTTTTCAGAGGAACATTTTAAGAGTTCATTATATTGATCCATTTTTAACGGCTTCCTCTACTTTGTGAAATTTAACACATCTAATTTTTTTACGTTTCAATGAACAAACAAACTGCTTCAATTTCTAACCGATTGCGCACAATCGAAGAAATTTTTCTACAATCCAAACATTACCCTAACTTGAGAAAGACTTCTTTTGATCGACTTCCACCAAATATTTTAATTTATTGGCCAAAGTGATCACTTGCATTTTAATTTGATTTGGGGCCGTATCGCTCCTTTAGCATTTTCATAAAACATGAATGAAAGCATTAAAGAATTCGAACTGATAAATTAGCAAATATTTTCTCATCACTTTCTTGCGAATTAACCCACAACAAATTAATGAAAGGAAGCAGAAGCATTTCGTAGAAAAATAATAAATATCGTAAAGCATCGAATACTTACGACTTTTAAAATTTTTATGTTTATTTTGTATTTTTATTTTCTATTCGTACTTTATAAACTGGGCAAATTACATAGAAAAATAGTTCACGGGACTAAACTTGTGTACGTTATAACCTTATAAGCCGAGGTACCTTATAAGAAGTATAATTTGTTCGTAAAATTTTTATAGATGTAAGAAAAAAATTTGCTGTACTCTATAGACCAAGTGTACTTTATATATGGTGTACGCTAAAAGCGAGTTTTACTGTAAATGCAAAATTGCAAAAAATTTTCTAAACGAATTCCCTCGTTCGTTGATAAATTCTCATAATTTTTTGAAAAATTCCTCAAGCAAGTGGTGTTGATAAAAGCCCTCGGCCTACGGCCTCGTGCTTTTATCAATATACTTGCTTTCGAAGTTTTTGGCAAAAAATTATTTCGAATTATCACCGCCCTTAGGAAATTACAACTGAAAATTTTTAGTGAAAGAAAATATTACAATTACAAAAATAAAAACTATTTACAATTTGTGATAGAGTTGTACATTTTTAATTATAACAGTTGATGCGTTCAGTTGCAAACATTTCTTCTACATTGAAGGAATATGTTATTACTTCAACATTAATCATCGGCAGGCAGCTTGCACAATGCTGATATGCAACGATTGAAAACACCATCCTTGGCTCGCACATCCACAACTTCAACTACATCATCCAATTTAATAATTCTTACTAGTCCCTATCTGGTAGTTGTCAAATTTTTATCCTTGAGCCATACAAACTCATTTTCCTTGAAGTAGGTGGTTTTGGTTTGCCATTTTGGACGCTGTTGCGACGTTGTTATTTTCCAGATCGACTGAATTAAATGTTGAACATATTGCAATCTTGAAAGTTGCCCAATATTTATGGTGCTTAAATCAGGCTCAGAAATTGAAGTAAGTGGTCTAGCTATTAAACACCGAGAATATGTTAGTGCTTGCATATCATAAATCTCATTAGAAATTTAACAAAAAGGTCTTGAATTTGAAATTGATTCAATTTGATAAAGAAGTGTTTGTCATTCCTTCAAAATTCAAGACAGTTTCACCATTAACCCTATGTTGATGTGTTTTTTATTGAGTTGACCCTGGCCTTTCAAAGTCTACCAAAATGTGGTGAATATGGAGGCTGAAACTTCTCATTGATTTCATCGTTGGATACCATTTTGAAAACATTCTTATTGTGTGTTTGGGACTTTAAAAGTTCATATAATTTGTGTTGTTCTCAGTTAGCCCCTATAGAGTCTCTTTAGGGGCTAACTGAGAACAACACAAATAATAGAGTTAGAGCCATTTTCACTATAGATTGTGTGCTGTTTTCCTCTTCAAGCGTTTCCCCTTGAAAGCGGCCAAAAATGGTTCCGTAGTGAGATAACTCACTAGTTCAATGTGCAAATTCTTTGGTGTGTAACAAACGAACATTGAAATACATGCTTTAAACCACTTTGAGTGTTTTCCTCCCATAAGCTTAATTGCAATGGGACTCGTATAGTCTACACCTGTATGTTCAAATGGATTAGTTGATGAATTTATTCTTGAATGAGGTATTGATCCCATTAGTTGAGAGCTGTATTTTGCCCTTTACTGAAAACATGGTTTACAGTTATTTATAAATCGACGTATAACATCTCTATTTTCAATGATCCAATATCTTTCACGTTTGTTTTTGGAGGATATTTAGTTATTTTTCTGTATCGAATTGTATTCTTCTGCAAAATGTTCTTACGGTTCAATCTTGTAGCATATGAGTTATATTTGCTGTAACTTATTGTTGGTCAAGGGACCATCGTTTCTATCACATTTCTCGAATAAGCTATTAGATATGTATTTTCGACACCAGGTCAAAATTTGGGTTATCTTGATTCCATGTAAATTTTGGTCGATCTAATAGAAAAGTTGAAGGTGAAGTTGAAGTTCGATTAGCGAAGGTGAAGGTAAAGTTCAATGTTGATTAGCATATGTTGATGTGTAAGATGAATTTTGTTCTGACGATACGATAATATTATCAGATTTAAATTCAAATAAAGGCCAATTAGGTGGAGAATGTTTGCAAAAATTCAGGCTCAAGCCAGCATAAAGGGGATGATACTAATTTGCTGGGTAAAACACCCCTGGAAACCGCATAAGTAGGACTGTCGTTCAATCGTACATGTCACTAACAGCTATGTGGTATATTTGACAATAATTCTGAAATACGGTTTGCAACACATTTTTTTCATTTGCAGAAAAATGACGGAACTCTTTCCTTAGTATGTTCCATCTCTTGACAGTTTCTGGAGGTACGTGCTTATTCCAATTTATTTTCAATAGCCAAAGATCTTGTAGTAAAATGTTCACTAATATTGTTGACGAAGAAAGTCACCCCAATGGATCACAACACCTTAGATATGTCTGATAAGATGTTATGTTAAGATGCAATCTCACAACCTGAGGGTATTGTGGTGGGTGTACACCTTATGATCGTTCTCTATATCGTGAGTAAACGACATTTGTACACTACCTTGATCTGACTGCGTATTTATTACCTTTTCACTTTAAACTTTTGTTGACTAACTTTAACACTGCCCGTCTATACGTCCGTTAGTCCAGAACTGTCCGGCTTTTCAATGATACAGTTTGCCGAAACAACTTTGCACCAAGGAAAGAACCGTTAGACCCGTTTGACGTGCGTCAACTGAGGTCGTCGGGAGGATCAGAGAAAGTAAAACACTATTTAAATTCAAACTGATTCTGATTTTTATTTGTTCGAAAACTTTCTTTTATACAATTTTTGGATTTGCATTTTCATTTTCCTAATCCCCACTTAAATCAATCAATATATTTATTTCAAATTAATTATGCTAGAAAATGCAATTCTAGCAAAATGTACATATAATATATATGTCAATTTAATTACTTATTATTTTCCCCTTAATAAAATCTGTGTCATCATAATTATTTACCTTTTGTTTTATTTAAAATTATTTAAAATTAGTTTAAATGTTTTGAAACATAATATATGATGACACACTTTGAGTAATGTATAATTCATAAAGTTCATAAAACTTTGCTTACTTATAATTGTAAACATATGAAATGTTGTTTACTAAATTATTATTATTTTGTTTTGATAAAAAGAAATTACGTCACGGGAATTCCTTTATAACTTATTATATGTGTTTTGATTTGGATAGGTAGATGTAGTAGTATCTCTACACTTCCCTTCCTTTTTTAACAAAAATTTGTTTTTAAAGGTAAGAAAACAAATTTTTGCGTAATTTATGAAATAAATTTCGATTTTAAAAATATTGTAACGACTCTTCGTTGGTTCTTTTAGATTATTGAGCAAATACGACAGTAAAAAGACAGATCTTTAGTTAACAGAATCTCAAACTTTATTTGTCATCAAATTACAGCAGCTTCCGTTTTTCCTTACAATAAATTCCAGGGTCTCCAATTTATGTACCATAAACTTCACCGCTTTTCCACAATTTGAATCAAAAATGTTCGGAATCGTAAAATCTGTATTTACTATTCCCCTAAGTTCAGATTCTTTTACTATTAGTACCCAGGCTCAAGTACAACCGATTATTCCTTAAACTTGCGAATATTTATAAACACTTTCAATTGCAAAAGTAAAACTGACTATCTGATATTTTTGTTTGCTTATGTATATCGAAAAATAAATAAATCGAAACTTCTATAATCCACTAGAAATCAATACTACGTAGTCTGTACATTTTGAATAGGCCACACCTGTTTTCATTCAAACTTGCATTTGTATTAGCGAACTCAAATTTAATTTATGCAAAATGTATTAGGTAACTCCTTTTAATTCATTAATGTAAACATTTGTATAACAAATTTAATTTACATTAATTTATGCAATACAATTTGCAATACAAGTAAAAGATTGAAAAAGGAGTTAACGTTTAATTCATGAATGAGTAAATAAAATTAACCCATTCTGGACGAAGTTTATTACATTGCCCTCCATTTAGTTTTGTTCGTCCCGAACAATATCAGATATCGCATTGGTGCTGTTACCTTGGTACGGTGCCAACCTTTGCAGATGTATCACTTTCATCTTGGTACGGGGTCCCTTTTGTATGCGGTAGATGACATCATTAATTCGTTTGATTATTTTATATGGGCCTTCCCAATCTGGCTGCAGCTTGGGTGATCTTCCCTTAGTTCTTCTGGGGTTGTATAGCCATACCAATTCTCCTTCTTGAAAACCGCCACTATTTGCATTTATGTCATACCTGGTTTTCATTTTGTCACTGGCAATCTTAATGTGGTCTCGAACCTGCTGATGGATTTTATTCATCTTCTCCCTTAGTTGTCCCACATAATCTGTTTTCGTGGATACCAGACCTCCTGGGATGCCAAACTCGATGTCACTAGGAAGATGTAGTTCTCTTCCGAACATGATATTCGCTGGCGTTTCATTTGTCGTATCGTGCACTGCGCTACGATAGGCCATCAAGAATAACGGAAGATCCTTGTCCCAATTTCTTTGGTTGGCTTCTACTACCTTTGACAAATGTTCTTCCATGGTTCGGTTGAATCGTTCTACCATGCCATCTGACTGCGGGTTCATAGGTGTAGTTCGTGTTTTTCTAATGCCGAGTGTTCTGCACAGCTCTTCCATCAGTTGAGATTCGAAATTCCTTCCCTGGTCGGTATGCAATTCGAGCGGTGTTCCATATCTGCAAACCCATTCATTGACTAATGTTTCCGCGACCGTAACTGCTTCCTGGTTCGGTATTGCATAAGCTTCCGGCCATTTTGTAAAGTAATCAATGACCACCATGATGTATTTGTTACCTTTTGTCGTTTCCGGAAATGGCCCCGCGATGTCTATAGCAATTCTCTCCATTGGGGCACCCACATTGTACTGTTGCATCTCTCCTCGAGTTCTAGTTTTTGGTCCTTTGCTCGCTGCACAAGTATCGCATCGCCGACACCATTGCTCCACGTCGGTACGATACCTTACCCAATAAAACCTCTCCCTTACTTTAGCCAGGGTTTTATTGACTCCCAGGTGTCCTCCAGAAATACTTCCATGCAGCTTTCCCAGTACCTCTTCCACTCGACTTGATGGCAACACCAGTTGTTCTAACACTTTCTTTCCATCAGCAGACTCCCATTTTCTTTTAAGTATCCCGTTGTCCATAAATAGTGAGTCCCATTGCGCCCAGTAGCATTTCACTTCCGTACTTAAAGGTGATACCTCTTTCCACTCTGGCCGCCTTCCCTCGGTTTTCCATTTCAATACTGGAGCCGTAGCTGGATCTTCTAGCTGCTCTCTTTTAATTGCCTCGGTACACCAATCTTCAGGAGTTTGGAACTTGATTTGGTTCACTTTCATTGCCTCATTTCCCTCAGTTCTGCTACATGACTTGCACTCCTCTATACAGGGTCTTCTGGACAGGGCATCGGCGTTACCATGGATCCTCCCCTTGCGGTGTTCAACTTTGAAGTCGTAGTTCTGCAGGATCTCTATCCATCTTGCTGCTTGTCCTTCAGGAAATTTGAATTGTAATAACCATTTTAGAGCAGCATGGTCCGTGCGAATCAGGAATGGTTGTCCACACAAATACTTGTGGAAATGTTTCACAGCCTTGATGATAGCTAGCAACTCCTTCCTCGTGACACAGTAATTCCGCTCCGGCTTTGACAGAACTTTACTGAAGTACGCCACCACTTTCTCATCGTCTCCAACTTTCTGTGACAAAACAGCTCCGGTTCCTACATTGCTTGCGTCTGTGTCCAGAATGAACATCTTTCCGGATTCTGGATAGGCTAGTATAGGAGTGTTGCATAGTTTTTCTTTTAAACGGCAGAATGCCTCATTACATTCGGTTGTCCACAGAAACTTGGTATTTGCCTCTGTCAATTTATGTAGACTCTTGGCGATATTCGCAAAATTCTCCACGAATCTTCGATAATAGGTGCATAAGCCAAGGAAACTGCGTAGCTCATGAACATTGTTCGGTACTGGCCAATTTTTCACAGCATCAATCTTCTCGGGATCGGTTCTGACTCCATGTTCTGTAATGATGTGTCCAAGGTCCACTTCACTTCTTTGTGGAAGAGATTGCACTTTACCGGATTCAACTTCATGTTGGCATTACTTATTCTTCTAAGTACTTCTTCGAGGTTCATTAGATGCTCTTCGAAGTTGCGACCCATTATAATGATGTCATCCAGATAAACTAGGCAGGCCTTCCAGGTTAAACCATGCAACACGCATTCCATTAGACGTTCAAATGTTGCTGGGGCATTGCATAGACCAAACGGCATCACATTGAACTCCCACAACCCATTGCCAGTAGAAAATGCTGTCTTTCGTCGATCTTCTGGATGCATTTCAACTTGCCAGTAGCCACTCTTCAGATCTAATGTGCTGTACCATTTGGCCCCTGATAGTGTATCCAGTGTGTCATCAATTCGTGGCAGTGGATAGCTGTCCTTAATGGTTACCTCATTGAGCCTTCGATAGTCTACACAAAAACGAGCTGACCCATCTTTTTTTCTAACTAGCACCACTGGTGAGCTCCATGGACTCTTAGATGGCCTGATGACTCCATCACTTTTCATTTTGTCCAGCATTCCTTGCACTTCCTCGTGTTTAGCCAGTGGTAGTCTTCTAGGAGACTGTCTGATAGGATGAGCGTTTCCAGTGTTGATCCTATGTCGCACGATGTTTGTTCTTCCAACATCTTCATCTCCAGTAGAGAAAACACTGCTCATCTTCGTTAATACCCTCTTGATTTCTTTGAATTCGGCTGGATTCATTCTTTTACTAAGATCTTGAAGTATTGCTACTAATGCGGGATTGTTTCTCTGCATGAAGACCTTTTGCTCTTCTTCACAGCTGATTATCTCTTTTATGGTGCTGCATTTCGCGATTTCTTCTCCATGATTGATGACCACTCGTTTATTTGAGAAGTTAATCAGTTGCACTAGAACTACTCCCTCTTTTGCTGCAACTAGCGTTCGGCCAATCATAATGTTTCCCCCAAAGTCGTTGTTAGCTGGCTCAATCATCACAGGTGAATTTTGGTCACTTTTATCTAGTAGCTTAGTCCATATGATTTTCTCAGATTTTGCCGGGATCTCAGTTGGTCCATCACTAATAACACGGACCTCAGCATTGTCGTTGGTGGCGTTTAGCACTATTTCTGTGTTTCCATATCTCAGTACGTGGCTTCCCAGATCTAATATAAAATTGTATTCTTTCATGAAGTCAAGCCCAATTATGCAGTCATCTTCTATATCTGCTACAATAAATCGGTGCCTAAATGAATTTCCTCCAAGGTGAACCTCTTGGTCGCTTTCTCCATGAACTAGAACTGTTTCACCCGTAGCTGTTTTTAGGGTGAATCGTCTTGCTGTCTCGATCTGACTATCACAAACCACATCTGGACGCACTATTGATCTCGAAGCACCTGTGTCCAAAGTCAACATGCACAATCTGCTCCCAACGGTTGCCTCTAAGACTAGACTACTATTTTCTCTTTTTACTTGTGATACCACCAATGTAGGGCATTGTAATTGAGGCAGCTTTCGCCCTTCAAAACTGGCACAATCTAGTTTCCCGAATCCGGAACGCGGCCTCTGTCTTCCGGGTGTGGCTCCCATTTACATTCTCTTCGGATGTGCCCCAACTTCCCACAGTTCCAGCATCTTACTCTGCTAGATCTACTTCGTTGATTTCGTTCAGGTTTATCTTCCAAACTTTTGACACGCATGATCACTTCATCAAGCGCTGCTTTTATAGGTTCTTCAATAACTTCCATCTGACGTACTCTATCTGAACCGTACGCTCTTTTTCCAGCTTCCATTTGCAGGGCCAATGCTAAGACTTCAGCAGGTAGCTTCTTTCCGCTTAGATAAAGCTGGTTTCTCATTTGCACATCTCGAAGAGCATTGATGAATGTATCAGCTGCCAGTTCGTCTCGGTGTTCAGCGTTATAATTCGGATATGATAGATTAACCAGTCTCACAATGTCAGCCTCTAATTCTTGCAAGGTTTCGCTGACTCCTTGTTTTCGTGTCTTGAGCTACATGCGATGGAGAGCTTGCATATGACTTTCCCCATATCTTACTTCTAGGGCCTCCATTATCTTGCTGTAATCACGCTCTGTCGCTGATAGTGTCTGCAAAATTTCAGCAGCAGGTCCCTTCAATGCCAATATAAGCGAATTTGCTTTTTGCTGGTGATCAACTCCAGTTGTTGCTATCTCAAATTGCATCTTAAATATCTGATACGATGTAGATCCATCAAATGCGGGTGTTTTCACTCTAGCTGGAGCTGAAGCAGTTGATGGATTGATCATGTTACCTGACTTCACTTGTGCTATTTCTTGGCGGAATTCACTCGAAAGTTGGCGGAATTCGCTCGAAAGTTTGCGTAATTTCTCTTGTTCTTCGGTAACTGTCCGCAGCTCCCTTTCCATGTTGTTGATTTTAACCTCCGCACTGGATATACGTGACTCGATTACTTCACGTAGTTGTTGTTGATCTAATTTTTGTTCCGCTGCCAGTTTTTCTTGTCGGGCTTTTTGTTCTGCTGCCAGTTTCTCTTGTTGGGCCATCATATCAGCAAGTTGTTGTTGTTGGTTGTTTCCTTGTTTGGCCATCATATCAGCAAATTGTTGTTGTTGCTCTACTTTTTGTTCTGCTGCCTGTTTCTCTTGTCGGGCCATCAGATCAGCAAGTTGTTGTTGTTGCTCTAATTTTTGTTCTGCCGCCAGTTTCTCTTGTCGGGCCATCATTTCTTTTATCAACACCATCATCGGATCAATTGCTGGGGCATTCTGAGCTGGAGCTTCTTCCGACTCTACTTCTATGACCTCTGTGTTTTGGCCTGCTTCTTCTAAAACTTTACGCAGCCGGAATGCAAGTTCTGCCTTCGTTCCATGGATTGGAGCATTCCTTTTCTTCAACTCATCCTTCAGCTGGGTCTGGCTGAGATCACTAATATTTACTGTCTTGACCATTGTTGCAATAATCCCACTTCTGACACCACTGTAACGACTCTTCGTTGGTTCTTTTAGATTATTGAGCAAATACGACAGTAAAAAGACAGATCTTTATTTAACAGAATCTCAAACTTTATTTGTCATCAAATTACAGCAGCTTCCGTTTTTCCTTACAATAAATTCCAGGGTCTCCAATTTATGTACCATAAACTTCACCGCTTTTCCACAATTTGAATCAAAAATGTTCGGAATCGTAAAATCTGTATTTACTATTCCCCTAAGTTTAGATTCTTTTACTATTAGTACCCAGGCTCAAGTACAACCGATTATTCCTTAAACTTGCGAATATTTATAAACACTTTCAATTGCAAAAGTAAAACTGACTATCTGATATTTTTGTTTGCTTATTTATATCGAAAAATAAATAAATCGAAACTTCTATAATCCACTAGAAATCAATACTACGTAGTCTGTACATTTTGAATAGGCCACACCTGTTTTCATTCAAACTTGCATTTGTATTAGCGAACTCAAATTTAATTTATGCAAAATGTATTAGGTAACTCCTTTTAATTCATTAATGTAAACATTTGTATAACAAATTTAATTTACATTAATTTATGCAATACAATTTGCAATACAAGTAAAAGATTGAAAAAGGAGTTAACGTTTAATTCATGAATGAGTAAATAAAATTAACCCATTCTGGACGAAGTTTATTACAATATTTAGTATCCATAACATTTAATATTTAGCAAATTTTTATTGGGATTTTATTTGGGAACATAATTTTTTAGTCTATTTTTATGTACTTCCTTAATTAAGTTACCGTTTCTTATTCTAACATTTGTTTTATTTATACCTATGACCTCATAGGGTCCTGTATAAGGTGGATCTAATTTTTTACGATCACCTGCTTTTAACCATATCTATACTATTTAACGAATTTTGAAATTTTGTTTCTTTTTGAGAACATATCTTTTTAATATATTATTATGTATTTCGTTGATTAAATTATCTTTACTTATCTTAAAATTAATTCTATTTACATGCTTATTTCGTTCTTTTACATTTTTATTCTGATTATTCCTAGCGCACAATTCACACTTACTTACATAACTTTTTACCAGTTTACTTAAATTTTTGAAGATGTAACGTTGCTTAATTTTGTTAGCTGTCCTTATCACACCTGAGTGTCCTCCAGAAAGTGGACTATCATGAAATTGTTTAATTATTTCTAACATTCTATCATTGTCAGTTATTCTTAATGGAGCTTCATAAATTATTATTTTTAGATTAGTTTGCTTAATATCTTTATTTAATCCCGACTGCAGTTCGGTGAATATTTTCTTGAATTCATTTATCTTAACACGTGTAAATATTATATCGTTAATTTCAAGCGCTAACTTTTCAATATTCTCATTTTTCATTTCCCATACCAGTTTCTCCAGCATAAAACCTAAGTTCATATGTGGATTATCGCTGATTTCTACTACGACTTCTTCGTCATTGATATCAATATTATATTTATTCTTATGCGCTGAACTTTTAATTATCCTATCGTCTGTTTTCCATCTCAGTTTCTCCTGCTTAAAACCTAAGTTCATAGGCGGATTATCGCTGGATGTCATCAAAACTTCTTCCTCATTTTGCAAACTTTTGTTATTTTTAAACTTTAACTTTCTTAAATTTTTTATTTCTGAGATCGATGTACAGAGCCATGCATAAGGTTGGCCAGCCTTATCCAATTCTGTAGTATCATTCGTCTCAATCTTCTGAATCTCTTCGCTTTATAGCTCTCGTGACAATGTGCTAATTTTAATTCTAAAAAAATGTGTTTGTGTGATCGATCGCCAGCAATCGATCCCTAAACTTATTTTCATAAGTTAGACACCAACACTAACTCCTCTTCAATGTGTTTGTGTGCTAGGATTTACATAAAATATTTTTATTGGGTTTCTAAAATTTGGGAGTCTCTCGATAACTGGTTTTCGAAGACCCCTTCCCAGTTTTCCGATTGTTCAATATTCCAATCTGGAAATTCTTTCTTACAAAAATTTTTCTTTATTTTAGTAAACACTTTTATTAAAATTTCTATTATGTTTATTATTATCATTACAATTATTATTATTATTATAATTGTTGTAGCTACTCTTATGGCTACAATTACATTCATTATTTTTAAGCATAACATTATAATGGTTTTTATAAAAATTATTAATTCCATTTTTATTTAGATAATTTGACTTTTTAAAATTTTATAATACAGTGAAACTTCCATAATTCGAACCACCAAAAGCCATCAATTTTAGTTCGATTTAGGGAAATTTCGAAATATAGAAACGATTTATAAAGAAAATCAAAATTTTAATTCGAAATATTAATACGATTTATAGAGAAATTCGAATAATAGAAGTTCGATTTATGGAAGTTTGACTGTAATTAAAAAAAATTTTAGTCAAACGGAGATTTTTTGTTTAAATTTTTATTATCATAAAAAAATTTTTTGTTTACCTTTCTTTATTATATTAAAAAAAAAATATCATATGTTAATTTTTATTTTTATTAAAAAAGAAATTTTATTAATTTATTACATAAATTGAGAAAAATTAACTTAAATGTAATTTGTTCATTTAAACCAGGTGTGCCCAACCCGTCGATCGCGATCGACTGGTCGATCTCGAAGAAATTTTAAGTCGATCCCGACAAATTTCTTTTTTCCATAAAAATATTTTTATATATACAAGATTTCCATAAAAATATTTATTTTAGTTCGAAAATTATCACTAATAATCAAATTTTATCAGAAAATTTCACTTTTTCAATCAATACATGAAAATAAATCGTATTAGTTTTTCTAAATTCTAAGAAATTAGTACCAGAAACATACAAGACTAAAATTGAACGATTGATGGATTTTCCCTTTGGAAAAAAAATTGGAATTACAAAAATTAAAAAAAGTTTAACGTTACAACAAACTTTGTTAAAAAAAAGTTGTAGCAAATCAACAATGGCAACGATTGCATCGCTACGTGTTTGTCGAACATTTATTCAGTTACAGACGGTGAAATATTTAAAGAAACCTTTTTAGCAGCAGCAGACAGCTTGTTTCAAAATCTTAAAAATAAAACTGAGATTGTTAGTACAATCGATGACATGCATCTTTCCAGACAAATTGTAACAAGACGAGTTGAAACCTTGGCAATTGACTTGCGATCACAGCTTAAAAAATATTTTAAAAATTGTGCCTGGTTTTTACTTCAATTTGATAAATCTACTGACAATTGTGATATGTCTCAGCTTAGCGTATTTGTACGCTTAGTATTTCATGATTCAACTTCAAAGGAGGAATTTGTTAAAATTCTGTCATTGAAACAACGAACCAGAGGAGAAGACGTTTACAATATTTTTAAATCTTTCGCATTATCTGAACAGCTTCCCCTTAAGAAGCTCGTTTCCATTACTACGGATGGTGCTCCTTCTATGACTGGTTTTGAAAATGGATTTTCAGCATATTGTAAGAAAGATATTGATTTTCCTAACTTCATAACATATCACTGCATAATTCATCAACAATCGTTATGTAGTAAAATGTTGAATTTTGATGATGTTATGAAAGCAGTAATAAAAATAATTAATTCGATTCGGGCGAAAGTTTTACAAAGGAGGCTATTTCAATCCTTTTTAGAATACGTTGATGCAGAGTACGGTGATCTACTTCTCCATAATTCAGTAAGATGGTTGAGCAAAGGCAAAGTTTTGGAAAGATCTCGTAAGCTGTTGCCACATATAAAAGAATTTCTAGACAAAAAAAACGATCCTTAAGCTGTTGTACTTTACGACAAGATTTGGCTGCAGAAATTGGCATTTTAACGGATCTGATAACAAAATTGAATGCACTAAATTTGGATTTGAAAGGAAAAAACAAAATTATAACCGAAATGATTTCATGTATCGATACATTTAAAACTAAACTGGAATTGTGGATATCTCAAATTAATAAGAAAGAACTGAAGCATTTTTCGAATTTAGCAGACGAAATGAAATCAAATATAGAAATTTGTGATTACCAACAATTCAGTAATATTTTGGAAAGCATTTTCCTGCAATTTAAACAAAGATTTGTAGACTTTGAAGTACTTCGTCCAATTAATTCATTTTTAAATTCACCATTTTCGAAAATAAATATAGAAAATATGGCTGCACTTTTCGAAAAAACATTTAGTATGGATGTAAGTAGCTTAGAAATACAATTAATTGAATTACAAAGTGACATTAGCTTGAGATCGCGTGATCAAATTGATATATGGAACTTTGTTTCTATTGAAAAATATCCACTTTTGAAAGATGTCTATCTTAGAATGCATTCATGTTTTGGATCCACATATTTATGTGAATCGTCATTTTCTCATATGAATTACGTAAAATCTAAATACGGTACACGTATGACTGAAAATCATCTTGATGATTGTTTACGTTTAGCTATAAGTAATTATGAACCCGAATACTCAAAAATAGCTGATGATATTCAATGTCAACCATCTCATTAAATAAAGAAATTTCTTTTTTTTAAATGAAAACTATTTTTTTATTTTTTTATTGTTGTATTTTACTAGCACGTCAATTTTATTATCGTTTGGTCGATCGCCAAACGTTTAGAAAAAAAAATTAGCTCTTTGGGTCGAAAAGGTTGGGCACCCCTGATTTAAACTGAAATTTTTATATATTATTTTTTTTAAATTACCCATTCATAATTAGTTATGATTCTAGAAATTCCATTTATTATTATTAACTCATTTATTAAAAATATCTTATATATATTGTCTTAATTAATAAAAACTAAAGTTTTCTTTATTTATTTAAAAAGTATCTTAAAAGTATTACAAAAGTATAATATTAAAAATTTTTTGTTTAAACTGTTGTTTTGGTTATTTCTTTACGCACGGTTTTTTGAAAATAACCCTTTAATCTAAAGATTATATATATAATTATTAAAACTACTATCGTTACAAATATGATAATTTCATATTTGTTTATTGGTGACGTGTTCTCTGATATGTTCGTTGACGAATTAGGTCCATTTGTGATGAATACTTCTTCTTCCTTTGTCTTTTGAGCTGAGTTTCCCATTTTTCAAGTAACGTTTTGAATGTGTTGATTTAAATTTGTATAATTTTACTGTAATGTTTTGAATGTGTTGATCTAAATTTGTATAATTTAACTCCTTCTGTTATTGTCAATTCCAATTTGTATAGTTGATTGTTCGTACTTGATTTAATTCAAAATAATTTTAATAATCGGTATTTACTTCTTCATCAAATTATAACTTCAATAATTGTCATCTATTGTTGCGATTCTTTGGGCAAGATTCCAGTTTTAGTTCGTGAATGGCAAGTTCGCCATGTGGTGGGTGTACACCTTATGATCGTTCTCTATATCGTGAGTAAACGACATTTGTACACTACCTTGATCTGACTGCGTATTTATTACCTTTTCACTTTAAACTTTTGTTGACTAACTTTAACACTGCCCGTCTATACGTCCGTTAGTCCAGAACTGTCCGGCTTTTCAATGATACAGTTTGCCGAAACAACATTGCACCAAGGAAAGAACCGTTAGACCCGTTTGACGTGCGTCAACTGAGGTCGTCGGGAGGATCAGAGAAAGTAAAACACTATTTAAATTCAAACTGATTCTGATTTTTATTTGTTCGAAAACTTTCTTTTATACAATTTTTGGATTTGCATTTTCATTTTCCTAATCCCCACTTAAATCAATCAATATATTTATTTCAAATTAATTATGCTAGAAAATGCAATTCTAGCAAAATGTACATATAATATATATGTCAATTTAATTACTTATTATTTTCCCCTTAATAAAATCTGTGTCATCATAATTATTTACCTTTTGTTTTATTTAAAATTATTTAAAATTAGTTTAAATGTTTTGAAACATAATATATGATGACACACTTTGAGTAATGTATAATTCATAAAGTTCATAAAACTTTGCTTACTTATAATTGTAAACATATGAAATGTTGTTTACTAAATTATTATTATTTTGTTTTGATAAAAAGAAATTACGTCACGGGAATTCCTTTATAACTTATTATATGTGTTTTGATTTGGATAGGTAGATGTAGTAGTATCTCTACAGTATGTACAGTGAAGCTAAAATATACCTTTGAAAATCATTGAATTCCAAACACATCTCCCTTACCAGCATTGCTAAATATTTAATGGATAAGCTTGCAAAAATACTGAAGGTAGTGAGTATAGTATATACAATTGGATTCCCATTTTCTCAACGGACATCCTCCTGAATCCAGTATAGCGATTCATTGCTGTTATAAATTAAGAGTGGTTGAGACGTCTTCTGCACCGATCATTAAATCGTCAATATAAAAATTGTTTTCAATAATTTCAGAAGCCTGTAGAAACTTCTGTTCATGATCCTTGGCTAGTTGAGTTAGCGCCCTTGTAGCCAGAAATTATGAAGAATGTTATTTTGTGTTTTCGAAAATTTACTAATGTTGAAAAGAGGAAGTTTTTTACCCATTAATTTACAATTTAAAGATATGTTGCTGGACGTTTATGCAGATTCATCAAATATAACACGGAGTTTTGAAGTAGAGCTTGACTCTTTAAAAAAGGAATAGTGGGGTAGGTAGAATGAATGTGCTTCATGTTTCGGAATATCGATTCCACTAGCCAGGATTTGTTCCTGATCTTTCTAGTAAAAGTCTTTGCATGCAATTTTCACTAATGAAGGATGCCTGCGATTCAGAATCTATCAATGCCCTACAGGATTGCAGAGAAAAAAATCGATCTCTTTTGTTTTAGTTGAGGTTTGTATTTAGTTTACAAAATAGGATTACCATAGGCAGTTTGTTGATTGGGAAATAAATAACTATCGTTGATTGGAGAATAACTGCAGTTGGATGAAGATGAAGGTATTTTGATTGAATGCGAGTGTGAAAATGTAATGTTTGGCTTTATTCTGTGTTGATAGATGGGTTGATTTGGGTTGAGTGGTAATGGTTCTGAGTAAACCAGAGTGTGATGACGTTTTTAACATAGTTGACAAGAATATCTTGATCAACATTTATTAGCTTTATGTCCTGTACACAAACAGTTAAAACATAATTTCATATTATTCAGGAAAAGTTTTCTAGCATGTATATATCCAGTTATTTAAAATCTTGACATTGAATTAAAGAATGATTGACTGAACATTTTGAACTCAAGTTTTTTGGATCCTCAACAGAAAATTTTGGATCAGGACTTAAAATAACAGTTTTGTCCTCGGTAGTCGCATCAATCGAGAACATCTTCGACAGAGCATCTTGAACCACTTTTAGCTTATCGGCGATGCTTAATATCAGAATTGAATCCTTGCAGCTTCAGGCTCCATCGTTCCAGACTACCTGACAGAACTTTCCGCTACATGAGCCACTTAATGAGGCGTTATCGGTACTGACCTAGAAAGAGTAACCCTCGATATGAGAACGGAACTTCTTAATACCTACCAGCAAGGCATTCCTTTTAGCTGAAGGAGTAATTATGTTGATCTGAGTTCAGTTTCTTGGACAAACATAGGGTGTTCAATATCCTCTTTGTTCAACGGTACCAGTACACAGCCGACACCATCATTACACTTTTCAACACTTATCGTCAAGATACCATGTTTTAAACATTTGGTGACTTCTTCCAATTCATCGATATGGTTCAAAAAGGTGTCAGTAACGATCAGAAGATAAAATAAAAGTTTTTAAAACCATTTCAGTGAATTTTTTTATTAACTCATGTACTACAGAAAAGTAACGCCATGCCTTTTTAGCTTCCCAACCGGTAGGAAAGTTTTCGAGTTTGAACAGTAAACAAAAGACAGGTCTCTTCCAAACTATTAAAAACTCAGAAATAACTGTAAATATATTAAAGTCCCTGGGCCGGTGCCGATTTCATGTGATGATTACCACATATTTTATACAGCATGAGGCGCCTTGACGAGCCCGAAATCGGCCGCTTTTTTGTTCGGCAAGATCGCTTGTAAATTTGCTACCACATTTTTTTTTAACTGTGGGCGTTTCTAAATTTGTTTTAGAACACGAAGGTAGGCTTGTCCGACCAATATGTGTTTGCTATTTGCGGGTCCAACAACTGACATTTTGGATGTTTGGGTAGCAGACAAATTTTTACCGGACAAGGTTACTCTCGAGTTCTAAATCAAATTTCCAATCCCCATAGTTAAAAAAAACAACAATTTACAAGATCCCGATATTTTTGGACTATGATATAAAAATACGAAACTGGGACATACTAAGCTTAATAAGACCAGGAGATCTCCAAAAACTCAAAAGCCAAGCCGACAGATACATACTGGATGTAGTGTGGCATTACAAGAGCTAATGGCCAGTCAGCAAAATTCATGAAACAGCGAAGAGATAGATATACTCTTTACTAACATCAAAACGGAGGAGACCTGTCATCAAATAAAAACATTCTCTTTACTAACATCAAAACGGAGGAGAGTTGTCATCAAATAAAAACAAGAACCTTGCAACAGTTGAACGTGATGTGTTGGCCGTTTGGCTTTGCTCTCACAAAATGTTGATCCCTTACCAAACTATAGAATAAGTGGAAAACACCATCAATAAACTAAAAAAACCACCCGAGCAGAAATTAGTTAGGGAAACCTGAATACAGTCAGCACGTGATCAGGATCTGATCAGTCCAAATAGTGCAAGTCTTATTATCTGATGTGGTCCTTTTCCGAGCCTGATTTACAATACCCTTTTAGCGTTTATCTTATTTGGATATATTAGACTCCGATTTGGTTTTTCATATTTGACCCCTAGCTGATATTTCAATTGGTTAAAATTCACTAAAGTATTGTCCATTTTAGAAATGTGTAGTTAAAATCATTTCATGCATGTTTTAGTTATCGCGTCTCGGCTGAAAAACTATAATTATAGTGATTAAAGTGGTATGTGTTTTAACGTTTTCCATTGTAATTCTTTTATTTTATTTTAATTAATTCATGCACATAATATATAACTATATATCAGCGTCTGGTCCAGATATCTCAATCAGGGCCTGATTCGATTATCGTCTGATCTGAACTATGGCCAACCTGATCATGACCTTATTTGAGCCTTGACAAATTTCTGCTCGTTCAGGTATCGATGAAATTATTTTACTTTATATTTAATTTGATAGTAGAAAAAGATTACAGTTACAATACTCGCACAGAATAATAATATTTAAACGTATGAATTTAAAGCAATCGCTACGCTCGTGTTTTAAACTTTCATACTCGAAGAGCATTACAAATATTCTGTGTTATACTATTGCACCTCTAATATTGTAAGAATAATATAGTCAATTTACATACTTTTATTTTTATTATTTTGTAATGGACAAAACTTGACTATTGCAAATGACATATTTGGATATAATGAGCGTCCCTTAACAAGATCATATCTTCAGTGCACATTTTCTTTTCAAATAAAACAAACAGATTAATTTATAAATGTTTAATGTTTACTAAATAAATAAAATTAAAAATAATTTTTAATGCATTATGTAAATTAAATTTTTTTCTGGTTTATTTCAAATGTCCACTTCATTACTCAACTATACATTTCAAAAATAATCCAACTATTAAATTCACTTAGCATAAATTATACAAACTCCAAAAAAAAAGTTATAATTTTCTATTGAAACTCAAAAATATGAAATTATTAAATTTTTCATTCCCATATCCTTTTCTATAGTAGTCCTCTTGGTATGACTGCAATTTCGTTCTTTGTTTCTGTGAATGAAAAAATAAGTTAAACCAAAAAAAACTTTTCTTTTAATTTTCTGTTTCATCCATTTGAGATAACACAATTTTTTTTTCCAAAAATAAAAATTTAAATAATTAATATAAAACAAAAATACGGAAAATTACAATATTCTACTTGTTTGAAACTTTTTTTTTTATTTAGAATAAAATTTACGTTTAAAATTTTGTCGTTTAGTAGATTTGTACGTAAAGTTAAATGGTAAAAAAAACAAAAGAATTTTGGGATGATATTCGGAAAAACTTTTCAAGCATAAGAAAAACGTAAATTTGATTAAGGTGTTTGTGCATGGTTGTTCAATTTTAGTTGAATTGAAATTTAGAATATTTAAAAATTGTGAAATGGTATGATTTCTGAACAAGCTAGGCTCAATGTTGTACAAAAGATCACCGTAAACACCCTAACTTATTGCATAAAAATACGCTCCTCAATATGATCCGTAATGTAATCAAATCTTTGTGATGTCAAAAACCTTACACAAACGCTGCAATTATTTATGAAATATATAGATTTAGGTATGCATCATATCAAATCAAAAACCAATTGTCTATAATCCATATATTACAAACGATTTTAAAATTTCATTTCGATAACACATAATTCTATTTCATCACAACAATAAATCAACTTTTCAAATAAATCACTCTCATTTCATATATTTCACAAAAATTCTAACAAAGTAAAAAAAAATAATCATAAAACATAACAAATCGTTTTCAGATTACAAAATATATTCGTGATTAAAGCACATGTTGATTGTAAACTTTTTAATAATTAATTTTTTGTTAATTTTAGATTTTTAATTGTTGTAATTAAGTAATTTTGTTCATAAAAATCACTCACTCATCCATGACTTTCTCATCCACCCTTTTACATTATATCATATTGTTGTTGTCTAGTAAATTTATTTCAACATAATCGAAACAAAAAATTGCTACATAAAATAATTTGGAATTTTAAAGCTAAAATGAGTGAAATTTTTTTGTTTGTGCTAAATGACTTTCCAATAAATTTGTACGTTTATATTGTAATGATGTTAGTAATTTGACATTTTAAAATGGGTTCGTATAATGAAGAAACGGATAATTACGGTTGATTTAGATTTTAACAGTCAATTTGGGGTTAATATATTCAGGTTTTCCAAGTGTTAAAGGAGTCAATTTTCAGTTAAGGTACCCTTGATTTATTTCACTGAAGTTTTGCTTTAAACTAAAACGTCAAATAAAGATGATGGTAGTACATATGGATATTTCAATTTTTTGATTATTTTTATTGGTCCAATTTAAATACAAAAAAAAATGAAAAAGAATTTTTTAAAACACACTTTCATTGAAAACGAACTAAAAACTAAAAAATAAATTTTGCATTGACACAACACGATGTTCCAAAGAAACAAAGGTTATATTCAAACGTTAAATCTTTTATTAATAACTATGTTTGCTTTCAAACTGTAATAAGGAAATAGATATTTAAATATCTTTTAAACAATTTAACACAGATGGCAAAATTAGATGTACAGACTAGAATTCTATTTAACTAGAAGTTTTGTTAGATAAATAATTTTCCGTTACAGTTTTTTACAAATACCAAAACCCCCGGTATACAAGCCTTCTTCATTTTTTAGCACAGAAAAAATCGTGAACTTGCAGCGCCATTTTGAAATTAAAACTCAATATAAAAAAAAATCAAAAAATCGCCTTAACGCCAATAACGACATCTAGAAAAATAAAACTCCATATAAAAAAATTCAAAAAATTTAATCATAAACACTAATCAAATTTTTTGCATATGGCAATGTTCATTGTTTTTTTAAGATGGCGTGAATGAATGGCTTGTACTTTACTCATTGTTTTTTAGTTCTATTATTACATATGAGATGGCGTTTATATTTTCAGAAAATTTACATTAGCTGGTATTAATCGATTTAAGCTTGTTTTTAAAAAATTTATAACTACATATATATCAAGCATAATATAAAACATGTATTATTTAGGTCACAAAACTAAATAAAATTGTTTGAATTTTCAAACATATAGTTGTATGGAAAATGTTTACAATTTTCGTGTACTTTTATACTTGAAAACTATACTTAAGACATGCTTAAGACTAATTATGTTAAATATTTAGATTTTAGACAATAAGACTTTATAAACAAATTAAAGTTGTTTAATTGTAACCAATGTAATATTTTTTATTTATCTCTTATCTGGAGCGGGCTTACAAATTCTTTTATACAAATATCAAAACCGTCACCTCTGTTCAGCTGGCCCCCCCACCACGCAAAAATAAAAACAAATTAGCTCAGAATTAGGAGCTATTTAGGAGCTTTCAGAAAACGCAAGAATAAAATTTTGAGCTCAACCCCCTAAGCAGAAATCTTCATTTGAAAGTGGGGGGGCTGAGTGAACGTTCACTCAGCCCCCCCACACCTTAAAAATAACCCTAGAGGATCGTAAATAGGCTCAGAATTAGGAGCTATTTAGGAGCTCTTAAGGCTGTATACTTTTGATTTTAGAGCTCCACCCCTAATTCTTAAAACAACCCCAAAACAGGTTTGGCCCCCCCACCATGCAAAAATCAAAAAAATTATATCTCAGAATTAGGAGCTATTTAGGAGCCCCCCCTAAGCAGAAATCTTCATTTGAAAATGGGGGGGCTGAGTGAACGTTCACTCAGCCCCCCCACACCTTAAAAATAGCCGTAGGGGGTCGTAAATAGGCTCAGAATTAGGAGCTATTTAGGAGCTCTTAAGGCTGTATACTTTTGATTTTAGAGCTCCACCCCTAATTCTTAAAACAACCCCAAAACAGGTTTGGCCCCCCCACCATGCAAAAATCAAAAAAATTATATCTCAGAATTAGGAGCTATTTAGGAGCTTTCAAAAAACGCAAGAATAAAATTTTGAGCTCAACCCCCTAAGCAGAAATCTTCATTTGAAAATGGGGGGGCTGAGTGAACGTTCACTCAGCCCCCCCACACCTTAAAAATAACCCTAGAGGATAGTAAATAGGCTCAGAATTAGGAGCTATTTAGGAGCTCTTAAGGCTGTATACTTTTGATTTTAGAGCTCCACCCCTAATTCTTAAAACAACCCCAAAACAGGTTTGGCCCCCCCACTATGCAAAAATCAAAAAAATTAGATCTCAGAATTAGGAGCTATTTAGGAGCTTTCAAAAAACGCAAGAATAAAATTTTGAGCTCAACCCCCTAAGCAGAAATCTTCATTTGAAAATGGGGGGGCTGAGTGAACGTTCACTCAGCCCCCCCACACCTTAAAAATAGCCGTAGGGGGTCGTAAATAGGCTCAGAATTAGGAGCTATTTAGGAGCTCTTAAGGCTGTATACTTTTGATTTTAGAGCTCCACCCCTAATTCTTAAAACAACCCCAAAACAGGTTTGACCCCCCACCATGCAAAAATCAAAAAAATTATATCTCAGAATTAGGAGCTATTTAGGAGATTTCAAAAAACGCAAGAATAAAATTTTGAGCTCAACCCCCTAAGAAGAAATCTTCATTTGAAAATAGGGGGGCTGAGTGAACGTTCACTCAGCTCCCCCACACCTTAAAAATAGCCGTAGGGGATCGTAAATAGGCTCAGAATTAGGAGCTATTTAGGAGCTCTTAAGGCTGTATACTTTTGATTTTAGAGCTCCACCCCTATTCTTAAAACTACCCCAAAACTAGTTTGAAATCGGAGATGACACATAAAAATAACATTAAATTAAAAATTTCTTTACTACATGTAATTCTTGAATTAAAAAAAACGTAAAAACAAGCAACTGTTTATTTATCAGTTGCAACCCTTTAGAAGAAAAACCACCCCTTGGGTCAAAAACGCATAAGGGAAGTATGTTAAACATACTCGACACAAAAATATTTAAAGGTGCAGATAAAGTTCCGATTTAGGAGCTTACTGAACATGTCATTTTACATTTCTGATTTTCTACCCTTCAGAAAAGGCACCCCTTGTATCATACACGCATAAGGGAACTATGTTAAAGCATAGAGATACGGATCTTTTTATGTAGGTAAATGATTTTCCGATTTAGGAGCTTACTAAATATGTCACTCTATATTTCTGATTACAACCCTTTAAAAAAAACCACCCCTTGTACCATACACGCGTAAGGAAACTATGTTAAAGCATAGAGATACTGATCGTGTTAAGTAGGTAAATCATTTTTTGATTTAAGAGTTTACTAAATATGTAACTCTATATTTCTGATTGCCACCCTTTAGGAAAAGACACCCCTTGCACCATACACGCATAAGGATGCTATGTTAAAGCATAGAGATTCGGATAGTTTTATTTAGGAAAATAATTTTTTGATTTAGGACCTTACTAAATATGTCATTCTATATTTATGATTGCAACCCTTTATAAAAACCCACCCCTTGTACCATACACGCATAAGGGAACTATGTTAAAGCATAGAGATACTGATCGTGTTATGGAGGTTAATCATTTTTTGATTTAGGACCTTACTAAATATATCACTTTATATTTATGATTGCAACCCTTTAAAAAAGCCACCCCTTGTACCATACACGCGTAAGCGAACTATGTTGAAGTGTAGAGGTACGGATCGTTTTATGTAGGCAAATGATTTTTCGATTTAGGAGCTTAATGAATATGTCACTCTATATTTCTGATTGCAACCCTTTAGAAAGTGCCACCCCTCTTATCATATACGCGTAAGAGAACTATTTTGTGGCATCGAGGTACGGATCGTTTTATTGATTGATTGATTGTACTGTAGGACCAAGCACTAGGCGAGACTCCCGGATTACGGCCGGGCCACTTCCTACAGCCGTTTTACATCTAACAATAGGTAAGGATAGGTAGGTAATTATATGTTAGGAGTGAACGACCCGGTTACAGACACCTGGCAAATCGTATCTAGCTACTACTTTTACGAGACAATCACAAGGACAATCACTTATACATATAATCTGCAATCGCCAATCAGCAATCCCGTATCTAAAATTCCTCGCTTAAACTAACTTATGAACTACCCAACACCAATACTTAACATCTAAATCGGCTCTGTAATTCTCATCCAGAAAATCCATATTGGATTTGACTGGATTCGAACCGTCGACCCTAACAATGTAAGACTAGTGCGTTAACACACTCGGCTATACATCGCCTGAGGTACGGATCGTTTTATGTAGGTAAATGATTTTTCGATTTAGGAGCCTCCTAAAGAAGTTTATTTACGTTTCTGATTGCGACCTATTAGAAAAAGCCACCCCCTTGTACGATACACTCATAAGGAAACTATGTTAAAGCATAGAGATACTGATCGTGTTATGTAGGTTAATCATTTTTTGATTTAGGAGCTTACTAAATATGTCACTCTATATTTCTGATTGCAACCCTTTAGAAAAAGCCACCCCTTGTACCATACAAGGATAAGGGAATTATGTTAAAGCATAGAGATACTGATCGTGTTATGTAAGTAAATGATTTTTCGATGTAGGAGCTTACTAAATATATCACTCTATATTTCTGACTGCGACTCTAAAGAAAAAGCCACCCCTTGTATCATACATGCGTAGGGGAAATATGGTCAAGCAATGAGATACGGATCGTTTTTTGTAGGTCAATCATTTTTTAGATTTAGGAGCTTACTAAATATGTCACTTTATATTTTTGATTGCAACCCATAAGCAAAAGTCACCCCTTGTACCATACACGCGTAAGGGAACTTTGTTTAAGCGTAGAGATGCGGATCGTGTTATATAAGTAAATGATTTTTCGATTTAGAAGCTTACTAAATATTTCACTATATATTTTTGATTGCAACCCTTTAGAAAAAGCCACCCCTTGTACCATACACGCGGTAGAGAACTATGTTGAAGCGTAGAGGTACAAATCGTTTTATGTATGTAAATGATTTTTCGATTTAGGAGCTTACTAAATATGTCACTCTATATTTCTGGTTTGCAACCGTTTAGAAAAAGCCACCCCTTGTACCATACACGCATACGAGAACTATGTTAAAAAAATAGAGATACGGATCGTTTTATGTAGGTTAATCATTTTTCGATTTAGGAGCTTACTAAATCTGTCACTCTTTATTTCTGGTTTGCAACGCTTTAGAAAAAGTGCCACCCCTTGTACCATACACGCATAAGGAGGCTATGTTAGAGCATAGAGATACTAATCGTTTCATAAAGGTAAGTGATTTTTCGATTAAGGAGCTAACTAAATATGTCAATCTTTATTTCTGATTGCAACCCTTTAGAAAAAGTCACTTCTTGTACGATACACGCATAAAGAAGATATGTTAGAACATAGAGACAATGATCGTTTCATGTAGGTAAGTGATTTTTCAATTAAGGAGCTTACTAAACATGTCAATCTATATTTCTGATTGCAACCCTTTAGAAAAAGTCATCTCTTGTATCATATCCGCGTAGGAGAACTATTTAAGAGCATAAAGCTACGGAGGTTTAGGAAGCTCCTAAATCGAAAAATCAGTCACCTACATAAAACGATGCGTATTTCTATGGTTTCACATAGTTCCCTTATACGTGTTTAGTACAAGAGGGGGGCTTTTTCTAAAGCATTGCAATCAGAAATATAGAGTGACATACTTAGTAAGCTCCTAAATCGAAAAATCATTTACTTATATAAAACGATCCGCATCTCTACGCTTTAACAAAGTTCCCTTACGCGTGTATGGTATATGGGGTAGCTTTTTCTAAAGGGTTGCAATCAAAAATATAGAGTTACATATTTAGTAAGCTCCTAAATCACAAAATTATTTTCCTAAATAAAACGATCCGTATCTCTATGCTTTAACATAGCTTCCTCATGCGTTTATGGTACAAGGTGTGGCTTTTTCTAAAGGGTTGCATTCAGAAACCTCTGTTCAGCTGACCCCCCAACCACGCAAAAATAAAAAAAAAATTAGCTCAGAATTAGGAGATATTAAGGAGCATTCAAAAAACGTAAGAATAAAATTTTGAGCTCAACCCCCTAAGTAAAAATCTTCATATGAAAATGGGGGGCTGGGTGAACGTTCACTCAGCCCCCCCACACCTTAAAATAGCCCTAGAGTATCGTTAGTAGGCTCAGAGTCAGGAGCTATTTAGGAACTCTTAAGGCTGTATACTTTTGATTTTAGAGCTCCAACCCTATTCCTAAAACCACCCCAAAACTAGTTTGCAAAGGGAGACGACGTATAAAAAATAACATTAAATTAAAAATTTCTTTACTACATGTAATTCTTAAATTAAAAAAAACATAAAAACAAGCAACTGTTTATTTATCAGTTGCAACCCTTTAGAAAAAAAAACCACCCCTTGGGTCAAAAACGCTTAAGGGAACTATGTTAAACATACTCGACACAAAAATATTTAAGGGTGCGGATAAAGTTCCGATTTAGGAGCCTACTAAATGTGTCATTTTATATTTCTGATTTTCTACCCTTCAGAAAGTGCCACCCCTTGTATCATACACGCATAAGGGAACTATGTTAAAGAATAGAGATACGGGTCTTTTTATGTAGGAAAATAATTTTTTGAATTAGGAGCTTACTAAATATGTCACTCTATATTTCTGATTACCACCCTTTCGAAAGTGCCACCCCTTATACCATACACGCGTAAGGGAACAATGTTAAAGCATAGAGATTCGGATCGTTTTATATAGGCAAGTGATTTTTCGATTTAAGAGCTTACCAAATATGTCGCTCTATATTTCTGATTGCAACCCGTTTGAAATAACCACCCCTTGCACCATACACTCATAAGAGAACTATTTTAAAGCATAGAGGTACGTTTCGTTTTATGTAGGTAAATGATTTTTCAATTTAGGAGCTTACTAAATAAGTTTTTCTACGTTTCTGATTGCAACCCTTTAGAAAAAGCCACCCCTTGTATCATACACGCTTAAGGGAACTGTGTTAAAGCATAGAGATACTGATCGTGTTATGTTGGTAAATAATTATTTGATTTAGATGCCTACTAAATATGTCACTCTATATTTCTGATTGCAACCCTTTCGAAAAAGCCACCCCTTGTACGATACACGCATAAGAAAGCTATGTTAAAGCATAGAGTTCTAAAAATAATAACAAATCACAAAGAGCGTAAAAATAGAGAGAAACAAATTAAAAAAAATCATATTTAAACAATCTTCTATATGTATTAGATAGTACAATTTTTTTATGAACACACAAAGGGTTTTATTTTCACAGCAGAAGTTCTCCATTTAATAAGGTCATTATTTTTTTTAGTAATAAAAGTTTTAAACGTAGTAACAAATTTGTTGATTTAATAAACGTAGCTTTGTTTTCAAATCAAAAAAATGGTAAATTTAATAGACAATGGTTTATTTTAATAACATGCTGTTTATAAAAAGACTATGCTAAACATTTATGTGTTGGAGTGCTCCTGAGTACTATTAAAAAAGGTTTTGGAAAATAAAACATATTTTATATTTAAACAAATACAATTTTTTTAATTCTCTTACAAATTACATTAATTATATTTCTATCATTTCAATTTATTAATATATATTATATCATTTTTTATCATATTATCACCTATATCACTTATATATTTTTACATTTTCAAACGGCCCAATCTTGGACCAGGGCTTGCACATGTTTACAATAAATTAGAATGGTAAATAACGCGTAGTATAATAAACTGAATCTTGGTTTAGTCTAGGCATTTAACACTCGCTCAGACTGAAACCAAAGTTAACTAGTCAAGGCTTGGCTCACCAATACGGGTCCAAAATTGATTCGTTGTTTAAAATTTGAAGCTCCTACCCGGGTGGTAGTAGTTGTAGTATCTTCAAACTGTTTCAAAAGGTTGCACAGAATCTATTTCTAAAAACATTTTTGAAGCTACCATGACTCAAAAATTACCTGATGTCATCTGGACCCAGTGTGACCACTATGGGTTCAAATAAAACTAAAGGAATGCAACTCATACATTAAGAGGGACATATTCAGTAAGCTCCTAAATCTTAAAATGCATATATGATACAAAAGGAGTCACTTACTAACGTTTTGCAAATCAGAATTATAGAGTGACATATTTTAGTAAGTACCCCTAAGCGTGTATAATCCACAGGGTGGGACTTTCTAAAGGTTGCAAATCAGAAATATAGACTGACATATTTAGTAATATCCGTACCTCTATGCTTTAACATAGTTCCCTTATGCGTATATGATACAAGGAGTGGCACTTTCTAAAGGGTTGCAATCAGAAATGTAGAATGACTTATTTAGTAAGCTCCTATATCGTAATATAGTTTACCTACATAAAATGATCAGTATCTCTATGCTTTAACATAGTTCCCTTATGCGTGTATGGTAGAAGGGGTGGCTTTTTTTAAAGGGTTGCAATCAGATATACAGATTGATATATTTAGTAAGCTCATAAATCGAAAAATCACTTTCTTACATGAAACGATCAGTATCTCTATGCTTTAACATAGCTTCTTATGCGTGTATGGGTGGTTAAAAGGTTACAAACCAGAAATAAAGAATGACATATTTAGTAAGCTCCTAAATCGAAAAAACCATTTACCTACATAAAACAATCCGTATCTCTATACTTTTACATAGTTCCCATATTTTTTTTTTTTTTTAATAAAATGTGATGTGTAGTAGGCATTACAATATGTGTCACAACAACACATAAAAACCTTTTAAGACCAAGGTCCCACAACAACATGCGTTCTAAGGATGTTAATGGACGCAAATCTGTTTTTATTTGTTTTTTTTTTAATATTTTTTGGTTAAATAATGGATAACTAAACCATAAATCCTATCACATATAAAATATGACATAGGCCAATATTTCGTGATAGGATAGGGAAAATAAAAATAAAATAAGAGATAAAAAGCAAATTTGTTTTAAAAATTTGCAGGAACAAAACTAAAATTGGTTTGCCAATAGTCCAGCTAATGGCATAGTCTTTGATTATGGGACGCAGTATATTTTTCAATGATTTAAGCTCAGATGTATAGTTATATGAAGGCTCGTTTCTTCGAGCAAGCTACAGCGTTCCAGCATCAAGGAATATTCATTAGCTAAGATTGAGAGTGCTACCGTTGACTGAATACAGTTCATCCGCCAGCACCCCTAAGGTATCACCTTGGCTAGTGATATCTCACTGCTATTGTCAGTGGTATGTGATATCTCACGTTAACTCATATGCCAATAGCAGGGACTGGAGTACGCGGGGTTGTCGCACCCGTGGATCAATAAATAGAAAAAAATTATCAAATTAATAAAAACTGATCCCTCCATGCGTATATGTTCCCAATTTTTTAAAGGGTTGCAAACCAGAAATATAGAGTGTATTATTAGTAAGCTCCTAAATCGAAAAATCATTTACCTACATAAAACGATCCATACCTTTATGCTACAAAATATTCTCTTACGCGTATATAATAAGAGGCGTGGCACTTTCTAAAAGGTTGCAATCAGATATGCAGAATGACAAATTTAGTAAGATCCTATATCGTAAGATCAGTTACCTACATAACACGATCAGTATCTCTATGCTTTAACATAGCTTCCTTATGCGTGTATGGTACAAGGGGTGGAAATTTTTCCAAAGGGTTGCAAACCAGAAATAAAGAGTGACATATTTACTAAGCTCCTAAATCAAAAAATTATTTTCCTAAATAAAACGATCCGTATCTCTACGCTTTAACATAGCTCCCTTATGCGTGTATGGGACAAGGGATGGCTTTTCTAAAGGGTTACAATCAGAAATATAGACTGACATATTTAGTAAGCTCCTAAATCGAAAAATCACTTACCTACATGAAACGATCAGTATCTCTATGTTTTAACATAGCTTCCTTATGCGTGTATGGTACAAGAGGGGCACTTTTTCTAAACGGTTGCAAACCAGAAATAAAGAGTGACATATTTACTAAGCTCCTTAATCGAAAAATCATTTACCTACATAAAACGATCCGTACCTCTATGCTCTAAAATAATTCTCTTACGCGTGTAATGTACAACGAGTGATTTTTTCTAAAGGGTTGCAACCAGAAATATGGAATGACATATTTAGTAAGCTCCTAAATCAAAAAATGACTGACCTATATAAAACGATCCGAATCTATGCTTCAACATAGCTTCCTTATGCGTGTATGGTACAAAGGGTGGCTTTTTCTAAAGGGTCGCAATCAGAAACGTAGAAAGACTTATTTAGAAATCTCATAAATCGAAAAATCATTTATCTACATAAAACGATCCGTACCTCTATGTTACAAAACAGTTCTCTTACGCGTATATGATAAGAGACGTGGCACTTTCTAAAGGCTTGAAATCAGAAACGTAGAATGACATATTTAGTAAGCTCCTATATCGTAAAATCAGTTACCTACATAACACGATCAGTTTCTCTATGCTCTAAAAGAGCTTCCTTATGCGTGTATGGGACAAGGGGTGTCACTTTTTCTAAAGGGTTGCAAACCAGAAATAAAGAGTGACATATTTACAAAGCTCCTAAATCAAAAAATTATTTTCCTAAACAAAACGATCCGTATCTCTATGCTTTAACATAGCTCCCCTATGCGTGTATGGTACAAGGGGTGGCTTTTTCTAAAGGGTTGCAATCAGAAATATAGAGTGACATATTTAGTAAGCTCCTAAATCGAAAAATCACTTACCTACATGAAACGATCAGTATCTCTATATTTTAACATAGCTTCCTTATGCGTGTATGGCACAAGGAGGGCACTTTTTCTAAAGGGTTGTAAACGAGAAATAAAGAGTGACATATTTACTAAGCTCTTAAATCGAACAATCATTTACGTACATAAAACGATCCGTATCTCTATGCTTTAAGATAGTTCCCATATGCGTGTATGGTACAAGGGGTGACTTTTTCTAAAGGGTTGCAATTTGAAGTGACATGTTTAGTAAGCTCCTAAATGAAAAAATGATTTACCTAGATAACACAATCTGTATCTCTATGCTTTAACATAGTTCCCTTATGCGTGTATCGTACAAGGGGGTGGCTTTTTCTGAAGGGTCGCAATCAGGAACGTAGAAAAACTTATTTAGTAAGCTCCTAAATCGAAAAATCATTTACCTACATAAAACGATCCACACCTCTATGCTACAAAATAGTTCTCTTACGCGTATATGATAAGAGGTGTGGCACATTCTAATGGGTTGCAATCAGAAATTCAGAATGACATATTAGCTCCTATATCGTAAAATCAGTTACCTACATAGCACGATCCGCATCTCTACGCTTTAACATAGTTCCCATATGCGTGTATGGTACAAGGGGTGGCTTTTTCTAAAGGGTTGCAATCAGAAATATAGATTGACATATTTAGTAAGCTCCATAATCGAAAAATCACTTACCTCCATGAAACGATCAGTATCCCTATGCTTTAACATAGCTTCCTTATGCGTGTATGGTACAAGGGGTGTCTTTTTCTAAAGGGTTGCAATCAGAAATATAGAGTGATATATTTAGTAAGCTCCTAAATCGAAAAATTACCTTCCTACATGTAACGATCAGTATCTCTATGCTTTAACATAGCATCCTTATGTGTGTATCATACAAGGGGTGGCTTTTTCTAATGGGTTGCAATCAGAAATTCAGAATGACATATTAGCACCTATATCGTAAAATCAGTTACCTACATAGCACGATCCGCATCTCTACGCTTTAACATAGTTCCCATATGCGTGTATGGTACAAGGGGTGGCTTTTTCTAAAGGGTTGCAATCAGAAATAAAGAGTGACATATTTAGTAAGCTTCAAAATCAAAAATCGATTTTCAAATATAACACGATCAGTATCTCTATGCTTTAACATAGTTCCCTTATGCGTGTATGATACAAGGGGCGGCTTTTTCTAAAGGGTTGCAATCAGAAACGTACAAAAAACTTATTTAGAAAGCTCCTTAATTGAAAAATCATTTACCTACATAAAACGAAACGTACCTCTATGCTTTAAAATAGTTCTCTTATGACTGTATGGTGCAAGGGGTGGTTATTTCAAACGGGTTGCAATCAGAAATATAGAGTGACATATTTAGTAAGCTCCTAAATCGAAAAATCACTTGCCTATATAAAACGATCCGAATCTCAATGCTTTAACATAGTTCCCTTACGCGTGTATGGTATAAGGGGTGGCACTTTCGGAAGGGTGGTAATCAGAAATATAGAGTGACATATTTAGTAAGCTCCTAAATCAAAAAATTATTTTTCTAAATAAAGCGATCCGTATCTCTATGCTCTAACATAGCTTCCTTATGTGTGCATGGTACAAAGGGGGCGGCTTTTTCAAAAGGGTTGTAATCAGAAATATAGAGTGACATATTTAGTAAGCTCCTAATTCAAAAAATTATTTTCCTACATAAAAAGATCCGTATCTCTATGCTTTAACATATTTCCCTTATGCGTGTATGATACAAGGGGTGGCACTTTCTGAAGGGTAGAAAATCAGAAATATAGAATGACGCATTTAGTAGGCTCCTAAATCGGAACTTTATCCGCACCCTTAAATATTTTTGTGTCGAGTATGTTTAACATAGTTCCCTTAAGCGTTTTTGACCCAAGGGGTGGTTTTTTTTCTAAAGGGTTGCAACTGAGAAATAAACAGTTGCTTGTTATTATGTTTTTTTTAATTCAAGAATTACATGTAGTAAAGAAATTTTTAATTTAATGTTATTTTTTATACGTCGTCTCCCTTTGCAAACTAGTTTTGGGGTGGTTTTAGGAATCGGGTTGGAGCTCTAAAATCAAAAGTATACAACCTTAAGAGTTCCTAAAAAGCTCCTGACTCTAAACTTACTAACGATCCTCTAGGTCTTTTTTTAAGGTGTGGGGGGGGCTGAGTGAACGTTCACCCAGCCCCCCATTTTCATATGAAGATTTTTGCTTAGGTGGTTGAGTCAAAATTTTATTCTAACGTTTTTTGAATGCTCCTTAATATCTCCTAATTCTGAGCTAATTTTTTTTTATTTTTGCGTGGTTGGGGGGTCAGCTGAACAGAGGTTTCTGAATGCAACCCTTTAGAAAAAGCCACACCTTGTACCATAAACGCATGAGGTAGCTATGTTAAAGCATAGAGATACGGATCGTTTTATTTAGGAAAATAATTTTTTGATTTAGGAGCTTACTAAATATGTCACTCTATATTTTTGATTGCAACCCTTTAGAAAAAGCTACCCCATATACCATACACGCGTAAGGGAACTTTGTTAAAGCGTAGAGATGCGGATCGTTTTATATAAGTAAATGATTTTTCGATTTAGGAGCTTTCTAAATATGTCACTCTATATTTCTGATTGCAATGCTTTAGAAAAAGCCCCCTCTTGTACTAAACACGTATAAGGGAACTATGTAAAACCATAGAGATACGCATAGTTTTATGTAGGTGATTGATTTTTCGATTTAGGAGCTTCCTAAACTTCCGTAGCTTTATGCTCTTAAATAGTTCTCTTACGCGGATATGATACAAGGGGTGGCTTTTTCTAAAGGGTTGCAATCAGAAATATAGACTTACATATTTAGTAAGCTCCTAAATCAAAAAATGATTTACCTACATAACATGCTATGCTTTAACATAGCAGCCTTATGCGTGTATGGTACAAGGGGTGGCTTTTTCTAAAGGGTTGCTATCAGAAATATACTCTCTAAACTTGAATTAGTGGAATTTTCACTGATTAAATTAGTGAAAATTTTTTGACTGTAAAAATAGTGATATTAGTGATATTTCACTGATTAATAGTGAGTAATAGTGATATTTTCACTGAGGAATAGTGATATTTCACTGATTAATAGTGAGTAATAGTGATATTTTCACTGAGGAATAGTGATATTTCACTGATTAGAACAGTAAATATTCACTGATTACAAGTCGTATACTTGAAACTGTGTTAAACAGTGTATATGTACTGTGAATCAGTGAAAATCCACTTTTTCATTTTTAGAGAGTAGAGTTACATATTTAGTAAGCTCCTAAATCCAAAAATGATTTACCTACGTAAAACAATGCGTATCACTATGCTTTAAAATAGCTCCCTTATGCGGGTCTGGTACAAGAGGTGACTTTTTCTAAAGGGTTGCAATCAGAAATATAGATTGACATGTTTAGTAAGCTCCTTAATCGAAAAATCACTTACCTACATGAAACGATCATTGTCTCTTTGTTCTAACATATCTTCTTTATGCGTGTATCGTACAAGAAGTGACTTTTTTCAAAGGGTTGCAATCAGAAATAAAGATTGACATATTTAGTTAGCTCCTAAATCGAAAAATCACTTACCTTCATGAAACGATTAGTATCTCTATGCTTTAACATGGCCTCCTTATGCGTGTATGGTACAAGGGTGGCACTTTTTCTAAAGCGTTGCAAACCAGAAATAAAGAGTGACAGATTTAGTAAGCTCCTAAATCGAAAAATGATTAACCTACATAAAACGATCCATATCTCTATGCTTTAACATAGTTCTCGTATGCGTGTATGGTACAAGAGGAGGCTTTTTCTAAACGGTTGCAAACCAGAAATATAGAGTGACATATTTAGTAAGCTCCTAAATCGAAAAATCATTTACATACATAAAACGATTTGTACTTCTACGCTTCAACATAGTTCTCTACCGCGTGTATGGTACAAGGGGTGGCTTTTGCTTTTGGGTTGCAATCAAAAATATAGAGTGACATATTTAGTAAGCTCCTAAATCTAAAAAATGATTGACCTACAAAAAACGATCCGTATCTCTTTGCTTGACCATATTTCCCCTACGCATGTATGGTACTAGGGGTGGCTTTTTCTTAGGGTCGCAATCAGAAATATAGAGTGATATCTTCTTTTTTTATATATTAATACGCTAGATTAAAACTTTGTGGAGCATTAGGCTTTTTTATTCGCAGATGGATTCATTTGAAATTTTCACAGCTAACTGATATTAGTGTAACCTATAGTCGGATCCGGATTCAAACAAATCGGATCATAAATAAAAAAGTTATTATATACGGAAAACTTTTTCTATACATATGCATTATAAGTTTACATACATCTTTCTTTTTGCTTTAAAACAATGCTTTAAAATTTTTCTTTTTTATATATTAGCTATCGAACCGAACAACGAATAACAAAAACGAAAATTTTTATATTTATTTTATATTCATTTCAGTCGTCGTATTTATTTTATATTTTAGTCGTCTTTTATCTTTCAAGAAGGACGGTTTTCGATATTTTTCGATTATTTTGTTTTTTATTGATATAAAGATTTTTGAGATATTTTGATATTTGAGTTATTTCATATTTTTGATATATTGATATATTTATTTATTTCGATGCCAAGACTACGTCGTAAACGTCGTTTGGATGTGAGTGGTACATCGAGTCGTCGGAATAAAAGAGATTATATGCGTAATATGCGTAATAATGTTGATTTTATGAATGATGGAATGAATGGTAATAATGATGGAATGAATGCTGAAGCTGATGTTGTTGTGAATGATGAAGTGAATGTTGATGATATGAATGGTGTCATGAACGGTGTCATGAATGGTGTCATGAATGTTGCGAATGATTTAGAATTGAATGTGGTGAATGATGAAATTCCCTTTGTAATTTTGAGAGATTCGTTCAAGTGTGCTTTGAATGTGATTCCAGGTAACTTTGATTCGTATGTTTGTGGTGCTTTGGATATGAGTTGTCATTTTTGTCATGCCAAACATTTTGCAAGAGAAGTTACTTCAAATAATAATGAAGCGTTTTCTTTGTGTTGCCATAAAGGCAAAGTCAATTTACCTCCTCTTTCTGAAAATGCATTTTTCTCTAATATTTTCGAAGGATTGAATTCAAATGATAATGCTATAAAAAAACGTTCTAAAAGTTTTCTTTCAAATATTCGTTCCTATAATTCGGCATTTGCAATGATCAGTTCTGAATGTAATATAGCGGATTCTACTGCACGTGGTATTTATCATTTTAAAATTCATAATATTTTTTATCATCGTACTGGTGCTTTAATTCCTGCTTATGGTCGACCTCCAATGTATGCACAATTATATTTTTATGATGTTGATACTGCTGCTAATATGAGAATGAATAGAAATACCAATGTATGTGAAATTTTTCTTATGCGTGAGATAGGTTTTGAGTTAGATCGTGTGAATCCTTTTGTTCGTTCTTTCAAATCAATGCATGAATTTTGTGAAAGACCTGAGAATGTTACTGCTGATGTGTCAATGGTTATAAAAGTTAACAGAGAATGTGATATTCGTCGTTTTAATGATGCTGTTCAAACTGATGTGGCTGCTATTTTTAAAAATGATGATGGTGAACCACCTTTTGAAAGAAATATGATTGTTTTTTCAAAAAATGCAAATGAAATTCGTTCTGTTTCTGTCCTTGATTCTTCTTTGGATCCTTTAGTTTATCCTTTGTTGTTTCCAAATGGTGATACTGGGTGGCACGTTAATATTCCACATAATTTAGTTTCAACTTCACGTGCTAATGTGTCACGTACAAAAGTTACAATGTTGCAATATGCATCTTATCGCCTTGCTATACGTGATGGTTTTAGTCTTTTGCATCGTTCTCAAAAATTATTTCTTCAATGGATTGTTGATATGTATGTTCGTATCGAAGGTTCACGGCTTCATTACATTCGTTCAAATCAATCTGCTCTTCGTGCTGATTTGTACAATAATTTAACAGATTTCTTGCATCAAAATCGCAATGGCGATGATAATATGCAAGTAGTTGGTCGTAAAGTAATTTTGCCATCTTCTTTCACCGGTTCACCACGTAACATGTATCAAAATTACTTGGATGCAATGTCTATTGTACAACATTTCGGTAAACCTTCTTTATTTATAACAATGACATGTAATCCTCAATGGCCAGAAATTGTTGATAATTTGAGTAATTATGAGTCTTCGAATTTTCGTCCTGATATTGTTGTGCGTGTGTTTAAAGTGAAACTTAAAGAGCTCATAGATTGTTTAATGAAAAAAAAGATTTTCGGTTCTGTCAAAGCACTTATATATACCATTGAATTTCAAAAACGTGGTCTTCCGCATGCCCATATTTTGTTAAATTTATCAGATGAAGATAGAATTGATGGAAATGAAATGATTAATAAATTTGTATGTACTGAAATCCCTGATCCCATTCTTTTTCCTAAATTACATGAATATGTGAAACGTCATATGATGCATGGACCATGTGGTGCTCTAAATCCCAATTCTGTTTGTATGAGAGATGGTAAATGTAGTAAGAATTTTCCAAAACCTTTTTCTGAAAATACTAAAGAATCTGTGAATGGTTATCCTTTGTATCGTCGACGTGATAATGGTATGAGTGTTGATGTACGTGGTGCATCTCTTGATAATAGATATGTTGTTCCATATAATCCTTATCTTCTTGCAAAATTCAATTGTCATATTAACGTTGAAATATGTACGACTGTTAAAAGTGTGAAATATGTTTACAAGTATGTATATAAAGGGTATGATTCTGCCAATGTTGAATTGAGAGTGAATGGAGAGAATGCAGTGAATAATGATGATGCGATTGTGGGAAATGAAATTCAAGATTTTTTGAATGGACGGTATGTTGGTTCGACTGAAGCTGCTTGGCGCATATTTGAATTTCCAATGCATTTTCAATCTCATTCGACTTGATTGTCATTTGCCTAATAGACAAAATGTTTATATCAGGAATGGTAATGTGGCTGGTGCAGTCGCAAATGTATCAAGAACAAAATTGTTAGCATTTTTCCATTTGAATTCCATTGATAATTTAGCTAATGAGTTTTTGTATACAGAATTACCATTACATTATGTTTGGCATGATCAAAGTAAATCGTGGAAAAGAAGACAACGTGGGGCTGATAAAGTTGTTGCTCGATTATATATGGTTTCTCCAAAAGATATAGAATTGTTTCATATGCGTTTACTTCTGTTGCATGTTCGTGGTCCAAAATCTTTTTCTGATCTACGTATGTATGAAGGTGTTGAGTACCCTACTTTTGTTGCAGCATGTGAAGCTCGAGGTATTGCAACAAATGATAATGAATGGCGTGAATGTTTACTTGAAGCTTCAGAAATTCAATCACCAAAACAGTTTCGTCAATTATTTGCATTTATCTGTGGTTTGAATGTTCCTCCGAATGCTTTAGCTTTATGGATTGAATTTAGAAATAGTATGATTGAAGACTTTTTACGAAATTACGATGAAGATGTGTCAATTAATCGAGCCTTGATTAAAATTAATGAAATTCTTCTTACACATAATACTTCATGTGGTGATCTTGGTCTTCCGATTCCACAATATAACTTACAGATTGGCGATGTAGGTCATTTTGATATTGAAGAAGAAGCTATAGTTTTCGATAGAATGTATGAAAATGCAAATAATGAGCAACGTAGTGTGATTGATATTGTTTTGCGTGAAGCTCAATTCCATGATACTGGAAGTAATGTTTTTTCTTGACAGCTCATGCAGGTTGTGGCAAAACTTTTGTTCAAACGGCAATCATTCATAAATTTAATTCATTAAATCTTTCGTGTATTGTAACTGCCTTCAGTGGTATTGCATCAACTCTTTTGATTGGGGGGCGAACTTTGCATAATGTTTTCAAATTACCAATTCCATTATTAGAGAATTCAATGCCAAATATAACTCCAAACAGTGTACATGGCACATATATTAATAATGCATCAATCATTATTATAGATGAAATTTCAATGTGTTCTATTCATGCTTTAAAATTAATTGATCGTTTGTTAAGAGATTTGACTCCAAACGAAGAAAATAAAAATAAACTGTTTGCAGGTAAAACTCTTTTACTGAGCGGTGACTTTCGCCAAATTCTTCCAGTTATACCGCATGGCTCACGTTCTATTTTAATTGAAAATTGTATTACATCTTGGCAAGAATTTATTAACTTTAAAATTTTGAAATTAAATCAAAACATGAGAGCTCTCCCTCATGAAATTGAATTTGTAGAATTTCTTAGAAGACTCGGTAATGGTGATATGCAAAGTTTTCCACAGTTTGGTTCAGATATCATTGAAATTCCTCATAATTTGATTGGCAATCCAGACAATATTATTGAAGACATTTTTGGAAATATTTCTGATACAATTTTATCTGATGACATTTTGAGTTCCGTCATTTTAGCCCCCAAAAACAATGATTGCAATGAAATCAATTCTAAAATCTTGAGTATTATGCCAGGAGAGGAGAAAGCATATTTTAGTTTTGATAAAGTTGTTTGTGATGACATTCGTGAGCAGAACAATTTTCCAATAGAATTTTTAAATAAATTGAGTGTAGGAGGTTTGCCACCTCATAAATTAAATTTGAAAGTGAATTGCATTGTTCTCCTCATACGTAATTTAAATACAGGTCAAGCATTAGTAAATGGAACACGAATGCGTGTAAAAGTTATGCACCGAAATTCAATAGATTGTGAAGTTTTGACTGGTGTCATGCGAGGTGTACGCATTCTAATTCCACGCATTCATTTGACTTATTCTGGAACTCTTCTTCCATTTAAATTTCAAAGAACTCAATTCCCTATTATTCCTGCTTTTGCTATGACTATTAATAAATCTCAAGGTCAGACATTCAACAGAGTTGCCATTTTACTGAAAGAACCTGTATTCACACATGGTCAATTGTATGTTGCTGCAAGTAGAGTGCGTGCGTTTGAATGTTTGAAATTTTATATTTATGATACATCTGACCAAGGTCATTTGTTCAAAGATGATAGAGTTTTCACAAAAAATATCGTCTTCCCAGAAGTCATTGTTACCTGATTTCCTCTCACTTTTCTCAAAAACCTTTTCCTCTTTTATGAGTACTAGGAGGGCCCGGCGTGCTTCGCTACGCTTATAAATAAAGTTTTTGCGTAGACATTTTGTTGACGTAGAAGCAATGATTTCAAAAAGTGGTAATGAGAAATGCTACCATATAATTTTTAATTTTTCTTTTTAAATATACGAATGAAAAATAATCAGAACTCTAGCTGATCAGTTCGGATATATGAAAAATTAGCGATCAAATAAGTTTTCAAGTAAGCTTCGTATGAAAAATTAGCATATGAAAAATTAGCGATCAAATAAGTTTTCAAGTAAGCTTCGCTAATTTTTCATATATCCGAACTGATCAGCTAGAGTTCTGATTATTTTTCATTCATATATTTAAAAAGAAAAATTAAAAATTATATGGTAGCATTTCTCATTACCACTTTTTGAATTAATTGCTTCTACGTCAACAAAATGTCTACGCAAAAACTTTATTTATAAGCGTAGCGAAGCACGCCGGGCCCTCCTAGTATTTAGTAAGCTCCTAAATCGAAAAATCATTTAATTACATAACACGATCAGTATCTCAATGCTTTAACATAATTCCCTTATCCTTGTACGGTACAAGGGGTGGCTTTTTCTAAAGGGTTGCAATCAGAAATATAGAGTGACATATTTAGTAAGCTCCTAAATCAAAAAATGATTAACCTACATAACACGATCAGTATCTCTATGCTTTAACATAGTTTCCTTATGAGTGAATCGTACAAGGGGGTGGCTTTTTCTAATAGGTCGCAATCATAAACGTAAATAAACTTATTTAGAAGGCTCCTAAATCGAAAAATCATTTACCTACATAAAACGATCCGTACCTCTATGCCACAAAATAGTTCTCTTACGCGTATATGACAAGAGGGGTGGCACTTTCTAAAGGGTTGCAATCAGAAATATAGAGTGACAAATTCATTAAGCTCCTAAATCGAAAAATCATTTGCCTACATAAAACGATCCGTACCTCTACACTTCAACATAGTTTGCTTACGCGTGTATGGTACAAGGGGTGGGTTTTTTAAAGGGTTGCAATCAAAAATATAAAGTGATATATTTAGTAAGGTCCTAAATCAAAAAATGATTAACCTCCATAACACGATCAGTATCTCTATGCTTTAACATAGTTTCCTTATGCGTGTATGGTACAAGGGGTGGCTTTTTTTAAAGGGTTGTAATCAGAAATATAGACCGACATATTTAGTAAGCTCCTAAATCGAAAAATCATTTACCTATATAAAAAGATCCGTATCTCTAAGCTTTAACATAGTTCCCTTATGCGTGTATGATACAAGGGGTGCCTTTTCTGAAGGGTAGAAAATCAGAAATGTAAAATGACATGTTCAGTAAGCTCCTAAATCGGAACTTTATCTGCACCCTTAAATATTTTTGTGTCGAGTATGTTTAACATACTTCCCTTATGCGTTTTTGACCCAAGGGGTGGTTTTTCTTCTAAAGGGTTGCAACTGATAAATAAACAGTTGCTTGTTTTTACGTTTTTTTTAATTCAAGAATTACATGTAGTAAAGAAATTTTTAATTTAATGTTATTTTTATGTGTCATCTCCGATTTCAAACTAGTTTTGGGGTAGTTTTAAGAATAGGGGTAGAGCTCTAAAATCAAAAGTATACAGCCTTAAGAGCTCCTAAATAGCTCCTAATTCTGAGCCTATTTACAATCCCCTACGGCTATTTTTAAGGTGTGGGGGGCTGAGTGAACGTTCACTCAGCCCCCCCATTTTCAAATGAAGATTTCTGCTTAGGGGGTTGAGCTCAAAATTTTATTCTTGCGTTTTTTGAAAGCTCCTAAATAGCTCCTAATTCTGAGATATAATTTTTTTTGATTTTTGCAAGGTGGGGGGGCCAAACCTGTTTTGGGGTTGTTTTAAGAATAGGGGTGGAGCTCTAAAATCAAAAGTATACAGCCTTAAGAGCTCCTAAATAGCTCCTAATTCTGAGCCTATTTACGATCCTCTAGGGTTATTTTTGAGGTGTGGGAGGGCTGAGTGAACGTTCACTCAGCCCCCCCACTTTCAAATGAAGATTTCTGCTTAGGGGGTTGAGCTCAAAATTTTATTCTTGCGTTTTCTGAAAGCTCCTAAATAGCTCCTAATTTTGAGCTAATTTTGTTTTTATTTTTGCGTGGTGGGGGGGCCAGCTGAACCGAGGTAAAACCGTCACTATTTCTAGTCTGGTTGTATGCAAAATACAAAACATATGCAAAATATAATGAATCTTTCATATGCTGAACCTCTAAATTTGTTTAATATCGTATATTGTTTATGGTTTTTCTGTGCTAAAAAACAATCAGGCTTAGGATATAGAAGGTTTTGACAAACACAATAAAATTTTCTTTCGATTTGCTGTAGCGCATTCTATTAACTGATATAAATCTTATTATTGAAACGAATCATGAATAAAAAAATTAAAGCTTAATAAAAACAACAACAAAAAGTAAAATTTTGATTTTTTTTAAATCCATAATTTTTAAGATAAGGTCGTTTTTCCATATAAAAAAGACACAAATGTGTATGATATCCATCACTATATTGATATACACAGTATTACCAAAATTCCTACGCTCAAAATGGATCAACCAGATTATGATAATTTCAGTGCAATTGTTAAAGCGTTTATAGAACGGAGGAAAATATGAATTTTTTATTTTCAGTTTTATGAAGTTTTTTGCTTAAAACTTTTAGAAATACGTTCTGACTAGGGTTTCTCATTTCCCGTAGAAATTCAAATCCCGGGAAGCCGGGACAAAAAATGTCGAATTCCCGGGATCCCGGGAAATCCCGGGAAACGCTAAAAGCTAGATTTATCAAATTAGGTGGTAGAAAAATGTGTAAAATTAAAACAGCACAAAAAATGCGCTATTGATTTTTAAATTTCCATTATTTTTCATTAGAAAAACTTCAAAAATTAAACATAAAAGAATACATAAAAACAAATCAAAAATAAATTCATAATACTAATTTTTAAACAATTTTTCAAAAAATTAGGTTGTCAATGGCACCATCCCTCAATTTTGTCCGAATTTTCGTGACGAAATGTCTTGCCGCAGAAAAAGCTCTTTCCGATTCAATAAATGTCGGTGTGATAGTCATTAGTGCATTGTATAATCTAAATTATTTGTACTCTGCTTAGTTGCTTCAAAAATTACCAATTTTTTGTGATGTTTTTAACGTCATATGATACATGTTCTGTACAATACTGTTCTGTACAATCTGATACAAACAAACCAAAATCACAATAACAACGGTACTTCTCAGCACCATAAGACAAAAAATATTGGTCCCTCAGTCCGTATTTTGCAATTGAACATTGAAAGCATTAGCAAGTCAAAAACTGAACGTTATTAAAGTTATTATTTCGATATCAACGTTGTAATTCTGGCAGGAAACGCACGCAACAGATGAAGATCAGCTTACCTCTAGAGGAAAAATTGTTGGTTATAAACTAATAAGTGCTATTTACCATCAAACATATGGATCTGCCACGTATATTAAGTCAGAAATCATGAATTGCACCCATTTACTGACACCAGACGGACAACGATATACATCTTATTGTTGTTGATATATCGATCACGAAGATTGTTAACGTAAATAAGCCACTAAATACAGCGTGGCCAGCTGATACTCTATCATTATTTCACCACCCAGCAATATAGGTTGGTGACTTTAATAGCCATCACAATCAGTGATCCTACTCAAATAACAATCCCAATGGCATACAACTAACTGACGGGACCAATCGACAACATGTTTCTGGTATATGATACGAAAGACATGAAAACCTTTAGATCTGCTAGATGGCCAAGTTATTACAATCCCGACCTCTGTTTTTCCACAAAAAAACGAACAACGTAACCCTATTGCAATATCTAGGGCTGTCCTACAAGGTTTGCTACGCTCTCAACATCGTTCAGTAATTTTTGTGATAGGTATTCAAATCCCACACGTAAACTCTAATCCTCAACCTAGATGATTTTCACAAAACTGGCTGGGCTAAATATGGGTCGGAGTTGGATGCAGTGATTCACTAGATCCAACCCATTCCTAAAAATTACGATAGGTTCGTAGGAACCATCATTTTAACTGCAAAGAAATGCATGCCAAGAGACTTCCGGTGAAGAATACATTCCTGGTTGGAGTAGAGAGAGCGATATATTTATTATTTGAGGAGCACCTTAGTAGTGGTGAGGCAGACGTGGTTGATGACTTAATATACTCACTGGACACCGCGAGGAAACAAAAGTGGATTAACGCTGTTGAAAACACTGGTTTTTCCCATTCTATTAGGGCGGCTTGGAATCTTCTTCGGAAGCTGGATGGCTCAAACTCAGTTACTCGTGCTAACAATGAAATAAATCCAGACGACATTTCAAATCACATTGTAAACATGTCTCGTTCCTCTATTAATCGCCTTCATAAGAGAACCATTAAACATAAATTAAGAGAAATGAAGCGCAAGTTTTAGGTAGATTTCTCAGAAAAATCTACCTATTTTAAGTTTTATTGGATTTAATTTGTTGTGTTCATATGTGTCAAAAAAAAAACTACACAAAAAAACCATGACACCATATGTGTCAAAAAACATTTTCCTAATTTTGAACGAAATTAATTACTACAGAGGGGAAAAGAATTAAAAACTACCCGATTTTCCAGTGAGAAAATTTTTAATATCTTTGAAAAAAGTAAAAAAATATGTTAATAAAAATTAGCGGGATCCCGGGGTGAAATCCCGGGAAAACGGGATGAAAATTTACCCCCGGGATCCCGGGAAAACGGGATCCCGGGATCCCGTTTGAGAAACCCTAGTTCTGACTGCTCTAACAAACTTGTCTCTTAAATTTGGAATCAATCAGATAATGGAAAGCTACTCAAAAATAGATCACAAAAGAGTAACTATCATAACTGTCAAAAGTCAAGTTAAATAAAACTATGTAAAAATTGCGACGCTGACGCTTACTTCAACACAGCTCTAGGAACAAAATGTTATGGTTATAAAGTGATCTAAAATCCATCAAATGATTTAATTAATGGCTAGCCAATGTTATAGGTTTCACGTTGCTCTAATTATGAAGACATTCAAGAAAGCTGTAGTATCCCAAAAAATATAAATTCTGTTGGACAAGAAAAAGTAAAAAAAAATTTTTACCGTAAGTGGCAAACCCGAAGTTGGAATTCAGAACTGTTACAAATCATACTCTTAGCATTTACACTAAGTTTATTCAAAATCTATTGCTGATGTTATTAAAATTTCAAACAAACAGATGTTCGTGAAGCCACTGATCCCATTATCAACCAAAAACTAATCCGTTCTTTGTCATTCAAATATCCATCTTTTTCCAAAGTGTCCCCAAAATTGATTATTGAATGAAGCCTGTATGCTCCCAACAAAGTTTAAAAACAATGTGTGAAAAGTCAGCATTTGTAAGGTGACCGTTCGCCACTTTGATCAATGTGTCTCAAAAGAAGATCACATTATCTTCTCACTCTAATTTAAACATTTTTTATTAGTTTCATCATAATTGCTTCTTTAGTGTAAGCTGTAGTGTGCACAGTGCACACATAAAGACACTGAAAAAATTTCAAAAAATTACAAAAGGCCCGGGGGAGCCCCCACCACTTTGTTCATGTTCCCACCACTATTGCTCAAAAATTTATCAGCTCCTTGCCATACATATTTGCATCTTTTTCCAAAGTGTCATCAAAATTCATTGCATGAAAATCGATCAGTAATTTTAGGCTACAATAGGGATAAACATCAGAAAAAAACTTTTTCTACCGGAAGTGACAAACGGGAAGTTGGTACGCAGAAATATTGGAAACAGGAGTTAAACCTTATAAACCAAGTTTTAATCAGATCATAAGCCGGGACTAGAAGTTATTGAAGATTGAAACTTAGAGATGTTCGGGAGGCCAATATGGCGAGATTGTCCAAATTTGAAATAAATCCAGATCTTTCGTTTTCAAGTCATATTCCAAAGTTTCACCAAGATCCGACGCAGGAATGCCACGAGCTCTCGTCCTCCTTGTCCTTTTTATTTAATTTAATAACAATACTTGCATAAATGGACAAACTATTTAAATAAATTTTTATTTTTACGACAAAAAAAACATTAAATTTGAAGCAAAAATTAAATGTGTTAGTCAACTACAAATATATTGCTTGTTTTTGTTTTTTACAACCATATTTGTGTGCGTTAGTGGTCTTACTAGAATTAAATAAACAGCGGTTCATCTTATTTTGTTGCGTGATTGCTGCGGAACACCAATAATGGGTCAATTATATATTTTATTTTTCTATCAAAAGTTAACAAATTCTAGAAAAAATTAAAAATTCATTATATACGAGCCCCATACAACGTTTTATCCATCCGACAGAGTAACATGTATTAATTTAAATTGAATTCATTCATTGATAAAACTAGTAAAACGAATAAAAATAAACAACGGGTTGTTTGTATTTTTGTACCATTAAATCTAAACAATTAAATAAATTTTATTCAATTTTGATACCAGTTTAATTGTTTGGTATTTTGAAAATGAAATGACCTACAATGAAAGACATCAAATTTTATACTAAAGAGAATTTAAAAAATCAAAAAAACTATCATAAAAAAACTTATTTTTCACAATAGGAATTCAATTCAATTCAATCGTAGTTGCCTCTGCATTTATCAATATTCGTGAGAGGGACATGAGCATTAGTTTGAATATATTGTTTTTTATATAATCAGAGCGAAAATGTGTTTTTTGATTTTATTATAATATACAATAAAATTAATTATTTATAAAATACAATCAAAACAATTTATCTCAGAGTTTAATACAATCAAATAAATTGTTTAATTGTGCTCCCAAGCATTCATGCAACAGAAAAAAATTAGAATCAGTCAATCAATTTTATTCGTACATAAATACATAACGTACATAAATATGGTTCTAAAAAACCAAAAATAAACCTACAGGTGTTGGAAGGATAAAACAATTTATTTGATTGTAAAGAACTCTGAAATAAATGTTTTCGATTGTATTTTATAAATATTTTTATTGTATTTTATAAAAAAGCCAACAAAAACATTTTTACTCTGATTATATAAAAAGCATTCAATTCAAACTAATGCGCTTGTTCGTATCTCAAATATTGAAAAAAGTAACGGCTTCTACGATTAAATTGAATTGAGTTTGTGAAAAAAATAGTTTTGTTTATGATTGTTTGTTGGTAACTAAATGCTCATTAGTAAATATTACTAATTAGAACTTTCATGTCTTTCATACCATAATACCAAACCTTTATATAAGTATCGAGATTGAATACAATTTATTTATTTGTTTGGAATCAATGGTAAAAAAAAATAAAATAATATTTATTGTTTATTTTTATTCGTTTTACTATAGTTTTATCAATGAATTTAAAAAAATTCAATTTAAATTAGTACATGTTACTCTGTTCAATGCATAAAACGTTGTATTGGGTTAATGCTTAATAAAATTTATTCTCTCGTAAATTTGTAAGCTTGTGATGAAAAAATATATCAGGGTTCGTCAATGTTCGACCCAATAAAATACTAATATTGGTGTTCCGCAGCAATTGCGCAACAGAATAAGATCAACGGCTGTTTATGTTATTCTATTAAGACTAATAATGCACACAGTCATAGTTGTAAAAAAAACAAAATTAAACCTCTTTTTGTTGTTAATGGAAGGATAATTTTTTTTCAAATACTCACACATTTCATTTTTGCTTCAAATTTGATGCTTTTCTTCATCTTAAAAATAAAATTAGATTTTTTTTCTGAATGGTTTGTCCTATTATGCAAGTATTGTAATTATAATAAGTAAAACGAATGACAAAAAAAGCATTAATTTTCTTTTTCTACATACGAAATGAAAGAAAATAATAAAATCAACTCCAAAGGAGTGAACTAAATAAAAATTAAAAATTTTCCCTTGACTTCGTGTTTAATGAGTTTTAATGACTCATATAGTTGGGAATTTTATATCTTTTATCTTGTTCGTTCTTAAAGAACGGAGTAAATTAGTGATATAAGAAGCGTTTTAAACTCTGTTTTTTAAACATCAAAATTCGTTCTATTCTTATTTTGGTTTCTTTAAACTTTATTTCGTTCATCCCTGTTATTAGGTAGATTTCATATAAAAATCTACCTATTGCAATGGGCTTCATCTCGGAATTTCGGAAAAAATTTTGGTGCCAAACTATGATAAGCGGAGACGAAAAAACAAAAAAAAAAAGTTTATATATATATATATATATATATATATATATATATATATATATATATATATATATATATATATATATATATATATATATATATATATATATATATATATATATATATATATATATATAAACGATATGAGATATAACGAAAACGACCGGCACTCTCACGGTCGCATTTGTTGAGGTAGATCAAAAAAATTTTCTGTACTTGTGTGTTCTAATGATATCTTAAACAAGTTCGTGAATCAGCAAAATCCGACACGTGGTTAAGAAACTAGAGGCTTTTTTCTGAAAAAAATTGATATTTTAAAACCGTTATAACGGCCGTTTGGATACTAATATTTCAAAAAATTTAACAAATTTAGAATTTTTGGAACCTTTTTTATCAATTTGTTTTAAAAATAGACCTCTGCAGTTAGAGGTTCCTGAGTGAGTGGCTCCAACAAAAAATATTGCAAAAAAAAATTTTTTTTTTAAACAACCGGCACTCTCACGGTCGCATTTATAAGGCCAGATCAAAAAGCCTTTTCTAAAAATGTGCGTTTTATTAATATCTTGAACAAGCTCGTAAATCAGCCCAATCCAACACATGGTTAAGAAACTAGAAGCTTTATACTAGAAAAAAACTCTGTTTTTTAGATCCGTTATAACGGCCGTTTGGATTCTAATAGTTTTAAAAGCTTCATAAATTTAGAATTTTTGAAACCTTTTTAATCAGTTTCTTTCAAAAAAAAGACCTCTGCAGTTGGAGGTTTCTGAGTGAGCGGCTCAAACAAAAAAGCTTGTAAAACACAAAATGCGTTTGAATCAACCGGCGCTCTCACGGTTGGGAACCAAATCAAAAAACCTTTCTTAAAAATGTGTGTTTTAATAATATCTTGGACAAGTTCATAAATCAGGAAAATCTGACACATGGTTAAGGAACTATAGGCTTTATACAAGAAAAAAAAGTGGTTTTTTAATCCGTTATAACGGCCGTTTGGATACTAATATTTTTTAAATCTTCATAAATTTAGAATCTGTGGAAACATTTTAATCCGTTTCTTATAAATATAAACCTCTGCAGTTAGAGGTTTTTGACTTGTTGGCTTCAACAAAAAAGTTTGCAACAATCCCCAACTACAATTTCCAAAAACCTTATAACAGTCAATGTCAACCTTATAACAGTCAAAAAAATAAAAGATTTGAATAGAAGAAATAAATTTTTTTTTCTTAGAAATAAACAATTTTGATATTTTGCAGTAATTGCACGACATATGATATAGAATAGGTTTGTGTCATAAATTGTCACACACATGTTCTGTTGTAGATTTGATATTTGTTTGTTGCAAAATTGGATAGATATAATTTTGCTTGAAGGTAGCTAATTTTCTTTTTAAAATTTGTTCGATATCTGTTTTAAATTAGTTTGTTTTGTTTAAACTAATCTGATACATCAGATTCTACTGGCACACAAAACTGTCTGATCTCGAAATCTACCTATTTCTAGCGGATATACGTGCCGCTGGGACTTTTTTATATTACATTATGTATGTAAGTGGGAGCAAAATATAACCGGCACATTCATTCATCTAACATGAAATATTTCGCAAACTCAATAGAATCTTTAAATATTTATTGGTTTGTAGCATAAAATCAGTTACACTGGCCAATATCATCCTTATTTATTATCTTATGGACTATCCAACACCTTTACCTAACATCTAAATTGGCTCCGTAATTCTAAAGTTTAAAGTTGGTGAAAGTAATAAATTGTTTTTTACTAAATTCTTTAAATCGGCTATCGATTGTTTGTATTAAAAGATTTATATTATTTTTCAGAATTGTCCTACTAACAAATTTCTAAATGATTACGTTTTCTCTAAAACCGAGCGCACGCACGTAAAATAACGTTATGTTAGTTATGTCTATAAAGATATTTGTGGGAAATTCAAAGTAAAATTTGTCTTGGTAGTGTTTATTTTCTAATTCATTTAACATGGAAAACTGCCATGATTTAATGATGAGTAATTCAACAACAGGTGATTATCACAGACCTAGGCGTTTTGATATGAAGCAAGTTGGCAATCATACTAAATTAATTGGTGGCTGTAGACAATACAAATATGAAGCATTTAGTTCACGGTGGTAAAGTTTTTATTGGAATAACCGACAACCGACAGCGACAAATCGATAAAGCTGGTATCAAGTCCTGCTTCATGAACGAAAAAAGAAAAAGAACCATCTATCTAATCGGAAGTTTCCCGTTGGTAGTATTGGATCTACCTACAGTTAAGACGGTACTTAACAGTACTAGATGTAGTCAAAGCCAGGACAGATTCAATCTCCTAGCCGTAATAATGGAAATAGAAAACGACTACTATCGTCTTGGAACGAAAAACGGAATCTTAGAACAAATATTTACCCGAGATTAATTTCTCATATGTGAAGAAAATTTTTTAAAAATTGATGATGTACCAACCGAACCAAAATCTCTTCGCGAGACTTCTACAAACTGTCACTTCCGATGGGTAGGGATAAACCAGATGTATTTGGGTGTAATATAGGAATAAAAATATGTGTCACTACAACACATAGATACCTTTGAAGACCTAGCAACATGAATTCTGAGGTGTGGGTAAACGCAATGTTTTTTTGGTTTTTATGTTTTCTTTTACAGAATAGGTAACTGAATAAAAAATTATGTCACATAATAAAATATGACTGAAGTTAATATTTCATGATAAGATGGAGTAACTAAAAGCTCAATAGATGGATTAAGTTTAACTTTTTAATGCGTATGTATCACGCATTGATTTGGTCATTGATTCATCTCATCGTGTAACTGATTCATAAGAATAGTAATAAATAATAGATTTCTCAAACCTATCAAATAAAGATCTGAAATGTTTAACATACAATCATGTAATGCAAATGAACTAAATTAATAGTTTTACGATACAAATAACATTTCAAAAGTAATTATTATTTAAAAACATACATCTGATAATTTAACGGGTTTGATTACGATGACATAATATCGTAACTCATTTAATTTTTGTTGTTTTTTTATGTTGAAATCAAAAATAATAGAATATTCTTCAAGCATGCCGAAAACAACATATTTTGAGGCGAGAGGACAGTTTATCAGCCGAGGCGATAGCGGAGGTTGGTAATGGGCGCGAGATTCAAAATATGATTTTCGGCGAGTACTTTTTCTACTACACTCTACTACTTTTTTAAAAATTATTATTAATTATTAAACATTTTCATTTATAATTACATAGATTTCAAATTTTAAAACATACAAACATGTAAACAAAATCTTTAAATTTGTATTTGTATTTCTGCTATTAAAATATAGATGACTCAATATGAATAAATTGTCCAATTTCTATGTCATAAATAAAACCGTTTTTAGTTACAAGCCTGATTGTCTTTTCGTACAAAAAAATCGTCAACTTTATACATATACATATTTTTATTCTATTTACACTACAAAATTCTATATTTTTATTCTATTTGGTCTATGAAGTCCCTAAAATCATTAAATAACACATCTTTAAAGGTTTATTGTTCTTTGCATTTCGCGTCTAGTAGGCTTATAACTAAAGACGGTTTTGTAAAAAACAAAATCAAATTTAAAAATTTTATTATTATTTCTTAAATAAAAACAACAGTTTTGATTTAGTTTTTGTATAGGCATGACGTTACGTAAATTCTTGATATATTTTAAAACAACGTAAATTATTTTATGTAAATAAATATTTTTATTTCGGTTTTCTTAAATAAATAGATGAAATAATATTTTTTAAAAACATCTTAACACCAACTGTTTGTTACTATACTAGTTAAAAAGAATATATGAATATTATATAGTTAACTATTATTATTTTTACATTTTAATGTAAATTGTTCGTAAATAATTCTAAAATTAATTACGTCATCTTCCCAAGAGAGACAAATTAACACTAACAAAATGATTTCAATCAATCAATTGATTCTTTTATCGGGTGTTCTAGGCTGGTTTATTCTAGTTAAGAAATTCGAAAACAGATGGCTTTTAAAAAATTACTTTCGTCACTAGGCGCAAAAGTAATTTGTTTAGGTTTTTTTATCACTGGTGACGAAAAAGAAATATTCGATACAATGAACAAACATCGAAAGTAGATTTTTTAAGTTAGGTAGTAGAAAAAATTGTTTTGATTATCAAATTTTAACCGTGGAAATTTGATATTTCGTCATGTTTTGGTTTTTAAGAATTTGAAATATTTAAATGCTTAATTTTGATTATGTAACTGTTTGAAGATATTATTATTAAGAATTATGGCAGGTATATGCATATCCGCTAGAAATCGGTAGATTTCGGGATCAGACAGTTTTGTGTACAAATAGAATTGGATGTGTCAGATTAGTTTAAATAAAAAATTTAAGTAGAAACAGAATAATCATATATAATATAACGAGTCGTCAAATAATAGTCGATTATTTTTCATAATCATTATTACGAATGTCATTTGAGGTCCCGAGTGCGCGTAGCGCACGAGGGAAATTTTTGACCTCAAATGGCATGATTGGTAATGTTGAAAAATAATCGACTAATAATTTGATGACGAGTTGTATTTAGCAGACAATTTAACGAACAGAAATAGTAACATTATTTCATACAACATATTCCTTTGTTGTCAAACAAAATTAAATATTATTTCATCTTAGTAGGCGCATAAATGTTATAAATTTGTAATTTATTTTTCACAAATAAACATAAACATGCAATCATTTATGAATGAAAACGGACATTTTTACTATTTGCAAATTGCATTTTCACATAATTTTGTATGTGCATTTTGGTTTTAAATTAATATATTAAGTAGGCGGAAAATATTCGAAAATATTCGCTGTTCCTTCCTACCAGAAAAAAATAATCGAAACAAATCGTTTTGATTTGCTAAAAAATAGTAAATGAAGCGTTTTGATTGGACATTATTGAAACTTTTTTTAGAGAGTTGAATTGTCCAAAATATTATAAAGATAAATATTTTTAAAGATAAAAGAAAGAAGAATAAAAATATACAATATATACACATGCAGAAACAGTATTTTGTTTGAGACATCATCATCATCATCTGTGGGTAGAGTATTGGTAAGAGAAGATCAAAAGGCCGCTGTCCATGATCAGGAATGAATCCCGCTAAGTAATCTGCTTCTTTTATTAATTTCTCACTTGGTGATAACCCACGAGCAATTTATTTTGTTTCAAAACCAAAAGTTATTAGTGATTATAATTAACAATGTGAATTTGCATGTAAGAGTGAAAACATTTCAATCAACCATTCCATTCGCAACACGAACTGCAACCGGCAAACAAATGTACGCCACGAATAATTTGACGACTATTATTGTCACAGTGTTGAAAACAAACAAAAACTGCGAGAAAAGTGGTTAACAAAGAACACCCAAAGCTCCCAAACTGATTATCTATGTGCCAGGAAAACCCAGTAAACGATAAACCTTCTGCAAAAAACGAAACGCAAACACATTACGAGCTGTATCGAAAACATCAAACAACATAGGACTAACAGATATTCAAAAGAGCGCTTTGGAAATGCGTGGCGTTTGACAAAAGATTCCATCCAAAATCCACAGCCATCAGAAATGAAAAAAACGAAGTTACAACAAATTAGCGAGGCAGTTTGGCGATCCTATTTTTAAGATCTACTGAATGGGAGGAATGAAGTCCCTCTATTCAAAGAATTACTCCATCAAATGAAAAAATGTTTGTTCCTTTTACCCAAAAATAGAAGAAGTGGAAGTAGTTATCAACGAATTAAAGAACTTCGGAGAACTAATTAAAAATGAAGGAGTAACTCTTGACTCACATATATACGATTTTATTTTTGTAATCTGGGACCAAGAAGAAATACCTGCGGAATGGAAGCTCTCATTGTTCTGCAACATAACAAAAGTGACCGTCCAACGTGTGCAAATTATCATGGCATTCCACTGCTGAACACTGCATATAAAATACTCACTAACTGTTAACTAAGAACGATTCTAGTAAAATGTATAGGGTGCAACAACAGCTTGATTTCAAGCAAGCATATGATAGTAGCAAACACGACAACTTTTGGTCCGACTTGGTATTCCCAAAAACTTATTTCTTTGTTTTTTTAATTTATAATTTTGGGATCAAATTTGGGATGCACTCACGCTCGTACTATTTAATTTGACGCTTGAATACGCGATAAAAAAAAGAAAAATCGAAACGCAAAACTGCATCTTTAACAAACCTTGCTAAATTCTTGCCTATGCAGATCGTATTGTTCTACTTGGACGCAGACCAAAGAAAAGTGTCTCACAGCTTGAAAAAAATACCAAACGACTTGGATTTTACATCACATCAACAAATTGAAACTTTTAACAACATTCGGGAGAATTATTTTCTTTTGTCACTTGTAGATAGAACGAATACACACTGTCGGTGTTGCTCTTGATATTTTTAAATGTCTGCGCAAAAACTTTATTTATAAGCGTAGCAAAGGACGTTGGGTTCTGCTAATATAATATAAATTTTGCTTGAATAGAATGTTTTAATTCATTGGACTCCTCCTCCGCCTTAAAATATTTTCTGTGTGCGAGCCATTTTGCAATGATTAATCGACAGCAGTATTGTGTCAATATTAACCATGAATGACGTCAAACTAAAAATAAAGCAAAAAATATTATTTGAATCCCACTTACAACATTGTCTAAACGTTTTTTTCTATTTACATTTTATTTCTGTTAGTTTAAAATTGTGTATTTAAATCTCATATTTCATTTAATTAAAAAGCACAAAATTAAATATTAAAATTTTTCATGTCGTCTAATGACAAATTGTAATACTTCTTCATTTCTGTATTTTTTTTTTTAACTTAGTTTTTCTTTTCCGTCCATCATTTTCTTCTATTCGTAAAAGTGGATTTATTCTATTTGAAAAGAGCTTAAAACTTGAAAAGTAAATAAATTTATAATTTAAAGTTCTATAGAAACTTTAAAAAAAAAACAAAAATTAAAAATTTAGGATTTATACTTTGTTGGTACGAGTATGGTTTGTGTTGTGGTAATTATTTTCATGTTCTTGTTTTTCACATCAAAGAGAAATTAGCTAATATTAATTTTTAATTAAATTGTAGTTATACTAATTGGTTTTAATGAATTGACAAATTATAATCGAATGGATATGTAATAATACATGTGTAAAATTAAATTGATTTTTATTTGAGATGTTAGTTTTTAGTTTTGTACTTAGAATAGTACATTTTGCTACAAGAGATGAAAAATTGCTTTTTCGTGAGTGCAAATTTGATTTGAATTTGAAACAATTTCATGAACGTAAAATGTTTTCATCTCGCATAGGAAATGCAATTCTTTCTATGATATATAATTGATATTTATTATAAATTATAAAATAAGAAATCCACAACATAACAGTAAAAATTGATATTCTATTTTTTTATGGTTGCTTCGTTTTAAAAACTTTGTAAAATTATATGAAAATACCATAGCAACAACAATTTGTTACTTAGTGAAAATGATTTTACACTAGTAGAAAATACCGATCTATCCAACATCGTTCGATATCGAGTTTGGGAGTTGAGCAAGAAGGGATGGTGAAATACGATAGTAGCAATGGAAACTTGGAATTGGTTAACGAACGTATCGCTTTAATATTATCAGAGCTGAATATTGAAGGGTGAAATAAGGAAGAAAAGTTACAAATAACGGAATTATGCACGGACTCCATGGACTTATTCCATTGTCTTGGAGATACATTGACATGCACCTTTACACACATAAAATAGAAGTAGTGGTAGGAACTACGTCTATACACGTGAAGAATTACATATTACTTTATGCGCAGAGGAGTGAGATTAGCAAACAGGCGGAAAAGCTCATAAAGTAAGACTTAATTGAGCATTTCGTAAGTCCTTGGCATTCTGCATTACTAGTTGTGCCAAAGAAAAGTGACACCAATGATAAGAAATGGCGGTTGGTTATCGACTACAGCAAATTAAGTAATGTCATAGCGGGAGAGGTATACCCTTTACCGAATATTACGGAGACACTAGACCAGTTGGGTAATTCACAGTATTTTTCGACTTAAAATCTGGCGGCTTAAGTTCGAAGAAAGGAGCAAGCAGTACACCGTTTTCAGTACAACAAATGCACACTACCAATTTAAAAGGCTGCCATTTGGATTAAGAGATCATTCTTGTTTGATTTACATGGACGATATCTGCGTGTACGCAATAAACCTTGAAGACCACAATTTAAAAATTAACAGATATTTGAGCATCATCACATGCATAATCTTAAGTTACCTTTTCGATTCTAAGATCTACTCTGGTATTGGTGACGCGGTTGAGAGACATTTTGCTTTTGAATGGCATTGAAAAGTTGTGTCTCCAATTTCTGGAATTTTTGAAAAGGGGAAGAAGAAGGACAAGAAGAAGGAGAAGAATAGGCGTCAGGGTTAGATACCACATGTATTTACAAAACACTTAGCATTGAGGACGTTATCTGCTATCTCGGCTGGTTCTTGCAAACTGGTTTTAAGTACCGAGATAGTAGCACGAGCAGTGGTTGGAAGTTTTTCCATCCAAAAAACTTTAAGAGTTTCCTCTTGAAAGATAATTCACGGTAACTTTTTTTTAGTACAGAATAATTTCTAGGCGTTGACCACACCATAACCAAAAAATTATTAAATCTTGTTTGCCACAAATTTATATTTGACAATTAAATAATTAATTTGGAGAAGTTATTGAGATATTAGGAAATGTTAGTTTGGGAACTTTTTAATTTTAGGGAGTAGTTGTTGCCTGTAGGAAAACTACGTAATTGGTTTTACTACAGAGCTAAACGGGAAAGAAAACCAAGAAAACATAAAGAAAACGGTGAGATGTAAAACTCAAAATACATTACTAAGGAATACTGAAATGAAGTCCTTTCATATGATACCATACTTGACTCGATTAAAAAATGTGTTTTCTCAAAGATCTCACAACTCTGTAAAACAAACGAAACCAATTTTATTTATTTTTTAACCTGTCATCTTGTATGGACCACTTAAGTTATGCGCATCTAAAATTTTGAGGTCTATACAAGTTATAGACATAATTTATATAATGAGAAAACCTTGTTTAACTTTTTATACATAACAGAACCCTAAAAATTAACGGAACCTTAAAAATTAAGAAAAAACTAAAACCTAAACAAAAATATAAAAACTTCTAAAAATCACAAAAAAAAAATCAATCAAATCAAAAACTTTTTCGGAATACACTTGCCTTGTTGTGGGGAGAAAACATATTGCTAAAAGGTATATCAAAAAATAATTCTGACAATGACCGACATGCCCCAGAAATGTTGTCTTGGATGAGTTTATAAAAAATTTATATTCAAATTAGTTGCCCTTGTCACATCACGAAACAATTATGATCCACGATGTTAGAACAAATGAGGATACAATCCCCATTTAAAATACTACACAATATGTAATGGTGGCCTTATCTATAATAGCCTTATACCAAAAACAATAAACAAATCCGAAAGGCGAAGTAACTATAAGAGAATTAGCTTTAGAATATTCTGCGATATTATCCCCGCAACGAATATGGAAACCAGTTTGTAAAAGGCTCTGCCAAATGATAGTGCTGAGATAACAACCTGGCTCAGATGACGTATGGGGTATGAATAGTTGGTGAGCAACAAAGAGTTGATTCTCATTCATTCTAAATGACTGTTAAAATTACAATCGTTTACAGAAAATTTATATCACCTGATTCGTTTGCACTGGTCAGCTTGGTTCCCGACTCAAATTTCAGGGAGACGTGGTAGTGCGTTTTAAACAGTACGCCAGGTTGTTACAAATCATGGGGTAGACCCAGCACCCATGATATGTCTCATTCCGGGCACAAGAATCAAAATATTTAAAAGTTTAAAATTAAAATGTTAAACATTTTACTGTTGCAAACAAAAACAAAAGCATTTTATATATTCCTCTCAAAATGATTCATCAAATATCTATTGTATGATAAATGCCGATTATTCTACATTTTTTCATCCGTTAATTCATAGGCTATGTTATTTATCCTGCGCAGAACATATGTTTTACTAAACGAGTGCACTAGTTTTGCAGAGAGCTCAGTGCTAACATTGCTTTGCACAAATTTTTACAAACACTGACTGGGCACAAAAACTCGTGGTCTGCTACAAAGGTTGTTATGACCAACATCAGGCTGATACTCTTAGTGGAGATGTTTAAGAACTAAATCTTGTCAAAGGCAATTTTTTCCGCTAATAAGTGTTGTTTGCACAACGCCGCTCATAAGTGTTGTTTGCACAAATAATATGATCAATGTGTTAATCCTACTGCCTGTGATCTTTAACATACACTCTAATGGTGGATATGAGTTCTGTATTAGTTCTTCAAGGTGAATTGATTAAGAAATTAGAAACCGCTATCTGATTTTAAAGATTCGGTTACACTAAATGCACTGAAAACTTTCTTTTTGAAGAAAGAAACAACCACGGCCAAATGTTCCAACGACACAAACTTTGTGTATTGATTCAATACAATTAGAAGATAGGAATTTCCCATAGCACTACGAGGAAAAGGTGCAAGAAAATCGATGAAGACTTTTAGAAAGGGTCGAGATATTTTCCCATTTCAGGCTAAGTTCTATAATTAGTAGCCTTAACTTGCTTACAAGTGTCACAATTTCGAATATAATCCTGTACATCACGCGCCATATAGTGGTCCAATGACAATGCATCTGTAAAAGATTTTGTGTTTTTGCAAATCCTAAATGCACACAAGAAGGTGGATTGTGTGCTTGTTTAAGCAAGATAGGAACCAATTTTCTAAGAATTACCAATTTTCATTTGAAAATATCCGAAGTATCATCAAAACTCGCATTTGGGATAATATGAGTTAGCGTATGAAGAACGAACGATTAAAATCTATATTTCGCAGCACCGGTGCAGATGTCAATGCATTTTTCAGCGCTTCGAATGCATTTGAGCTGCTTCATTCCAATTATGCTCTCTCTAGATGATCAGTTAAGGGAACTGTAATGATTTCACACCCTGATACAAATATCCAGTACAACCCAGCCATCACAAGGAACCGAAGTAGCTGCCAAACTATTTTTGGAACTGGAAAATTAAACTAATAACTCCATTACCAATTACATGAACCAGATATTTGGTCTCTTTGAGGACCAATTTGCTTTTCTCGGTGTTGAAGGTTAAATTTCCTGCTTTTAATAAATTTTAGACACTACTCAACAAGGACCTCTTCCAAATCGGCTGAAAATATCAGTAAATTCTCCAAATGCACAATCACCCAATCATGCAAGTGTAATGGAATTATTTTATGGATTTTACTATACAAAGAGTCTGGGGTGCATTGCACAGCCCAAAAGACATAACCGTAAAATGGTAAATTGTACGACCTGAACCCTAAAGGCTGTATTATCCCTAGAATACATTTCAAGTGGTATGTACCAAAAGGCATCTTTCAAACCAATGAAAGAAATATATTTAGTCTGGTCCAACCGATCTAGTGTCAACCGATAAGCATCCTTCACTATGACCGGGTTCACCTTTCAAGCATCAAGACACAGTCTTGCACGCTTATTACCTTTCCAAACAACTGCAATGGGTGACGACCAAGTGCTTTGACTTTCTTCTATCACACCAAACTCTAACATTCTATTTAAAAGTTTCTTATAAATTTAACTGGAGTATCTTCACAGTTCACCGACATAAATAACATGAGTAATTAGGTGTGTTTTTTCAAATCTATTTTTGGTTGAGCAAGGACATTGTTCAATGATACGAGTATGTCAATTTTCAGTATCGGGATTAAATCAAGCCTATTTCCATCGTCAAATTTAGTTTATTCTAATTTCAACTCATTTACAATGTATAACCGAATAAATCCCAGAAGTCGATACCAAGATAGAGCGCTTGAGCTAGTCCAGGTGCAATATGCAAACATAAAGATTTTGTATTTCCAATATAAGACACAGGCAAAAAGTACAAGACTGAAAATCCTGAGTTGTTCGCCACTGGCGATATTTAGACAAGATGTGAGATGGTGTTTCTTGACGTTATTATCTTCTAAGAACTTTTGAGATCCTGCGCCTAAGATGCTAATGTTAGCTCCGTTGTCAAGCAGTCCAGAATAAGATGATCTAGCTATAATAACTTTGACTTAAAGGTGGTTATCCGACTCCTTGTGAAATATGGAATCGGAGATCATCTTCTTTATATCTCGACGTAGTTTCCAATACCGAACAGTTCGATTTTGTTTACTTTTATTATTGGTTTGGGTTTACTGGTTTGGGCTTACTGGTCATGAACTATTTATGGCGGCAAACCAATCAGAAGCGCATTGAAATGGATTCGTAGAAGACAGTAGAAAAAGGTTGTTAATATTGTTGTAGTTGGCTGCAATGTCATGAAATGGGTTTCTAGCTGTTCCGTTCCAGTATTTGATATTTTAAGATAAGAGCATTCTAAAAGAGGCGCTCTGCATTCGCTTCAGTTCCGGTTTGGTTCGAGTCTCGATTAAATTGATTCCATGAAATTTTTCTAGCGCTGGTGTTAGGATTATTATTTCTCTGTGAGGAGTTCCCAGTAGGGTTAATTATTCCGATTTTTTTCATGGCACAGATCTCTTTGGGGTGGTAACATTTATTTTCAACAAAGGGATTTGAAATTTGAAAATGTATTGTTGTATCCACATCAAGATGATGAACTGGCACTTTTTGCTCGGGGAAGAAGCATATAAACTCATTCACAGAACGTCGCGGAAATATATTTTCAGAAGACAATCTTTTCTAAATATCCTCATTCTCTACGTATTGATTTAAGAAATCTGAAATTGATGTAATTCGACAATTCGCTAATTTATACCGTAGGGAAGGATTCATATTTATTCTTAGAAGAAATTCTAAATCACAATTTGTGAGAAGACTGCTAAGTGCTTATATACGATCAGATAAAAATCCTTGAAGTGTTCCTTTGGTATTTGTTTCCGAGATGCAATTGTTTGCCTAATTTCAGCATCTGACCTTCGGTCTTTAAACATTGCTAGCATATCATCTTTTAAATCTGGCCATGTTATGTTTGCATTACGCTCCAAAGAAGACCACTACCATTCCAGAGCAGGATTCTTAAGTAATAAGTGAAGACTATTAACCAAACTCTGTGGAGAAACATTGCTGGCCCATATCGGGTGTTTAACCCGATAATATAATATGTGCGCTCTCATGCTGTGGACGACACTTTGGAGGCTTAGATTGTTTGAGATTTGCGAGAGTTTTAACATTACATTCACTCGATGTATCTAATTTTAAAAGTACCGAGCCAGATAACGATATTTTGCGAGCCAACTCAATAAACTGTGCATATTCTGCTTTAGAAAATGGTTATAATGTGTTGGTGTTCTTTTGAAAAGTAGTAACCGATTGATAATGGGTTGACGGCTTGGTGTTCTCAGATGATTGTTCGTCATCTGAACTAGTAGCGTCCAAATTGTCATCATTAGAAGGAGGAGTTTCGATTGTTTGTTACAGTAAAGCATCACAAACTGATTTCTTAAATTCGCTAGCATCAAGCTGTAACTGGAGAAATGAGGTCATTACATTTTAGCACAAGTATCTACCATGACTTGCGCTTGTGCTCTACAACTCGGCGAAGTGATTACTAAACGTTGAATTCGTGGAAATCGACCATTTATGTCCACGATTCGAGCTCATAGACTATCCAATATTACTTGGCGCTTCTCTTCAGCAATTTTGGCGATTATCTGAACTTGAGGTTTTAAATTCTGTAGTTTAATACGACAGGACTCCAGTTCTTTTTGCGGAGCCTTACGTGCAGCATTATGCGGTTTTTATTTTAATAAAATATCAGACAAAGAAGTTAATTGTTCGGTAAATGTACCACAAACTTGTCGAGTGGAACATTCAATTTCAATGCCATCCACACTCAGAATTTTTGGATCCATATTGACTGGAATTTTGTTCACTCTTGTAACGAATCAAGCTTCAGAAAAACTGCAAAACAAAAAAAACTTGTTCATACAACAAAACAAATTTTACGATTTGTTGTTGGCTTTATTATATGTAAATTGTAAATTCTTTATAGTATATAAATATTTGTGAGAAGAGAGAGAGACAGGTAAAACCATAGTGTCCTAGTTGCAGGAAATGCGCTAAAAAAATTGGAGTTCACCGCCTAAAACCACATAATCAAAATTATTTAAACAGCTACCTGGAAATGGAGGCGCTTTAAGCTCTTAATGAAAAGAGAAAAGCGCTGTAAACGGCTGTAATTTTTTAATGCATTCAAACTAGCAAAGTTATTTGTTTTCATATCAAAAAATGCTCTTGGATAAATTGAAATCGACAACTTACCTGGACTTACCTGAACTAATTAAAACCCACCGACTAATAAAAATGTTTGACAATTAAAACTTTCACATGTTGGAGATAATTCAATTTTAGAACGCACCCATCTTTTATATTTTATATATGACAACACTTTTGTTATTGTCAGTCATATTGTAGTAGGTTGTAAAGTTTTAGTCAGCCATTGTTGAATTAAATAAAATAATAAAATCAAACTTTGTTTTTTACTTATTTTAATACATTTAAATAAATATATAACCAACAGGTTATGGGCCCAGATGTTTTTAAAATAAGTAAACATCGAATTCAACATAAAAACTTAAAATAATAAAACACGTGTGGTGGCGGATTCTATGGGGCCATATCCTTTTTCCGTTTGCACCAGAATAGTAAAGTAAAACTTAAAACATTGGTGTCATATGCCAAGACAATAAAAAATAATAAAATAATAAGAAGTGTTTATTAAACAAATTAAAATATATAATATAGTCGTGACGCGAGTTCTATAAAATAAAAATAAAATGTCGGCTCATAATGATGATGTGCACCATATTGAAAAGTTGCGAGATCACAACAACTTTGCTTTATGGAAATTTCAAATCGAAATTATGTTTAAAGCAAATGAACTCTATGATATAGTGACAGGAACAGAAAAGAAAAACAGTGATGAAACTTTGAAGTGGTCTAAGAAAGACGCTCAGGCTCAGAAAATTATAGTTTTATCGGTTGACAGTAAAAATGCGATGCACGTGATTAGCTGTACTTCAGCGTGTGAAATGTTTAAAAAATTGTGTGACATTTATCAAACAAATACAGAACAACAAAAATGCAAATTAATGCAAGAATTTTTTAGTCTTGCGTATGATAAAAATAGTGATATTGCTTCTCATGTAAGTCAAATAGAAAATATTGCACACAAACTGAAACTATTAAATGAAAAATTAACAGACGGAATGATTATGTCACGAATATTAACAACTCTTCCAGAAAAGTATAAATTCTTTGTTAGTGCTTGGGAGTCTACAACTTCCAATGATCAAACGTTGTCAAATTTAACGTCGCGACTGTTGGCTGAAGAACAAAGAAACACAGAAGAAAATGAAACTGGCAGCGCTGTAGCGTTTAAAAGTAATGAAATCAAATGTTTCAAATGCAATGGTGTTGGACATTACGCGCGTGATTGTAAGAAAAATGTGAAGTGTTATGCTTGTTCTAAGATCGGTCATACCGCAAAGAATTGTAACACTAATAATAAAAATAAAAATAATGGGGACAAGAAATGTAAAATCTGTCGTAAAACAAATCACGACGAAAAAGAATGTTATTTTCGAAATCAAAAAAGGGTTTCATTTATGGTTAATTGTTCTAATAATATAAAAGATGATTGTACAACACAATGGGTATTAGACTCAGGTTCATCGTCGCACATGACTTTTGATGAAACTAATCTAGAAAATGCGACAGTTTTTGAAAGTGAAATTGGTGTCGCGAAAAGAAACTCGTTAATGAAGTCTGTCGTGAAAGGAACATTTGACAATGAGCAGTGTGTTTTGAAAGACGTTTTATGCGTGCCTGAATTAACGTCAAATTTATTGTCCGTTCGGATGATTACAGAGAATGGAGGTGAAGTTATATTTAAAAACGAAAAAGTAGTGGTGCGCAAAGACAATTGTGAAATTTTCACTGGTACCGTAAGTAATAATGGATTTATTCTAGATTGGCATCGAAAATTGGGCCATCTAGGTTTTGATAATGTAAAGAAGCTGTTAAAAATGTCTTGTGGTATGGAATGGAGTGATATTAACAGAAATGCTGTTTGTGAAACTTGTGTCAATGCAAAACAAGTGAGAACTCCATTCAATAATGATAGAACCAAAGCCATCAGGCCCTTAGAAATCATACACACGGATCTATGTGGACCAATTGATCCGGAGTCGTGGGATAAAAAGAGGTATTTTATCACTCTTTTAGATGAATACACTCATTTTCATATGGTCTATTTACTGTCAAACAAATACGAAGCTATTGATTGTATTAAAAGCTATGTTGCACAAGTCGAAGCGAAATGGAATTTGAAAATTCATAAAATAAGATCTGATGGTGGAGGCGAATATGTGAATGCAAAGTTACAAGTTTGGTTCAGAGAAAAGGGTATATTACATGATATTACCATACCTCACACACCAGAACTGAACGGTACAGCTGAACGGTTAAACAGAACTCTTCAAGAGAGGGCACGAGCGATGCTGATTGATAAAAATGTAGAAAAACATTTTTGGGGTGAAGCCATACAGACTGCTGCATATATAATTAATCGTAGTCCCACCCGAAATCTAGATTGTACACCAGCCGAAAAATGGTTCAATGCCGTGCCAAATTTATCAAACTTGCAAATTTTTGGAATAAAAGCATATGCAAAAATTTTGGGGTATCGTAGAAAATTAGATGTTCGTAGCAGAAAATGCATAATGGTAGGTTATGCACCAAACGGTTATCGGTTATTTGATGAAGAAAATCAGAAGATAATAATATCTCGAGATGTAGTATTTGATGATTCAAGTGATAAAAGTTCACCAAGTATAAGTGGTTACATTCCTAATATAGATATTGATCACAGTGCTGATAATAAAAATGTACAAATAAACAACATTGAAAATGTCGATAGTCACGGAGAACTTGAAAACGATGGGGCAAATGAAAATGCTTTCGATGAATGTATTGATAGTTTTGAATCACCTGAGAAACTGCTACAACTAGATAATATGATAACTAATTCAAGTGCAGATCCAATAGAAGTTAATGAACGTCCTCAAAGAAATAGAAAAGTTCCATCTAAACTGGAAGATTTTGTCTTATTAACTTATGAAGAAGCTCTTAGTAGTTTAGATGCATACAAATGGAAAAAAGCAGTCCAGGAAGAAATTGAATCATTACAGAAAAATAATACATGGTCTTACGTCAGTGAAAATGATGTGAATGGTAACAAAGTTCTCAGTAGCAAATGGGTGTTTAAAATTAAAGACGAAGGAAGATACAAAGCACGTCTAGTTATACGTGGATTTGAACAGGAATATGGAGTAAATTATGAGGAAACCTTCAGCCCAGTAATCAACATAAGTGCATTGCGAACGATACTTGCAGTAGCAGCAAGCAGAAATGATAAGGTAATTAAATTCGATGTGAAAACTGCGTTCCTCTATGGAGAAATCAGTGAAGATATATATATGTACCCTCCCGAAGGGTTTGAAGTTGAGAATAAAATATGCAAGCTGAACAAATCTCTATATGGGCTTAAACAAGCGCCATTGAAATGGAATGAGTGTTTCACGAATTTTCTTAAAGATAATGGTTTAATTCAAATGAAAACTGAAAAATGCGTTTTCAAAACGATTGATGGTGAAATAATTTTGGCCATATATGTTGACGATGGGATTCTCATTGGAAAAAACGAAAATAAAATTAAAAGGCTGCTTGATGACATGCAACGAAAATTCGAAATTACTATAACATGGAAACCTGATACGTTCTTGGGAATGGAGATTGATTATAGATCTGACGGCATTTTATTGAAACAAACAAATTATGCAAACACCATTATAGATAAATTTGGAATGTCTAATGCAAAAGTATCAACAGTTCCTATCGATAAAACAAATGTAGTAGATCAAATAGAAAAGAAAACCGATTTTCCATATCGTCAGTTGATAGGTAGTTTACTTTATATATCGAACAGAACACGTCCAGATATATCATACAGCGTTGGGTATTGTAGTAGATATATGGAATTGCCAAAGTTACATCATGTCAATGCAGGCAAGCAAATTTTAAGATATCTTAAAGCGTCATCATCAAAAGGAGTAATGTATTGTAGAAATAGCAATTTGAATGAAATTCAAGCATACTGTGACTCTGATTATGCAGGAGATTTGGAAACCCGGAAAAGTACTTCTGGATTCGTTTTGTTTTATGGTGGTGGTCCAATCAGCTGGTCATCACGAAAACAATCAATTGTAGCGACATCTTCATCTGAAGCCGAATATATAGCTGCAACAGATTGTGTAAAAGAGATAATATTTTTGAAATCCTTTATTGAAGAAATTTTAAGCTTGAACGTCAAAGTAAATTTAAATATAGATAACCAGAGCACAATTCATATGATAAAATCCGGTATAAGCAATAGGAGAAGTAAACATATTGATGTTAAGTTCCATTTTATTAATGAGAAGTTTTGTGATGGCTTGTTTAAAGTATCTTATTGTAGTTCAGAAAATCAAATTGCAGATTGTTTTACTAAGGCCCTAACAAGGGTGAAGTTTCAAAAATTGATTGATAATTTAATTGTTGATTAATGTTAATTTCCATAATTTGTTTTTTAACTAAAATTGAAATTAAGAGAGGGTGTTGGAGATAATTCAATTTTAGAACGCACCCATCTTTTATATTTTATATATGACAACACTTTTGTTATTGTCAGTCATATTGTAGTAGGTTGTAAAGTTTTAGTCAGCCATTGTTGAATTAAATAAAATAATAAAATCAAACTTTGTTTTTTACTTATTTTAATACATTTAAATAAATATATAACCAACATCACACTCATACAATTCAGCTGTTTCTATCATCGCAATATAGGCCAACAAATAATGCGTTCCAAACAGTTAACTTCTAAACTAAATCATTTATTTGTTTCCCTTTATTTTAATCCTTTTATTCCCGTATCTACTATCACAACAAATCCCGTTGTTATATACATCCTAAAACCACAATTCCCACTTCCTATATTTATTAATTATTTGTTGCATTTACAGTTCCATTTTAGCTTTTTTTATGCATATTTTTTTTAACTCTCTGTCGCCTAGCAAAAATGAAAAAGCACAAAAAAATATTGTTAGATCTCATACGTATAATATAACGGATTGCAATTAAAAATTCAAACAACACTTAAAACCAGTCATAATTATATTTTTTTTTATGTATCTATTTTCAATAAAAAAGAAAAACAAATATTTTGTGTTGATTACCGGATATTGTTAATTTTTTATGCAAAAATAAATGGATTTTTTTTCATGTTTTCATTTTGCTTGAAACAAAAACAAAAACAATTATTTTGTTATTCAAAATTTATTTTCTCGAGTTTGTTTTAAAACTAAAACTAATTTACTCATTTTTTTGTTGTAGTTATAATAACTTTTAATAAAAGTTTTTGGTATTCATATTTATTAAAAAAAATATCTAATTAATATTTAAATTTAAATATTAATGAAAATAAAAAACAAAAGTTTGATTTTTATCAAATAATTAGCTTATATTGTCAATGAATTATGAAAGAATTTCCAAATGAGCTTTTTTGTAGCGCGAGAGTGTCATGATAGTGTAGTTTGGCTATTACTTTATAGAGGGACAATGAACAAGAAATATTTTTATTCATTAATTTTGGTATAAAATATGCATCAGTAAACTTTGTTTCAGAAATATTCGTTTGATTGAATTGAATAATTTGATTATTATTGAATAATTTTGAAAAAAGAAGTGATTGGCTGGGTTAAAGTTCTTTACTAGTCGTGTGTAATTGTGGAATTGTTTGACTACCAGTGCGATCTTAGAGTTTAGACAGTCGAAATTGTCTCTCGATGCCAGTGTAAATTTGCCAGTGTAATTTTTTTTGCCTAGCCAACAAGTTGACACTTCTAAGAAAAAGTTAACACATTTTTAGTTGTTCATACTGCAATAAATATGGTGTAATTTATATTCAATAAAAGTTTTTTTATAACGTTTCCAAATAGTATAAAATATTTAGTTTAATTATTAAGTGTTTATTGTTAAATGATCTAGTCAAAATCATTTATCAGATTGGGATGTTGTGTGCTGCGAAAATGTATATGCCTATGGAATTTTATTTGCCAAATGAGAAAGGAATATATAAAACAACTGAAATATATAAAACAACGAAAATTTCACATTTTGTTAAAAGCAATTTTAAAAGTTTAGTTACATGAAATTATGATCTTGCAAATATAACTGAAAAAATTGCCTCCGCTTGTCAGTCAACTTTCACACAACATCATTCATCAAGAGCTTATAATTAGCTCTCTAAGTTTCTATAATATTACCTATTGTATTCACCTTTTGGCAACATTACTCTGCTCTACACTATAGCCCAAATCAGCTATATCTGGTGACCCCGATTAGGAACATAAAAAAAGCAACAACGAGGGATACATCATCCAACTTCATTTAAGTATCAAATTAGAAATTATTTAAATTTTTTCCATTAATTCAATTTAGGCTAGATAGTAAATTATTGTTTGTTATAGCTTATAAATTTTCTTTTTTCAAATAATTGTATCAAAAATGTATAAATTTATTGAATTAGTCATTCGTTTAGGAGTGTTATTCGCTGCAACCGTTCTCTACCTAGTTGCCGTCATTACTAGATTTTTCCGCCACTCATTCGTGTTCTCAGCAGTTTCAGCAGGTCCATCAGAACCTGAGGAAACTGCTGCTTTTTACAGACCCAACGCATTCACTTTTACTGAAAACCATCTTGAGGCACTGATTTCCAAGCGGATCGATGCCGCTTTGGCACGATTAAATCTTGGAGGTCCTCCTTCAAATCCTCCACCTCTTCCAACTTCCGCTTCGTCTCCCCTACCATCTCCAGCTACATTTTCGGCAACTATGCCACAAACTGTCCAAGTGGTTATCGATATTTCTCCTTTCTGGCCTGAAACACGAGACCTTTGGCTCATTACCCTAGAAGGGCAGTTCATGTTGGGATACATCAAGTCCCAACAAATTATAAGTATGATCATTTACTTAGTATGATCACTCCCACACTGGCGAAGTTAGTCAGTGATATCTTGGTAGAGCCTAATAGACTCTCTTAGCCCGCCTATCCAGTAGTTCTTCAGACCGCATTTTTTTTATTAATAAGTTAGACATGTTTAGCACACTAAATATGAAATATTCATTATTCAGACTCTTTGAATATCTGAAGATACCATGTCAACTAGAAAGAAAGGAGATGGGGAAAATGAAAGGAATACGTGGATATGGGAATAACTATACTAATTGTTTTCCTACCGGCCGATCTCAAAATTTATTTAATTAAAACAATATTTTCCATTCGCTCGCACTTTTCCAGCTAATGGCTGAAATAGATCGAGAAAAGGAAAACATCTGTACAATACTTACCTGTATTGACAATACTTACCTGTAAAAATACTTACGGACCTTAACAATACTTACTTACCTTAACAATACTTACCTATATTGTATTGTAATAATAAATAAATAAATAAATAAATAAATTATTTTAAACTATACTAATTTTTTTAAATGGCGATTGACATTTCCTTTAAATGTCTGAGGGGCAAATTCATCGGGAAATACGGAGGTGGGCAATGAATTCCATAATTTGGCCACTCTATTAAAGTAATCGTTCTAGAAGGACATAGTTCTACAACGAGATATTTTGACAGCAAATGGGTGGGATGACTCTGAAGTTCTTGTTCGTCGATTGTACTGCGCGCTTGATGGAAGGATATTTTGTATTTCATTTGAAGAGAATTCGCTAAGGTTATCTTTATAGCAGATTGATAATTTAGCCATATTTCTTCGGTGCTGGAGGGAATCAAGCTGATCAGTTAGTTCTGTATTATCAATCAACCGTATCGCCTTTCTCTGTACAGAGTCTAGACATTTTATGGTTGACTGACAAGCACCTCCCCAAACATGACAGCAGTATTCCATGCATGGGCGAATAAAGGACTTATAAATCAGAAAAATTTGCTCGGGATTGAAGAACTTTTTACATCGAATCAAGAATCCTAACTTTTGCATTGCAGATTTTGCTAGGTTGAACACGTGTTTATTCCGTTTCAGATTATTTTCAATATTCACTCCAAGAAGTCTTACTAATTCAACCTCATGCAATTGCTTAATTGTTTATCTTAATAGTGAATTTTTTATGTCTCTCTATTCGTGATAGACGGCATAGTTTGGTTTTGGTTGGATTAAATGCAACAAAATTACGATCACCCCATTCCATTATACGCTCCAGATCTTTGTTGATAGCATCAATTAGCAGCTCTCTATCAGTTGTGACTGCAGTATGAGATCGAATTTTAGGGGATGCATGTGATGCATGCAATGTGGAGTCATCAGCAAAACTATGGATTGGGTGTACTGTGGAAATGAGCAAATCATTAATGTGTAGTAGAAACAAGGTTGGTGAGAGGGCGGAGCCTTGAGGAACACCAGCATTGGTTGTGAAAATATTGGATGTGATACCATCCAAATTATTATGAACTTGACGACCTGTAAGAAAACTTTGAATCCATGAAACAGTAAGATGATCTAGAGCATAAGATTTTAATTTAATTATTAGGCTACTATGCCATACTTTATCAAATGCTTTAGAAATATCAAGTGAAATACTAAATGTTTTACCATGGTCTCCAGCGATTTGTTCCACATATGGGTTACGTATAGGCTAATAGGTCACCTGTTGCATGACTTCTACGAAAACCATACTGCTTATCATCAATAATTTGTGACATCTCCAAATATTCTATTAGATTATAGTTAACATATTTTTCAAATATTTTAGCCAAAACCGACCGAATTGCAATTGATCTATAATTATGCGGTTCAATCTTACTACCTTTCTTCGATAAAGGTTGAACACTAGCCAGTTTCCAAGAATCGGGAAATATGCTGGTTTTGTAAGATAAATAGAATATTTTTGTTAGGATTGGAGCGAGCTGCCTAGCAAAGTTCTTAAGAATGAGGGGTGGAATACCATCGGGGCCAGCGGGTTTGTTGATATTGATTGAAAAAAGCATTTTTCGTACAATATTACATCGAAAAACAATTGGCTTCATTTTTGTTTCAACTGCATGTAGAAATGTAGGAGGATGGAGCGGTTCAACTATGTTTGAGTTTTCTGCGAAAATACGACCCAAAAGATCCGCTTTCTCTCCCGACTCGCTCACAAGAATGTCATTCAGAACTAAGGTTGGAATAGAGGATCGAGCAAAATTGCTCTGCACTGATTTGACTACTTGAAACAAACTACGAGAGCCAGGAGGGTGCTAGGCGAATTTTTTCGCTCTCTTCTTAAGGAATGCGTCTTTGTCCAAATCTATTTTGTATTTACTAATATTTCTTGCTTTCTTGTAGGCACAATAGGTTTCAGGAGTTTTATTTGAGTTGTACGCCTTAAATGCTTTGCGTTTATTCCTCACCGCCTCATCAATATCCAGCGTGAACCAAGGTTCAGTTTTAGGAGTGGTTAGTCGATTTGGAATAAACCGCTACATTCCATCTTTTATGACTTCCGAAACTCTTAGTGCTGATGTGCTAGGATCTTGCTCAACACAACAAATAGTTCTCCAGGGTGTTTCTTCTTAAAAGTTTTTTAGTCCTTCCCAGTCTGCACGTTTATAGTTCCAAACGCGACGAAGGTTGGCTTTAATTGGTGAAGGTGATGTAAATTGTACTACTACTGATATTAGTAAATGGTCCGATGATCCCAGGGGCGGGCCAACTTTTGTCTTCGTTGTAGCTGGGTCGTTTATCAAAAACAGATCCAGCAAATTATTATTATGATGTGTATTGTCCGGTATTCTCGTGGGGCATTCTATCATTTGAGTCAAACTATGGTAATCTGCCACTGTTAGTTCGGCTTGTCTTCCTACGTCATCAGTGCGTGATGAGTATTTCAGCCATTCTTTGTTATGTATGTTAAAGTCTCCAAGAATAGCGAGACTTGCTTCATGGTAGTCTTTGTAAATTTTGTCGAGGTTGGACGATAGTTTGTCGAAAAAAGAACAGTCAGGAGGAGAGTTGTGAGATTTATATATTCCTATTATAAACAGAGTTTTATCCACACCTGAGATCTTCAATGCCAAAGAATTATGGTGCTTTGAGTTCAGCTCGTATGCCTTAATTCTCATACCTGAAACTGAATTTCGAATGAATACACAGACACCATGTTTGTTATAAAAGGAATGTTGCAATTCGTAACTGGGTGTGCGTCATTTATCTAGATCCAATTTTGGTGCTTTGCCACTGACAATTGTTTCAGTAAGAAACAATATGTCAGGTTTATTTTTTTCGATGTGGTGATGAACCTCGTTTAGATTAATTTAGTTTTCTTATGTTTGTGAAATCAATGCTAAGCTGTTGGTTCACTCTGCGGCAATTTTGTTGAGACACAGACTTATCCTTTGCCATTGCAGGTATAGATACTGAAATTCGACCAGGCCTAAATTTCAGAATTAAACAATACAAAAAACTGGTTATCTCAGTCTCAAAAACACGATAGCATGTTTCATTCAGCATTTGCACGATAAGGGAAAAGCAAAAAAAAATTGGAACACAAAAGACATTAGCAAAATTGAAGATTACAGCTAATTTTTCGTCTAGTAAAGTCGACAACTGATGGTTTTCTTTTTCTTTTATAAATTAAACAACAAAAACAAAAATAATGAATAAGTTAACAAGTAACGAGAAATATCACGGCATAACTTAAATTTTTTTTTATTTAATTTCTTTTTTTTTCAAATTTAATATCAAAAAACACAAACACAAAAATAAATGCCCCCACTTTACATTTTGTCATTTTTCTGACAACCGCGTATTTACCACTCACCCAAAACACCAGTTAGATTATCGTATTTATAATTATTAAAAACATCGAAATTGATGCGTTC
>OY856188.1:96141474-96225775 GCA_963693315.1 Diogma glabrata | reverse complement strand
TTAGACGGTCACCTTTCTTATGTAGCGGAACAATGAGAGCTGTTTTCCATTCAGCAGGTAGTTCTTCTTGGTCCCAGATTGCAAGAATCAGATCATATATACGTGAGACCAGAGCTGCTCCTCCATTTTTCAAAAGTTCTGCGGGAATACCATCGAAACCTGGTGATTTGCCATTTTTCAGATTTTTAATTGCAGCTTCCACTTCTTCTATTGCTGGGTAAGGGACAAAAATCTTCAAAAATCTTCAAAACTTCATTCGTTCTATTCAGTAGGTCTTGAAAGTGGGATATACTCTCCATGTTTATTTATTTTCGGAGTTTTCATTTCTTAGCGTTTTAGACCTACTGCCAGGTGAAAATAAATAGCCGCTTCTAACATGAAGACATACGCTGACGCTCTTGGATTTGTGTTGTGCTCTTGGACGGAGACTGTTTGTTCGCGTATTTGCAGGTCATCTACATACAACATATCTGTATGTAGGCCATTTATAATCCGCCACCTGTGACCCCCACTGTAGCTTGATGCTGGTCCTTGTGGGAATTACATGTGGAATTGGTAGTACAATTGTGAGTGGTAGGAATTGTATGCACAAATAACAAATAAAAACCTTTGAAGATCTAGGTTCCACAACAACATGCGTTCTGAGGTGATATATAATTGGTTTTTTTATTATTTTTTTAAGAAATAGCTAATCAAACAATAAATACATAAAAAATATGACATAAGCCAATATTTTGTGATACAAAGGAGGAAATAAAAACAAAGTAAGAGGAAAACAAGCAAAATCTTTTCAAAAATTTGCAGCAACAAAACTAAAATTGGATTGCCATTAATCTAGCAAGAGATATATTCCTTGATCATGTGTCTTCCTCAATGATTAAAGTAAACACAAACAGTTAATAGCTGCTTATTTCCTCATCAATGAATCTTCTGAGGCAAGGATTGATGATGTTACCGTTGACTGAATAGCCTCACCTTGGTTAGTGATATCTCACTGCTATTACCAGTGTTATATGATATTTCACACAAACTTATTGTAACGTTTGCTAATACGACTAGATTACTCATCATTTTTTCTGTAGTTGGGTATACTAATTCTCTATTCAAAAACGAATAGTACACTAAATTCTAATCTCAAATAAAAATAACAATAACATAATTTGATCCAGTTTAAATTTAAGTTACATGGTTGGTAGAAGTGTTTAACAACAATCAGTAAATCTTAATGGCTGATGACTTCGAGTTGAGATGTTGGAATGCAATTGCCAATTCTAATTAGGAATTAAGTTGATATCGTATGAATTCATATCGCCTTCTATTCTGATGATTGCATCCTTCAGTTTGGCAGTGACGATGTTATTGATGAAGGTATGAAAAGAAAATAAATAGAATTAAAATAAAGAAATGGTTTGTAAAATAAAACATGGTTTATGTTAATAATTACAGTATGTCAATGTACATTACTCAATATTAGTTAAGTTACTTATACTATTGTTATCGCCTAGATTATGCTCGTGAAGGTTTTTTTGTATCATCAATTGAATCCAGATGGTAAAACCGTACAACAAAATAATTAAGATCGAATGATATTGATAGATATAAATACATCCTACCTCAGTGTTTGTTTCACATTATACCTTAAGATTTAAATGACAATAGATCTATGCATAAAATTAACAAAACTAAAGGATAATTTATAACTTTTTACACAATCCTTGTGTATAATGCAATGCAAACGACAGTTTGGTTGTCGTATGATCTAAGAATTTTAAGGAATGTTTTGTGTTAAATTTGGAATTTCAAAGATGTTTTTATGTTAAAAACATATGTAAAAACACATCGTATAATTAGGCCTTTAGAGTTTAGAAATTATTTGATATCGTTAAAACAAAACTTCACAATTGTCAAAATGTTGTTTTGAAAAGAAATTTTTTCAGTTGATGACAAGTGGTGAATTCTGGACACGATCTTGAGGTAATTATATTTACGAACTGTAAAGTGTAAAATGATTTGCTCAAACAAAGTGAGGGAGCAGGTCAGTGCCATGTTGGAATTTTTTTTTTAGGGGAAAAACAAGGTTAGGAGGAAAAACGATGGTGAAAGAACGCTCTCTTGTGTTTAACATCGTTGAGGTGGAAAGACGTCTTTATTTCTTTTAATTTATTTTTGTTATTGTTTTTATTAAATAAATTAAGAAAAATCTTATGTTAAAGTAATTAATTTATTTAGTTGTATTTGATTGTAAAAATTTTTTTATGTTAAATTATTGGTACGCATTTCCACGGGTAGGTGGTGGGGAGTTTGACTGGGGCGGTACATCTTTCAAATAATAACGAAGGTGTCCCAAGGTCAGCTCAGTGCGGACAGAAACCACACATTGAGCAAAAGGGTATATGCTGGCTTGACCTCGATGTTCAGTACACATAGCGACTGCTCAAGCATGCCCTATCGATATCCACAGTAGCATGTTTGATTTAGATTTTAAAATTATAACATAAGAATGTTGTATAAGGCCTCGATAGATAAGTTGTGATATTAATTACTATAAGGTGTTAAAGAAGGTGTTTAAAGAGGGTGTAAGGAGGAAAAATAAAATTTGGTGTTTATGAAGTATAAAAATAATATTACAGATTGAAAACAGAAATTAACTTCTGTTGATTTAATTTTCACACAGTTGAAAAGCTAACTGCAATTTTTAAAGCAGGCTTTGCAATATGAGTTATGTTAAGAAAGTTATTATTGAATTAGAAAGCAAATGGTGCATTAAAGCTTATTTTAATACATATCTACAAACTTTAAAACAACTCTTGCATCATAATTTATTTCTATAGAACTGCTAGAAGTGTGAATGCAACTTGCTACAATAATAAATAAATAATCGTAATTTTCGTTAGCTGCACTTAAATGCTAATTGATTTTAAGATTTTTTCCTTTTTTTATTTGTTTTGTACATCATTTTTTTGTTCGAATTTATTTTTTTGTGATAAAATGATTGAAATTAGAAATGAAATTAGTTTCAGTTTTAAAATTTTAAAGCGATATAATATCTGAGTTCTTTTTGAGTAGATTGAGTATTAATTAAAATTATTGGTTAAATTGTGTGTGCAAAAATGTTTGTCTAACTTTTAGAAAAGTACAGAACACTAATAGTTGTATTGTAGTGATTTTGTTCCAATAATAATTGGAAATATGTAAGTGAAGTGAAATATGACAAATATATAAATGAAGTGATATAAATTTTATTTAAGTTAAAATACAGATCAAATTTTTGTTTTGTATTTAATTTATCTCGATATAATTATATAACTAATTGCAGCAATAATATTTGTGTTAAATACAGATGCGTAATAATCAAAGTTACTCTAAATCATAATGTAATTTGCATTAAATAATAAAGAAATTTAATACAACAAGCTTTATATTTTATTCCAAGTACTCTTAAATATTAATGCAAAGAGCATTAAATTTAACTTCATAGAAAGTTTTGTATTGTTTTGTCATGGAAACTTCCGTAGGTCCTATATGCGTAACAATTTGCATTATATATTCAAGTTTTTTTTAACTGTGAATAAATATTCTTTTTGTTGGTTCTGCCTGGATATTGGTGATTGGCAACCTGGTTGGTAACAATTTTCATCATTATAAATTCGTCCAGTGAATGCTCAATTCTGGTGCCATTTTACATGCACTCGGATTATCAACTTGCATATTCATCAGTTTAATTCTGTGAAATTACAATTAAAATTTCTGTAGTTATACACTCATCCAGTGAATACTCAATTTTGGTGCCCATCTTGAGGCACTTGGATCAGTTACCATCAAATTGGATAATCAGGTATTCAACAGGCATAGTATTAAATAATATTATTTTAATCTATATTGGCAGATTTACATTAGCAGATTTTTTTTGTTGTTTTTTCTGGTCACTACCTAATAACGGTGAACCATGCGTTATAGTGACGATATATGTCGATTACCACAACTATAATGTCTGGCTGAGGTAACTAGATTTGATTTGGAATGGTGGAGGTGTTTCCCACAAGTAGACCAGAACCGGCGTCCCGAACTATAAATTAAATCGTTCGCGGAAATCATTTGGTGGCAGTTTTCTTTTTGTTTTTTCATGACTCCTTTATTCTCATTTTTTTGGAAACGCAAGTTTTTACCACATCATATGCCGATATCAGAAACTTAGGTACGAGGGGTTGTCAAACCCGTAGATCAAAAGTAAAACAATTTACAAATAAATAAAAACTGATCCCTCCATTGTGTGTGAATACCTCCAAGCATGTAGATCCCTCCATAGACGGAATCAATCACCTTACTATAGTGACTTTTTGCCACGTGCCCTGTCGCTAGTGTAAAAATACAATTCATGAATATGTTCTACCAAAATACAAAAATCTATAATTATTTGTCTACCTATTCTTGATTTAAAAACAAACTAAGCAAATATTTTTATTTTCTTAAAAATCTAAAATTATTTTTGTTAGATAAATTTATATTATAAGAATTTCTTTGAAGTTAGGTAAACTCTTAATCGTATGAAATATGTGTTGGCGCCTAAAGAAGACAAATCGATGAGCCAAGAACCATAAGCAGGATGAACATTTTAAAATCTGTTAAATGTCAAGGTTTCAGTCGAACGAACATGAAAATTTGTACCAGGGATTAATTTAAATCTTAATTGTAAATATATACTCGTACATGTAGTTAACTGTAAACAAGCAATTTATAATGATTTTATTATTCTGTTCGCTAACATTGATTCTATTTACATATCAAAATAAAGAAAAACTTAAGTCGTAAATAAAGAAAATTTACAGATGTTTCATTTTTTATGTTTGTGTAAATAGAGGAAAAAATTTCATCATTATTCGTGATCTAATAACTATATTTAATTTTCACGTCACCATTAAGTTGTAGTGAGCTCAGATTTTGAATTTTACTCTTAATTAATTTTGTGTTCAAACGTTTTATGTTATATGATCGAATTAAAATGTTTATTCTATAACGATTTTTTTGGCAAACAATACTGTGTGTGATCTTAGAAATTTTCTTTTTTAAAATGCTTTCTCTCTCAATTTACAGCTTTAGTATTATTATGTTCAACAAAAAAAAATTAAAACTAAATAAACAATTTATTTTTGGCACTCACCGATGTTTATAAAATATTTCAATAATTCAATAAATGATTTACAATAATCAGAAAAGTGATGCTATTAAAATATATATTTCCAACTGGGTATGAGCAATTCTGTTCTCCAAAATATTTAGATTTATGTGGGTTTTCTTAGATAAGTTAGATTTTATATGCGATTTAAATGAGTTTTGCGTTTTCTGGATAAGTTTATTGGTAAATATTTAATGTCTGTTTTTTATAAAGAAAATAAAAATAATGTTGTGTGTAACGTTTATCATCTAAAAATAGTGAAAGAACTAGGTAACATCAATTTAAATAGCACAAAAAAGTATGTTTGATTTTAATTAAAACGTGTTATATACCAATATTTGATGAAGTTTACAAATTTATTTCGTCGCCACCTAGTAGCACCTAGTATCTTGTTTTCAAAATCCTCTAAGTTCGTTTCAATTATTCTAAATTAAAAATTAATTACTTTACTACAAACAATTGCAATGTTATTAACATTTTTGATTGAATAAACTATGATTTTTATTTTATGTAAATGTAATAGTAATTTTAATCTTTATTATTTTGTTCACCTGTGGCACAATGTAGTAGCGAGAGGTTTTCGCTACGGCGTAATGAAAGAAAGCAGCAGAACTACCAAATTACGGGTGGTTTTTGATGGATCAGCCAAAACAACCAATGAGCAGTCGTTAGTGGGACCGATCGTGCAGTCAAGTTTGGTAGAAATTCTTTTAAAATTTTGTACTCATAAAATAATCCTTACTGCTGATATCGAGAAAACATTTCGAAAAATTTGGGTTAGTCCGAAGGATATTACGTATGGCACAGCATCCGCTCCATTTTTGTCGACGGAGACGATAAACCAACTCGTATCATATTACCAAGGTGAATATCCAGAAGCAGCAGATGTACTGTACAGAATGACTCTTACGTTGATGATTTAATGTTGGGAACGAGCAATCTAGAGAATGCCCAGCCGATTATCCAGCAATTAACTGTTATGCGGAGTAAGGGAGTATTTAACTTACGCAAATGGTCCTCCAAAAGTGAAGAACTTGTGTATAATATTCCAGAAGTCGACAGTGATGTTTCTATTAAGAACTTTGACGGTATCAGCTAATGTACTCACAAAACGTTGCATGCTTCCGAGGCATCGAAGATATTTGATCCTATAGGATTGTTATCGCCAGTCATAATAAAAATAAAAATATTATTGCAGAAGCCTTAGTTATTAGTTGTGAGGTTGGATGAACCGTTACCAGCCATAATCGCAGAGAACAATGCAATAATTAGATTAGAAGAAATTAGAATACCCAGATGGCTTTACACGAAAGGTCAAGAATTGAAGTTACACGGATTTGCGGATGCATCTGAATTGGCCTACGCGGCGGTGATATATATCTGGGTGAAAACGGAAGTTGACTAAGTATCATTACAATGTAATGAGTATCATTACAATGAAGACAAGAGTGGCATTGATAAAATCAATGAGCATTTCACGTCTAGAGTTTTGTGCTGCAGTATTACTGACAAAATTGATGACATCACTATTGGATATTTTCAAGTGCCAAAACATCAAGTATCGGTTGTGGACCGACTCAACAATAGTGCTGAACTGGAAATCGTCATGTCCGAGGAAATGGCAAAGACTTTTGTGTCAAACAGAGTGCCATATGTTCTACAATATACCAACCGTAGTCAATGGAGTCACGTCCCATCAACCACAAATCCTGCCGATTGTGGTTCGCGAGGTCTGCTCCCAGACGAGTTGATCGATCATCATTTATGGTGGACTGGTCCACAATGGTTAAAGAAGCCAGAGATAGATTGGCCCAATCATAGTACGTTTACTTCAGAAATTTCAGTCGAAGCATTAAAAGAACAAAAACTTAATTCGGTGGTGATGATATATATAGAAAGAATGAATGACTGGTTTTCGGGGCTCATCGACAGATGTTCAAGGTTTTCAAAAGTGCTCTTTGTTATTGTTCGAATTTTGCTGCTGTTCCGTACGAGATCATCAATCAGAGTAGCTGAGAACCTCGAGTTCTCACGTCATTATATTGAATCCAAACAACACGCATTTAATTTGGTCATAAGACGAACACAGTTTAACGGTTTTGCTTCGGAGATCAACGCTGTCACTAATAATAAATAAATTAATAAAAATTCAAAATTAATAAGTCTTTTTCCTTTTATAGACCAAAGGCGTTTATTGCGAGTCAGTGGCAGGTTGAGTAAGGCAGATGTTTCATACGATATGAAACATCCAATAACCATACCATCAAGGAATCATATTACAACCTTGATCATACGAGATGAGCACATTATTCAGCTACATGCTGGTCCAAAGGATTTGATGACCATATTGAAGCACAAATATCATATTATGAGATTCAAGGATAAAGTATGCGCAGTCATCGGGAGATGTGTGAAGTGTGTCCGCTTGAAGGCACAACAATAACAACAACTCATGGAACAATTGCAGCAATATCGAGTTACGTATGATCGGCCATTCTTTAATGCTGGCGTAGATTATGCAGAGCCACTACTCATTAAGGCATCCAGATTGCAAGGTGCGAAAGTAATAAAGCCGTATTTGGCTCTTTTCGTATGTATGGCAACCAAAGCTGTTCAACTAGAATTGGTGCGCGACATGACGACTGAGGCATTTTTCGCAGCTTTACGACGTTTCCATAGTCGACGAGGAATTTGTGGTCACATCCATAGTGACAATGGATCCAATTTTATAGGCTCTGAAAAGGAGCTGCAATCAAATCTAACAATGGTACTAAAGGATTCATCAATAATGAGATATTGTACAACGCAGAATATCGAATGGCATTTTATTCCACCTACTGCAGCAAATTTTGGCGGATTATGGGAAGCAGCCATAAAATCAAGCAAGTATTACCTAAAACGAGTAATAGAAGAATCACGGCTCACAATTGAAGAGATGACAACATTGCTGGTATAGATAGAGGACATCCTGAATTCTCGACCAATGTGTGAGATAGCACCGAACGATATAGATCCTTTAACGCCATGTCACTTTATAATAGGACATGCACTAACACTGTTACCAGAGCGGAACTCTTGGGTATCAAAGAAAATAGGTTATCCCGGTGGCGACATATTCAGCGAATGGTAAGCATTTTTGGCAAAGATGGCATAAGGAATATTTATTATCAATGCAAAATACCCCACAAATGGAAAACATCTGCAACAAATCCAAACTTAGGTGATCTTGTTGTGGTAATAGAGAACGACGTACCACCTACGATATGGTTAATATTTGCAAATATAAATTAATTCAATATAAATTCAAAAATCTTTTCAGAATAATTCAGAATATAAAGCAAAGGAAAATGTAAATGATACAAGATAAGTGTAAACAAAATTATTGAAAGAATATAAATTATAATAACAATAATACGAAATTTTCTTTCGGCTTCTGTTTTTCTTTCTTGCAAATTTTGGAAATTGGGCGAATTATTGGTGGAACCAACCGTGGAGAAATAATTCGCCCAATTTCCAAAATTTGCAAGAAAGAAAAACAGAAGCCGAAAGAAAATTTCGTATTATTGTTATTATAATTTATATTCTTTCAATAATTTTGTTTACACTTATCTTTTATCATTTACATTTTCCTTTGCTTTATATTCTGAATTATTCTGAAAAGATTTTTGAATTTATATTGAATTAATTTATATTTGCAAATATTTAAAGTTAAAAGCAACCAACTTACCCATACTGCCATCTATAGTTGAGCATGTCTAACTATAAATAACTAATTATATTTACCAAATTTATGCCAAATAGTGGTGTATACAAGAGTTGGCGCGCTTTTAGTTTTTATGACTACAACAAATTTCGATCACTTTATTTTTGGCAAGCAAGCTAAAAACACATTTTTTGTAAACTACATAAAACTACATATTTGTTTTCACCATTCGAAACTGGATATTTATATTTTTGAATTATTTGACACCATAAAGTCGACGGTGTAGGCTTAATTATTTAGTGATTTGAAATATTTCAACGTTTTTCTTAGCCCCGAAAAGCGCCTTCAGCGTCTTTTCGTCCGTGTATTTTAATCATTAACTAAAGGACACGATTTAAATTGAACTTTTTTATTCAAAAGAACAAGTTCGTTCTATTATTTAATATAGAAATAATTTTGGTTATAACAATAAATTTGGTAAAATTTCCAAAATCATAAAGAAATTACTTCGAATCAAAAGATTAATCAAATCTTTTATCTATCCATTGTGTCATCTAGACGCTAGCGAGTGGTTATACTAAGTTTGCATAAGCAAAAACAATTGCAAGTAATATACTATCATGAAAAAAGTCGATATACCAATTGAATGATTGACGAAATTATTGACGGAATGATTGACGGAATGATTGACGGAATGATTGACGGAATGATTGACGGAATAATTGACGGAATGATTGACGGAATGATTGATGGGAGGATTGATGGAATGATTGATGGAATGATTGATGGAATGATTGATGAAATGATTGACTGAAAGACTGATGGAATGATTGACGGAGTGATTGAAGGAAAAATTGATAGAATGATTGATGGAATGATTGACGGTATGATTGACGGAATTATTAAGGGAATGATTGATGGAATGATTTATAGATTAATCGCCCGATTGATGGAATGATTGGCAAAATGATTGACGAAATGATTGATGGAATGATTGAAAAATTATTGATGAAATGGTTGATGGAATGATTGACAGAGTGATTGTTTGAATGATTGACGAAATGATTGACGGAATGATTGATGAAATGATTGACGGCATGATAGAAGGAACAATAGACGGAATGATTACCAGAATGATTGATGAAATGATTGACGGAATGATTGATGGTGTGATTGATAGAATGATTGATTGATGATTGACGAAATGATTGATGAAATGATTAATGAAATGATTGACGGAATGATTGAGCAAATGATTGACGGAATGATTGATGGAATGATTGACAGAATGATTGATGTAATGATTGACGGATTGATTGACGCAATGATTGATGGGATGATTAACGGCATGATTAGTGGCAGGATTGATGGAATGGTTGATAAAAATTATGACGGCATGATTGACTGAATGATTGATGGATGATTGACATAATGATTGATGGAATGATTGACGAAATGATTGATGGAATGATTGAAAGAATGATTGACGGAATGATCGATGAGTGATTAAAAGAATGATTGATGGAATGATTGACTGAATGATTGATGGAATGATTGATGGAATGATTGATGGAATGATTGATGGATGATTGACAGAATGATTGATGGAATGATTAATGAAATAATTGACGAAATGATTGGAAGAATGATTGACGAAATGATTGATGAATGATTAAAAAAATGATTGGTGGTATGATTGATGGACTGATTGACGGATTGATTGAGAGAATGATTGATGGAATGACTGACGAAATGATTAACGGAATTATGGACGAAACGGTTGACAGAATGATTGATGGATTGATTGATGGCATGATTGATGAAATGATTGAATGAATGATTGATGGAATGATTGACGGAATGATTGATGGATGATTGACAGAACGTTTGATGGGATGATTGACGGCATGATTGGTGGAATGATTGATGGAATGATTGACGGAATGCATGACGGAATTATTGGCTGAATGATTGAAGGCATAATTGATGGAATGATTGTCAGAATGATTGATGGAATGATTGACGACATGGTTGATGAAATAATTGATGAAATGATTGACAGAATGACTGATGGATTGATTGATGGAATTATTGACGGAATGATTAAAGGAATGAATGACGAATAATTGATGGAATGATTGAAGGAATTATTGATGATTCATTGATGGAATGATTGATAAAACTATTGATAGAATGATTGATTGATGAAATGATTGATGTGGTGATTGAAGGAATTTTTGACGGAATAATTGATGGAATGATTGACAGAATGATTGACGGAATTGTTGAAGGACTGATTGATAGCATGGTTTATGGAATGATGGACGGAATGATTGATGAAATGATTGACGGAATGATTGACGGAATGTATTGTGAAATGATTGACTGATTGAGGATGGAATAGTTGATGGAATGATTGACGGAATGATTGACGGAATGAATTATGGAATGATTGATGGAATTATTAACTGATTGATGGAATGATTGATGGAATAATTGATGAAATGATTGATAGGATAGTTGATAGAATGATTAATATTGATATTGATATTGAAGTTTGTCAAAAAAATATTGTCAAGTGTGTTAATAGAATTATTTTCGTTGTTTTTACCCAATTTTTGGAAAAAAATGAAATTAATTATTTGTACGACATGAAATGTGATCGAACATGAGATTGGACATGAAAATTTTTGATTTTGTTTGTTCTAAAAAAATTTGTACTTTTTATTTTGTAAGAATTTTCGGAATATTTTTAGAGTTTTGAAAAAGTTTAAATTTTTGATTTTATTATAAATTTTTGGAATTTCGAAGAAGTTTGTATTTTTGGTTTTGTTATAATTTTTGCGATATTTTTAGAATTATGTAAAAAGTTTTTTGAATTTCGAATTTTTAATTTAGAAAAAGTTTCCATTTTTGACTTTGTAATATTTTTTGAATTTTGAAAAAAAAATTGTATATTTGATTTCTTATAATTTTTGAAATATTTTAAGAATACTGGAAAAGGTTTCAATTATTGATTTTTTTATAATTTTTGCAATATTTTTAGAACTGTAAAAAAGTTTCAATTTTTGATTTTGTAATAATTTTTGGAATGTTTATAGAATTTTGAAAAAAAGGTTTAAAATTTTTGATTTTATTATAATTTTTAAAATATTTTTGGAATTTTGAAAGAAATATGAATTTTTGATTTTGTAATATTTTCTCGAAATGCTTAATGGAGATGTTTTTGAGTAGTTTGCTGGGTGTTTCATCTTTTCACTAAGTTATATTAATTTACTATCTGTTATGGTTGTCCGGCAACGTATTAATATTTTGTGTCTGTTTTGTAATAAATTTCTAAACAGAGATAAATGTTTGATATACATTGCTGCCCAAAACCAAAAACAATGTCAAAATTTTTTGCCAAAAACTATATCAAAATCCTTAACCCAGACCGAAGTCTTGATATTTGCCTATTCAAACTATGATTTTTATTTTGCACAGAAATATAGATTTGTTTATTTTTTGTCGTAGGACCAAAAATGATAGTTTTTGCGACTGCTACCATGACAACTAGATGCAATATACAAATGACATATGTTTTGTAAAATATACCCAAACAAAAACTGCAATTTTTTGTCCGGTTGAAGAAAAAAATAATTTTGTGTTTATGAATTCAAAATAAAATTCATTTGTTCGACTAAATAAAAATGAAAGTCTGGGTAAACTTATACAGAAAGTCAATCACAATCACAATATTTATGTGTTTTCAGAAACGGAAATGATTTATTTGCTTTTGATGAAATAATAAGAAAACGAGTACTGAAAAACCATACTCTTGTTCATAAACATAAAGTAAAATTAGAAATTTAATGTTATTTTATGTTATAGAAAGTTACTATAATACATTATGATGCAAGGACGTAAAGCTAAAGATTTTGGACGTATGTGGAGTTTGCAAATCGAGGCGCTAGCCGAGATTTGCACCGACATTAAGTCCAAAAAAGCTTACGTTTGTGCGTCATATCGACGGCTACAAATCATTTACGTGTAACTACATTTTTTAAAAATGGAAAGGAAGCTCACAAAACGATTTATTGCAATTCTAAACAAGCTTTAAAAACATGTCTATCAATTAATAAAAACAAATAGTTTTTTTTGATTTATTGGCGAATAAAAAATAGTATATGATGCACGGACGTAAGCCATTTTGGACTTAATGTGGGTGCAAATCTCGGCTAACGCATCGATTCGCAAATTCCACATGCGTCCAAAAACCTTAGCTTACGTCCTTGCATCATAATGTACTATTACATACTCAGATTAAATGAGGCATATCTTGAACATCCAGAATTGACTTAAGCTAACCAAACGACGACATTTTAGTTTTTAAGAGAGACAACATAATATTTTCAAGTGTTTAAATATAATACTTATTAGCACCTTTGTACTATTTCCTTGAATTTAACTAAATCAAATAAACAAATTTTCTCATAATAAAACTTACAAAAAAAACTTAAGCTTCAGAAACAAAAATTTATTTAAAATTAAAATAGAATTCACTCGTTCGTCTCAACTCTCAACATAGAAGTTTTCTAACAAAAAAAATTAATTTTTATGGCACCATCTCGCCACCATCATCAACACTTATCCAGTTTTTCTCTTATACTTTTTTAAAATAAAATACAAAAATATTGTAAACTAATTTTTAGAATATAATTCTTTGGTTTTTTTTTGTTCAACACAAAACAAACTCACAAACCACAAGCATCAGCAAGTGAATACAGTTGAATAATATAAAATAATAATTGGTGTTAATAGAAAATTTCCATAAAAATAAAAGTTTTATTATTACCGTTATTATTGGGTTTTAAAAATATAAAAATAACATTTTTTTTTGATAAAAAGTTTGTGGAAAAATGAAGAAAATAAATAATAAATAAAATTGTGGAAATTATCATAAAAAATATAATTGTTAAAAGTAATAACATTAAAAACGTAATAATCCTAATAAAAAATATTATTTTAAAAATGCCACCAGTAAGGATCAGTTATTATTCGATAACAAAAAAAGCAAAAGTCGATAAAACAAATTCAAATGATTTAACTGAAAAGGAGGGCAGCAGTAGTAATAGTAATAATAGTAGTGGATCTACAACAATTGAGGTGATTTTTTTTTTATTTTCAAATAATTTAATTTTTTTTAAAAGTCACTGACCGTGTGAAAATATGCATTTTTCTAAAATTAAAATTATGAAGAAAAAAATTCTCCTACGACTTGTTTTAAAAATAAATTGTGTCAAACACTAGCTGGTAGGAAATAAAAAAGTAATTTTAGAATAGTTTTTCTTTTATTGTCGGTTTAAAATGTGAATTTTCAGAAAATCTGAGAGCAAAACTGTTTGTAAAATATTTCAATCATCGTTACTGAAAATTCAAAATTTATAATTAAAATTTTTCAATTAATTTAGAACAGTTTTGAAAAAAATATTTGCTTTGATTTTGACAAGTGCCAGGCGATTTTTCCATACAAAATTAAAGTAGAACAAAATTTTATGTTTGATTTAACTCAATTATTTCTATTCAAAGTTGAATAAATTATTTAAAATTTTTTCTGAGAGTTAGATATCCATCAACCTGTCAGCATTGAAGATGGAACTTAATAACGTTACTATGATAATTTTGATTTATGTTGAGTTTTATGTCAGAGTAAACGATTTATCTTGGAACTCTTTAAAATAGAAATGTCAGCATTTATCTTTATTCAAACAGGAACCTTGACGTTTATAATACTTATAAGATTTAGGAATTTGTGATTGAATTGAACGAGGTGGGGTCAATGGCGAGAGTCGAATAAAGACATTTTCTTCTTTTTGAACCGATTTATATGTAAGTCCTACCCGAACCAATAGGGCATCTTAAACTCGTTTTTTTAAATGTTAGATAGTGGTACGATAATCAATATCAATTTTTTATATATTGTTGCGCAATCTGAGATTAATTGTCTAGGTCATACCATAAACCCTAATGGAATAAAACCAACGAGACAAATAGTGTTCAACCACGCCCAACAACGTTTTACTAGACTATTGAAAACCCAACAGATTATTTTAGCCTTCCGCTCATACAAATTTATATATTTGGAAGTTTCGGTGTGGAAACAATGTCCATTTATACTAAAATCTCTTCGTCCAACATTTTTTATAGCGAATCAATATCTTTATTAAATACTAAGCCCGAGGTCTGACCGACAGTAAAAAAATATTCGAACCTAGTAACAGTATCAGATAACAAAGATTTCCTGACACATTCGATCTCCTTTATTTAAATATTCTTCAAATGGACCGCTGCCTTCTTCAAAAGGAAAAGGTAGTGGGTAACTCTCATTGACAGATATACTAGATGTTCTAATTCAATTCTAGCTCAAGGAATTACGGCTTTAATCGTAACCAATACTGTTTTTTATGAATAGATATCTCATTTTGATGTCCGTGCTTGCAATATACTACCGATCGAGGGCAAAACGTCGTATCTCAGTTTTCTTTTAAGCTTTTCAAACTATCAGGTTTCGAACAACGACGAACTACAGCTTATTATTCGAAATAAATTTCCACAATCGAAGGGTTTTAAGGAACTATAAAAGTGATCAAAATTTATATAGCAATCGACCAGATTTGACACGTACTCTACCAGCAATACTTCTTTTATTAAGACTTTGTAATTAGAGGATTGGTAGACCGTACAGGTCTATAAGTTGGTTGTGCATGCAATTGTACCCTATACCTCTAGCCCACAGTGAAGGTTCTGTTGACCAACCTTTATACTAGAAAGATTTAGATAAACAAGATTTAAACTAAAAAACACGTCGCTGGTCGAGTTGGTTAAATGGTTAACCATTTGGTTAACCAACTCTGATCAAAAGGACGCCGGTTCGATTGCCAAACCGACCGGAATTGAAATGAAACGTTTGTTACGGATCTTTTGCTTTTCAAAGCAATTTTTCATTCTATTCAATTGAATACATTCATTTCTAGTGACTTATAATTCTAAAAAACACGTGCCTAAAATACCACAGAGGCTTTCCATGAGAAAGAACTGTCACACCACCGCTCTTCCTATCTCAACTACGTTAACATTTCATTTGCAATAAACAATATAACTTTTAATATTTTACAAAACAAAACAAAAAACCACTAAAACTTAACTCAGCTCACCCGTTTCTTCTCAGTTTATTGGCTGTCGCACTCCCTGTTGTTGGTTCCGGAACGTCTCCGTTTCAGCATTTCATCTGGTTAGCACGGTGGGTAACTATGAGGTCACTGAGGCCAACCAGAGGTCAATCATGAAGCCCATGAGGAACCACTAAACCAAGTATCTCAAAGCCAGTTCAAAATACAACAACCTTTATTTTATTTCACCATAATGTTTTGGATTTCTTTTATTTCTAATTTTCTTTAATCTTGCTTTCATTTTCTTTTCACAATATTGTTTTATTAAACCCTTAGGTTTTTCTTTGGAGGAGAAAGTGATTTCATCGTGAATAGACGTGTAAATTTTTGCTCTTAATATAATTAATATAAAACAAAATAAATATTTAAATTTTCTCTTGTTCATTTATTAATAATTTATTGGTTATTTTATTTATTGAATAATATCATATTATTATCTTAATAATTTGAGGAAAAATGTGATTTATGTAATTCAAACAGTTTTAATGATGATATTGTTGTAATAAAAAATGATACAGAAAATCATGATGGAATTACAATGAGAAAATATCAAAGTGGATTACCAACAACTACAGAAAAATCAACATTTTTATACTATAAAGTTTTATCAGGTATATGTTTTAATACAATGTAGTTTGTTATATATAAATTAATCGTTCAATTGTTTGTTTTGTTTTCAATAAGTTATTTTTGTGATTATACATGTTTATAAAGACTGTCAAATTGCTTTAGTGTGTTCAAAATATATGTAAAATTTGTTTGAATTGTGAAGCTGACACTGAAATTGAGTGTTGAATTTTGTTAATTTCAATTCAATTCAATTCCTTTATTGAGACATTTTAGAAACATTCATTTTACAAGTATATTTTACAGCGGTTACAAAAAAAAAAAAAAAAAAAAAAAAAAAAAACTAAACATAGTTTGTTTTTATATGTTGGATACACTGACAAGAACTGTAAAGTGCTACCGTTTTTCAAAAATTGATTTTTTGATATATGAAAATTGTTTTAATTCAATTTACAGTATTTTCTCTAATTCAACTTATTATGAACTGTATCTTATTTACTAGAAAAATTTATGCTTGCTCAGGGCATTATATGAAACGTTTTTTTTCAGCATTTGAGCGCTGTTTATGAACTACCTAAAACCAAAACTAATTTATTTACATATTTACAGGGAACAATAAAGTATTGTACTAATTTAGATTGGTTGGTGCACGCCTATTCAGATCACGGAGCACGAAGCCAGGGTGTGTACTTTAACCTCTCAAGTGACTGGTATTTTTCGATTCGTAGAATTTATTAAGATTTAGGCAGTTATTAGCTTGCAAAGACACGAGAGATTCTGTGTTTATTAAACTGATCGGTGACACGTAGTAGGTACCGTTTTCCAGTGGAGTTGTGACATTGTCGTGGTAAATGCTCCTCATAAGAGGGTTGGAGTGATGTTGCAGTCTTTTTAGTCTAGTGACGGCTAGATTGTAAGAGTATTGAAGAATAGGGGTTATTCCCGAATCTTTATAAATAATCTTGTTGTGTATATATTTTTTATTTTTCCTTCTAAATTTGGAGAGACAATGTCTGATGATTTTTCTTTCGAAGACAAGGAGTTCCTTAGCTACTGTGTGACTAATTGTGAACCAGATAGGGCAAGCGTAAGTTAAAATAGGTCTTATTAATGTTTATATAGAAGAAGCTTAGTTTTGCTTTCAACATTGTTAGATGACAGAATTGGTTTTAGCAGCGCGGCTGCACCTTTAGCTTTGTTTATAGTGGCTCTCATATGTTGATTGAAACAGTTTTGTTTTGGATATTAACACCTAGATATTTGATCTTATCGACGGTTTTGATTTCGCTATTATTGATTTGGAGAGTTAATTGTTACTTTCTCGTACAGCTAGATGGTGTCCTCTTCCACTTGAGTTTCAAAAGCAAATTAATTGGCATTTTTCGACATTAATATTTATTCTCCAGGTTTTGTAGAATTTTTGTATGAATGTAATGTGTTTTAAGATCTTATCTAATGCAAGATGTGGTCTTTCGTCTTGTGCGAAAACTATAGTGTCATCAGCATAAAGAACTGTTTTGGAGTTATTGGACAATCTAGTTGGAATGTCATGAATATAAGTGTTAAATAACCAGGGTCCAAGTATGGATCCCTGCGGAACTCCTGAATTCACTGGTATTGTGTTAGATTTCTGATTATCAATTTCAATAAAAAGTTTTCTATTTGTGAGGAAACTTTTATAATGCGGACTAAGTAAGGCGGGGGGGTGTTGGCCCTGTGCAGTTTGTATATGTGACCTTTCGGCCATGTGAGGTCAAAAGCTTTTTCGAGGTCTAAAGTGCAAGAGACTGTGCATTTTCTGTTGTTTAGTCCTTTGACGATATTGTCATGGAGATATAAGAGCGCATGCTCTGTAGAGTGTTCTTTCCTGAATCCGAACTGTTCATCAGGGATGATATCAAAATTATCAAAGCAATTTAAACATTATTATTTTTTCCAGAATTTTTCCCATATTTGAGAGCATCGAAATTGGCCTGAAGTCTCTGATGTCGTGTGACGCGTTAGTTTTAGGGATAGGTATAAGTTTCGCTATCTTCCATGCATTTGGAAAGAAACCGTTATCCAAACAGTTGTTTATAATGATCGTTAGGGGCTCTGCCAGTTGTTTAACATCTTTCCTGATGAAGTAGTTTGAAATATTGTCCGGTCCCATCGATTTTTTAATTGTTTAGGGCTTTTATTGTGTCCGACGTAATCTTTGTATTACAGAAGAGTTCTAGATTACCCGGATTCAGCGCAGAGTTTTGCTGAGAGAATTCCGTCAATTCTTTTTCGTTGTCTCTTGAGATGTTATTCCATAAATTTATGACCTCATTTGTTGTGTTTAGATTATAAGTTGGGATTTTTCCTTATATATTTCCTTGTAGAATTCGGCAAACGCGTTTAGTTTTTCGTTTAGGTCGATATAGATGTTATCACCTCTTTTGATTGGGTCTCTTGATACATTTATTTTGTCGCATTTCCCTACGGTAATCTTATTAATTTCCTTAAAAACTCGAGGCGAAGGTTTGATGGCCTCGAGTCTTCGTCTGAAGTTAGTATTTAGTTCACTCGAAATTTTGTCTTCTAGGCAGGTATTGAGACAATCGATTCTCGCTTTGAGTTCTTTGTATTCGGCATTGATTTTGTTTTTGTGTTTGCTAAATATCCTCTTTAGCTTGGTGGACCAGATTTGTTTTAATTTGAGCATCTTCTGTGCAACTTCAGATAGATTGCCGTACTTTAAATCCTTAGGTCTCATTTGTTTGGCATGTTTAAGATTTGTGTTAATAATTGCTACGTTGATCTCATTAATAGTTTTTTCAATTTCGTCGTTAGATAAACTCCTCGAGTGAGATATATTTAAGTTCGTGAGGACAAAGCTTAGATCAGATTTGTATGTATCCCAGTTTGTTTGTTTGAAAGATAAAATGTGGTTCTTAGTGTTTGTTAACGGGTTAAAATTTTTAATTGTGATGTTTAGTTGTATTGCAAAATGGTCAGATATTCCTGGTAAAGTAGAGCACTTATAGTTTAATTGATTGTCCGTTTTATGAAGACAATTGGACGATATTAAGAACATATCAATGAAGGAACCCGATCTCGGGAACGTTGGGTCCGGTGGGTTTACAATTTCGAAGTTCATCCAGTCTGGTTCCTCAAGTATATTTGATAATTGATTGCCATTCACGTTATTTACGCTATCTCCCCATCTTTTGTTTCTGGCATTGAAGTCCCCTCCAATGATTACCTCGTCTTTATTCTGACATAAATTCAAAATGTTATCTAGGTCCAGTTTCATACCTTGACCAAGGTTACTGGGGATATAGATGGCCCCTATTATCAGAGAGCGATTTCTCTTTTGAGCATCTATGTAATTTATGTCTATAAAGGTTGCCGATATTGACAGGCTCTCGAATGGAATAATTTTGAACTTTATGTTCTTTTTTATAAATATTGCTGTGCCTACATTTTTATCTTGTCTGATGATGTTGAAATTTTCGAGGTGTAGCTTGTGTCTGCCATTAAGGTGGGTTTCTGAGATTAGAGCTGCAGTCGGGTTGATGTGTTTAATTGTTTCAAAAAAGTTGAAGGCGTTTGTGGTTGGATATTATTGAGTTGGCGTTCAAAGCTAAAATTGAAATATTGTTACAGCTCATATTTATTTTTGGGGTAAGAGAAATGATGAATTGTAGGTATTCAGCTGTTTTTTGACCTTTGTTTTCGTTTGTTTGTTTTGTTTTCGATTCTCATGTAATTCGGCCAGAATTGGTTGATTTTATCTAACAAAGTACCAAGAGGCATGTAGAATAATTTGTTGGACTCATTAAAGAAGTCTGAAATGTAGTTTTCGCTGTTGTCAGGGTTTTTATCTTTTTTTGGTTGATAACATCTGCGAATGATCTGTTTGGCGTTGTGAAGTTGTTTATGGTCCTAAGGACGCTTTCCTTTCTAGCGTTTAGGAGGTCTCTTACCTTTCCTTGTTTATATCCCGGTTGTTCTTGAATTTAATAAATGCTTCACATCCTCGGTAGTTTGCCGGGTGACCTTCCTTGCCGCAGTTTATGCAGGCAGCCGGTTTATTTTCTTGGTTTCCCTTTTCTCTTGCACATTGGCCTGCTTCATGGTTATCTCCAAATTTCACACATCTCTTGTTAAATGCACAGTTTTGGCTTATATGCCCAAATCTTTGGCACCTGAAGCATTGTATGATTTCTGTTTTTTTAGTTTCTCGAAATGAATCCTCTGGTGAAACAGGTATTTAATGTTTAACAATTCACTGAGCTGTAAGGTGTACATATTCAGTTGTGTGTTAGCTCTTTTTGTATAAGGAGTTGTAAATTGTTGAATTTTAGAGAACTTTATATTCGGACATTCCGCCAACATTTCATTTTTATCTCCTCCTCCGTATATCCGCCACTTATTCCTTTAAGTAGTAGTATCTCCTTTCTCAGTTCTTTAGGCGTGAACGTAAAAGCGTCCGCTTTTCGGTCTTTAAAAAAAAAAAAAAAAATAAAAAAAAAAAAAAAATTAATTGTCTTTGCGTGGATATCTACTGAATCTAGAAATACTTTTAATTTACCATAACCCGTGTTATGGATTTTTATATTAACTTCGTTCGAGAAATTTTTTATTAAACCCAAAATAGATTTGGCGCTTGCTCCGTTGATGTGAATAGGCGGACACCAATTAATTTTTTTGCTTTAATTGATTTTAATAACATGAATTCAGATTGGAGAGTGCAGAGGACTACAATTTAGTCATCATCATATTATACTAATAAATTACATGAATAACAGGTTTCCGACCGGAGATTGCAGGCGAGAAATTTTAGATACGGGATTGCTGATTGGCGATTGCAGATTATATGTATAGGTGATTGTCCTTGTGATTGTCTCGTAACAGTAGTAGCTAGATACGATTTGCCAGGTGTCTGTAACCGGGTCGTTCACTCCTAACTAACAATTACCTACCTATCCTTACCTATTGTTATATGTAAAACGACTGTAGGAAGTGGCCCGGCCGTAATCCGGGAGTCTCGCCTAGTGCTTGGTCCTACAGTCCAATCAATCAATCAATCAATCAATCAATTAAACCCTTAGGTTTTTCTTTCACAAAAGTTACTCCGGAACTAATTAAATTTACATTTAAATCACTCCTCGTAACACTTTGTTCTATTTAATAAAAATTCAAAATTTTGAGATTTTTATTTTCACCAAAGAAATATTCTCCACTCGGCATAACTCCGAATTTCAAGGCCTGAAGGACTGCCCGAACGACTTTTCCAAACCCAAAACTCTCAAACTTTTATCAGAACCCAACCGATCGACTTCAACTTGCAATCCCAATCCAACCCTTTTTCAAAATTTTTTATATCTTCTCCAATTCTTTACTTTTCCAAGCAAAAATAGAGGCGACATAAAGGAAAATAATAAAAAAAGTAGAAAAATAGAGGAAAAATAAAAAAAGGCATATTGGATTTCGGAAGTATCATGTGTACTTCAAAAAGAGTAAATAAAATATTTTAAATAGAAATGATGAATTTGTACTTGTTATTACACAGGTTTATCAACACAATTGGGATAAGAATTGAAGGTGTAAAAATACGTTTTCGAACAGTGTTTATAGTATATTACTACAAGCAACGAAGATGGGAAATTGAAGTTCTGTTTACTGTTGTCACAGAATATCTTGAGCATTACAAATTATTATATAAATCCATCTTAAACTTACCGACAAATTTCTTACACCGGAACAAAAGATTGTAGGAAAATTGGAACTTTTACCAAAAAGAAAACACAAATAGTAAAAAAGAACAGAACAACGGATCGTCTCAGAATCCAGATTCAAAAATCTCTTATTTATAGTTATTTAGCCTATCATTCAAAAAAATAAAAAATCTAATAATAATAATATATATAAAAAAAAAGTCAGACAAGTGCGAACAAAATTCGCTCGTCAAGGGTTCCGTGAATGTAAAGAACACAATATCAAAATAATTGCAATAAAGTTGTATTATAAAGTATTTATATTGCCAGACCATAGACACATAAAAAACAAATGTTTCATCGTAAATATCAATAGAAAATTTCAATCTCATCTAAATTGATCGAAATGATATAAAAAACATTACTTTAGGTGAAATGTTATCCATTTTGCCGTATGGAGGGATCAGTTTTTATTGTTTTTTTGATCTTCGGGTGTGACAACCCCGCGTATTCCAGTTCCTGCTATTGACATACGAGTTGACGTGAGATATCACATACTACTGGCAATAGCAGTGAGATATCACTAGCCAAGGTGACATCTTAGGGGTGGTGGCGGATGAACTGTATTCAGTCAACGGTAGCACCCTCAATCTTAGCTGTGCAATAATCCTTGATGATGAGACGTTATTGCTTCCTTGAGGAAACGAGCCTTCATATATCTATGTGTGGGCTTTAATCTTCAAGAAAGACAGTACGTCACAGGATCAAGGAATATGCAACCAGCTGGATTATTGGCAACTACATTTTTGTTTTGTTTCAGCAAATTTTTGTAAAAATTTGCTATTTACTTTTTAATTTACTTTTATTTTATCTATCCTATCGGCTATCATAAAATATTGACCTATGTTATATTTTGTCAGTGATAGGATTTTTTGTTTAGTTATCCATTCTTTAACAAAAAATATAAATAAACAAAAAAAGAAAGATTTACGTCCATCAACACCTTTGAACGTATGTTGTTGTGGGACCTTGGTCTTAAAAGGTTTTTATGTATTATTGTGACACATATTGTAATCCTACTACACAACACATTTTATTAAAAAAAAAAAAAAAAATAGCTGTTTATGGTAGCTAAGGAACGACTCAATTCTGTTAATCAACGAAAAAATTTAGGGAGTGGGAGGTATTAACACTAAAAATAGGACTTTTTGACAATAATTCAAAAACTGTGCATCCTAAAATGCTAAAACAAATTCTAATGTTTCATAATATTGGTGCTCTTGCAAATGACTCATGTGGGTCAAAAAACCCTTTTTTCATCCTTCCCCACTCCCATCCCCTAGACACACAGAAATAGAATCATTTGAGACTTCGCTATATTTTTCGTTAAGGGTTTATCAAATTTCCAATCTCTATGAATTTTTTAAATTTTTCTCTCAATCAACGAAGAAACGTAGGGGAGGGAACCAACTTTTTGTTGCACTGTTTTGACAATAACTCAAAACCTGCACCTCGCAAAATTCTAAAAAAATTGTAATGTTTCTTCATTTTGGTGCTCTTTCAAATGACACCCCACTTGACCGTTTTTTAAATGGTGTTTTTACCCCTTCTCATATCCACCCCCTTAATAAATTTAACTATTAGTACTTGGTACTTTACTATATTTTCCATTAATAACTTACTAAATTTTCTATCATTCAAAGTACTTTTTAAGTTTTTAGATTACTTAGGCCCGCAGCTAATCAAGGAAACATACAGAAAACGCCATTATTTAGAATTACGCGAAAAATTGTGGGGTGTAAAATTCCAAAATGTAGTTTTAAGAAATACTGAAATGAAGCCCTTTCATATGATACCCTACTTGACTCGATAAAACAATGTATTTTCTCTTGTTGGTTCTGGCTTTTTCAGTTTCTGAAGCTACAATTGAGCTAAGATCTGCAGCACAAATTTAACCAAACCTTTGTTAGGTTTTTTACGTATTCATTTTTTTTTCTATTTTTATAAAAAAACACAGCAATTATGATGGAACACTAGTAGTTTGATTACAACTATTTGAAAAACAATGCTATCAATTACATATATATATTTATTTTTGTCTACATAAGTTTTATTTATTGACAAATTATTTAACAAAAGTAATTAAACAAATAGATAATTATTTATGTAACAAATCAAACAGTTTACTAATTTTTCTTTTTTAAGAAATGCAAGTGATCTTAATCATTTAAAGTTAAAACGAGATCTGAACATTATGAAAATGAAAAAAATTAACATGAACATCAATACAAATAAAGCAGTCGATACACTTCGTATTTTTTTGCAGAGGTAGTTTTTGGTTGCTATTTCAGGACAGTTTTATTTATGTGATATAGTCAGCATAACGAACCATCGACTCAAATTCCAGGTGAAGAGATAAATCTCAAGAACTGTAATTTAGAGTCGAAAGAAACCGCAAACCATCAGAATATCAAGAAGACACTTAATTGGCATTTAACAGATGATTATCTGGGATTAAAGGGATTCAACAGTAACCGAAATCCAGGTGAGAGATACATTCCAATACCACCGAAATTCCTAAGAATTGACATGGAGTATAGAAATCTTTCACCCACCATAAACGTCAGCATCGTGGAATCCCCGATACAAACCAGGAACATAAAATTTCAAAAGTGTGATCCCCAACGACGAAAACCAGGCGAAAGAACTACCACAATCAAACTAAAAGATCACTCCTTGAAATCTTTAGCATGATGAACTCCAATACTCTTACCGCTCAAGTTCTCACACTCATAGAGTACATTACCAATCCTGGCTTTAATTATAGCAGGTAGAAATTACGGAGCTAATTTAGCAGAAAGCTTCCTGACATCATCACTTAAGTGGTGCTGACGTACGAATAGATGTTGTTGCGGCGAAAATGTCCTCATTTTAGCACCTAGATTATAGTTATGTTGAGCTTTTACATATGCAGACTTCAGGTTCTGTTGTACGCGTCCTCTGAGCATGACCAAATGATCAGAACGATCTTCCTCTTCACTAATGTTTTCACCGAGAATACGAGGGAATCTCATCAGATGATAGGTCTTCCCATCCGATACTTGATGTTGCCCAAACAACAAATAGTATGGTGAATATTGTGTAGCACTATGTATTGCAGCACGAAGCGCATAGACTATCTCTCCCAGTTGAGCATCTCACTTCGTATGTTGACCTTTCACAAAAGCTCGAATTGCAGCGAGGACCGTTTCACACAACACAACATAGTTGTGTACCTGTGACGCCATGCCAGGCCAATAGTAGAGACGTTGGAGCAACTCCAATGTCTTCTCTACACCTCCATGAGCAGTAGTGCTATTATTATGATATCTCTAAATCATTTTCAAATTTAACGGTTTTGGTAACCAGACCTTCCACACAGGTACATCGTTAGGAATTGCTTCAGGTCTTGGTTCTATATGAATATACAGCTTATCATCCATAATTTTAACCAAAGATCCTTGGGTGACATCCGTACTTTAGCTATCATATCCAAATATTCCTTGTGCCGATAACCTTCATCGTCAAGCTTTAATTCATTAATATGATGTGTTAGTGCTTCGGAAAATTCTTCGTGCGTATCGTCGTAAAGACGAGATAGAGCATCAGGAACTATGTTTTGGGTCGCTTTCTGGTAGATAATGGTAAAGTCCACATGTTGAAGCTTTAGGCTTCACCTAGCCAGACGACCACTCAAGTCTTTCTGCGACATAAGCCACTTCAGACTTGAGTGATCAGTCACAATTGTGAAACGATGACCCTCAACATAGCCCCTGAATTTCTTAGCACTCAGAATTGCCGCAAGACATTCAAGCTTTGAAACTGAGTAGTTTCTTTGGGCTCTATTAAGCTTCTTCGACATGAAGGCTATCGGACACTCTTGTCCATCCTTGTCGACCTGATACAAAACACTACACTATCGACCCCTGTCAGGCTAGCATCGCATCTAATGAAGAATTCTTCATTGTAATCAGGGTTTCCTAAAACTGGTGCTGAAGTCAGCAAAGTTTTCAAATTCTCAAAAGCTAATTGGGCTTCCAAAGTCCATTTTAGCTTACCAGAGCTTTTCTTTAACAGATCAGTAATTGATACCATCCTGTCATACCCAGAAGACTACGTATCTGTTTCACGTTCGATGGAGCTGGGCATTCTGCCACTGTTCTTACTTTTTCTGGGTCTGTTTGTAGACCACCCAGCCAAAAAACCCAAATATCTTATCTCCTTCAGAACAAATTTGCTCTTACTAAGATTTTTTGTTAACCCAGCCGCCTTTATAAATGTGGAAACATTAGACAGCAGTTCCATATGTTCCTGGAACGTGGAAGAGACTACCCATAGATCATCCACATAGACGAAGACATTCTCGTGATACTGGTGTGGAATCACCTTGTGCATTAGGCGACACATTGTCTGGGGGACGTTGCACAACCCAGAGGCATAACCTTGAATTGATACAACGGCCCCTCAAGCACTGTGAATACTGTCTTATCTCTAGACGTTTATGCCATAGGAATCTGCCAGAAAGCATCTTTGAGATCAATACTAGTAATATACTTCTTGCTATATAGACGACCTAAAAGGCCATCGATCAAGGGAAGGAGCACCTTTAGTGAAAGAATTAACACGATGAGATTCTTAACACAGTCTGTTTTTGCCAGAACTTTTTTGAACCAACACCACTAGCGAACACCAGGAACTATTTTGTTTTCAGAGTAGTTTTCTATCCAGGATGGTACCTAGGTATTTTGCTTGTTCTGCCCCAACCAGACCACTTCCACCATAGTCGATATCAGAGACTCTGTTTTTTTTGGTGAAAAGAACCAATTCTGTTTTTACAGGATTAATTCCGATACCACAATTTTTGGCTCATGTCAATGTTATTGCAATGGCAGTTTGAATTCGCTCCTTGAACATAGAATTTACCGAATACGGAAATTGTGACATCATAATCAAGCGGGTAGGCCGTTACTTCTCAAAACACTCTATTTTTATTTTTATAATTAAACTAAGTTGTTACTATCCAAGCTCAACAGATGATGCGACAAGACTCCACCTCTATTGGAGTACTACGGTTGACCGTTATTTTATAAGTGAACTCCGCCAGCCCAGTGTTGATGTTCCTGAAGAATAGCATGCGTTTGAACAACACTATACCAAAGGTTCTTTCACATCCAGCTCCGCCAGTACCTCTGTGATAGCTTCAGGTAGTAAATAAACGTTACCTAATTCTTGCAAATCGAAATCATTTTTCATTTTCTGTTAGAAATTTGATGAGGCCATCCCAAATAACACTAAAGCTCTCACTAAACGTTAATGTATTGAGATATTAACAATTAAAGACTACAAAAATTTTTTTTACCAATAATCAGATAAAAAGTTTTAAAAATAAATTTTTGGCTGTGAAATCGAGAAACACTAATTTCGGACGGTGTGTGTGACTTGGGTGTTATGATTTTGATAAATTGGCAAATTAAATAAAATTAATATTTTTTAGAATTTATTAGACTTTTTTATTTACTATTATCTTTTTGAGTTCGTTAATCAATGTCATGGTTTTAGATAATATTGTTGTTTTCATTAGTGAATTTGAAATAGTAAATGTTTTTAATCATTTCATGTTTTACATTTATTGTAAAGACTTAAAAGAGTTTGAAAGCTAGGCTAGTTGAACATATCCTAAATACATATATACAAACAAGCAACTGTCATTTATAAAACATTTTTGTCGAAATTTATTTAAAAATAGCCGGTTTAAAACACGCGTTTCAGTATCAGTTCCTTTGGCTTTTATGCACTTTATCTAAATTTTTGTCACGCGGTAATTACAAAACTGCTAGTAATGTCCTCATATTTTTAAATAAATTTTCTGTATGACTGCCAAAATTTTCAAAATTTAATATTATCAAAAGAATTTAGAATGTAAATTTTAATTTTATTTACAAAAATAAAATAAATATTTGAAGTAATTACTTTGAGAATTTAAACAATAAAAAAAAATTCATGATTATTAACGTTAATTAACGAAATAACCTAAATATTTGAAGATTAAGTTGCAAAAGTTAATTGATGTTATAACTAAGTTGTAGGTTTTCGATAGTTGATAATTGTAGCTGTTGGTAACATGTGCGAAAATTGGACGGAAAGCAATTAATCAAATTCTAATTATAATTTTCTATCAGATCAGACCACTTACATTTTTCTCCATCCAGATTTATTTATAATTACGATTAACCGCTTTCATAATTACGACATTAAAGATGTAGTGTCAAAAAACACTTTATAAAAGATTTTAATTTGAATGCTCGGTGAAATAAATCAAATAAAAAATATTTTTTTAACGAATAAAATTTCTTTAAAATTACTAAAATTAATAGCATTAAACTGGCTTCAACAGCTGCTTCTTACTCATGAAATGTGTATGTTTTATAACTGGCGCTAACGTTTGCAAGTGTGTAAATAAGGTTTTATGTGCGATGCGCATTGTTCGGTTCGAGTCTATGGATGTATTTATTAGATACGGTCTAAATAATTCTCTTGATTTATTTATTTTGATCAAAGTTGTCGACAAATAAAAATTAACCAATCAACAACTAATAAAAAATCGTATGTTATTGTAAAAATACCAGAAATATATATAAAAACTTGACATTGAAATCGCGTTATTTCTACACGCGTTGTGGTTTCTTATTGCAGTTTTACTCACTGTGGTCGATAAAGGAATTTTTACTAAAGGTGAGTTCATACACCACAACACTCCCCCTATAGTGCCATCGAAAATGGGACAATGCATAAGAAAGAAGGAAGGTGATGCTAGTGTGCCAGAGCATTAAAAAAGCAAGCGGGATTTTTAGTAGTTTGACGTGTTCAAATAGTTGCACCGGAAGGATTAGAGGTGAACGTCTGTGGTATGAGATTAAATTTTATCATGTTAGTCGTTTTAGTGGCGTATATGTAGTGTTTCTTAACTTCTGTGGAAGTATATCGGAATGTTGTGAAAGGGTCCGAAGAAGTGAATTGGACGTTGTCTGCAGAATATAGTGTTTCGTCTGCGCGACTGAGTTGTGCTTGAAGGGGGCGAAGTCGAATCAATTTCAGATTCTCATCTAAAACGAGGTTTTAATACGTCGAAGAAGCTTGATGCGATTTACGTACTATATCATGCGTAAGAAGAGATAAGAATAAGATTCAAAAGGTTAAAAAAAATGTTGTCAAATGAGAGCCCTGATGCATTGATGAGACGATAGTTGTCAAAGTTGGTATTTTCGCTTAAAAATCTCCAGGAAAACGTAATTGCTTAACATAAACTGGTTCTGCTGATGAGGACTGAAAATCTTATCGAAATGTGGTTCGCAAAACTGACGGTAATATTAGTGTCCTGTCGTAAGTCATGATAGCGAGTTTTTTATTCGATGAGTCCGTTATATTTAGGGTTGTAACTGGTACCACGTTTGCGTTCGAAACGTAAAAGTTTAGATAACTCGCTGAGCAGGTTGGGTTCAAATTGGGAGTCCTAATCAGAGACAATTATTGAAGGTAATCCAGAGCGAGCGATCCAATCGGAATAGAAGACTATCGAGGTTATCGTTTCAGCGGTTATATGTAGGGGATGAATGACCTCATGTCAGCGAGTATTAAGCGATCAATACATGTGTTACAATAAAGTTTGCCTTCGGCGGTAGGAAAAGCCAGCATCACCAGTAGTGTATCGCATAAAAAAGTTGGAATTGAAGTGTGAGACTAGTGTTCATTAATTTGTTTAGTTCGCAGTTATAAAAATGAGCATCAACAATTTTGATATAAACAATACATTCTGGTATTGATAGTTGGTCGATCCGAGAAAGTGTATCTGCAACTTCGTTTACAATTCCAGAGTCGTGAAATCACAAGTCGTGAATTGACTGATAAAATCTAAATGCCTGAGCTGTCGAGGATTCTCTTTGGCAGGATTTTTTAACATAACGTAGATAAGAGTTTTATCGAACACCTCGGTTTCGCTTAGTCAAACAGAAAAAAGAGGTTGCCAATTATTTTGTTGGACAACAACGCTTAGTGTCTTGTCGACCAGGCGAGTGTGCATTGTGTGAAGAATAGGTAAAATTATTCGCCTCATTTAGTTGTAGCTAGAATAGGTCAATGGCTTGAATGGCATCTTCGGACCATTGAATGACTCGTTTGTCATTCTTCTTGACACCTCTGAGAAAATTATTAGGTATGGCTGGATTACTACCAGAATTTTATCATACCTAGAAAATGACAGAGTTTGTTAACAGTTTCTGCACGATCATAATTATTAATAGCATCGACGTGTTCTGCAGTTGATTTAATTCTCGTAGTCAAGGTGATCTCAATAAAAGTTCTCGTTTTTTTAGCAAAGTTGCATTTATCAATGTTGATGGATCAAACCTGCGTCAGACAGATGCTCGCAAACAATTCGGAGATGTGTGACGTATACCTTAAAATTTTTAAAAAGAAGGTCATTTATGTAGATGAAACAGAAATCACTTGTGATAGTCACCCTTAGCACTTAGTGACTGTAGTTCAAAATTGATAGATTCCCTAGATACTGATCTTTAAACAATTATGGATTGGGGTATCGCTAACATTGTTGAATTTAATACAAGCGAAACACAGGTGTGTCATTTTTCTACAATAACGACACCTATTCCTTTTCCATTAACGTTTGGTCCCAAAAATCTTTTGGAGAATAAGTCTGTCAGACTTCTGAGATTGAAAATAATATTCACTGAAATCCTCATATTTTTAATCTGGCTAAGAATGCTGTTCAAACCTAGCTGTTTATCCTTCATCCGTTTTTCCAGTGCTATAGCTTTTCCAATCGCAAAGATTCTTGACGTAGTATCAGAACCAGTAAAAGCATGTAAAAACAAAATGTTGTTACAAATATCACTACCCAGCAAGACTTTAATTCCAAGAATATCGTACATGGGATTGCTAGATGATCCACGTCTAATATCGCTCAGGAAGTACAGTTTAAAACCATTGCTTTCAGCATGGTGTAACAAAAGAATCAACAAGTATGTATCTTCGCCAATAGTGATGGTAGTTCTAATTTGGGATGATGATACTGAAGATTGCTCAATATCGAATTCTGCATCTCAATCAGCATGTTGAACAGTGCACCCAATTTTCGTCAAGGGCTCTAATATGAGTGTACTAATACGTTGCTTATTTGTATCATTAACCAAGAAATTCTCTTTGTATCAAACAAACTTCATACCAGGAATAAAGTTCACAGTCTTGCTAATTTTGGATTTGATGCGCCGTCTGTGAGTCATGTTCTTAATTGAAGGAGCACTATCGTAGCCATCAAAGACAACAAAAGCTATGCCATAATTATGAAATGTGAAGTTTGCGTAGGAATTTGCAATGTTCTAGTATGTATCCCCAGTCTTCCACGGCACACGATGATGTAGGGATCCACCATCCAAAACGTACCGGACAATTGCTTCAATTTATGGAACATCTTCTGCACACAAGTTATCACACTTTTTCATTATCGCATGGGCTAACTGAGACTTGTCAGCTTTTTCGCCATTTAGTTTTGTTTATTTTTTCGACGCAAGCATCTTAAAATTAAAAAAAATTACAAAAGTTGGCTTGATATTTTGTTCTTGGGCGTGTATTTAAAATAACTACTTTACCTGAAAGAAAAAAACATTTATTTTAATATTATAGTTATTGTCATATTAAAATTAGCCATTAGAAAACATTTAATCTGACAGTAAGAAATGCGATAAGATGGAAAAATGGCCGCCATTTTGAATTGCATTTTTTGGGGGTTTTCCATGCTCGGATTTTGGGTATGTTAAAATACACCATTTTTGGATACGAATGCCACTTCAAATGCTTCTGAAGCTATTTGCCCCGGTCAAATCATAATTTGACTAGACTAAATATTTCTTCAGGTGAAGTAATAACGAAATCGTTCAACACACTTTTATACCCAACGGCTACGGTGATCGCATCATTCCACGCCGTTACATGTTAGATGCAAATGTTCATAAATTTAATGTCAACCAACAAGCAGCTAAAAAAGTTAATGATATTGCTGAGCTTCGAAATACAAATAATTATTGGCGTGTAGATAAATTCGATCAAACTATGAGGGATATATTTCAAATTGACAGACCTAATTTAATTTTATCATTTCATGATGCTTTTAATAAAATTACGTTTAGTAAAATGAATTCCAGCCTACAATCAACATTTGTTCCACAAGACTGGTTTTGGAAGAAGACAACATTTAGGAAATAAATTTAATGTAAGCCTTTTGTATTTTGATTTGTATAATTTTTGTTGATTTATTTTTGTACTGATAAATTATTTTCTCTGTTACCTAATTAATTAATAGTGTTTTTTACATTCTTCTGTGATTCATAAATAAGAGATTTGCAAGTGTGATTCGTTTTGTCATCGATTCAATAGTTTTCCGGTTTAATATTTTGTTTTGTTTTGAAAAAAAAAAAAGACCAATTTTCTCTACATGGGCCGAAACAGAGGGACCCGTTAAGTTTTTTATAAATTTCATTACAAACTTTACAGAACCTAGTTCATTGTACATTTATTTTAAAAGACAACACTATTTGATTATTCTGTAATTTATCTAACAATAAAATAAAACATGTCGTGAAATGTTACAGACAAAACATAAAATCTGTAATATTTATTTAAAGGCGAATTCACCATTTGGAACGTTCGGTCGATCACCGCAGAACAACCCATTTATTTACTTTATTACTGTTCAGTCTAAAATTTCGTTTAAAATTCAAAAAAGTCCGAGCGGCAGGTGTCCGCTAGAAATAGGTAGATTTCGAGAACAGACGGTTTTGTTTACAAGTAGAATCTGATGTATCAGAAAAGTGAAGTTTAAACAAAACAAATTAATTACAAACAGGTATCGAACAAATTAAAACACTATATGAAAAACACACGGCAAACCTACTCTATATCATATGTCGTGCAAATATCAAAATAGTTTATTTTTAAGAGAAAAAAAAATAGTTTCTTCTATTCATATCTTGGTATGTTTTTTTCATTGATTGGTATAATAGTCCAGTAACTTTGTCGCCTGAGTGTATGGGGTAGTATACGTCAAATCCGGTAGTTCTAAATTTTTGCAGGCTTGTTTATGATGTTGGCCTAATGAATAATCCAAGTTTGTGACCTCGAGCGCCGAACGCAACATCGTCAAAAATCGCAAAAACCGCGAAAAAATCGTTATTTTTTCAAATTTTGGCGATTATAACCCTAAAGGACTAGTTTTTTCTTTAACCTTTCTTAGGTTAACCTTCCGTTTTTAAAGTAGACTAAATTTGCTACAATATGATACTACAACTGTCTCTGTAGACTCACTAGTTTCCGAGATTAAGCCTTTCAAAGTTTATCACTTTTTTCGAACTTCGCAATTGCTTGCAATATACCTTTGTAGAGTTTTCTACATCCCTGTCCTAATAATTGTATTAATAGATATATGTGTGTGGTGGCCGATGAGAAAAGAAGATTATGTAACTGTACCTGATCATTTTTGTAGTTGCAGTAGCAGATATCTCAGAAGGTGACGATCTGTCCGATGTCGAAATGGAAGATGACTTGTTGGCACACGACGTCGACGATTCATCACCATCCCCTGATGGGGAGATGCCATCCCAATACGTCGATCCAGATACGGACGAACATCAAGCGGAACCTTCCAAGAGGGCTAAATTAATTTAATTTTTTGATGTAGTCCAGTAATTTTGTCGCCTGAGAGTATGGGGTCTAATCCGGTAGTTCGCATAGTATGCGTCAAATCCGGTAGTTCTGATTTTTTGCAGACTTGTTTAGGATGTTGCCCTAATGAATAATCCAAGTTTGTGACCTCGAGCGCTGAACGCAACTTTGTCAAAAATCGAAAAATTGAAAAAACCGCGAAAAAATCGATACTTTTTTTTTTTTTCAAATTTTGGCGATTATAACCCTAAAGGACTAGATTTTTCTTTAAAATTTTTTTGGATGTTTTTAAAGTAGACTAAATTTGCTACAATATGATACCAAAACTGTCTCTGTAGACCCAATAGTTTCCGAGATTAAGCCTTTCAAAGTTTATCATTTTTTTCGAACTTCGCAATTTTTTACAATTTATACCTTTGTAGAGTTTTGTACATCCCTGTCCTAATAACTGTATTAATAAATACAAGTGTGTGTGGTGGCCAATGAGAAATAGTAGATTGTATTACTAGTGCGAATGTGTTTTCCAAACAAGAGTTAGTTTGCAGCATGACCGTAGGGAGTGCTGCAATAACTCGCGTTTGGAAAACGCATTTGCACTAGTTATACACACCATTTTTTGTAACAAATGCATAAAACTTATAAATATTGATTTAATTGTTAATTTAATCATTTATTTTCTTTTGCTGAACAACTGTTTGGAGAATATCAGTGTGGTTTCCGGCGGGTCCGAGGTACTACCGATGCACTTTTCACGATAAGGATGATTTTGGAAAAGTATCGAGAGTTCAACATACCTGTGCACACTGTTCACACTTCTCATTTTCTTTTTTAACATCCCATCATAAAAGTACAGGGCTTCGATAGTATATTCAGGGTCAAAGTTCATTTAGAACGACAGAATTGCAAAAAATTGCGAAGTTCGAAAAAAAAGATAAACTTTGAAAGGCTTAATCTCGGAAACTAGTGGGTCTGCAGAGACAGTTCTAGTATCATATTGTAGCAAATTTAGTCTACTTTAAAAACGGCCTAAGATAGGTTAAAGAAAAAACTAGTCTTTTAGGGTTATAATCGCCAAAATTTTAAAAAATAACGATTTTTTCGCGGTTTTTGCGATTTTTGACGAAGTTGCGTTCGGCGCTCGAGGTCACAAACTTGGATTATTCATAAGGCCAACATCATAAACAAGTCTGCAAAAAATCAGAACTACCGGTTTTGACGCATACGGTAATGTATACAGTTACTGGACTATAAGGTTTTTGCAAATTGTTGTTGTTGGGGATTGTTGCAAACTTTTTTGTTGACCCCGACAGGTCAAACACCTCTAACTGCAGAGGTTAATATTTAAAAGAAACGCATTATGTTTCCACAGATTCTAAATTTATGAAGTTTTGAAAATATTAGTATCCAAACGGCCGTTATAACGGTTTAAAAAACAACTTTTTTTTCTAGTATAAAGCCTCTAGTTTCTTAACCATGTGTCGGATTTTGCTGATTTACGAACTTGTTCAAAATGTTTATAAAACACACATTTTTAAAAATAAGTTTTTTGATCTGGCTCCACAAATGCGACCGTGAGAGTACCGGTTGATTCAAACGCATTTTGTGTTGTACAACCTTTTTTGTTTGAGCCGCTCACTCAGGAACTTCTAATTGTAGAGGTCTACTTTCAGAAGAAATTGATAAAAAAGGTTCCAAAGATTCTAAATTTGTTAATTTGTTTAAATATTAGTATTAAAACGGCCAATTTTAATTATTTGAACCTTCTGCTTATATTCAATTCGCGAACCGGATCAAAAATTGTGAAAGAAGACTTTTATGGTGCAATTGATTTTAGTTTTGGTTGGAGGATTGAATTGAAGAGGATTGATGTAACCGTTATTACATATCTTTATTATTATGATCGAGTTTTCTGGATAGATTTGCCTAGCCAGTTTTATTGCATGCCTCCGTTATTAAGACGTCCAGTATGATAAGACTGTTTTGGATCAATTAGAAAAACTTTGAGGAACATTTTCCTAAATTTCTGTATTACACCATAACGTTACACCATTAACCGTTACTGGAACTATAGGACAGGTTGTCTGGGCCATTATGTAGCCAAAAACGATAAAGAGAGAAAAACCAAAAAAGATAAAGGAAAATAACATGAATAAGAAAAAATATAAAGAAAGGAAATAAAAAAATAATAAACTAAAGATTAAAATAATTTTAAAAAATTTTGGCCTCTGATGGGTTAATGATGGGATCTCAAAGGCTAATTAATTATCATCTGATTACGTCATCAGATAAGGCTACCTGATTATTATCCAGCCTCAGATTGAAATTGTATTTAATTCTTACCGAGCTCACACTAACAAACGTATGAAGTATATTTGTTTTGTATTTTTTTTATTTTTGAAATAAATAAAATAAATGAAGTAAAAAAATAGTATATTATTCAATTAGGAGCTAAAGTTGTACTTTTTGTTTTGAGTCTATAGTCTTCAATTATAGACGAAACACAAAAAGTCACTTTAGTTCCGAATTCAATACACTATTTTTTCGGCAAACGTTTAAATTTGTTTAAAAATATGAAATTAATGCATCAATTTTTTTATAAATATGTTATAGGTAATAAATTTTCTGAAAATAATTTTTATTGATTTTAATTCATTAAAATGAACTGAAATGCATTCTGTTTTGAACAAATTAATAATATCATGTTATTTTTCTTTACTGCCGCCGTAAAAATATGAAAATTACTTTACTGCCGCCGCAAAAATATGAAAAGTACTTTACAGCCGCCGGCAGATAAAATAAAAATGGCGTTACTTTAGCAGCCGCCGGCTAAAAAGTAAGACTTTAGCTACTCCCCAGCGGCAGTAAAGTTAAATTTTACTGCCGTTTTCCGAAAAAAATGTTTTCAATTCTGATTTGAGATTTCGCTAACAAATTTTGTAAAATTGTATTTTTTTTTTTTTTTTTTTTTTTTTATTTCAGATAAACGGGATTTTATTCCCTTTTACATTGTTTTATGGCAATAGATTATTAGAAGTTGTTCTTATATTTACATATACATTTTTTTTATTTATTTATTAAATTATTTAATTATTTTATTTATTTAATAAATTATTTACTATTAAATTATTTAAATTGTTATTAATTTTATTTAAATTATTAAATTATTTAGTTCAGTGGAAATGATAATGAATACATGTTCTTCATGTCATGCATCTTTTTAATATATGTAAGCTAGTCGCTCTCCTAAATAGTAAATATGTTGAGGTAGTGTTTACCAATGCACTAAGTTTGCGAAAGTTTGATTTACCTGTCAGAGTTTTGTATATAAGAGGTATTCGGAAAACTACTAAATTGTTCTACAAATTCTGATAAATACTGGAAATGTCTATTTGATTACGTGTGCAAACTTCCAGCAGCTCTCAAACTTCAGCTTAATCATGACTGAATCTTAAAGTTGGTTTATTTATTTTTTGACATAAATCGTAACAAATTATTTTGACTACAACATATTTTCCAATCATTTTCATTTATATTTCATAGAATTTGTTTAATGTGATGGTAAACGCTAGAATTTTTATTATGAATTTTAAGATTTTTAAGGCTATAACAGAATCTATATAACATCTATATACTTCATAAGAATTGTTTAACAAAATTTAGTTATTTACCTTATTAATGTGTCATTTCCCTATAAGAATAAGGATGTAGGATATATAATAGATAAGCTTACCATATTGGTATTTAGGCCATAGATTTTGTTATTTATATACTACTTATGCTTTGCATATATATGTTAAGTACTACAGATTTCATTTTTATTTGATTCACTATTTGTATTTGAATATATTTTCATTCACTTGAAGTGAAGAATCTTTGGTTTATTTATTCAAGAAGTTTTCCTGCGTGCGTATACATTTCCCTTCGTCAAATTTCTATTTTAAGTTTTACGAAATTCGAGTTGAAAATAGTATAATTTTAATGCGATGAAAAAACGATTTTGTTATAATTGTAGCATTAACCTCCCATTAAGTCCTTCTTCTCCGCTTCCGCTCTTCTAAAAAATTAATCTTTTCTCAAAAATACGTTGCGTTTTTTATTTTTCTTCGCCCCTCCTTCGATGGGAATGAATTCTTTTCTCTGACTCCTATTTTTTTTGTTTTAGAAGTCTGACTGGATGTATGTTTAGCTGGTGAGTTTCTTACTTTTTTCTATTTTCAGGTTGTTTGCTCTATTTTATGCTTGTTAGTTTTATAATGCTTCTGGAGTTTACCTTACATTGCATATTTCCAGGCCTCTTCTACAATTACAATCCAAAATTTAAAATTTCATGCTCAAAATATAAGAAAATCCCTTCGGCTTCATGAAGAATTCGGATTATTTCATTACTGACCAAAATATTTTAAATATTAAATAATAAATATTTCTCAAAAAGTTTTACACGCACAACAAACAGAAATTTATAACAGTTGCTAGTAATAAAAAAAAATAATTAATTTAATCATGCTCGTCTGGTCATTTAAAAAAAATAACCCAATTAAATTGTTATTATTTTTATGATAGCGAAAATAAGATTAATTAATTCATGAAAACGCAACGATAATTTATTGTTAATCAAATCATTTGTTTGAATGAATGAAATTTTATTTTTTCAATTAACTTTGTATTTATAATTAAAATTACAACAATTATAATGACGTTTTTATTCGATTTTGATTTTTTTTCATATTGTTATTACGCGAGAACTGATGAGTTTAAATGATTTTAAGTAAATCATTTTTGTTTGAATATAAAATGAAACATTGTTCGATAAATTTGAAAGTCAAATTAACAAATAATTTTGGCAATGGATTTGGCAAAGCTTTTGTTTTTTGTGAACATGTGCCTATGAATATTTTAAAAATCATTTACAAACTTTTACTCATAAAATATGTTACCTGCAGACTTGGTATTTTATTAAAACTCCAAACAATGATTATCACTTTATCCCATTCGGTCGGTTTATTCTGTAAATAAAATTAAATTTTTAATAAAGGTTAGAACTAAATACTTACTTGCAAGTTACACAAAAATGATTTTCGATTATTATTTATACTTATTTCCTGACGTAGATTTTTTCGAAAACAATAGAGAATCTTGCTATTTAAACGACAAAAACTTATAATTAACTCAGTTAATTCTAAGTTATAAGAATAAATAGATTGAAGCAGATAGGCAAACGAATTTTAAAAAATTCATGAAAAATTATTATCGATTAATATTTTTTCTTGATTGTTTAATATTAATTGAAAATAAAATAAAAACATGAATGCAAAAATAATAAAATTTTCATTGTCTATGGCTTCATCATTAAATTCTATAAGTAATTATGTACAATCAAAGATACCAAATGAGGAAGAAATGTAAATGATTTTTTATACAATAAAATGATATATTAAGTATTTTTTTTTTATTTTGCAGAAGAAAAATTCAGAAACAATTAAATCAAAGAAGAAAATCAGTTCTAGGATCCAAGTTACCTCTAGTTCGCCCAAATCTGGAACGAAAGAACACAGTAGGATATAAAAATAATTACACATAATAAAAAGGCAATAATATATTTATATCTCTATATTTATAATTTTTAGGTGAGGAGGAAAAGTCTAGTTGTGAAATAAGTTAGATTATTCAACTGCGTATATTTTTTCATGTTATATTTTATATATGTACATATAATTATTATAAAATTTGTGATAATTTTATTCTTAGCTTGATCTAAACCACTCTTGTGACATTGCACCAAAAAACGAAGCAGCGCTAGATTTAACATTATTTGTAGCCGTCGATAATGCAGATGACGATACTGATTGTTTTAAATTATCCGTTGATTTTTTGACTTTTGATGTCGAAGAAGTCTGAAAAATACCAAGAAATTAGTCATAAGAAAATTAATGTTTGAAAATAAAATTTAAAAAAAATAGGTTAATAAAAACACAATAACATTAAAATTCTTTTAAAATAAACAAATTAAAATATATACATTAAATTAATCGCGAAATGTGTTTTTAATTTCCTAGAGTTTAAAATGATTTCGTTATCGATTTTAAAATTTTAATGTTTAGGCAAATAAATTGGATTAAATAAAAACCAAATATTTAAAATGTTAGCATAGGTACTCCGTTTAGTAGTATTCGGTTGACTTTTTAGAGATGGCTAGATGACATCATAAATTTTTATTAGTAAAACAAAGCCGTTAATTTGATGCATTAACTATAAATCCGATGATTTGTCATTTCCGAATTGATACAGATAATTTTTGGGGAAACGTTGACTGGAACAGCAAGTGTTTAATCGATGTAACTTTAAATACATTACATTATATAAACACATTAAATTTTCAGAGACCTATATTTTCAAAACTTGGTTTTTTATTTCCTCTTTTGTAATACAATTTCGAAATTATTACTTTTCAATTTAGTCAATTTTTTTCTGCGTTATTTGAGATAAATTCTATTAAAATCAACAATCTGTTTTTGAGATATAGTTATTCGAGCACACTAATGTTATATTTTTGGATCACTCTAGATCTCAAAACAGAATGAGTCATTTTTAAGTTCTGTCAAAAAACTTGACTTTAGTTGGTAAGTTGGTGTAAATATTTCTTATGAAAATGTGGTGGGCCAAATAACCTGCATTTCAATTCGAATGATAATTGCGAAAGATTTAATGAGTTTCCATTACCAAAAAATATTGCAACGCTAATGCATAGGCTAACTTCACCACAGTTCTGGAATCAAAATTTCTGGATATATAGTGAGCTAATTGTGGTATCCCAACAAACATAAATTCTGTAGTACGAGAAAAGGTAAAAAAAAATGTTTTCCTGGAAGAGACAAACCGGAAGTTGGAATGCAAAACTGTTACTAATCATACTATAAGCATATATACCAAGTTTAATTCAAATCAATTATCAGGAACTGATTTTATTGAAGTTTCAAATAAACAGGTGTTCGGGGGGCCTCCCACCTCTTATCCCAATATCGCCTAAAAACTAATCAATTCTTTATCATTCAAATCTCCATCTTTTATGATAGTATCATCAAACTTGATTATTGAATGAAGTATGTATGCTCCCAACAAACTTTAAAAACAAATTGTAAAAAGTCAGCAGTTGTATCGTGGACCCCGCCTCTTTGATCAATGTGTCCCAAAAGTTGATAATAATCTTTCCACACTAATTGAAACCTTATCAATAAGTTTCATTATAATCCCTTCATTATTGAAGACTGTAGTGTGCATAGAGACAACGAAAAAAATTCAAAAAATTGCAAAAAAAATGTTTACCGGGCGTAAAAAACGGGAAGTTGGGTTACAGAACTATTGTGAATCGTACTAAGTGCTAACGAATGTTGTATGCTCCCAACATACATAAAAAACATATCAAAAAAACCCCAGTTGTATGGCGAACCTTCCAACCCTTTGTCCAATGTACCCCAAAAGCTAATCAAACCTTTTTCATATTGATTGAAACTTTTTACCAACGTTTCATGAAAATCGATCTGTAATTTTATGTATAGGCTACACTAGGGATAGACACCTAAAAAAAAATTTTAAAAGGAAGTGACGAACCAGAAGTTGATACGCAGAAATATTGGAAACAGTACTAAAACCATATATACCTTAGTCTCGATAAGATTGGAAGCCGGGATCAGAAGTTATTGAATATTAAAACCTACAGGTGTTTGGGAGACCGCCCGCCATTTTGTCCAATTTAGAAATGAATCCAGATCTTTCATTTTCAAGTGAACCTGGATCATTTGCCAAAGATTCATCAAGATCTTATGAAAGCATGTCTCGAAAATCGATTTATAAGGATACTTGGGTCTCATCGAATGGAAACACTCGAAATCAAATTGATCACGAGCCACTGGGGCCACATTTCCTATATATTATTCAGAATCTGTGTTAAGATAAGGTTCCATTTTCCAAACCCACGCATTCCAAAATTCAATCAACTGCAACGTTTTAACATATTATTACTAGAGAATTCTAAACTGGGGAGAGATATCAAAACCACTTTACCAAAATATTAGAGAAATCTGCAAACAATTACGGATTCACTGGTAATTCAAAGTATTAATTCAAATATGCTGTTTTAACCGCTGGGAAGGGAAAAAATTAATAATAGCTAACACAAAATATTGATTTTCGAAAAACTCACTAAAATTTTATCTGAAGCTGAGGAAAGACCGCAGTACTGAAATGGAACAAGGACCAACAGGAATGGAATGAATATTCACACTCTGCACAAATTGAAAGACAGACAATAAAGTGGCTTCAATTGGCCATTTAGTAGAGATGTCTCTTACAAAAACTTTGTAGGTTTGAGCAGTCCGCATTTTAAATCGATTTGAAATGACAAGAGAAAAAGTAGGCTTGCAATATCAAACAATTTAGAACAGTAAAATCTTTATGAGTGAAAAGCCAATTTGTGAAATTTGGACCTTTAAGCCGGATGCATCATTGCAAATATAAGCATAAATATCACACAAACTTGTTTGGTTCAAGCCGTCCGCATTTTAATTCGAATTGAAATGGCAATAGAAAAGCTGCATTTGCATTACCAAATAATTTGAGAAGAGTCTAATCCTTATTAGTGATAGGAATGTCTTTAAAATTTGGTCCTTTGGGCCGGCTGCTTTATTGCATTCACTTGCTACCATTACTTGAACCATTTACCGTGGCAAACGATAAGTAGAACACAAGAGATGCACTCATAAAATATTTAATTCCCTTTAAATCACTATAAAACTATTTTCTTCCAATATCCGGAATAGCAATAATTTTATGATTCATACGGGAAAGCCGTTCATCAGATTACAAACTTATCACAGTCCATTGATTTCAATAATTAATTTCTTCAATCGGATGATGCTTATAGTCTCTTAAAAAATATGTATAACTATATTGGATGTCTAACTCACAATATAATAATTTCAACATTTAGCACCAGAAGAAAACAGAACTGAATCATTTACGAACTTCGCATAAGATGGTAAAATCGATAAGTTATTAAGACAACAAGAATATAACGATAGTTCTGGATTTGTTATTGGATGTTACAACAGGATAGCAAACCTTTAGATGTAATTAAAAGAAACAATTGGCGAACTCTCCCCTTTATTAATTAATAAAGCATAGTTTTTTGGTGGTAATTGTTCAGCTGGTTGCGTGACATTTCTAAAACCTGATCAAAGTCCAAAATTATTAAAGACACAATAAAGAACTACGCTCTAAATCGATATCTAAATAGCGTGCCACCCCAAATCGCTGCTGAAGAGGTCAAACTACAAACTATCCTAGCGCAGTTAAGATCCGATTGGTAACGCATCTTAAATAACTACATGAGTAGAGTTGAATAGAGAATTGTTGATAAGTGTCCCGCATGCGAGGGCACGCCACGCCACATGATGATAACACCTCAATTGTCCAGAAAACCCAATCTACCTGACGAAGGAAGAATTGTGGTACCGCCCAAGGGCAACAACAGAGTTCCTGAATCTCTACATGGAACCGGAAAATTAGCACCTCACTCGTCACTAAAACAACAATAAAAGAGAAATTCGAAGCGGCCTTGCCAAAATTAAAACGTAATAAAGCACCGGGTATCGTAGATATAACAGTCAAAATTATTGTACGTGGCGGTGAAAATCTATCTTCCAGATTGTTTGAACTTGTTCAAATCTCATTTGGAGGTCCAGAACCAAGCCACAGGAATGGAATTTAGCTATGTTGCTACCAGTCCATAAAAAGGCCTATAAAATGTGCAAACTACAGAGGAATAGCTCTCCTCTGCACAGCATATAAGATCTTTTCCTACTATACAAGCCAAAATCAATCCTTTTGCTGAAACACTGTTTGAAGAATATCAGTGTTGTTTCCGGCAATACCGAAGTAATAATAAGTGTCGGGAGTTCAACATACCTGTGTATTTCTCAATCATTCATATTCTTCGATTTGATTATTTATCGATTCGATTAAACTTCGATTCGATTCGGTTAAATTCAATTTCGAATTTCGCGTTGAACGAACCAGCATTGAAGTGTTTAATCAATGTAACATTAAATTTAAAAAGATTCAATTTTCGGCAAACTATATTTTCAAGAATGGTTATGAAGGCTAATGGAACAGGATGGCCATTTTGTTGTGTTAACTCACGTATTTTTCTCTTAATCGTAGACAATATTTTCACTTGTAGACAATTTAAAAAAAAGTCGCACTTAAATTTCAATATTTTTTAGATGGAAGACAAAAATTTCGCAAAATAAGCTAAAAATGTTAACCTATCCTTTTTTAAATGTAGAAAAATGAGTAGTTGTAGATCTTGGCAAGTGTCATATAATCCGAAAGGTGAGACCATAGCATACACTTTGCTGAAGTTTGAGTTTAATCGAGCAACGGGTCTTGGAATGGCAGCATTTTTTCGTTTTGAATGTAAAATTTGTGATTGACGTTTTATTGCAAGTTTTTCGTAGCAACTGTCCTATTTTGACTAATTTTGATTACATGTATATCTAGAGCATCTTTTCATCATAGTTTTTCATTTTTTGAAAAACAGTCCATCCACAATTTATACAATTCAATCACAGACAAATGGAAAATTTCACGGTAAAACTTTACTAAGTAAGAAAACACAACAAAATAACTATCCAGGTTTACTTCTTTTGATTGCTTTTATTTACTCTTTTGTAACGCAATTTTAAAATTATTACCTTTCAATTTAGTTCAACTTTTTCTGCATCATTTGTCAAAATCAAACAATCGGCTTTTGAGATATAAATAATCGATCACATTAATGTTATATTTCTGGGTCACCCTATGTGTCAAATTAGAGTGAACCATACTTTAGTTTTATCAAAACCATTTTTCTTAATATTTCTTAATGTTCCATATAATTTGATTTGACTCGATTTAATTTCGATTCTTTAAAGATTCGATTCGACGAAATGAACAATCTTGGTTAAGACTTAACACCAAGTAGAAGCTGTACTGATCATATCAACACAATCCGTGTCATCATAGAACAAGCAAATGAATGGAACTGAACACTGTATCGTCTCGTCGTGGACTTCGAGTGCGCATTTGATTTCATCTACAGAGGCACTATTGGGAAATCACTTCACGCACAGGCAACCCGAAGAAAATAATTGATATAATCAGAGAAATATACCACGATGCTGGAAACAGAATTCAATATAAAGTAAAACAAAGCGATCAATACTACAACCACCGAGGAGTGATACAAGGCTGTGTATTATCCCCGCTACTATTCTTCATATTACTAGACAGTGTCATGCGAAAGCTTAACGATGCAAGTCCAAATGACATCCAAAGGAACACAACAAGACACCAGAAAACACAACAACGATCTAGACTACGCAGATGATATCTGTAGATGATAACTATCATTCCTTGCACATAAAGTTAGTCTCAAAATCAACATCAGAAAAACAAGGCCATGAAATTGAACAAGTTTAGGTCTTCTGTTAAGTAATATCGCTCCACCTACACTCAGACGCTCGCATGTGCGCATGTGTGAACAAAAATGTAACCAACAGCAAAACGTTACCCTTGCATGAACATTACGGTGACCATACTCTTTGTCGACTGAAGTCAAGAAAGCGGACTCACAAGACTGCCAGCAACTGATTTTAATTTCTTGGATATCTGGGATGCTTCCTGGAATCATTACAACACACCTGGCCTTACTATTATTAACCCAACTTCTACTCAACCCGGTTTCAATCTGCCACGTCATACCTGGACTACACTAAACTAAATGCTGACTCTTCCTATAAGTGGGGCATTTCAGAGTCCCTTCAATGACTCCCCACAACAAACCATAAAACATATTGCAACTGTGTGTCTAACTCGACGATACAAAGGCGACATCTCAGACATCCATTTGGTCACATCTCGATGCAGTAGCATGAATGGACTCACTCGATGTGTTCACATCTATCGTTCAAATGTAATAAATAATGCCCAATGTTCAAATATTTTATTTTTTCTCTTAACTAGTTTCGCTTAACTAAAAGACGCATAATCAAATCGATTGTAAGCTCAATTAATGTGTATACATGTTTTGTTTTTAAGTTTTATTAGTTTTAATTTGTTATATATGTTTGTGTCACAAAACAAAACCATACGCTAAATAAAAATAAAAGTTTGGGCAAATTATTTTATTTCAAAATTTCGGCAGATGAATCAGAAGATAACCAATTTACGCGAAATATCAAAATACCATTTGAAATTGGTTATTTGATTATCCGATTACACGTCCCGACAAAACCTTCTTTGGTTACAAGCCTGATTGTACAAAGAAATCGAGTCAATAGTCATAAATATGCCAAAAGGCCTTGTGTGACGAAATCGTGGTGAAAGCATTAATAAGGTTGAGTGCCTCAGAAAATGTTTTCACAAATATTCAATCGCCATTCTCGATTAAAATGATTTCACAAATATTCAATCACCATCCTCGTGAGTGAGTGTTTTTTGATTATTATTTATAAAAACAAATTATATTATTTTCGTTCGGTAGGAATCAACGTGTTGTAATTAAATTATTTTTGTAATTAAATTTGCCGAAAATGAAGTGTAATTTGTATTGTTTCCAGTAAATATCAATGCTTGCATCGCTCAAAACAGCTATCGAAATTGATTAGAATTCTTGAACGAAGAAATTATGCGCACATATGGATTTTCAAAGGTAATATGATCAACTGCCACTAAATTGCCAACAATTAATTAATGCATAAGTTTTGGCGAAACGTCCCTTCACATTGCTGTTAAATGTTTGATGCCACATTCAAAGTGTGTCCGATGGGCGAATTTAATCAAGTTCTGATTATGACATGGAATATATGAAAAATGAAAAAATATAAAATTTTTTAACCTAAAAAATCCATAAATTCATAATTAAATATTTCCAGAGAGTACCATTCCTTTTTATGCTTATGATTAGAAAAACGCTGATGACCGATTATGAATGCGCTCTCCATTAGGGAAAGTGTATCTGCAGGCAAACTTATACGCCTGTTAAGTTCACTTTTACCAGAGGTTGACGCGTAATGCAAGTAAAATGCCTGCATTCGTTACAACGTAGCGCCATACTAAGTTGCCGTGTTTAGCCAGTAAATGATATCGATGTAGTTTTCTCTCTACCTGTAGCAGAGGCAAATGATTTTAATGGAGCTCTGTTATGTCGCATCATCAAATATTATGATAAGTAATGGATACAAAAGGTACCATCAGCGACAGTTAGAATAATATAAATTATTTAACTTTGTTTAAATAGTTTTGTTTAATAAATAATAGGAACCAGTGAACAATAAATCGGTTTTTCGGCAAACGGCTGTAAAGTTTAACTTTACCACCACTAGGGAGTTAGTTAAAGTCCTACTTTTTTACTTATAATCAAAGCAGCTCTAAAGTAGCGCCATTTTTATTTTATTTTTACGGCGGCAGTAAAGTAACATTTGTTATTTTTTCAAACAAATTGTATAACTATGCTATGACAACAAAACATAACAAATAATCTGATTGGATTATAAAATCTTGAATTATTGTATAACTATGACAACAAAACATAATAATCTGATTGGATAATCAAATTTTGAGTTGGAGCTTGCTTTGATAAAAAATTTTATTTATACAAATTTAAATATTATTTTACGTAATTATGACGGTAATAAATCATATTTATAAAAATTTAATTACTTAAAAATTTAAAAAAAATTAAACATTTGCCGAAAAAAGTGTATTTAATTCGGAGCTAAAGTGACTTTTGTGTATCGTCTATAATTGTCAAACTATAGATTCAACACAAAAAGTAGCACTTTAGCTCCTAAATAAATAATATAATATTATGGAAAACATGCGCGCACAAAAAATGCACGCGAAGCATATAATAGAGTAATGGGCCAAGGTATGCCGAAAAAGGGTATTTTTTTCATTTTTCGAACCATCTTTGGGCAAAGCAATACAGCATAAAAGCAGAGATTTTGCAAGCCTCATTCGGTGACGGTGAAAGTGACAGAAAACGCAGATATCGTAAATGTTTTGTCCACGTTTTGAATCATAACGTTTAACATGGGTCATGTCCGTAACGGGGAACTATCTTCATCCTTTCATCGGTCGCAAAACTGATTGAAGTACTTCTGCTTCCTCGGCTGTCTATATCTCAGAAATTGGTTCACTCACACCAACATAACTTCTGAAAAGAACACAGTACAACCGCTCTTCCCAGAATTCTGATTCTAGTTCTAATTCTGAATTCTGCTTTAATTCAATGCGCATGCACAACATGTGAAATCTAAACTGAAAAACAAGATCTATGCATTGCAACCACTAGCGGGTTGTGACCATATCCGGATCCCGTATCCGACCTGGATGGTGTAAAGTGTAACACACTGCATTAGGCTCAAATCCGGTCCCAATCAGTGATGGGAAACCCAGCACAGATTATAAAGTTTTTTTATGCATTTATTTTTACAAACACGAAAAGGAGTCAAAAAAAATACCAATTGGAGTTAAACCCTGTCGTGGAAAATAAATTGGATTCGTTTATTTGCTTGCTCTTAAAATTAAATTAAAAAATAATGAATTAGTGCCGAGGTTTGTTAAAAAATTAATACTCTCGGTGCTAATTCACTATCTCTTAAATTAGTGCCGATAGGCTAATCGGATATTTCATGAATGCAATCTCGGCAATAACTAAAAAACAATCAAATTAGTTATTTTTGAAAATTAGATGTGGGTTTTTTCGGTTTAGAAATGTCTGCGTACGTCAGTTTGGAAAAATGTGCGCTAATTTGAAAAAAAAACCGAATTAGTGTCGAGAATTTTTATGACAGTCGGCGTTATTTCATAGCGCGGATTTTTTCCTCAATGTTGCTAATCATTAATTTTTATCCCGTTTGTTAATATAATTCGATTCAATTTCGATTAATTTTATATCGATTCTATTCTATATCAATTCGATTTAATTTCGATTCGATTTGCATCAATTAAGATTCGATTTCATATCGATTTAATTAATTTTCGATTCAATTCAATTTTGATTTGATTCAATTTTTTTTTCAATTCAATTTCCACACTTTTTCTGCCAATCATTTTTTGTTCAATATTAATCAGATCCATTATAGTATTCTCAAGATTTCATATGCTTCGATTCGATTCAATTTCAATTCGATTCGATACAACTGAGATTCGATTCAATCTTGATTCGGTTAAATTTAATTTTGATTTTATTATTATTTTTTTTAGTTTTATTCTCAATCCAATACTCATGACCCTGACAATGCACATGTTTGATTTCGGAACGGTTTTTTTTTTCGCTCGAATACATAAAATATACTGTTACGAGTCTACATAATCGCAATGAAATACAAAAAAAAATATAGTCAACCTCAATTGCCACTATACAATATTTCAAAACCAAAATCAACGTCACATTTTTTTCAAGAAAAATAGGCAAATCAAAAATATTAAATAAAATAATCAAAGCAAAATAATAACGTAAATTATTTAGGATTTCTCGAGTTTTCTTTATTAAGAAATTTTGGATTTACTTCGAATAATCGAGAAATTATGCAGAATTATATTTAAGGAATTCCTCTTGCAAAATGAGAGATAATTTAAATTAGACTGCTGCGATAGTGTAAACAGTTTATGTGGAATACGATTATGTTAAGTGAAATTAATTGTACCGAAAACGCAGCATCTTGAACAGAAAACCGTGTAAATAGAAGTAAAGTTATTTTTTAATTGTGAATAAAGTTTGAAATGATGTTTAATAAAAAAAAATTGTATATTATTTTGGACGTCGTAGACTGGAAACCTCTACGCTGTAGACTGAAAACCTCTAGACCGTCGGAGTTTACGAAGCTATTGAATATTAATGTTGAAGAGCTTTGTTTGCAGAATTGTTTTACTATTGTTGTGAAACAACGACGGTGTTGACTACTGGTGTTTTGCTTACTAATCACTGATCGAAGTGAATTTGGGAATGAGGTTTATCCAATTGAGAGTAAGGACAATTAGAAGTAAGGTTAGAAAAAATGATATTTAAGCCATTATTATCGCGATAATATAGGCATTTAGCGCACACATTGACTATACAAGATATAATCAATTCTAACACGCATAATCTTAGTTTGATGTCTTAAAACACCCCAAGTATTAGCACAAAAAGTTTTTAAAATATATTAAAACTTAGACACCTAAGTAGTATATTTAAAATGGTTGAGATATACATTAGAAGTGAGATTTAAAACTGAGAAATATAACCATCAATACAACTATAAGAAGAGAGTTATTGATGATACTAACATAGTCATTCGACAAGATCTGAACCTGCATGGCGCAGCTATAATAAATTTGATCTTTCGAAACTAGTCAAGGCAATCTTGTCGCATCCAGAATTTTACAATATGCCTTTTTGAGTTTAAGATTTTTCTCGACATGTCTGAAAATATCGTCATTAGAAAAAATTAAAAATGTATCGACGTCCAGGTCGTATTATAATTCCGTCAACAGAAAATATAATTAGTAGTTAAAACAACAAAAACAAAAAAGCATAACACTCAAACCATATCTTACATTAACTAATTTCCTTACAACTCATCTTTCTAGACTTCAAAATTTTTAAATAAAAATGAATTATATAAATAAAAAAAAATAATTCATTGAGATAACTCACCTTTTGATTACCTCCCATATTACTCACAGCACCGATATCCCCTCCATCACTATTACTAACAATTGGCAACAAAGGAAACCAGGCTGTAGAATTTGCCGTTGAACTCAAAGCTAAAATATTTGGATCTCGATCTTGTTGTTTTGTATTCGCCAAAGTATTTTGTTGAGAAATCCCACCCAATATTGTTGATAACTGTTCATTGTTCGAAATCAAACAACCCAATTGTTGTTGCATTCGAATTGTTGATCTTTTTACATTTTGATTGATATAATTAAAAAATAATTCAAAATCAAATGGATCAATATACGATTTGAATAAATTTGTTAAATTCGTACATTTCTCAATTAATTGTTTATTTTCGCGTGAAACGAAAATTAAATTCAAAAATTTTATATCGAAAAAATATTGCAACGAAACGTTTTGATTTCCTTTCACAAATTCATTTTCGGTTAACGAGCTATAGTGTATCAGTAGATCATTTACTAATTTATCAGTTAATAAATTTATAACAAATTTCGGTAACGTATGTGGAACAATATTATTCAACTCACAACAAATTGAGTGAAGATATTTTTGTAAGAAATAGCTCGGTTGTGATGGAATTCGAATTGTTGATTTTATAACATTTTCTTGTTCATCTTTTTCTTCAATCACTTGATTCTCCCAATTCGGAAATTCTTTAAGTAACATATTTAGATTTATCTCATTATGAAGATAATTTTTATCGATTCGAAAATTATCGATCCATAATTTCCAGAATTTTAAACTCTCTTCGGATAGTAGAGAACAGACCCGATCCCAATAATCAAACTGGCTTAAATTCGTTTGTTTGATGAAAAGATTGAACGATAAACACTGTTTGAGATTGGGACATAATTCCGATATAGCATGCAATATTCTTGCTATTAAAATATAATTTGTTTTCGCTTCATTATTTTCAATGGATTTGATATCTGTAATTAAACTAGAAACGAAACTAATCAGAAACAACTTTCAAATAATAATTTATTAAATCAACCTACTCAGATACTCCCTCTCGGCTACAATCCTTAAAATAATCAATTATTTCAAGTTCTTCTTTTTGTAAACTTTGATCAATTTTTAAATCATTTTTTTCATTGCTTGAAAGAAATAAACTAAAATCTTTGTACAACGATTCCAATCGTTCATCCATTTTGTTACATAAACTAACAATCGAAGGAATATATCCTTTTGTTTTCATTAACAAATTATGACTTTGGTTAGATGCGTTTAGTGCATCCTTTAAACTTTTTGGTACATCTTCCTGATCTTCATCCCAAATATATTTTTTAAACGTTTTGGAGTTTTTCTGTTTCAAAAGAGTTTCGATATCTTGTTTCGTTTGATTTAATAAATTTTTCCATGAATTTTTAACAATCGTTTTAACCCGATCTAGTATTAATGGTTGATATATAAATTTATAAAAATCCAAGTTCAACGGAAGATAAAGTGATGAACAGATCGTTGACCAGTTTGTTGCTTTGTCTATAAAAAATTAAACTTGTTTTACAAAACATTTGCATAAAATAACTCATAAATAAATTTACAAACCTAAATTAAGAGCACGATATTTTATGTCATGAACAGTCTTAACTGTTGTAATCAAATCGATAACTAATTTTAATTGATTTTTAGAAATATTTTCAACATTTCTCATCCACGACTCCATTGATGATTGTAGTGTATCAGTGTTTAATTCCCCAAAATTAAATATTGGTCTAAACTTTGTTATAATATCTGGCAAATATCCAAATAATTCGGAATCGAATTCCGATTCAAGTAAACATAAGGTCGAAGGAGATCGTTCAGATGTTAACGTTAAAAGTAGTTTATGAAGTTCTGCGTCAATAAAACAGTAAGATAACAATAAAATTGTATCATTTAAAATATTTAAACTTGATAATATTTTATCCTTGAGTTTTGGATGATTTTTATCATCGGAAATACAATTTAGAAATGATTTTGATCGAAACTGTATTAAAATTCCTAATAATTTTTCAACCTGACAATTCTCCAACAACATTAAACTTGCTAAACATTTTGTTGCTATTTCTGGCGTTAAATGTTCACGTTCCAATGTTTTATGACATGATTTTTTGATCGTCACAAAAAATGAGCTTAAAATATCCCATTGTGTTTTAGCCACTGGTAAAGTTTTTAAAATATCATCGTTTTGTTTTAATTGAAGGCCTGTACTTATGTGACGAGAAAATATAAATAATTGTGTTGCTATAAAATAATCTTCATCATCAATAGCTGACCAAATTAATTCTGGAAGAATTGTAAGTAATTTTATTTGAATCACAATACTGTAATACTGATTTGTGTCTATATTTAATTTTGGATTATTGTAATTTGAATCGATGGGTACGGTGAAACCAAGAAGCTGTTGATCGTTTAAGCTGACACAGGAATCAATTATATTTTGAATATGGTTTCCAACTTTACTTGATGTTTGCTTCATTTCACCAATCGTATCAGCTGCTAAAATTAAATCTCGGTATCGTTCTCTAAAATATATTAAATTGACATTTGTTAATATAGAAAGATGAAATAAATTAGGCTAACAAATAAAGGATTAAATAATCAGGACTTGTAAGGTTGAAACGATTTTCAATAAGTGAACTTTCTAAATGCAATAACAACTGTGAAGAGCTGGTGAAGGGTGTCAAAGAATTCTTCTTCGATGCATCAACTTCCAATGGAGGAACGCAGAAGGTTGCACGCCAAGATTATCACTTCACAGGTGAACATCTAAACTACCAGATTTCTGTTCAGTCTCACCCGTTCAGACTGAAGACTAATGGTGGGACTACTAACAGGTCATCATCATGAAAATAAAAAAGTGGTGAGGCTTGGAGTACTGAAGAGGATAAAACAGTCTCTCACATTGTGGCCTTATGAATGAATGTTTGGCCTTATCAGAGCTTCGGACCAACATGTTACATCAAACTATCTTAGGATAGAAGATTTTAGTAAAAATGGAGCGCTACACAATGCAACAACGTGTTTTACTTCGGTCTGAAAGACCTAAGTATTACATTCATGAGCCAAAAGTGAAATTCCTACCCCCACTTTTTTGGCATTTCTCCACGTTTTAGGACTTACTGATTCTAAAAGAGCAAAAAAAAATGTATGTCTGTCTGTCGGCCGTCCGGCCGTGCGGCCGCCGTCATTACCTACGCTGCAGGGAAAACCGCTGGAGGGATTTCAAAAGTTTTTTTCTAAAAATAGGTATACTCAAGGGACAGGTCAGAAAGGACGCTGTGTTCGATAACTGTACCGGAAGTGTGTCAAAAAAATCATCATGTGTGTCAAAAACAGCAAATTTTCATATTTTTGGCTTAAAAAACGTTCATTTTAAGTGATTACGAGTAGGAACATTGAATTTGGAGAAATCTTGATGGTAGGGATTGGTATGTGAGATCAAAAACTAGATTATCGCCTTATAAGTTTGTCAAAAAAATGTTGTCAAGTGTGTCAAAATAAAGATTTTTATTTATTTTTTTACCCAATTTTTGGAAAAATTATTTGTTTGAATGAATTTTATTATTATTATTGAGAATTATGGCATTATAAGTTTGTCAAAAAAATAATGTCAAGTGTGTCAAAAAATGATTTCATTTATTTTTTTAACCAATTTTTTGGAAAAAAAATGTAGCTGTTTTTATGACGTATATGTAATTGAACATGAATTTGGACATGGACATTTTTGAATTTGTTGTAGTTTTTGAAATATTTTTGGAATTTTGAAAAAAGTTTGTATTTTTGATTTTGTAATAATTTTTGCAATATTTTTAGAATTTTGGAAAAAGTTTTATGTTAAGTTTTGTGTTGTTTTTGTTATAATTTTTGCAATATTTTTAGAATTTTGAAAAAAAAAAAAAATAGAATTCTTTTATATATAATTTTAAAATTTTGAAAACAGTTTCAATTTTTGATTTTGTAAGAATTTTTGGAATATTTTTAGAATATTGAAAAATTTTAAATTTTTGATTTTATCATAATTTTGGAAAAAGTTTCAATTTTTGATATTGTTATAATTTTTGCAATATTTTTAGAATTTTGGAAAAAGTTTAAATTTTTGAATTTTACAAAATTTTTGCAATATTATTAAAATTTAGAAAAAGTTTAAATTTTTGATTTTTATTCTAATTTTTGGAATATTTTTAGAATTTTGAAAAAAAAATAGAATTTTTGAATTTGATATATATTTAGAATTTTGAAATAAGTTTCAATTTTTTATTTTGTAAGAATTTTTGGAATATTTTTAGAATTTTGAAAAAATTTTAAATTTTTGATTTTTTTATAATTTTTATAACTTTGGAAAAAGTTTCAATTTTTGATTTTGTTATAATTTATGCAATATTTTTAGAGTTTTTGAAAAAGTTTTAATCTTTGATTTTGTAATAATTTTTGCAATATTTTTAGAATTTTGTTTGAAAAAAGTTTGAATTTTTGATTTTATTTAATTTTTACAATAGTTTTGGAATTTTGAAAGAAATATGAATTTGTGATTTTGAAATATTTTCTCGAAACGCTAAATAGAGAGGTTTTGAGTAGTTTGCTGATTGTATAATCTTTTCACTAAATTATGTTAATTTATGATCTGTTATAATTTTCCAACAACGTATTGATGTTCCGTGTTAGTTTTGTAATACATATCTATATAGAGATAAAAAATATATGTACTTTAACAAAAAGTTATGTTTGATATACATCGCTGCCCAAAACTAAAACCACGTCCTCATAAAGGTTTTTTGCCGAAAACTATATCAAAATCCTTAACCCAGACCGAAGTCTTGATATCTCAGAGCTGTGAGATTTCAGCCCCTCCATATTTTATTATTGAATATGTAAAAAAATCAAAATTAATGAAGTTTGGCGGTAAAAGTTTGAAAATTTGATACAAAATATGGTCGGAACATTTCAATTAATCTCTTCACGTTTTACCTTCGTCAAATGTGAAGAGATTAATTGAAAAATTCCATGAGAAAGTATCAGTTGGAGACGCTAAACGCACTGGTCGTCCAAAAACGAGCCGTTAAAATGCCAATTTCGAAGCTGTTTGTGAGTGTTGGTGAAAATTCCAGAACATCAATTCAGCGTCGTGGATAAGAGTTGCAAGTTTCAAGGAGCACTCTACAGCGTATACTCGCAAAAGATCTGAGTCTCCATGCACAAAATTCAATCAACACAACAACTAGAGAAATGGACCATGCACATTGCACAGGGAAGAGAGTTTGTTGAATTGATTATTGATCAATTGAGATTGACTTTGAGATTAGAGACCTTCTTGAGGGGTTATATCCGTTCGTAATGAACGTAATGGACGAAATGATTGTAATGAACGACCTTAAAAAAATAGGATGCCATGGGTATTATACCACTGTTGCAGATGATTATGGTGAATATTCGAAGCATGGCAAGCGACAACGTTCCTACATGGAGAATGAACGCCACAAAAAATAATATGTTTCGTACATTTTTACCTTAAAAAGTCATCAAGTCAATCTAAAATTGCCGTGTTTGGAGTTCAGAACCTACATATGACTGTCGAAAAACAAATTCATCGGCAACGTATCACTATTTGGTGCGCATTTTGTGCTAAAGGCATCATAGCACAATAATTTTTTGGAAACAAATCTGGTCTAGCAGTGACAGTTACTGGTGCTCGATATCCCGACATGACACAGTTCTTTCTACCTAAATTGGATGATTTTGATGTGGCCAATATGTGGTTGCCTTGCGAACAGCAACTGAATGTCATTTGATGGCCCAACGAGATCACCTGCACGAGGAATGTAACATATTGCCGGTTCCTCAACATAATGAAATGCTTATAAAACAATATCTATGGCCCTGTGACAGAGAGCAACATCCCTGCAATCACACTTTATCCTCGACTACACCACCTAGAGATATAAGGACAGCAAAGTGCTTCTTAAATTATGTCAGAAACAACAAAGTCACCGGTAACATTGGCTATCTTACGTGTAAAACTGGCCTAATAAAAACAATCCACACGAAAGTTGTTGAAGACGCAATAAAGGACTACGTCCCACATCGAGTTCGCAAAAGCAAGCCATAATAGGTCGATGTGGAAGAGGTCAAACTACCGTGCAGCACGAGATCCATTCTAGCGCAGTTAAGATCCTGTTGGTCACGCATCTTAAATAACTACATGAGTAAAATTGACTAGAAAATTGATGACAAGTGTCCCGTATGTGAGGGAACGCGAAACGCCACATGATGCAGACCACTTTCTCAATTGCCAAGAAAAACTAACCAATCTGACCAAGAAAAATTTGTGGTGCCACCCAAAGGCAGCAGCAGAGTTCCTGAATCTGGACATGGAGCTAGAGGAGTAGCACCAGACCCGTCGCTTCAACAACAACAACAGTTAAGTTCTCAATGGAATCATGACAAGATAGTCTCATTAGCACAACCTGAGACAATCTCCAGACAATAGTCAAGGGCCCATTAAGAAATATAGGTTAGGTCAAAATTTATTTCCTCAACACAACCATAAAAACTAGAAGAAGATTAAGCATGGAGAGTTTGAGCATTATCAGTAAAAAATTAAGTTACATACAGGCAGGATTTAGCAATGTCATTGATAAAGAGTGGAAAGATCAGGGGCCCAAGATAGAATCTTGTGGACCGGACCGCCTTGCAGATAGGAAGCAAATCAAAAAACTTTTCATGTGTGTAAGCCGTTTGTAAACGTTACTGATAAGTAAGATAAGTGATAAGTAAGAAAAAATTAAGCAGAAAAAATTAAACAATAAACGTGAAAAATAATTGCGTCTTGAGCTTAGTCACTTGAAGAGAATGGTTAACAGAATCAAATGCCTTGCAAAAATCAAGGAACAAGCGGATAGAAAGCATTCTCCTATTTATGTGTTGCCGAATTTGGTCCGAAACATCCAACAATGAAGACGTCGTGCTTTGGTGCCATCAAAAGCCAGACTGCCTATTAGACTACGTTTAGGAATATGATCAGAAATTTGAGCATACATAAGTCTCTCAAAGACATTAGACAGAACTGGCAAAATACTGATAAGGCGATATTAGTTGCTCCCTGGGAGTGGAATTTGGGTATAGGAAGGATTTCGGCCATTTCCGTGCAGTGGCACCATTATGGAAAAATTCACAAGATGCAGGACATAAGGGATTAAAAAGAAAAAATTAAAGGACATAAGGGATTAAAAAGAAAAAATTAATTTTAAAAACTTCAGTGGGATATTATCAAGTTCTACAGAATTAGAAGCAATTAAATGAAAAAGCTCCTCATATAAAGCTTCTCAAGTGGTGCAAAATGGTTATGCTTGACAAAAGTTTTGTTAATATGATTAAGCTCAAGAGAACAGTATCCTACTAGGAGTTTAGCACACCAATACTCCTGATTTGCCTGCATAGACCTTTGGTTGAATTAACACTACTAAAGTTTGTCACTAGACGCCACAACAAAATAATGCAAAAGAAAAAAGGAGCAGGTAAGAAGTAATAGGAAAAAGTAGTGGAATAAAAAATACCTACTCAGGCATTCGGCAACCGAGGAAGAGGAACTTGTAATTGCAAGACACACAAATCATTATGCTCAGAGGTTAAACCATCTTTATTAGTAATAAAAACCGACGTCATCCCTATTCAGCATTTTTTTGCCAACCTAGCTGGAAGATTGTCATTTAAGTAAATTATCGAGTAATCATTTAACTCTGTTAATTTTTTTCCACCTAAAGTGATGCGAATGTGATATGGTAATATCAGTCTCTGATTTGTTGAAATTGAAACATCTACTAGAGACAAACTTCATTAAAATCTGGTAAGCATAAGCAAACGATTTTAAGAACAGTGCTGCGAAGGTCATGCTTAGTATAAGGGAAGCCTGAGATAATTATACCATTCCTCCTTTGAAGTTTCAGTAATCTGATTTTCAGTCTCAAGAGATATTCACTTAGACTTAGAAGTAGCAATAACGTTAACGTAGTTTCTCGATATGGACGGGTCTGCGTCCCTTGGTTCCGACCAAGGACCATCACAACAATTTCGACGCAAGGTGCAAATCCGCCGTTCTTCAGAAAAAATTCAGTGATATTAAAAAGTCAAACCTTCAAACTTTCCACAGGAAGCATGTGCGCTTGCAACATAAAGAGATGACATCCGCAAGGCAGATCCAGCAGAATTAACAAGTTGGTAAATGAACATAAAAGAAACAAATGTAGAGAATTAGTTAGTAAATCAAGCCTCGGGACAAGTAAAAGTCTTTGGAAGGGTATCAAGGGCCTCACTCATCCTCGGCAAACTCAAAATAGTTGCATGATCTTCTTCGATGATATTCAAACTGAAAACCATTGGAAGGGCGCAAACAAATTCAACATGCAGTTTACAGAAAAAAACAAAGTAGACATGAGAAAAAAACCAGATCAGTTTTTAGACATTTGCGTAAACTTTATACGGACAACCTAGAGAATATCATATTTTCCAACAAAAAAGTGAGGATGCAATAAGGAAGCTTAAGCCATCAAAAACTGTAGGGTCCGACATCATCTCAGCCGTCATGCTCAAACAAATTGCACCCAAAGGAATAAATTACTTAACTACTAGACTTAATACATCTCTAAATACTCTCCAGATACCAAATATCTGGAAAACGGCTAGAATCAGCCCCATTTTAAAACCTGGAAAACCCGAAGAAAAAGAAGAATCTTACAGAGCGATCTCCATCCTTTAATCGGTCGCAAAACTGATTGAAGCACTTCTGCTCCCTCAACAAGTCAGATGTAGTCTTGCAATTTGGCGCCACACCAACATGGTTTCCGGAGGGTACATATAACAGCCACCACAGAATACAAAACTAGATCAGTAATTGTCTGAACCAAAAACAACCCTGTGCTAGAACAATCTTAGTTGCACATTGACTTATCAAAAGCTTTCGAAACAGTGTCGCACGCTCCACTACTGGTTGATATCCTTATCACTAATTTGCCAGGTTTAATAAACCGCTGGTTGTGTAACTACCTTAGGGGTCGCCAAACATACGTCGAGTTCGGTAACTGTAAATCCAAGATGAGAGTGCTAAAACAAGGAGTTCCATAAAGCAACCTGGAACTACTTACAAATATACAAAATACCTACTTTAACATTCGGAATAATTGCTTCAAAGCAAAAAAATTGAAACTTTCCATTGAAAAGTTCACTTAGACACTTTTCACCACATGGACGAAGGAGATAAACACAACATTAAGCATCTGCATTGACGGCGTGCTCATTAACTTAGATCCGGTTGGTCACGCATCCTAAACAGCTACATGAGTAGAATTGATTCTGAAATTATTGACAAGTGTCCCGCATGTGAGGGCACGCCACAAGATGTAGACCACCTATTTAATTGTCCTGAAAATGTGACAAACTTGACGAAGGAAGATTTGTGGTACCGCCCAAGGGCAGTAGCAGAGTTCCTGAACCTGGACATGGAACAACAACGGCGTGCTGATTCCTACAGTAAAAGTTCGAGACTGTTGGGGGTAACATTCGACCCGTTGCTTAAATTCAATTCTGATGCACAGCAAGTGAGCTCTAGATTAAAAAACAGGAATAATGCATTAAAAGCACTAGCGGGTATTTCATGGGACAAGGATAAAAATATAATAATTACAACGTATTTACCTACACTTTGCGAACCGCAACCGAATGTCATTGCACGAGGAATGTAACATACTGCCGGTCCGTGAGCAAAATGAAATTCTAACCAAACAATTTCTATGGGCCTGTCACAAAAAGCAACATCCTTGTAATGACACCTTAGCAACAATTGAACCACCTAGAGACAGAGAGCTTTCTGCGTGAAGTGAGAGACAACCAAGTAACCGGTAACACTGACGAGGTTACATATAGAACAGGTTTAAAAACACCACACTAAAACTTTCGAAGACGTTTTGACTACACCCAAAATCGAGTTATAAACAGAAAGCCACAAAAAATCGCTGCCAAAGAGGTTCAACTACCCCATAGCAACAAATATATCCTAGCTCAACTAAGATCCGGTTGGTCACGCATCCTAAACAACTACAAGAGCAGAGTTGATCCAGAAACTGTTGACAAGTGTCCCGCATGTGAAGGCACGTCGCACGATAGACCACCTATTCAAATGTTTTGAAAACACAACCAGCCTGACAAAGGAAGATTTATGGTACCGCAGAGCCTCTGAACCTGGACATGGAGCCTGAGGACTAGCACCACACCATTCGCTACAACAACAACAGCAATTCCGTATCAGATGCAGTCAAGGTATGGATTATCTTCGATTGAAATTTACGACTAACATATAGCACCACACAACCACTCCTCAGACCAGGTATGTCCAGTCTAAGCAATACGATAACCGACCGTGGAAATAGCAGTATTTGTGTGCTGCTTAAACCCTTCCAAAGACGCAAACAAAATCCAAACAAATACTCTTTAAAACGAATCTAATCTGATGAAGTTTAGAGGAGTTAAGCCTATGGATTCAAACTCTGTGCATTAAAGTGATTGATATGTAGCTGGTCCTTATAACCATTTACAAAGTTCGGTATACTGCTTTGGACATCTGTTGACGGAATTAATAAACTACCTAAAATATAGAAAATAACCGAACCGCTAGAAGAAGAGATATAAGGAGTTAGGGAGGAATAAGTAGTTAGGGAATTTAAAAAAAGGAAAAAACTTCTGTAGAGACCAGTACGAGAAAGATTCGGCAACTGAGGCAGAGGAAATTGCAACTGCAAAACAATAAAAGCTCAGAGGTTAGTGTTGTCAGAGGTTAGTGTCATGCTCAGAGGTTAGTGTTAGACCATCCTTATAAGTAATAACAACCGACGTTTGTTCTATTCGAAAGATGGAAATCAGCAAGTTTGTTTTAGAACACGTGCATGCTTAGCTAGGGCTGCCCTACAATCTGCAACCTAGGTGGCAGATTGTAATTTAAGTAAATTATTGAGCCATCTACTAAATGCACCTTGTACTTCATTAAAGTCTGGTAACCATAACCAAAGGATTTTAAGCACAGTGCAACGATGGTAAAGGTTAGCACTGGCCAAGCCTGAAATGATTAAATCATTCCTCCTCTGAAGTCTTAGTCTCTATGATTTTCAATCTCAAGAGATATTAACTTAGACTTAGCCTAGACAGAAGCAGAAGTAGCAATACCGTTATCAAGGACGTTAGTTTTTTGCTTGATATTCAATAAATCACATTTGAGAGAGTTAACCTCAGAAACACTTAGATCTGAATTTTGGCGTCGCAGCTTTAAAACAGATCGATATGTTTGAACTTCCATTCCAATGCTAGGCTAGCTTGAGATGCCTTAAGTTTATTACTAAATTTCCTCTGAGCTGACTCATAGGATGCACAGAATTAATTGATGTTAGAAATTTAGGCTTTCATCAGCGCAACCAGGTCAGAGATTATTTTATAACAGTCCCGGCAAAGTCCGTTCCTATGATTTATTTGACTGTTGCTCCTTGAGTTCATTTGCAGAGAGACTAGAGCACTTGGCATGACACCATCTAATACAGATGTCATAGCGAATTCGAAGAGAACTGAAACTGCTTTTCAAGATGGACGGGTCTACGCCCCAGAAGTACTCGGAACCCAGTTCCGACCAAGGACCATCACAAAAATTTCGACGAAAGGTGCTACTCCAACGCTCCATTTTTTGGATAAAGAAGCAGTTGTCACTGGCTTCACTGCTTCAGATCCTCCTAGTCATGGCCGGTATTGAAAGAAATCCTGGACCAACTAAAATATGGCATTGTGCAATATGCAAAAACATTTTAAGGGCAAACACTACATCCGTCCAGTGTAATAGCTGTAAAGAATGGTGTCATCTCAAGAACTACTCAGGCCTTGCAACACATAAGCAATAGACCAAAAACTACATAGCGCCTTGTTGCAATGCATCAAGTCAACACATCAGGAAACCCCAGGTGATGTGATAATAATGCAGCTAAATTGTAACGGACTATTAAACAAAATCGATGATATTATCAATAAAATTCAGAGAAATTTTTAACAAAACTAGATCTCGCTTCATTGCAGCCGGCAGAATACAAAATATTAAACCAAACTTTCCACAAGAAGCTTGTGTACTCTCTTCCCAAAGAGATGACATCAGTAAGGCAGATCCAACCGATTCTAGAATTCCGGGCCTGAACAAGCAGATAAATAAGCTAGTAATGGAACACAAACGTAGCAAATGGAAAGATTTAGTGAGTAAGTCAAACTTTGGCACAAATAAAGTCTGTGGAAGGTGATTAAGGGTTTAACACATCCGCGTCAATCGCATAACAACTGCATGATCTGATTCGATGATATCCAAACCGAAAACCATAGAAAATGCGCAACAAAATTCAACACACAGTTTACAGAAGAGCAAAGTAAACATGAAAAAGAAACTAGGTCAGTATTAAGACATATGCGCAAACTCAATCCTGAAAATCTCGAGGATATCATATTTTCCGAAGAAGATGTTGGAAACGCAATAAAGAAATCCAAACCGTCTAAAGCTATTGGACCAGGTGGCATCTTAGCCATTATGCTAAAACACATTGGACCCAAAGAATTGAACTTTCTCACTACCATACTCAACACATCTCTAAATACGCTCCAGATACCAAATATCTGGAAAACGGCTAGAATAAGTCCCATTTTGAAACCTGGCAAGCCTGAAGAAAAGGGAGAATCCTATAGACCGATCTCTATCCTCTCATCGGTTGCAAAATTGATAGAAGCACTACTACTACCTCGGTTAGAATCTTAGTTCAGAATCTTGCAAATTGGCGCCACATCAGCATGGCTTTAGGAAAGCACACAGTACAACCACCGCGCTTCATAGAATCCAAAACCAAATCAGCGATGGTCTAAACCATAAACAACCCTGTGCTAGAACAATTTTGGTTGCACTTGACCTGTCAAAAGCTTTCGACACAGTGTCACATGCTGCACTACTGAACGACATATTCAACACCAATCTGCCAGGTCTAATAAAGCGCTGGTTGTGCAATTATCTAAGACGCCGCCAAACATACGTTGAGTTCCGTAACTCTAGATCTAAGATGAGAGTGCTCAGACAAGGAGTTCCACAAGGTGGAGTTCTCTCGCCTTCATTATTCAACCTTTACTTATGTAGTTTACCTGCACCACCGGAAGGAATAACTATCACGTCATATGCAGACGACTGCACGGTGCTTGCAACAGGAAACAACCTGGAACAACTCACCAATGTCCTAAACACCTCAACACCTTGAATGAATGGTTTAAAACCAAAAATTGAAATTGTCCACTGTAAAGTCCACTTCCACACTTTTCCCCACATGGACGAAGGAGGTAAATACAACACTCAATATCTGCATTGACAACATACTAATTCCTACTGTGAAAAATCCAAAACTGCTGGGGTAACATTCGATCCACTACTTAAATTCAACGCTCATGCTCAACCAGTAAATACAAAGCTTAAAAACAGAAATAACGCACTGAAAGCTCTAGCGGGCAGTTCGTGGGGTAAGGATAAAAACACAATAATAACGGCATATAAAGCAATAGGAAGGTCTTTCATAAATTACGCTGCTCCCGTATGGGCACCCCAAGTCGCTGACACCCACTGGAATAAGTTACAGATAACAAAGAACGCAGCCTTGCGTACAACAACCGGATGTCACCTGATGGCCCACCGAGATCACCTGCACGAGGAATGTAACATATTGCCGGTCCGTGAACACAACGAAATGCTTACCAAACAATATCTTTGGTACTGTCATAGAGCGCAGCAGATTTGTGGTACCGTCCAAGGGCAGTATCAGACTTCCTGAATGTGGACTTGGAGCCGGAAGAATAGCGCCACCACGCGTCGCTACAACAACAACAACAGAACTGAAACTGAAGAGACCTGTCGTACTTACTACTTGCTTCTCAAGATGGACGGTGCTACACCCAAGAAGCACTCGGAACCCAGTTCCGACCAATGACCATCACAATTTTTACGAAAGGTGCAAACCTGTCGCTTCATCTGTTGGCTAAAGAAGTAGCTGTAACTGAGCTCACCGATTCAAACTCTCCTAGTCATGGCTGGTATTGAAAGAAATTCTGAACCAACGAAAACATGACATTGTGCAATATGTAAAAACATTTTAAGGACAAACACAACATCCATCCAGTGTAACACCACCAAGGAATGGTGTCATCTCAAGAACTACTTACGTCTAGGCACACATAAACAATGCACCCAAAACTATATAGCACCTTGCTGCCAAACATCAAGTTTACTTACATACAAATACGAGCTCGCAGCAGAACGCAATAAGAATGAAGACGCAATAGAAACCACAAGTGATGTGCATATAATACAACTAAATTGCAACGGTCTCATAAACAAGATCATCAAGCAAAATCAAGATTAGTGATATATGTGATTATAAAATTATAAGCCATCATTCAAAAAACCGTTATCTATCTACCGTACAACCTCATTACCTGTAGTACGAGGAACTGACAAACACTATATTCCACCGGAGTAAGCACCTGTGATACAGGTTATGAACCGTCCATGGGACATTTGTCAGAGGTTAAAAAACTTACCTAAAAACAAATAGAAATCAAATCATGAATTTTTAAATAACAAAACCATAACTCACCCGACCATCGTTCGTAGATCTTCCTTTTTATTTTCAATTTCATCTTGAAGTTTTTTATGTATTTCTATAATATCTGAAACATTATAATATTCAAATATTGTATCCGGATCAATTTCAGTTAATTTTACTGGAGCCGACATTATTTAAATTACTTTATTTTCACAATCACAATAATATAAATTTTGTTTTGATTTGACGTCGAATTTGACACGTAAAAGCGATGAGGAAAATAGTAGAACAAATTTGCTACAAACAGATAAGAAATTATAGCAGTTTTTAGTGACATCTAGTATTATATTTGTACACTACCACCTTTAATGTTTTTCTTCAAACAATACTACTGTACTACAGAGAGAGCTGCTTTCGACAAAATGATAGAAAATTTCTACCTCATTTTTGCTGTTATTTTTCTTCATCATAAGCTGCATTTATATGGAAAATGAAATACTGTCAGTAAAACAAGCGAGAGAAAAAATACAACTTTAACATTTGTTAGAGAGTGACACCCAATTTTTTCAGTAAATTTTACTGACAAAATCTTGCGAGTTGATACAACTTTACTGAAGAAATATGTTTTGATACAACTTTACTGCCATAAAAAGTTATAAGATGAGAACTTTTATTTTCAGTAACTATGAAATTAAAATAAAACTTACTTATACCATCATACATGCTATAAAACCCATCTATAATATATTTTAAATTATTTTGACATATCTATTTCATTTTTTCATTTCAACCAAACGAACAATATCTCAATTGAATTTAGTAATCATCAATACTATTATTTATTTTTTTTATTATTTTACTGTATCGTTTCGTTGAAATAGAAAAATGAAACATATATATGTACATATATGTATTTATAAAAATAATTGATATAAACAATCACAGCTTTTTTTAAATTTGTACTTATTTTGCCAATGATTTTATCTAGTGAAGGTATAAAAACATTCTAATTATTAGAAGAATTGAATAATATTAAGTTAACATTATTGGATACAGTTCGTGCTTTTGTTTGTGATAGTTACGGTAATATAGCGTCTGGTGATGTGATAGTGATAATATTAAAAGGTTCAAATCGTATTAGAAAAGCTGCTTCATATGGCTCTGGTTGCTGGGCTATTCCAACCCAATCAAGAACAGTTGCTATATGCAAAACAAGAAATGGTGAATATCTTAGAAAGTGTGAAATATATAAAAATGGCTTGTGAATGTCCTGTTACATCATTGCATAAAGCTTTTCAAGAAAGTTTTTTAGATTCACCATTTGTCGATTTGTCGAATACTGATAAGAAATACGGAGGCGCACTATCGCTAATGTATGATTATGAAACCGGTATTGTTGATATATTATGGTCACATACCGCAAATGCTATTTGTTTAATTTACATGACAACGTTACTAAAAAACCTAAGGTATTTTAACACATAAACGATGAATTTTGGTGTAGTAAACATAAATAAAATATCTTTTCAGTTTATTTATTCAACACTGCCGACAAAATGTGATCCTGGAAAGAAAACATAATTATAACAAAATGTGATCCTGGTAAGTGAATATAATTGTAGAATACCAGTGCGAATTCTTGTAATAGTCAGCTGGCTCTCACCTCTTTCATTTGATGATTACCACATATTTTACTTATATTTTCAGTCAGTGTTCTTGTTCTTGTAGGAAGTGAGTGATTTGGGTTCAATTTGAAGATGATCAAAAGTGTGCAACGTTAATTCCAGATGGATAGCAAAATGGCTTTACTGATCCGTGATTGTTTTAAAAGAGAATATATATAGCCTTAATTTTTATTATTTAGTAGTTTACTTAGTGACCCTTTGAGATTTTGCTTGGCTTGAAATTACTGACCAAACACTTAGGTTTGAATCTGGTGTTTTATGTCTATGTTGCTACTCTGTAAATGGTAAGTATGTTAAATTTGTTTGCGCATTTCTTGTGGTTTCCAGTTGGGATATCATCGAAGGAATCATTTTAATATATTCGAGAAGTTGTAAAATTATCCCAGTCTGGTTTGTTAAAATTAATCTATGTTTTATCAGATTTTATTTGGTTCTTAGAACGGCATAAAGTGATTATGGAACGGACGGCTTAAGGTGATTAGAATCGACACGTAATCTTTTTGTTGTTAAGACTGCTTGATTGCTATGAAACAAATTTTTACTCGTTTTGAAAGTGTAGTTATTATAACTATAGGAGCTTTATCCCGTTTGAAAATGTAACAAACACTTAGGTGTAAACACTTAGGTTTATCCCAGTCTGGTCTCTCATGTTTGTTGCTTTTACTGTAAATTCTATGTAAATTTGTTTGACATTTCCTGTGGTCTACGGTTGGGATATTATCGAAAGAGATCATGCAGTTGTTTTGAGATTGTCGAAGATGAGTTAGGCCCATAATTGTAAAAAGTTTAAAATGGGCCAAGACTTGATTATTACTTATCTCTCCATTTATTTATTTTCTGTTACGTTAACTTCTTAATTCGCATTTTCAGGTTCGGGATTCTGAAGTCAGCTGCACCTGCCTTGCGCATGTCATCTCATTTTGTGGCTAGCGCACACACTTCCGATGGAAAGTTTGGGTTGACCTTTTGAATACTACCAGCCGGAATGTAGCGAGCTCTACTTTTCTTAAAAATTTCTTTAAATTTTTCTTCCCCAATAGGAGCGTCAAGGAGTTGTTGAAACCACGAGTGTGGTGCTAATCCCATGGCCCCAGGTTCCGGAACTATGCTCCTGCCATATGCTGTACCTTAAATCTTCCATCGTCAGGTGGGTTGAATTAATTCTCAGAACATCTGAATAGGTGGTCAACATCGTGCCGCGTGAGTGCTCTAGGTTGTTTCCTGTTGCATATGATGTGATGGTTATTCATTTTGGTGGGGCAGGTAAGCTGCTTAAGAAGAGATTAAATAATAAAGTTATGAGAACACCACCTTGAGTAACGCTTTATCTTAGCACTCTCATCTTGTACTTGCAACTATGGAACTCAACTTATGTTTGGAGACCTTCTAAGGTAGTTGCACAACACGCGCTTTATTAGATCTTGCAAATTATTGTTTAGGATATCATCCAATAGTGCAGCGTGCGACACTGTGTCGAATGCTTTTGATAGTTCGAGTCCCTCTAAGATTGTTCTAGCACAGGGTTGTTGTTGTGTTGGTTCAGTCAGACCATCACTGAACTGGTTTTCTGTGAAGCGCAGTGGTTATACTTTGTGCTCTCCGGAATCCATGTTGGTGTGGCACCAAGTTGCAAGATTTAGTCAGCGGAGGGAGAAAAAGTGCTGCAATAAGTTTTGCGACCGATGAAAGGATGATGTTTTAGAAAGGACTGATTCTTGCTGTTTTCCAGATATTTGGTAATCTGGAGGTTATTTGAACATGTATTGAGTGTAGTAGTGAAGTAGTTCAATACTTTGGGTCCAATGTGTTTCAGCATGATGGCTCAGATGCCGTCGGGTCCTATAGCTTTTGATGACTTAATTTTCCTTATAACATTCTCAACTTTTTCTTTAGAATATATTATACCCTCCAGATTGTTTGTTTTAAGTTTACATAGATTTCTTAAAAGTGACCTGGGTTCCTTCTCATGTTTACTTAGTTTTTCTGCAAAGTGTATTTTAAATTTGTTTGTGCATTTCTTGTGGTTTTCGGTTAGGATATCATCGAAGGAGATCATGCAAATTATTTTGAGTTTGTTTGAAGTCGAGTTAGGCCCTTGATGATCTTCCAAAGACTGTTAATTGTGCCAAGGCTTGATTTACTCACTAATTTCTTCCATTTATTTTTTTATGCTCCGTTACCAACTTGTTAATTCACTTATTTAGATCTGGAATTCTGGAGTCTGCAAGATCTGCCTTGCGGATGTCATCTCTTTGTGTGGCAAACGAACACGCTTCATGTGGAAAGCTAGGTTTGACTTTTTGAATTCTACCAGGCGAGATCTAGCTTTATTATAAAACAACACGATTTTTTCCCGAGATAGGACGTTAAGTTATTGTTGTTGTAACGGTTGTCTTGCTAATCCAGCTCCATGCCCAGGTTTTAAAATGGGGCTGGCTTTTTCCAGGTTTTAAAATGGGACTGATTCTGGCCGTTTTCCAGATATTTGATACCTCGAGACTCGAGAGTATTTAAAGATGTTTTGAGTGTAGTAGGGAGGTAGTTCAATCTTTTGGGTCCTATGTTTTTGAGCATGATGGCTGAGATGCCGTCTGGTCCTATAGATTCTGATGACTTAATTTTTCTTGTTGCATTCTCAACTTCTTCGGAAAATTGTGTGGTGTGATTGTGGATAAGGTGTCGTTGCAGGGATTTTGCTCTTTGTGACAGGCCCATAGATATTGTTTGGTGAGCATTTCATTGTGTTGATGGACTGGCAATATGTTACATTCTTGGTGTAGGTGATCTCGGTGAGCCATCAAATGACAACCGGTTGCTGTTCGCAATGCTCCGTTTTGTGTTACTTGTAACTTATTCCAGTGGGTGTCAGCGACCTGAGGTGTCCATATGTGTGCCGCATAATTCAAATTAGGTCTTCCTATTGCTTTGTATGTTGTTATTATTGTTTCTTTGTCTTTCCCCCATGAACTGCCAGCCAGTGCCTTCAGAGCATTGTTCCTATTTTTCAATCTTGCGTTCACCTGTTGAGCATGAGCATTGAATTTAAGTAGTGGATCGAATGTGACCCCCAACAGCCTCGGATTTTTTTACCGAGGGAATAAGCACGTTGTCAATGCAGATGTTGAGTGTTGTGTTGACCTCCTTCGTCCATGTGGTGAAAAGTGTAGATGTGGACTTTTCGGTGGACAGTATTAGGTTAATGTGAGTTCATCAATAGAGTCGACCGGTTATCAGAAGGCAGTTCATCAAATAAATTTAAAAACATCAAATATTTCTATATTCTTGCCAATTATTTTCGGAACTAGAAATCTCTTCGATAGAAGTATGAACATCTCCCAGTTGACTTAATTTTTGTGTCATCTGGTTTGTGAAATTTATTTAAAATCTTGGATCTAGTAATGAATAGCCCTCTCTAGCCCAAACACTATGGTTTGTTTATCGAAATGCACTAAAAATAGTTTATCAACTGAAGTTCATCTGGTGGTCTGGATTCAGGGAACCGCTTGCACTTGTCTTTCCTTCTACTCAACACAAATTTTCGTGTTCTGATCTTAAGGTTCTCAGAAAAACATTTTTACGCATTTATATAGCAAGTCGTTTGAACTCTGCTACTGCCCTTGGGCGGTACCACAAATCTTCCTGTGTTGGGTTGGTTAAATTATCAGGACAATTGAATAGGTGATCTACATCGTGCGTTGTGCCCTCACATGCGGGACACTTGTCAATAGTTTCAGGAACAACTCTACTTATGTAGTTGTTTAGGATGCGTGACCAACCGGATCTTAGTTGGGATAGGAACGATCTGGTGCTGCGAGGTAGCTGGACCTCATTGTTGTTGTTGTTGTTGCAGCGACGAGTTGTGGTGCTATTTTTCTGGCTCCAAGTCCAGATTCAGGAACTCTGCTACTGCCCTTGGGCGGTACCACAGATCTTCCTTCGTCAGGTCGGTTGGTTTCTCTGGACAATTGAAAAGGTGGTTAGCATCATGTGGCGTGCCCTCACATATCGATGTTATTTATGTCTTGATTGTTTTTAACATCATGTAGGAAGCATTTCGCAGTCCTTCTTATGTCTCTAGGTGGTGTTGTCATGGATAAGGTGTCATTGCAGGGATGCTGCTCTCTATGACAAGATCAAATCGTTCTGGAAAGCCATAGTTGTTCTACTACGAAGCATTTTATGTGGTTCCACGTTGGGCAAAATTTTTTAGTTTTATTTTTAAAAAAGTCATGGAATTTTCATATTTTTGGTCTGGAAAGTTATGGAAAGTCAAGGAATTTTGTTTTGAAAAAATAGTAGACACCATGAATTTTTCAAGTTCAAAGATATTACCAGAAAAGTCAATCACGGAAGCCATTACAATATCAGATGATGAAAAATCAAATAAATCAACAAATGGAACAATTGAGAAAGGAAGAAATCTTCGGAATATTTATCAAAACTGAAAGGATTGAATGAATCTTTACTGAAATGGATCACAAAACATATTAATGAAAATCCATTATGTACATTAACTCCGATATTTAAAGATTACGATAGTCATTTAAAAAACATAAAAGAAAATAATAAAGAAGAATCGACAACTACAACGAATTCCCGTTTGCCATCAAGCGGTTCTGCTCCTGCTTTTAATTGGGATAGCAAACTGAGTAAACGTGGGTTCGCACCAACCAACACAACTGGATTTTCTTTTGGTACAACTAAACTTACAGACTCTTCTATACTCAACAAAACTGATGACAAGAACAAAAATAAAATGGTTGATATATTTAAGTAAACATCAAAGGAAGCTGGTGAATTTGTTTTTACTCCACAAAAAGCGTTTACATTTGCGAATGTTCAACCGTTTTATGAGGGTATGAGTACATTAAACAAATTTATAACAATTTGAAATATAATTATTGTTATTTTAGGTTGTAGCAGCTTTAGGGTGACCAGATATTTCAAATCAGGAAAGAGTATAGAAACTGAAATAGTACCTTATAATCAGTTACGCCATATGGAAACATACTAGAAGAGGTCGACTTAATTTTTATATTAAAAATAAAACAGTTGAATTTTAAATTTTAAGTCTTTATTTCAATAAAATTGGTTACATTTATTAAAATTAAAATAATATCTTTTTGCTATCACATTACAGAAAATTCGTACTCTGTATTAAAAATATATTAAATAAAAAATACTATAAAATTGGAAATTAAGATCATATAATTTTGATATTGTTGTTGTTGTAGCAACAGAGCGGTGCTACTCCGCAGGCTCCATGTCCAGATCCAGGAACTCTGCTACTGCTCTTAGGCGGTACCACAAATCTTCCTCCGTCAGGTTGGTTGGTTTTCCTGGAAAATTAAATTGATTCCTTCTCAATTCTACTCATGTAGTTATTTAAGATGCGTGACCAACCGGATCTTAACTGCGCTAGGATGGTTCTGGTACTGCGTGGTAGTTTTAATTCTTCGGCAGCTATTTGTGGTGGCTTGCTATTAAGAACTCGATTCGGGGAGTAGTTGTTTATTTTGTCTTCAACGCCTTTGGTATGAATGTTTTTAAGCCCCTTATACGTAGGCTCGTCGATGTTACCGATGACTTAATTGTTTTTAACATCTTGTAAGACTCAGTTGGCAATCCTCCTGAATTGTTGTCATGAATAAGGTGTCATTGCAGCGATGTTCCTCTTTATGACAGGTCCATAGATATTGTTTGGTAAGCATTTCTATAAGTTCACGGACCGGAAATATATTACATTCCTCGTGTAGGTGATCTTGGTTGCTGTACGCAAGGCTGCGTTCTGTGTTATTTGTAACTTATTCCAGTTGGGGTCTAGACCCGTCCAGCTCGAGAAGCTTCTGGCACACGGCTCTTGGTCGGAATTGGGCTACGAACGCTTCTGGGGCATGGCCCGTCAATCTTGAGAAGCTTGATGGGGCTGCCGTCGCTTTTGTTTCCCTATATTTGTTTTCCAGCTGAATCGATCCAGTATGATACTTAGGTATTTTGCTGGCTCTGTAAGCCCAAGAGACCATTCCTTCCAAGAACAAGAAACAACTAGATGCAGCCAGTGGAATAATTTCCGTCACAAGCTGACCAAGAGGAGAAAAGTTTGCCGTTGGATGAAGATCTGACACAATATAAATTCGATGAGACTATTACCAATGCAAACACAGATTTGAATGACACTTCTTCTGAGGATCTCGAATTTATAATGAGTGAAATACAAAGCTAAAATATTTTTAATCTCAAATTTGCTTTTTGTTTTCAGTTTCAGAAAGTTTAAAGAAAAATCACTAGAAGAATTCAGATGTGAGATGTGAGTTTTGTGGGAAAGAATTTTATACAAAAATTAGTTCAACAATCCATAAAAGGGACATGGTTGGACATAAATCTTTCAAATGTGAATTGTTTTTAAATCGATACAAAAGAATCGTTTCAACGAGCATATACAAATTTCACATTCAAATTTTCGATATCAATGTAAGCTTTGTAACAAATAATAGAATTAGCCAGCATTCGAACTATTTTTGACCCTATTTTTTATTTCAATGAATTGCTGAAAATCACCAGCAACCCAATAAATAGTTTTGCAGATGATAGAACTCTGTACAAGTCGTTCGAACCCCCTTCAAATTGTAAAATGCACTAACGAATTAATCCTGCCCGCTGCCATAAACGTGAATAATGACCTAAAAAAGTCACCGATTGAGGTGACCGATTTCAAGTCTACCAAAACACAGCTGTTAATTGTTTCCAGATCAAATACTGAGTTCCTCAAAAATATTTTATATAGTATGTGTGACGAACCATTAGGTGAATGTAAAAACATTTGTTTATTGGGTTTCAAATGACTAACTCTGGAACGATCATGTAATGGCGATGGCAAAAAGCGCGTCTAGAAAACTCGGCCTCCTAAATAGATGCAAAAAATGTTTCACTCCATGTCAATTGCTACATGTTTATAAGTCCTTTATTCGTCCGTGCTAAGACAAGATGTTCTGCAAGGTGGAGTTTTCTCACTTTCATTCTTTAATCCCTACTTAAGCTTACCTGCCCCATCAGAAGGATTAATCAGCACGTCATATGCAGGCGACTGCTCGGTGCCTATAACAGGAAACAACTTGGAACAACTTACCGATATCCTAAATACTTACCTTAATATTCTGAATAATTGGTTCAAAACAAGAAAATTGAAACTTTCAACTGAAAAGACCAGTTCCACACTTTTCACCACATGGACGAAGGAGGTAAATACAACACTAAGCATCCAAAATTGTTGGGGGTAACATTCGACCCACTGCTTAAATTAATTCTCATCCACAAGGGAACTCTAGAGTAACAAACAGGATTAATGCATCGAAAGCACGAGCGGGTTGTTCATAGGGCAAGTATAAAAATACAATAATTACAACGTATTAAACAATAGGCCCATTTATTATATAGACTATGCTGCACGCATATGGATACCCAAGTTGCTGACACTCACTAGCTAGGAAGTTACAAACAACACAAATGCAGCTTTGCGAACCACAACCGGTTGTCATTTGATAGCCCACCTACATCGCTTGCACAAGAAAATAACATATTGCAGGTCCGTGAACATAATGAAATGCTAACATCGATTGGCCTGTCACAAACAGCAACATCCTTGTAATAACACCTTAGCAAGAATTGAATCACCAAGCGAAATCAGGACAGCAATATGCTTTCTGCATGATGTTAGAGAAAACCAAGTACCTAGTAGCATCAACGAGATTACATGTATAACAGGCTTTAAAATACACTCTCAACTAAAGCTGTTGAAGACGTTATCAGGAACTACGCCCCAATTTGAGTTCTTAACAGAAAGCAAAAAGAATCACTGTTGAAAAGGTTGTCCCACATGTGGGATAAGTGTCCCGCATGTGGAGGCCCGCCGTACAATATAGATCACTTATTAATTATCAAAAAAAATTTTTTCAGTACTACATTAAAAAAATTTATTTATATTAATTGTAATAATTGTAATTGAAATACATGAGTAATATAATCAAAATCAAAAATTAGTCATTTTAATCAATTATATCTCCCCATGGAAAGGGGGCGAAACAGACACCAAATATCTATTACTAATGGGGAGTGCATGATTTATCATACACTTGGCTTAGTATCTGAAATCTATAATTTGTATCCTTGTATTGATTGTAATTGATAAGGTTTGTGAAGTTTTATGATATATTTTAAACCAGAGTTTTCATATGTGCGCGATATTGTCTTCAATATTAATTTGTTTTCAGATAAAAGCGATAGTTGCATTATTATATCTCTTGAAATAAAAATTTCAAATTTCATAAATATTCCTTTCAGCATGGTAGGCGTCTTGAACCTGAAAATGAACAAAATTTGGTTGGGCAATATTCAATAAAGGTACCGTTATTACCTGCATAAAGTAATTCTTTCTTCTTTCTCACTATTTAAAATTAACATTAACATAGCCTCTACTTCTATCACGCTAAACAAATAAGATTGTAAATTCATAGACCTTCGAAATTCCAAGGAAATTGAATGTGTTTTAAAAGTTCATCAGTTACATTTTTTAGAACTCCTGTGTTGCTTTCACATTTGCTGTGGTAGTACTACAGTAGTTCAACCATTTTACAGCTCCATCAAATAAGAATTTTTCCTTACAATCTTTATCAATAGAATCGTATTCTAAGATTCACTTCCATGTATTTTTATTTTTTAATCGGCAAAATGTAACGCTGACATATGTATTTAAATTTAATGTTTCTGCACCGGTTTTGCCAACTAAATATGAAACAAATTAAAACAAATACAGAAATTGGATTGTAAACAATCTTACCGGTTTGCTGCATTTTAATTTAAATAATAACTTTTAATTCTAATAACACTTTTGAAACACAAATTAAATTTTTTCTCCAATTCTATTCTCTATTTTGACAGCTGAGTATATATTGAACTTTGAAAAACTAATTTCAAATGATTTTGCTGTCAAATTTATCTATAAAAATTTTGCTATAAAAAAATATGTAAATGTGTATGTAATTTTTTGCTGTGCTTGTCACTCATGTTGAAAACATCATTTTTTGTCTCAACAAGTTTTTCAGTAAAATTTACTGAAAAAACGTAATTTCAGTAAAATTGTATGTCATTTCCCATGTAAATGCGACTATATTCAACGTGATGCACGTTGAAAATTTTACATTATTTTTGTTAAAAAATAAAAAACATTAAAAAATAGCAAATGGAAGATATTATTAGTTCTTAGAAAATCTAAGCAGTGGTTTGTTTAAAAGTTTATTAATGATCAGCTAATTTTTTTGATTGTTTTGACATTTTATTATTATTTTTAATTTATTTTATTGCATAAAATTTTTATGGTATAAATTTTTTCACTCAAATTTTTCAATTTTTCTACAACTGTGGTCTGACTCAGAGCGTTTTGAGTGTTTTTTATATTTCAAATATGCAATTAGAATACAGAATTTAATTTTCGTTTATTTCGCATGTTTCCTGACATTGAATTTATTATTATTAACTATCGAGAGCTTTGGAGCTATGGTTAATGCGATTGCTTTTCCTTACATTGCGTGTTTATCTGTATGCAGACAAGATACCTCAGAAACTGTAATTGATCTATTGACCTCAACACTTATACACAGGTATCTTAGGCCAATATCTCCTTTGGCATTAATTTTCAGATCCGAAGGTGAAGCGTGTTGCGATATTTGCGAATTTTTTTTTCTCTTGGTTTTCGATAGTTTCGTTTCACGGGTGTACATCGTTCTAGTTATTATAGTTATTACTTATCGAGGCGGGCATTATTTGTGATAAATTTTGTAAGTCGAGAAATATTGTGTTAACTCTTGTAAATCCCGAACTGATTGATAACCTTTGAGTTATAAAAAATTTATTTAAATTTATGATCATTTTGTAGAATATAAAACAGTAGAAGCAAAAAATGATAAGATAACTGAAAAAAATATATAAAAAATTTATGAAAGAGTTAATTGTTTTGAACAAAATAAATTTAAAATTAAGCGAATATAACAGTTATTGTTTTGAAGATTTCCTTTTGGTTAATTATCCGGTTATACTGAAGATAATTCAATAATTTTATTTATTGAAGATCAATTTTTTTTTGTCTTGGAACTGAATTTAGTATTTTTAAAAGATTGGGAAAATTGTTACTTAACTCCATGGTTGTAGCGATGGGGTTAATTTGTTAATCACCCAACTATTTATGTATTTGGGCTCAGGAGCTTTGCTACTTAGGTATCCATTTATCAGGTCCGCTGCGCTCTCTGGACATATAATTAAGTATGTAGTTCAGATATGTACGACTTAAACATGTACGATTTTTTCAACAACTTTAGTGTCGATTATTTTCATATAATATTTGTGTGGTCATCGGTTTTATTCTACATAAATTTGGGGTTTTTACTGTAGTATCTGGAAAAGCTTTAATTTGAAATCTTCTGTAGTATGATTTTATTTTTATCTTTGACTTTACTTCTGAAGTATATTGATAGGGTGAAATTGTACGAATGCTGTTTTTATGGTATGCTCAGATGTGTTGTTTACTGTTTAGTCAGTATTTGACTTTTTTTCACTTACAGGTAACAATCTCTTGCAGTATTGTATAGAACTAATTTTTGTGTGGTTTGTTATTATTGTTGAAGGGCAACGTCTCTTTGGGGTTTACAGTTACAGCATGAACTGCAGCAGTAGTTTGGGTTATTTAAATAGCTTTTCCAAGAGTTTTTGACTAAGCTGAATTGATGTTGAGGCAGCCAATGTGTATAATGAACACTGTGTATTCCTGCCTGATAGTGGAATTACTATCAGGAATATTAGACGAATCGGGTGCCTTGAGATTTACATTTCGAGCTCGTGCAGTCTGTGAATTCGATCATACCTTTTCTCACCCTATCACAAATGCTGAATTACATGCAAAAGTTTCACAAGAATACGGATTCAAATGAGCAAGGAACAAGGACTCTAAAGATCCCATGGAGGAATCAGGACCATCACACACACACGACATCACATATAATTATTACATTTAAAAATTTAAATTTTTCACTCACTCACATTATTTGAATTTAATCCAAATCTTCATGCTTCCTAATTACTACCTAGGAAATCATAGTAAATAATATATAAATTATTACAATTAAAACCAATCGTTGCGCCAAAGGTAACGGTAATTGCTGAGCATGAACAATAATGCAATATAATATAAAATGCAATATAATACATAAAATCGTTGCGCCTGATTTACGTTGAATTCAATATAATAATATCCAATGAATTTTCATTTCAGTTCGCTATGTTTCGTTTACAGTTATAAATTAAAAATTTCAAACAGTTTCAATAAACTTGTTCTATAAATCCCTAGATGTTTGTTGAACAATCCAATAGTTAATCTTCTGATGTAATAAAAAGCACCCAACCTGAATCATGTTCTATATCCAACGAATTGAGACAAATAATACAATTGTCCAGATGGCTTGAAGCCATCCCAATTTATTTTTAAGGAAAAAATGATATATAATCCCAGAACAAATTCTGCATGTTCACTTCACATAACACAGATCAATCAATCACACTCTTTTTTTCCCATTTAACGGATTTCGTAAAAGTTAACAAACGGTCAAACGATCCCAGTTCAATACAAATTGATTTTGGTTGTGGACAAAATATTCAAAACTCCAATTAGAATTCTTCTTCACCAATACCCAAAGTAAGAATAAATCTAACAGCCAATCTTCGCAAAGCTTCAACCACAGTCATTCCCATTTTCAATATCCAAAAAATTGAAGCATTTATCGCATTTGAACTACATATAATGTTAAATTTTAAAAATGGCTAAATGATTTGTCGATCCGATATTCTTTTCTGAAGTGAGAAAACTTTGCCTTCAGGATTTTAGTTTACCAAATATTGATTTTACAAAGCTCGACATATGGAATCGTTTGACCAGGTAAAGTCACTAGTTGTTTTTGTTTCGTCGTATCCCAGTTTTTATAGCCCTCTCAAATTTTGTCGTTTTACAATACTTTAAAATTTTGAAATTTTGGGGGTGGGGCTAAAATCCACTTTCTGTAGCCCTTTTCTATATCCCTTAAATCTGTTTGTTTTATTTTTGTTAGATAATGATAGCTAGGCCAGGAAAAGTCACTAGTTTGACTAATGATTATGTCTTCCAGAGTTGCCACATGGAATTTAATGTATCATTATCACCAATCCTAATACCAGCGGACGAACAAAATGCTTCTAACTATAGTTTGGCGAGAAAAATTTTTGGATCACATCAGAGTGCCAGAAATTATTCACAGTTATCTTATGCATGCCATATTACAGGTACAGCCACGAGCAACGGCTAACAACATATATATTTTTAAAATGTACTAATTGAGAACTTCTTCGTCGAAAATCTTTATTTTTCTACGCTGTAATGTTACTTCTATAGAACAATTTTCTGGTTCTGATTCCTGCCGCAATATGTTTTTGATTAATTAACAACCAATTAATTGTAATGGTAATTCAATCTTGTAATTAATAACCTTATTATAAATACCATTTTCCAACTATTTAATATATTTTTTTTTTTTTTTACTAAAATGTGTTGTGTAGTAGGAATTACAATATGTGTCACAATAACACATAAAATCCTTTTAAGACCAAGGTCCCACAACAACATACGTTCAAAGGTGTTAATGGACGTAAATCTTTCTTTTTTTGTTTTTTTATATTTTTTGTTAAAGGATAACTAAAAAAAAATTCCTATCACTGACAAAATATGACATAGGCCAATATTTTATGATAGAATAAAGAAAATAAAAGTAAATTAAAAAGTAAATAGCAAATTTTGACAAAAATTTGCTGAATCAAAACAAAAATGTAGTTGCCACTAATCCAGCCGGTTACATATTCCTTGATCCTGTGATGCATCGTTTTTCTTAATGATTAAAGCCCACACATAGTTATATGAGGGCTCGTTTCTTCAAGGAAGCAATAGCGTCCTGTCATCAAGGATTATTTCACAGCTAAGATTGAGGGTGCTACCGTTCACTGAATACAGTTCATCCGCCACCACCCCTAAGATGTCACTTTGGCTAGTGATATCTCACCGCTAGTGCCAGTGGTATGTGATATCTCACGTTAACTCGTATGCCAATAGCAGGGACTGGAGTACGCGGGGTTGTCACACCCGTAGATCAAAAATAAAAAAAAATTCCGAAACAATGAAAACTGATCCCTCCATGCGCCCCCTTTTATAAAATATAAAATATAAAATATAAGATAAATAAAATATAAAATAAATAAAATACAAAATAAATAAAATACAAAATAAATAAAATACAAAATAAATAAAATAAAAAAATAAAAAAAAAAAAATAAATAAAATAAAAAAATAAATGAAATAAAAAAATAAATAAAATAAAAAAATAAATAAAATACAAAATAAATAAAATAAAAAAATAAATAAAATAAAAAAATAAATAAAATAAAAAAATAAATAAAATAAAAAAATAAATAAAATAAAAAATAAATAAAATAAAAAAATAAATAAAATAAAAAAATAAATAAAATAAAAAAATAAATAAAATAAAAAAATAAATAAAATAAAAAAATAAATAAAATACAAAAATAAATAAAATAACAAAATAAATAAAATAACAAAATAAATAAAATAATAAAATAAATAAAATAAAAAATAAATAAAATAAAAAAATAAATAAAATAAAAAAATAAATATAATAAAAAAATAAATAAAATTAAAAAATAAATAAAATAAAAAAATAAATAAAATAAAAAAAATAAATAAAATAAAAAAATAAATAAAATAAAAAAATAAATAAAATAGAAAATAACTAACATAAAAAAATAAATAAAATAAAAAAATAAATAAAATAAAAAAATAAATAAAATAAAAAAATAAATAAAATAAACAAATAAATAAAATAAAAAAAAAAATAAAATAAAAAATAAATAAAATACAAAAATAAATTAAATAAAAAATAAATAAAATAAAAAAATAAGTAAAATGAAAAAAATAAATAAAATAAAAAAATAAATAAAATAAAAAAATAAATAAAATAAAAAAATAAATAAAATAAAAAAATAAATAAAATAAAATAAATAAAATAAAAAAATAAATAAAATAAAAAAATAAATAAAATGAAAAAATAAATAAAATAAAAAAATAAATAAAATTAAAAAATAAATAAAATAAAAAAATAAATAAAATAAAAAAATAAATAAAATAAAAAAATAAATAAATAATAATAATAAATAAAATGAAATAAAATAAATAAAAAAAAAAATAAATAAAATAAAAAATAAATAAAATAAAAAAATAAATAAAATAAAAAAATAAATAAAATAAAAAAATAAATAAAATTAAAAAATAAATAAAATAAAAAAATAAATAAAATAAAAAAAGTTATTAAAATAAAAAAATAAATAAAATAAAAAAATAAATAAAATAAAAAAATAAATAAAATAAAATAAATAAAATAAAAAAATAAATAAAATAAAAAAATAAATAAAATTAAAATATAAATAAAATAAAAAATAAATAAAATAAAAAAATAAATAAATAAAAAAATAAATAAAATGGAGAAATAAATAAAATAAAAAAATGAATAAAAGAAAAAAATTAATAAAATAAAAAAATAAATAAAATAAAAAAATGAATAAAATAAAAAAATAAATAAAATAAAAAAATAAATAAAATAAAAAAATAAATAAAATAAAAAAATAAATAAAATAAAAAAATAAATAAAATAAAATAAATAAAATAAAAAATAAATAAAATAAAAAAATAAATAAAATAAAAAAATAAATAAAATAAAAAAATAAAAAAATAAATAAAATAAAAAATTAAATAAAATAAAAAAATGAATAAAATAAAAAAATAAATAAAATAAAAAAATGAATAAAATAAAAAAATAAATAAAATAAATAAAATAAAAAAATAAATAAAATAATAAAAGACAGATCTTTGGTTAACAGAATCTCAAACTTTATTTGTCAACAAATTACAGCAGGTTCCGTTTTTCCTTACAATAAATTCCAGGGTCTCCAATTTATGTACAATAAACTTCACCGCTTTTCCACAATTTGAATCAATAATATTCGGAATCGTAAAATCTGTATTTACTATTCCACTAAGTTCAGATTCTTTCACTATTAGTACCCAGGCTCAAGTACCACCGATTATTCCTTATACTTGCGAATATTTATAAACACTTTTAATTGCAAAAGTAAAACTGACTATCTGATATTTTTGTTTGCTTATTTATATCGAAAAATAAATAAATCGAAACTTCTATAATCCACTAGAAATCAATACTACGTAGTCTTGAATAGGCCACACCTGTTTTCATTCATACTTGCCTTTGTATTAGCGAACTCAAATTTAATTTATGCAAAATGTATTAGGTAACTCCTTTTAATTCATTAATGTAAACATTTGTATAACAAATTTAATTTACATTAATTTATGCAATACAATTTGCAATACAAGTAAAAGATTGAAAAAGGAGTTAACTTTTAATTCATGAATGAGTAAATAAAATTAACCCATTCTGGACGAAGTTTATTACAATATAAAATATAAAATATAAAAGATAAAATATAAAGTATAAAATATAAAATATAAAATATAAAATATAAAATATAAAATATAAAATATAAAATATAAAATATAAAATATAAAATATAAAATATAAAATATAAAATATAAAATATAAATATAAAATATAAAATATAAAATATAAAATATAAAATATAAAATATAAAATATAAAATATAAAATATAAAATATAAAATATAAAATATAAAATATAAAATATAAAATATAAAATATAAAATATAAAATATAAAATATAAAATATAAAATATAAAATATAAAATAATATAAATATAAAATATAAAATATAAAATATAAAATATAAAATATAAAATATAAAATATAAAATATAAAATATAAAATATAAAATATAAAATATAAAATATAAATATAAAATATAAAATATAAAATATAAAATATAAAATATAAAATATAAAATATAAAATATAAAATATAAAATATAAAATATAAAATATAAAATATAAAATATAAAATATAAAATATAAAATATAAAATATAAAATATAAAATATAAAATATAAAATATAAAATATAAAATATAAAATATAAAATATAAAATATAAAATATAAAATATAAAATATAAATAAAATATAAAATATAAAATATAAAATATAAAATATAAAATATAAAATATAAAATATAAATATAAAATATAAAATATAAAATATAAAATATAAAATATAAAATATAAAATATAAAATATAAAATATAAAATATAAAATATAAAATATAAAATATAAAATATAAAATATAAAATATAAAATATAAAATATAAAATATAAAATATAAAATATAAAATATAAAATATAAAATATAAAATATAAAATATAAAATATAAAATATAAAATATAAAATATAAAATATAAAATATAAAATATAAAATATAAAATATAAAATATAAAATATAAAATATAAAATATAAAATATAAAATATAAAATATAAAATATAAAATATAAAATATAAAATATAAAATATAAAATATAAAATATAAAATATAAAATATAAAATATAAAATATAAAATATAAAATATAAAATATAAAATATAAAATATAAAATATAAAATATAAAATATAAAATATAAATATAAAATATAAAATATAAAATATAAAATATAAAATATAAAATATAAAATATAAAATATAAAATATAAAATATAAAATATAAAATATAAAATATAAAATATAAATATAAAATATAAAATATAAAATATAAAATATAAAATATAAAATATAAAATATAAATATAAAATATAAAATATAAAATATAAAATATAAAATATAAAATATAAAATATAAAATATAAAATATAAAATATAAAATATAAAATATAAAATATAAAATATAAAATATAAAATATAAAATATAAAATATAAAATATAAAATATAAAATATAAAATATAAAATATAAAATATAAAATATAAAATATAAAATATAAAATATAAAATATAAAATATAAAATATAAAAT
>OY856188.1:95913692-96141274 GCA_963693315.1 Diogma glabrata | reverse complement strand
TATATATATATATATATATATATATATATATATATATAATATATATATAAATATATATATATATATATATATATATATATATATATATATATATATATATATATATATTTTTTTTTTTTTTGTAAATTTTTGATTATAAATAACCAACTTTTATTATCTATTCGACTTTATATATAATTTTATTTATTTTGATTTGTATTATCTGAAGTATTATAGTCGAATGTTTATATTTAATAAAACAAATACTTTTATTTAAAATATACACCTATATTTCAATTGTTAAATTACAATCATCCTCAGGGTTATATTTTCTATATCAAAACAAACATAAAAATCAATATTTATAATAAACAACATAAATTATAACATAACGGATAATTCAAAGAAAAACTTACATGATATAAAAGTTAAAATTAACATAAACTTCAAAAAATTATAAAAATCAAAAATCAAAAACGAAAAACAATTAACAATAAGTAAAAAGTTCAAAGAATTATGATTGAAAAAAATATGATGAAAAACAGAAAAACACAAAAAGATTACTAGAAAAATAATTTTTTAAAAAACAAAAAATTAATACTAGAAAAGCTTTACAAATTAGTGATTCATGAGAAATGCTTTTTTGAGAATAGGGAAATAAACATCACTAACTTTTTTCAAATCGGTTCTAATATTGATGGAATTGTTGTGTTTCAAAATTTCTGAAGATTCTAAAAACTCTCTTTTTTCTCTATTTTGTTCACTAAATAGCATTTCAACTTCTTCAAAATTAAAGTGATCATTATCACCATCCTTAAATTTTTTCAAGACCATGTGAAACTAACGCTGTATGTCCATGATTTATGTTAGTTGCCCTCTCAGTGTATTTCAAATGTTTTATGATTAAATTTTTGTTTTGAATTTGTTTTTTTACATTAGGATTTTGACAATGATCTACTTTCATTTTATTTTAATCCTGGATATGTTGTTTAGTTCTAGTTTTTAGTTTTTTACTTGTTTGACCTATGTAACAACCATTACAAGGTGGTTTGCATTTTATCTTATAAACTAAATTAGACCTATCCCAAAAATCAACAGGATCCTTAATTTAGTGTATATTCTTTCTAATTTATTTATAGGTTTACAAGCTATCTTAATGTTAAATTGTTTAGCAATAGATTTAATTTTATCAGATAGACCATATATATATTTTAAGCCAAAATATCGTTGAGGTGTTATAATTTGTGTAGTTTCCAATAAGTTTTCTGTTGTTAATAAATTATTTCCATGTTTAATTTTCTTCATTACATTTTTTATTAAAAACTCAGGAAAATTATTGTTTTTCAATATTTTTATAACAATTTCAAAATTTTTGGAATGATGCTTTTTATCACTCAACATAATCACTCTTTTGAAAAAATTAGTTGCAATGTTTTTCTTCATTGAATATGGATGATTTGAATAAAAATTTAGAATCCTACCGGTTGAAGTTGGCTTAAAATACCAATTTGTAGTCAATTTTTGATTCTCTCTCGTTACCAATAAGTCCAAAAAAGGTATCGAATTATTTTTTTCAGTTTCTGTTGTAAACTGAATTCTCGGATGAAACATATTTAGTTGATTTAAAGTTTGTTGAATCTTTTCCATAGGTATATCCGTTATAATGTCATCAACATATTTATAAATGAAAGATGGAGTATATGGTATATTTATAGTTGAAAACAACTCATCTAATACAATATCAGAAAGTATTGGAGAAAGCGGATTCCCCATGGCAAGTCCAAATTTCTGTTTGTAAAATTTTCCATTAAATTGAAAATAATTATTTTCTTCTACACAAAATTTAATTAAATTTATAAAAAGTTCCAAATTAATTTCAGTATGTTGTTCAATAATATTCCATTTCTTTTTTATGATGTCACAAGCCAAATCAATAGGAACATTAGTAAATAATGAAATTACATCAAATGATATTAGTTGTCTATCCAAGGGAAGAACAATTGTATCAATTTTTTCTTTGAAAACAAATGAGTTCTTAATATTAATTTCGCTATTTTTTGTTAAATTATTTAAAAAACCAGTGACAAATTTAGCAAGATTATAACAAGGAGAATTAATGTTACAAACCACAGGTCTCAGTGGATTATTTTCTTTATGAATTTTTACCAGTCCATATATTTTTGGAGAAGTAGCTGTATCATTTATTAAAAATAATTTTGTTTTATTATCAATGAATTTTTTATCAAACAAATCTTTTGCCATTTTTGAATTTTTACTGACTAATTGACCAACTGACCCAACAAGTATTAACAATACAATAAGTAGTATCATCATTAAGAAGATTATTCATTTTTTCAAAATAATCATCTTTGAACATAATGACAGTTCCATTCCCTTTATCTGATTGTAAAATAAATAAATTTGGATTATTTTTTATAAATTTAGAAGTTTCTTTTAGAGATTTAGTAAGATTCATATTATATTTTGGCAAAATTATTGATTTATTTAAATGACTGTTGATTGTGCAATTTATTTCTCCTCTCAATTGTTGTTTTTCTTCATTATTTAAATTATTATTATTAATGAAATATTCAATATTCTAATATAAAATATTCTAATTTGTAAAGCTTTTCTAGTATTAATTTTTTGTTTTTTAAAAAATTATTTTTCTAGTAATCTTTTTGTGTTTTTCTGTTTTTCATCATATTTTTCATACAATCATAATTCTTTGAACTTTTTACTTATTGTTAATTGTTTTTCGTTTTTGATTTTTGATTTTTATAATTTTTTGAAGTTTATGTTAATTTAACTTTTATATCATGTAAGTTTTTCTTTGAATTATCCGTTATGTTATAATTTATGTTGTTTATTATAAATATTGATTTTTATGTTTGTTTTGATATAGAAAATATAACCCTGAGGATGATTGTAATTTAACAATTGAAATATAGGTGTATATTTTAAATAAAAGTATTTGTTTTATTAAAATATAAACATTCGACTATAATACTTCAGATAATACAAATCAAAATAAATAAAATTATATATATATATATATATATATATATATATATATATATATATATATATATATATATATATATATATATATATATATATATATATATATATATATATATATATATATATATATATATATATATATATATATATATATATATATATATATGTATATATATATATATATATATATATATATATATATATATATATATATATATATATATATATATATATATATATATATATATATATATATATATATATATATATAAACTTTTTTTTTTTGTTTTTTCGTCTCCGCTTAACATATATAGTCGTTTGGCACAAAAATTTTTTCCGAAATTCCGAGATGAAGCCCATTGCAATAGATAGATTTTTATATGAAATCTACCTAATAACAGGGATGAACGAAATAAAGTTTAAAGAAACCAAAATAAGAATAGAACGAATTTTGATGTTTAAAAAACAGAGTTTAAAACGCTTCTTATATCACTAATTTACTCCGTTCTTTAAGAACGAACAAGATAAAAGATATAAAATTCTCAACTATATGAGTCATTAAAACTCATTAAACACGAAGTCAAGGGAAAATTTTTAATTTTTATTTAGTTCACTCCTTTGGAGTTGATTTTATTATTTTCTTTCATTTCGTATGTAGAAAAAGAAAATTAATGGTTTTTTTGTCATTCGTTTTACTTATTATAATTACAATACTTGCATAATAGGACAAACCATTCAGAAAAAAAATCTAATTTTATTTTTAAGATGAAGAAAAGCATCAAATTTGAAGCAAAAATGAAATGTGTGAGTATTTGAAAAAAAATTATCCTTCCATTAACAACAAAAAGAGGTTTAATTTTGTTTTTTTTACAACTATGACTGTGTGCATTATTAGTCTTAATAGAATAACATAAACAGCCGTTGATCTTATTCTGTTGCGCAATTGCTGCGGAACACCAATATTAGTATTTTATTGGGTCGAACATTGACGAACCCTGATATATTTTTCAATCACAAGCTTACAAATTTACGAGAGAATAAATTTTATTAAGCATTAACCCAATACAAGGTTTTATGCATTGAACAGAGTAACATGTACTAATTTAAATTGAATTTTTTTAAATTCATTGATAAAACTATAGTAAAACGAATAAAAATAAACAATAAATATTATTTTATTTTTTTTTACCATTGATTCCAAACAAATAAATAAATTGTATTCAATCTCGATACTTATATAAAGGTTTGGTATTATGGTATGAAAGACATGAAAGTTCTAATTAGTAATATTTACTAATGAGCATTTAGTTACCAACAAACAATCATAAACAAAACTATTTTTTTCACAAACTCAATTCAATTTAATCGTAGTAGCCGTTACTTTTTTCAATATTTGAGATACGAACAAGCGCATTAGTTTGAATTGAATGCTTTTTATATAATCAGAGTAAAAATGTTTTTGTTGGCTTTTTTATAAAATACAATAAAAATATTTATAAAATACAATCGAAGACATTTATTTCAGAGTTCTTTACAATCAAATAAATTGTTTTATCCTTCCAACACCTGTAGGTTTATTTTTGGTTTTTTAGAACCATATTTATGTACGTTATGTATTTATGTACGAATAAAATTGATTGACTGATTCTAATTTTTTTCTGTTGCATGAATGCTTGGGAGCACAATTAAACAATTTATTTGATTGTATTAAACTCTGAGATAAATTGTTTTGATTGTATTTTATAAATAATTAATTTTATTGTATATTATAATAAAATCAAAAAACACATTTTCGCTCTGATTATATAAAAAACAATATATTCAAACTAATGCTCATGTCCCTCTCACGAATATTGATAAATGCAGAGGCAACTACGATTGAATTGAATTGAATTCCTATTGTGAAAAATAAGTTTTTTTATGATAGTTTTTTTGATTTTTTAAATTCTCTTTAGTATAAAATTTGATGTCTTTCATTGTAGGTCATTTCATTTTCAAAATACCAAACAATTAAACTGGTATCAAAATTGAATAAAATTTATTTAATTGTTTGGATTTAATGGTACAAAAATACAAACAATCCGTTGTTTATTTTTATTCGTTTTACTAGTTTTATCAATGAATGAATTCAATTTAAATTAATACATGTTACTCTGTCGGATGGATAAAACGTTGTATGGGGCTCGTATATAATGAATTTTTAATTTTTTCTAGAATTTTTTAACTTTTGATAGAAAAATAAAATATATAATTGACCCATTATTGGTGATCCGCAGCAATCACGCAACAAAATAAGATGAACCGCTGTTTATTTAATTCTAGTAAGACCACTAACGCACACAAATATGGTTGTAAAAAACAAAAACAAGCAATATATTTGTAGTTGACTAACACATTTAATTTTTGCTTCAAATTTAATGTTTTTTTTTGTCCTAAAAATAAAAATTTATTTAAATAGTTTGTCCATTTATGCAAGTATTGTTATTAAATTAAATAAAAAGGACAAGGAGGACGAGAGCTCGTGGCATTCCTGCGTAGGATCTTGGTGAAACTTTGGAATATGACTTGAAAACGAAAGATCTGGATTTATTTCAAATTTGGACAATCTCGCCATATTGGTCTCCCGAACATCTCTAAGTTTCAATCTTCAATAACTTCTAGTCCCGGCTTATGATCTGATTAAAACTTGGTTTATAAGGTTTAACTCCTGTTTCCAATATTTCTGCGTACCAACTTCCCGTTTGTCACTTCCGGTAGAAAAAGTTTTTTTTTCTGATGTTTATCCCTATTGTAGCCTAAAATTACTGATCGATTTTCATGCAATGAATTTTGATGACACTTTGGAAAAAGATAAATTTTTGAGCAATAGTGGTGGGAACATGAACAAAGTGGTGGGGGCTCCCCCGGGCCTTTTGTAATTTTTTGAAATTTTTTCAGTGTCTTTATGTGTGCACTGTGCACACTACAGCTTACACTAAAGAAGCAATTATGATGAAACTAATAAAAAATGTTTAAATTAGAGTGAGAAGATAATGTGATCTTCTTTTGAGACACATTGAACAAAGTGGCGAACGGTCACCTTACAAATGGTGACTTTTCACACATTGTTTTTAAACTTTGTTGGGAGCATACAGGCTTCATTCAATAATCAATTTTGGGGACACTTTGGAAAAAGATGGATATTTGAATGACAAAGAACGGATTAGTTTTTGGTTGATAATGGTATCAGTGGCTTCACGAACACCTGTTTGTTTGAAATTTTAATAACATCAGCAATAGATTTTGAATAAACTTAGTGTAAATGCTAAGAGTATGATTTATAACAGTTCTGAATTCCAACTTCGGGTTTGCCACTTACGGTAAAAATTTTTTTTTACTTTTTCTTGTCCAACAGAATTTATATTTTTTGGGATACTACAGCTTTCTTGAATGTCTTCATAATTAGAGCAACGTGAAACCTATAACATTGGCTAGCCATTAATTAAAGCATTTGATGGATTTTAGATCACTTTATAACCATAACATTTTGTTTCTAGAGCTGTGTTGAAGTAAGCGTCAGCGTCGCAATTTTTACATAGTTTTATTTAACTTGACTTAACTTTTGACAGTTGTGATAGTTACTCTTTTGTGATCTATTTTTCAGTAGCTTTCCATTATCTGATTGATTCCAAATTTAAGAGACAAGTTTGTTGGAGCAGTCAGAACGTATTTCTAAAAGTTTTAAGCAAAAAACTTCATAAAACTGGAAATAAAAAATTCATATTTTCCTCCGTTCTATAAACGCTTTAACAATTGCACTGAAATTATCATAATCTGGTTGATCCATTTTGAGCGTAGGAATTTTGGTAATACTGTGTATATCAATATAGTGATGGATATCATACACATTTGTGTCTTTTTTATATGGAAAAATGACCTTATCTTAAAAATTATGGATTTAAAAAAATCAAAATTTTACTTTTTGTTGTTGTTTTTATTAAGCTTTAATTTTTTTATTCATGATTCGTTTCAGTAATAAGATTTATATCAGTTAATAGAATGCGCTACAGCAAATCGAAAGAAAATTTTATTGTGTTTGTCAAAACCTTCTATATCCTAAGCCTGATTGTTTTTTAGCACAGAAAAACCATAAACAATAGACGATATTAAACAAATTTATAGGTTCAGTATATGAAAGATTCATTGTATTTTGCATATGTTTTGTATTTTGCATACAACCAGACTAGAAATAGTGACGGTTTTGATATTTGTATAAAAGAATTTGTAAGCCCGCTACAGATAAGAGATAAATAAAAAATATTACATTGGTTACAATTAAACAACTTTAATTTGTTTATAAAGTCTTATTGTCTAAAATCTAAATATTTAACATAATTAGTCTTAAGCATGTCTTAAGTATAGTTTTCAAGTATAAAAGTACACGAAAATTGTAAACACTTTCCATACAACTATATGTTTGAAAATTCAAACAATTTTATTTAGTTTTGTGACCTAAATAATACATGTTTTATATTATGCTTGATATATATGTAGTTATAAATTTTTTAAAAACAAGCTTAAATCGATTAATACCAGCTAATGTAAATTTTCTGAAAATATAAACGCCATCTCATGTGTAATAATAGAACTAAAAAACAATGAGTAAAGAACGTAAACAATGAGTAACGTCAAAACCTCCGATATTCTACAAGCCCTATTCATTCACGCCATCTTAAAAAAACAATGAACATTGCCATATGCAAAAAATTTGATTAGTGTTTATGATTAAATTTTTTGAATTTTTTTATATGGAGTTTTATTTTTCTAGATGTCGTTATTGGCGTTAAGGCGATTTTTTGATTTTTTTTTATATTGAGTTTTAATTTCAAAATGGCGCTGCAAGTTCACGATTTTTTCTGTGCTAAAAAATGAAGAAGGCTTGTATACCGGGGGTTTTGGCTACGTACTAAAATTTTGTCCTGTATATACAGAAATGGCATTAACAAATTGTATTTAATGTTGTATTTAACTAATTGTATTTAATGTTTATTAAATTAACATAAATTAAATTTTAGGTTAGTTATTAAATTACAGGTTTTAATTAGGATTTATGTGTCTACTGAGATATTAATGTGATTATTTTTAGGTAAAATAATATTAAAAACAAAAACAAAAAACTGACTCATAAAATGTATATGGCTAAAAACTATAAAATAAAAAAAAGAATAAAAAAGAAATTTTAAAAAACACACTTTTATTGAAAACGAACTAAAAACTAAAAAATAAATTTTGCAATGACACAACACGATGTTCCAAAGAAACAAAGGATATATTCAAACGTTAAATCTTTTATTAATAACTATGTTTACTTTCAAACTGTAATAAGGAAATAAATATTTAAATATATTTTTAAACAATTTAACACAGATGGCAAAATTAGATGTACAGACTAGAATACTATTTAACTAGAAGTTTTGTGAGATAAATAATTTTCCTTTACAGTTTTTTACAAAAAAATAAAAGTGGGTGGCGTCAAAATAGAAAGGCAATAAATATGTAGAAAATGTGCTAATTCTAAATCTTAATTAAGTAATAAGTATAAATACTAAAACTTAGTTCAACTATTTTAAAGTACTATAAATTAGTTATATGTACTACAAAATATGATGTAATACGTTCAATACGCTGACTGCGCCACCCACTTTTTTTTTTTTGTAAAAAACTGTAACGGAAAATTATTTATCTAACAAAACTTCTAGTTAAATAGAATTCTAGTCTGTACATCTAATTTTGCCATCTGTGTTAAATTGTTTAAAAGATATTTAAATATCTATTTCCTTATTACAGTTTGAAAGCAAACATAGTTATTAATAAAAGATTTAACGTTTGAATATAACCTTTGTTTCTTTGGAACATCGTGTTGTGTCAATGCAAAATTTATTTTTTAGTTTTTAGTTCGTTTTCAATGAAAGTGTGTTTTAAAAAATTTTTTTTCATTTTTTTTTTGTATTTAAATTGGACCAATAAAAATAATCAAAAAATTGAAATATCCATATGTACTACCATCATCTTTATTTGACGTTTTAGTTTAAAGCAAAACTTCAGTGAAATAAATCAAGGGTACCTTAACTGAAAATTGACTCCTTTAACACTTGGAAAACCTGAATATATTAACCCCAAATTGACTGTTAAAATCTAAATCAACCGTAATTATCCGTTTTTTCTGTTCTTCATTATACGAACCCATTTTAAAATGTCAAATTACTAACATCATTACAATATAAACGTACAAATTTATTGGAAAGTCATTTAGCACAAACAAAAAAATTTCACTCATTTTAGCTTTAAAATTCCAAATTATTTTATGTAGAAATTTTTTGTTTCGATTATGTTGAAATAAATTTACTAGGCAACAACAATATGATATAATGTAAAAGGGTGGATGAGAAAGTCATGGATGAGTGAGTGATTTTTATGAACAAAATTACTTAATTACAACAATTAAAAATCTAAAATTAACAAAAAATTAATTATTAAAAAGTTTACAATCAACATGTGCTTTAATCACGAATATATTTTGTAATCTGAAAACGATTTGTTATGTTTTATGATTATTTTTTTTTACTTTGTTAGAATTTTTGTGAAATATATGAAATGAGAGTGATTTATTTGAAAAGTTGATTTATTGTTGTGATGAAATAGAATTATGTGTTATCGAAATGAAATTTTAAAATCGTTTGTAATAGATGGATTATAGACAATTAGTTTTTGATTTGATATGATTCATACCTAAATCTATATATTTCATAAATAATTGCAGCGTTTGTGTAAGGTTTTTGACATCACAAAGATTTGATTACATTACGGATGATATTGAGGAGCGTATTTTTATGCAATAAGTTAGGGTGTTTACGGTGATCTTTTGTACGACATTGAGCCTAGCTTGTTCAGAAATCATACATACCATTTCACAATTTTTAAATATTCTAAATTTCAATTCAACTAAAATTGAACAAAAAACCATGCACAAACACCTTAATCAAATTTACGTTTTTCTTATGCTTGAAAAGTTTTTCCGAATATCATCCCAAAATTCTTTTGTTTTTTTTTACCATTTAACTTTGCGTACAAATCTACTAAACGACAAAATTTTAAACGTAAATTTTATTTTAAATAAAAAAAAAAGTTTCAAACAAGTAGAATATTGTAATTTTCCGTATTTTTGTTTTATATATTAATTATTTAAATTTTTATTTTTGGAAAAAAAAATTATGTTATCTCAAATGGATGAAACAGAAAATTAAAAGAAAAGTTTTTTTTGGTTTAACTTATTTTTTCATCCAGAGAAACAAAGAACGAAATTGCAGTCAAACCAAGAGGACTACTATAGAAAAGGATATGGGAATGAAAAATTTAATAATATCATATTTTTGAGTTTCAATAGAAAATTATAACTTTTTTTTGGAGTTTGTATAATTTATGCTAAGTGAATTTAATAGTTGGATTATTTTTGAAATGTATAGTTGAGTAATGAAGTGGACATTTGAAATAAAAAAGAAAAAAATTTAATTTACATAATGCATTAAAAATTATTTTTAATTTTATTTATTTAGTAAACATTAAACATTTATAAATTAATCTGTTTGTTTTATTTGAAAAGAAAATGTGCACTGAAGATATGATCTTGTTAAGGGACGCTCATTATATCCAAATATGTCATTTGCAATAGTCAAGTTTTGTCCATTACAAAATAATAAAAATAAAAGTATGTAAATTGACTATATTATTCTTACAATATTAGAGGTGCAATAGTATAACACAGAATATTTGTAATGCTCTTCGAGTATGAAAGTTTAAAACACGAGCGTAGCGATTGCTTTAAATTCATACGTTTAAATATTATTATTCTGTGCGAGTATTGTAACTGTAATCTTTTTATACTTTTCAATTAAAAATAAAGGAAAATAATTTCATCGATACCTGAACGAGCAGAAATTTGTCAAGGCTCAAATAAGGTCCCGATCAGGTTTGCCATAGTTCAGATCAGACGATAATCGGATCAGGCCCTGATTGAGATATCTGGACCAGACACTGATATATACTTATATATTATATGCATGAATTAATTAAAATAAAATAAAAGAATTACAATGGAAAAAGTTAAAACACATACCACCTTAATCACTATAATTATAGTTTTTCAGCCGAGACGCGATAACTAAAACATGCATGAAATGATTTTAGCTACACATTTCTAAAATGGATAATACTCTAGTGAATTTTAACCAATTGAAATATCAGCCAGGGTCAAATTTAAACAAACCAAATCAGGGTCTAATATATCCAAATAAGATAAACGCTAAAAGGGTATTGTAAATCAGGCACTGAAAAGGACCACATCAGATTGCCCTAATAAGACTTGCACTATTTGGACTGATCAGGTCCTGATCACGTGCTGACTGTATTCAGGTTTTCCCTAACTAATTTCTGCTCGGGTGGTTTGTTTAGTTTATTGATGGTGTTTTCCACTTCTTCTATAGTTTGGTATGGGATGAACATTTTGTGTGAGCAAAGCCAAACGGCCAACACATCACGTTCAACTGTTGCAAGGTTCTTGTTTTTATTTGATGACAAGTCTCCTCCGTTTTGATGTTAGTAAAGAGTATATCTATCTCTTCGCTGTTTCATGAATTTTGCTGACTGGCCATTAGCTCTTGTAATGCCACACTACATCCAGTATGTATCTGTCGGCTTGGGTTGGGAGATCTTCTGATCCTTTGAGTTTTGGGAGATCTTCTGGTCTTATTAGGCTTAGTATGTTCCAGTTTCGTATTTTTATATCATAGTCCAAAAATATCAGGATCTTGTAAATTTTTGTTTTTTTTTACTATGGGGGCTGGAAATTTGATTTAGAACTCGGGAGTAACCTTGTCCGACAAAAATTTGTCTGCTATTGTCTAATCCGACAACCCAAACATCCAAAATGTCAGTTGTCGGACCCGAAAATAGCAAACACATATTGGTCGGACAAGCTTACCTTCGTGTTAAACAAATTTAGTAACGCCCACAGTTAAAAAAAATGTGGTAGCAAATTTACAAGCGAGCTTGCCGAACAAAAAAGCGGCTGATCTCGGGCTCGTCAAGGCGCCTCACGCAGTATAAAATATGTGGTAATCATCGCATGAAATCGGCACCGGCCCAGGGACTTTAATATATTTACAGTTATTTCTGAGTTTTTAATAGTTGGGAAAAAAACTATCTTTTGTTTACTGTTCAAACTCGAAATCTTTCCAACCGGTTGGGAAGCTAAAAAGGCGTAGCGTTACTTTTCTGTAGTACATGAGTTAATAAAAAAATTCATTGAAATGGTTTTGAAAACTTTTATTTTATCTTCTGATCGTTACTGACACCTTTTTGAAGAAGTCACCAAATATTTAAAACATGCTATCTAGACGATAAGTGTTGAAAAAAGTAATTTCTTAATTCTGGAAACTAAATACTTGGGCTAAATAGGAGGTAGAGGTGTATTAAAAATCGATAGAGATAAAACCGCCACTTTTGCTGAGTTTCGATTGCTAGCTACGGTGAAAAAGATTAGAAGAGTTTGGCGATGGCTGGCTACTACCGTCGGTTTATTTCTGCGTTCGCCGTATTAACGACATCAATACCAGATTGGTTAAAAAAATCTACTATCAAATTAGTGCAGACCTCTAAAACTGATATTGTCTTTAGCTTTTTAAAGAAAACATTGACTTCAGCGGCCGTTCTGGTGAGTCCTACCTATTTCGAGCCTTTTATTGTTCAATGCGACGCGAGTAATGATGGTGTCGGCTATGTACTGGTACCGTTGGACAAAGAGGATATTGAACACCCTATTGCATGTTTGTCCAAGAAACTGAACTCAGATCAACATAATTACTCCTTCAGCTAAAAGGAATGCCTTGCTGGTTGGTATTAAGAAGTTCCGTTCTCATATCGAGGGTCACCCTTTCAAGGTCAGTACCGATAACACCTCATTAAGGGGCTCATGCAGCGGAAAGTTCTCTCAGGTAGTCTGGACCGATGGAGCCTGAAGCTGCAAGGATTCATTTCTGATATTAAGCATCGCCGATAAGCTAAAAGTGGTTCAAGATGCTCTGTCGAAGATGTTCTCCATCGATGCGGCTACCGAGGACAAAACTGTTATTTTAAGTCCTGATCCAAAATTTTCTGTTGAGGATCCAAAAAAATTGAGTCCAAAAATGTTCAGTCAATCATTCTTTAAATCAATGTCAAGATTTTAAATAACTGGATATACAAGCTAGAAAACTTTTCATGAATAATATGAAATTATGTTTAAACTGTTTGTATACAGGACATAAAGTTAATAAATGTTGATCAAGATATTCTTATCAACTATGTTAAAAACGTCATCACACTCTGGTTTTCTCAGAACCATTACCACTCAACCTAAATCAACCCATCTATCAACACAGCATAAAGCCAAACATTACATTTCCACACTCGCACTCAATCAAAATACCTTCATCTTCATTCAACTGCAGTTATTCTCCAATCAACGATAGTTATTTATTTCCCAATCAACACACTGCCTATAGTAATCCTATTTTGTGAACTAAACACAAACCTCAACTAAAACAAAAGAGATCGATTTCTTTCTCTGCAATTCTGTAGGTTACTGATAGATTCTGAATCGCAGGCATCCTTCATTAGTGAAAATTGCATGCAAAGACTTTTACTAGAAAGATCAGGAGCACAAATCCTGGCTAGTGGAATTGATATTCCGATATATGAAGCACATTCATTCTACCTACCCCATTATTCCTCTTTTAAAGAGTCAAGCTCTACTACAAAACTCCGTGTTATATTTGATGAATCTGCATAAACGTCCAGCAACATATCTTTAAATTATAAATTAATGGGTTAAAAACTTCCTCTTTTCAACATTAGTAAAATTTCGAAAACACAAAATAACATTCTTCATAATTTCTGGCTACAAGGGCGTTAACTCAACTAGCCAAGGATCATGAACAGAAGATTCCACAGGCTTCTGAAACTATTGAAAACGATTTTTATACTGACGATTTAATGATCGGTGCTGAAGACGTCTCAACCATTCTTAATCTATAACAGCAATTAATCGCTATACTGGATTCAGGAAGATGCCCGTTGAGAAAATAGGAATCCAACTGTACAGTATTACTATACTCACTATCTTCAGTATTTTTGCAAGCTTCTCCATTAAATATTTAGCAATGCCGGTAAGGGATATGTGTTTGGAATTCAATGATTTTCAAAGGAATGTTTTTAGCTTCACTGTACATACCCTCAGGTTGTGAGATTGCATCTTAACGTAACATCTTATCAGACATATCTAAGGTGTTGTGATCCATTGGGGTGGCTTTCTTCATCAACAATATTAGTGAACATTTTGCTACAAGATCTTTGGCTATTGAAAATAAATTGGAATGAGCACGTACCTCCAGAAACTGTCAAGAAATGGAACATATTAAGAAAAGAGTTTTGTCATTTTTCTGCAAATGAAAAAATTTTGTTGCAAAGCATACTTCAGAATTATTGTCAAATATACCACACAGATGTTGGTGACATGTACGATCGAACGACAGTCCTACTGATGCGGCTTCCAGAGGTATTTTACCTAGCAAATTAGTATCATCTCCTTTATGGTTGCTTGAGCCTGAATTTTTGCGAACATTCTCCACCTAATTGGCGTTTATTTGTGTTTAAATCCGATATTTTATATCGTAGCGTCAGAGCAAAATTCATCTTATACATCAACATATGCTATTCAAAATCGAACTTCAACTTCACCTTTAACATTTCTATTAGATCGACCAAAATTTACATGGAATCAACTAATTCAAATTTTGGCCTGGTGTTGAATATACATATCTAATAGCTTACTCGAGAAATGTGATAGAAACGACGGTCCCTTGACCACCAATAAGTTACACCAAATATAACTCATATGCTACAAGATTGCACAGTAAGAATATTTTTCAGGAGAATACAAGAAAAATAAGGAAATATCCTCCAAAAATAAACGTCAAAGGTATTGGATCATTGGAAATAGAGATGTTATACGTCGATTTATAAATAACTGCAAACCATGTTTTCAGCAAAGGGCCAAATATAGCTCTCAACTAATGGGATCAATACCTCATTCAAGAATAAAACCATCAACTAATACATTTGAACATACAGATGTAGACTATACGAGTCCCATTGTAATTAAACTTATGGGAGGAAAACACTCAAAGTGGCTTAAAGCATGTATTTCAATGTTCGTTTGTTACACACCAAAGGATTTGCACATTGAACTAGTGAGTGGTCTCACTACGGAATCATTTTAAGCCTCTCTCAAACAGTTTAGTGCTTGAAGAGGAAAACCACACAATATAGAGTGATAATGGTTCTAGCTTTTTAGGGCCAAACTGAGAACAACACAAATTATATGAACTTTTAAAGTCCCCAACACACAATAAGCATGTTTCCAAAATGCTATCCAACAATGAAATCAATTGGAAATTTCAGCCTCCATACTCACCACATTTTGGTGGACTATAAAAGGCCAGTGCCAACTCAATAAAAAAACACATCTACATAGAGTTATTGGTGAAACTATCTTGAATTTTGAAGGAATGACAAACACTTCTTTATCAAATTGAATGAATTTCAAATTCAAGGCCTCTTTGTAAATTTTCTAATGACATTTATGATATGCAAGCACTAACATATTTTCAATGTTTAATAGCTAAACCACTTACTTCAATTTCTGAGCCTGATTTAAGCACCATAAATATTGGGCAACTTTCTAGATCGCAATATGTTCAACATTTAATTCAATCGATCTGGAAAATAACAACGTCCAAAATGACAAACCAAAACCAACAACTTCAAGGAAAATAAATTGGTATTGCTCAAGGATAGCGAAATCCGAAATTCGACGTCCACGCCGTGCTGCCTGGTTAATGCTGACAGAATTAGGTTGGTGTACCGGAGACAAGCAGGGTAAAAACTGCTTAGTCAATCATGGTACATCATGGCGAATTGGCGCCTTAAAACCAATGCGACTCAAGCGTCTGTTCTCCATGGTAGGGGCGGCTTGAAGCGGGCGTCTGTCTTGGATCAAGCGGCTCGCTATATAAACGTGTCAAAAGGTTGTTTCTGGTAACCTTAAGATGCAGAACGGACCCATTCACGACAATTTGGGTTGGGCCTAAGGTTAACACCCTAACCCCGGAAAAAAAATTATTTGTTAAATTTGGAAATCAGAAAAGAAAAACAGACCCGGACAAAAACAACAGAATTTTACCTGGACGTGAAAAAGGACCAGACTACCGAATCGGAACGTGGAACGTGCGCAGCCTGAGCGCTCCTGATGCTCTTATAAGTCTAGAAACAGAGGCTGAGAGGTATGGGATGGATATCATAGCTCTGCAAGAAATTAGACAGCCAATAATCGGAAAACAAGATTTGGATAGTCACTCTCTATACTGTAGTGGTCATCCTTCTCGAAGAGAATTTGGAACTGGCTTTCTTGTTGGTGCACGCATACAAGAAGCCGTGATGAAATTCATCCCGGTCAGTGAGAGGATTTGCTACCTACGTGTTCGTGGTACATATAACAATATCTCTCTTATTGCCGTGCATGCACCTACTGAAGCTAAGACCGTCGACGAGAAGGATAATTTCTACATAGCACTGGAAGAGGTTATGAAACAAACACCAACACGCGACTTCACTATGGTTCTTGGTGACTTTAATGGGCAGGTTGGAAGAGATATCTCTTATGGAAATGTGGTGGGCCCCAACAGTCTGCATTTGAATTCGAATGATAATGGTGAGAGAATGACTGAGCTTGCATTATCAAATAATTTGAGAATTGCCAGTACTTTCTTTCCGCACCGATCGATTCATAAGCAGACATGGGTCTCACCGAATGGAAACACTCGAAATCAAATTGATCACGTACTAGTTACAGCACGTTTCTTTTCGAGTGTTCTGGATGTGCGATCCTTTAGAGGTGCATACATTGGAAGTGACCACTTTCTTGTATGTGCTAAAATAAGGTTCCACTTCCCAAACCCAAGCATTCCGAAATTCAATCAACGGAAACGATTTAACATCTCATCACTAAAGAATGCAGAACCAGAAGAGAGATATCAAAACCATATTGCCGAAACATTGGAGAAATCAGAAACCATTAATGGAGACGTCGATAAGTCATGGTATTTGCTCAAAGATGCTGTTTTAAGCGCTGCTGAGGGAATACTTGGACGACCACAAAACCACTCCCAGAAGCCATGGATGGATCAAGCATGTCTTGACGCTATTCAATACAAAAGAGATTGCTATCTGAAATGTCTGCAAGGACGCAACACCAGGTCCACGAAGGAGAACTATAAACTGGCAAGACAAGCCGTTACAAAGTTATGTAGACGAACGAAGAGAGAATGGTGGAAGAGAAAGTGTGAGGAGATTGAAAGCTTCAATAAGGAACATCAATCGCGTAACTTCTTTCAACAGGTTAAAACCTTAAAGAAGGGCCCTCAAACTAGATCGACTGCTATTCAAAACGAAGATGGGGAGCTACAAGTAGACCTTAAAAATATATTAGATACTTGGGCCGCTTATTTTGAGAATCTTCTCAACTTAAGTGACCAGAAACAAGTCGGGCGACGAGCAAAGCTTATTCGTGCGTCAAAGGTACATGTAGACGAACCCACCAAAGAGGAATTCGATGCGGCGCTGTCAAAATTAAAATGCAATAAAGCACCTGGTATCGACGATATAACATCCGAAATGATTGTACATGGTGGTGAAACTCTATCCTTAAGATTGTTTGAACTTGTTCAAATGATCTGGAGGACTGAAACCATGCCACAGGACTGGAACACAGCTATGCTGATACCAATCCATAAAAAAGGTAATCGCCTACAATGTGCAAACTACAGAGGAATCGCTCTACTCTGCACAGCATATAAGATCTTTTCTTACATTTTGCTATCCAAAATCAATCCTTTTGCTGAACAACTGTTTGGAGAATATCAGTGTGGCTTCCGGCGGGGCCGAGGTACCACCGATGCACTTTTCTCGATAAGGATGATTTTGGAAAAGTGCCGAGAGTTCAACATACCAGTGCACCAACTCTTCATTGATTTCAGGCAGGCCTACGACTCTCTCGAACGAGAGACTCTATGGTCTGCTCTGGTGTCAATGGGAATTCCTGGTAAACTGGTATCACTATGCAAAATGACAGTACAGAACTCTCAATGCTGTGTACGAGTAGAGAACGAAATATCAAGGTTTTTTAAAGTCGACTCCGGGTTAAGACAAGGTGATGCTATCTCTCCTATACTTTTTAATTTAGCCTTGGAATATGTGTGCCGTCAAAAGAAACTACCGACTAACAACAATATCTTGTCAATAAACTCAGTACAGATGATTGCATACGCTGATGATGTTGTCATCCTCGGCCGAAGTGAAGCTGTTATGAGTGAGACTTTTAAGTCGCTTGAGAGTGGAGCTAGAAATATTGGTCTTCAAATTAACTACAATAAAACCAAACATATGAATGTTTCAAGAGAGTCTGAGAAGAAAGATTTGATGTGCGGCGATGAACGAATTGAGGGAGTTGAATCTTTTAAATATTTGGGATCAATGCTTGACTCAAACAACAGCATACTTACAGATATAAAAGCTCGAATCGCTGCAGGTAATCGAACTTTCTACTCAATCAAACCTCTCCTTGGATCTCCGTATGTATCAACTAACACCAAGCTCAAGTTATACAAGACATTGATTAGACCGGTTGTGATGTATGGATCACAAACGTGGACCCTTACACAGAATGACGAATCGCATTTATCTGTATTTGAGCGTAAGATATTACGCTACATTTTTGGTCCACTTAAGACAGACGATGGAGAGTATAGAACCCGATATAACTTTGAGATCAGAGACCTTCTTGAGGGTCCTGATATAATAGGTTGTATCCGTTCTAATAGGATTGCTTGGTTTGGGCATGTTCTACGAGCCGATTCACAGTCTGGAATGATTAGAAAAATGTACGTTAGTACCCCAGGGAGTGGGCGACCGCGAGGTAGACCACGACTACAATGGGAGACTGACGTAATAAACGACCTTAAAAAAATCGGCTGCCATGGTAATTATGTCGCTGTTGCGAATGACCGTGGTGAATATTCGAAGCTGATTAGCCTGGCAACGCTCCTACATGGAGCATGAACGCCGTTTAAAAAAAAAAAAAAAAAATTGCTCAAGGATAAAAATGTGACAACTGCCAAGCACTAGCAAGAATTATCAAATGGGATGATGTAGTTGAAGTTGTGGATGTGCGAACCAAGGATGGTGTTTTCAATCGTTCTATATCAGCATTGTGCAAGCTGCCTACCGATGATTAATGTTGAAGTAATAACATATTCCTTCAATGTAGAAAGAAATTTTTGCAACAGAACGCATCCACAAAAAACTATTATAATTAAAAAAGTACAACCCTATCATAAATTGTAAATAGTTTTTATTTTTGTAATTATAATATTTTCTTTCACTAAAAATTTTCAGTTGTAATTTCCTAAGGGCGGTGATAATTCGAAATAATTTTTTGCCAAAAATTTCGAAAGCAAGTATATTGATAAAAGCACGAGGCCGTAGGCCGAGGGCTTTTATGAACACCACTTGCTTGAGGAATTTTTCAAAAAATTATGAGAATTTATCAACGAACGAGGGAATTCGTTTAGAATTTTTTTTGCCGTTTTGCATTTATTTATATATTTTTTATGAATTATACGTGCCTACTGTGATATCAGTTAATTATCTCAAAATAATATTGAAAATTTTTTGCCTTAGTTTTATTGTAATTTAAACCAATGAAATTCTCTAAAATGCAATGACAATATTCAATTTCACCAATAACATATGAACTATACTAATAACAAATATTTATATGTCTGGCCTACTAGGATATTAAAAATTATCATTCTAATTTTAAAATAATTAACTGATATCACAGTAGGCCAACGTATAATTCATAAAAAATATATAAAGAAATGAAAAACAGCAAAAAATTTTCTAAACGAATTCCCCTCGTTCGTTGATAAATTCTTATAATTTTTTGGAAAATTCCTCAAGCAAGTGGTTTTGATAATAGCCCTTGGCCTCGTGCTTTCATCAATATACTTGCTTTCGAAATTTTTGGCAAAAAATTATTTCGAATTATCACCGCCGTTGGGAAATTACAACTGATAATTTTTAATATCCCAGTAGGCCAGACGTATAAATATTTGTTATAAGTATAATTCATATGTTATTGGTGAAATTGAATGATTTAAATTAAAATAAAACTGAGGCAAAAAATTTTCACTAAAATTGAATTAAATAAATTAAAAATAATTTGTTTGAAGCAAATTTGTATTTTTTCTATAATCAAATCAACCATAATCATGAAGCAGTAGTTAACTCCAACAATGATCACTCATGGTACGTCCTACTCTTTGCTCCGGCGCTTAATTTGTCTGGAAGAGGAGATCCTTGATCGTTCAGATCGTTTTTTCAAAGTTCGCTTACGAATCAAAAAACTAGCCGTTGAGACTTTTGTGCAAAATGCGGCTCGTTACAATTTGCGTACCTTGAAACGTGTTTTTGTTCCTGGTGACATCGATTTCCTTCGAAACTTCGTTTTGAGTGACGTTGGAAAGCAGGTAAGTGTCAAATTAGCCCCAAATGCGTAAAAACCAAAGTTATCAGGTTAGTTGGTAACGCATCATATACGAACTGGAGGACGTGATTTTCCGACGATGCGAAATATATCATTTCAAAGACGTGCGTCAGTAGGTTCCTTGCATTCCTTCTTTCATTTTATATTGTCCAAAAAGTCCTTCGCATTTTCTTTATAAATATATTTATATATTGTATCTCCCACTTTTATTCAGTCTTCGGCTTTCAATTTTTTGTTTGGCCAGGTTAGCTCAGCAAGTAGAGCCTGAGGATCTTTATCTCGGGGTTTAAGTTAGAGCCAGGCTCCCATTTTGTTTCTTATTTTTTTATGATTCTCAGAACAAATGTAATGGGCAATATATTCTGTGTCAGTCGTACTTTCATTTCCCGTTCTCTTTACCTATAGTAATATAATAAAGTGTTATTTGAAAGTGCATGTATACATTTTCAAAGACTTCTCAACCCACTTGTTTGTAAAAAAATACTGTAAAAAACACAGAACACCGTCTCATATTCTTTTAATTTTACATTCATTTTTGCATAATTATATTGCATAAAAGAATTAAAGCTTTTTTTGGGTAATAATTCTTATATGTTTTATAGCGAGATTGTTTTTGATCAGTTGAGGTTGAAGTGAAAATTTGGGGAACTGTGTGAAGAGTTTGTATGCTTTTTGAGTAGTGTATCGGGCAGTAGCATTTTAAATGGGCGGTCGTGGGTCTCTAAATCGATGTCTGAGATGTCGTCATTGTAACGTCGAATTGGATACACAGCTGCAATGTGTTTTACGGTTTGTTGTGGAGCTCCACAGTCACATTCAGGGGACTATGAAATTCCCCACTTGTAGAAAGAGTCAGCACAACGTCCATGATCAATTCTTATTCCGTTTAGTGTAGTCCAGGTATGACGTGGTAGGCCAAAACCGAGTTAGGAAAAAGTCGGGTGAACTATAGAAAGGTGTGTTGTAATGGTATCAGGAGGTATCCTAGGCATACAAGATATTAAAATCAGTTGCCAGCAGGTTACTGGCAGTTTTATGGTCACCGTATTGTTCATGCAATGGTACCGTGATGTTTTTGATTACCTTTTTATGTTCACGCATGAGTGCATGCGAGCGTCTGAATGCAGGTGGAGTGGTATTGCTTAACACAGGAAGCCAAGGTTAAGGAGCGGACCTGTTAGTACCACTTATAGAACGCATCGTGGCATGGAGCTGGGAGTCAATTTTTGAGTATGTGGTGCTATTCAACCCTACTAGTGTTCCGTACTCAGCCACTGAGTACACCAGACTTAGAGCAGATATGTGGAGGGTAGCTGGAGTAGCACCCCATGTTGAGCCTGCCAGTTTGTGAAGAATATTGTTTCTCGTTTTAATTTTTTTAAGTATTCTCTAGGTGGAGTTCTATGCATGAACTCCTGGTTTACTTAGATTAGGAAATAAGCTCCACGTTTGGAAATAGTTATTTATTTTTGCCAAGTCAGTTGAAAGCAAATTTCCCAAGACTCTCATGTCTTTGTTTTGAGCGGCCAGAGTCCAATCATCGGCGTAGCCAAATTTCTCCGATGTTGTTTCAGGAATGTCAAGGTACAAGTTAAAAAGTCATGGTGCCGAGACGGAACCCTGTGGCAAACCTTTGTTGAGCATTTTGGATCTACTACAGGAATTGTTTAATTGTAGTTTACATACTCGATTACGAAGCAAGTTGTAAATTAAACGTGAGATGGTGTTACAAGGTATTGCATTGAACAGCTTATATATAATCCCAATTCGCCAGACCGTGTCATATGCTGCAGAGAGACTGCACCTGTTTTTACTTTTTTATGGTACCCAGCTTCGATATAGGATGTTAGAGCGAGCAGTTAGTCAGCGCAACTGCGATTGAGACGGAAACCAGCTTGTTCGACTGGAATCTGGTCATTCAATATGGGTGCGATACGGTTGTATATGAGTTGTTCTAGCAAATTTACAGCATGTGCTCAAAAGAGCGATTGTGCGATAGCTTTCTGGTTTATTAAATGGTTTACCTGGTATAAGTATCGCTATCACTTTCGTGGTCTTAAAATGTTTTGGAAGATTGCCGGTTACTTGGATATTCGAGAAAAATCTAGTTAGCCATTGTTTTACATTTTTTCCAGCATTTCTAAAAAACTCTGGAAAAAAACCATTGTAGCCACCTGCTTTTCCGTTTTTTGTTTGGGACAGAGCTGAAACCAGTCCTTCTCTACTAAAAGAGTTCGCATACTTCAATTGAGACGAGCAATTGCGTTTCATTTCTCTTAATTTATGTTTAATGGTTCTCTTATGCAGGCGATTAATAGAAGAAAGAGACATGTTTACCATATAGTTAGCAATGTCCTTTGGATTTATTTAAATGCTAGCATGAGTAATTGTGTTTGAGCAATACAGGTTCTGAAGTAGACTCCATGCTTTCTCCTTGAATGGGCAAAATCAATCCTTTCAACAGCGTTAATCCACTTTTGTTTCCTCGCAGCGTCCAGTTAGTATAGTAAGTCATCAGCCACGTCTGTCTTGACACTACTAAGGTACTGCACATATAACCCGACAAACAATTTTATCAATTGGGACCAAAAAATTACTGAAATGTTAACTTGTGACCATGTCAGGCACAAGTGGACACGTAATCATGATGTAACTGTAAAACGGTCAGCAAATGGGGCATTCACTGTAGACGAACGAGGACTATTTCGGTAACTTTACGGTCTTTTTCTCTAAATTAAGTTTATATCAAATATTAAAAAAGACTGACTTTTGTTAAACTTTGAATCTCATTTTCATCAGAGATTTAATGGTCTCCTAGTATACCTGAAAATTACTTTTTCGCTATATTTCATCCGTAATTTTACGGTTTTTAAGTATACTTTAAGTGCTACCTGTCAATGGTCTCCTAGTATACCTGAAATTCTCTTTTTCGCTATATTTTATCAGTAATTTTACGGTTTTTTAGTATACTTTAAGTGCAATCTGTCAATGGTCTCCTAGTATACCTGAAAATGCTTTTTTTGCTATATTTCATCAGTAATTTCACGGTCTTTTAATGTACTTAAAGTGCAATCTGTGACTATATTACATTGAACATTTTACGGTCTTAATACAATTTTAGCCTGAAATAACCACTGTAATAAAAAATATATTTTGTTGAACTTTATTGCTTTATTTTATTAGCAATTATACCCCAAATCCAGTCTTCAGGAGTTAATATGAATGAACTTCACTTCAAACCCAAAATAGTCGCTAAACTTTTAAAGGGGTTAAACATCAACAAAGCATCAGGAATGGACAATATTCCACTCATTATTTTAAAAACCTTTTCCAAAGAACTTGCACCAACTTTAACTAAAATATTCTACCAATCCTACAAATCTGGTATATTTCCCTCGTGCTGGAAGTTGGCAAATGTCCAGCCCGTCCCCAAAAAGGGACCAAAATCCGATATCTCAAATTATAGGCCAATAGCTTTACTACCGGTCCTATCCAAAGTCTATGAGCATTATATTAATACACATATTTCAAAATTTCTGGAAGAAAATCATTTAATATCCGACAGCCAATACGGTTTTCGAAACAAAAGATCAACTACCGATCTATTAAACTATGTAGCGCATTGTTGGAACAGCATACTTGATAAAGGTGGTGAAACATACGTTATCGCTTTAGACATCTCCAAGGCATTCGATCGAGTCTGGCATGCCAAATTAATCAACAAGCTCGTTGCGTACGGTTTTCATCCCAATGTTGTGAAGCTGATTCAAAATTTTCTATCCGACCGATACATTTCGGTAACCTTAGACGGATATTCTTCTGAGTCTAAACTAATTAACGCTGGTGTACCCCAAGGCTCAGTATTGTCCCCAACCCTATTTTTGATTTATATCAACGAATTGTTGAAAATCACCAGCAACCCAATAAATAGTTTTGCAGATGATAGTACTCTGCACAAGTCGTTCGAGCCCCTTCCTTCAAAAGGTAAAATGCACGAACGAATTAATCCTGCCCGGAGAGACGCTGCCATAAACGTGAACAAAGTCGCCGACTGGGGTGACCAAAACCTTGTCAATTTCAACTCCACCAAAACACAGCTGTTGATTGTTTCCAGATTAAAGACCGAGTTCCCCAAAGATATTTTATTTAGTATGTGTGATGAACCAATAGGTGAATGTAAAAACATTCGTTTATTGGGTGTCACAGTTTCAAATGACCTACTCTGGAACGATCATGTAATGGCGATGGCAAAAAGCGCGTCTAAAAAACTCGGCCTCCTAAATAGATGCAAAAAAATTTTCACTCCATACCAATTGCTCCATGTTTATAAGTCCTATATTCGTCCCTGTATGGAGTACTGCTGTCAAGTTTGGGGTGCTGCCTCTGTTTCCATCTTGGCCCTCTTGGACTCTGTTCAAAAGCGAGCTATACGAATTGTAGGTGATCGAACTTTGACATCACAACTTGATTCCCTACAACATCGTCGCACTGTTGCTGAACTCGTTGTTTTTTACAAATATCGTCATCAGCAGTGCTCAGATGAAATCAGCGGCATCATGCCTCAAACTTATTCTTACCCCCGTTCCACTCGGCAATCGGCTGCCGCAACCAGTGAAACGGTAAAGATCCCGCGCTGTCATACTGGCAGATCGCAGAGAGACTTCTTTGTCCGAACTGCGTACAAATGGAATAGTTTGCCGGAACACTTAGTCTCAGGTGGCTTCAACCCACAGATGTTTAAAAAAAGCGTTAATCTACACCTCAGAACGCCAGTTGTTGTGGGACCCAGGTCTAGACCTAGGTCTTAAAAGGTATTTATGTGTTGTTGTGACACATATTCTAAACCCTATTACACAACACATTTTATTAAAAAAAAAAAAAAAAAAAAAAATTAGACAGTTTCCTAATATAATTCAGTGCACTCAAATTTGTGACTATATTTCGTCAGCATTTTTATGGCCTTCGTGTACAATTGGGACCTGCAATAATTTTAAAAATATACTCATATTTGAGTGGTTTTTGGTGATACATAAGGTAATAATATATGGCAAAGGATAGTTTTTTACGGACTACGGAAAGTTATCAAAAATAAAAACAAAACTGTTACAAAATAACATAAATTTATTTTAATTCAAATTAAATTCACAAAGAAATTATAATTTTTTATTATTTTGAATTCAGTTCATCCTTATGGAGGATCTTTTTAGAAATTCCTGTACCGCCTTCTTTACCACCTCATTCGTAATTCGGTGGTCGCGATTCAGGTAGTTAAGGGTTGTTTCCGTCAAACAGATTATGTTGTCCAACTTATTAAAGGTTTGTTTTGTTTTTCCTAATAAAAACCAAAAAGATAAATTAGTTTTTAAATTTAAATAGATTATAAAACAATTTTTTTCTACTATAGCATATGAAAAACCAATTTTCATTGAGGCTTAATCCTCTGTTAAAATGGGTTTTTTTCCAATAGTGTAAAATCACTTTCACTAAATAACAAAATGTAGTTACTAAGGTACTTTCATGTAATTTTGTAAGTATTGAAATCAAAGCAACCATTAAAAATTATCATATGAATTTTGAATGCTATATTGTCGATTTGTAATTTACTACCGTAGCAAATAGTACATTTAGCGAAAACGGTTTTACATTAGTTGTAAAAAACCAATTTCACAGGAGATTAAGTCTGCATGAAAATAGACTCTTCGTCAATTATTTCATGCTCCACACTAGCAGATGTCTTCTTTGTCTTTAAACGACGTCTAAGAGATTGCTTTGAAATATTTAAAGGCTTTTATATCTAGGCATTTTTCAATGTATTGAATATTCTAAATAAAATATATGAAATTTAAAAATGTTTACATTTTAATAAAAACTATATTTATTCTTTTTTATTAAAGAAAAAATGTTTATTAAAATATGGTTACGATTCTAAATAATGGCAACGAAATACAAAATAAAATTGTATTAAACCTCAATTTGGTTCCAACACCTAATTTTTTCTGTTGTCCAAAAATTTTTATATAGTTAATTGCAGTTTTCAATATTTACAAACTACGCGAGCGGTTATTTTCAACCCAATTGTTTCAATTGGCTCAGAAACCTTCCTTGCAAACTTCTTCAAATAGCATGAAAAATATTTTTAAATCATTATAACTTATTATAAACACTGGTTCCGAACATTGATTCCAAGAAAAAGGGTCAAATCAAAAAATTAAAACAATAAAAACAAAAACACCATGAAATTAAATCTATCCAAAACAATGACGTAGATTTCATAAGAATTTTGTGAGATTCCTTTGAATATTTTTCGGTAACTTTTCAGTGAATGTGTCCGGTTTGTTAACGATAGTATATTTTTATAAATATAATTCAATTAAATTATAAAAAAAAACAATTTAATTCCTCTAATCAATTAATTATTATTGATAAAGTTTTTAAATAAATCTAGTCTCACGATTTAGTTACTACTCCAAAAATTAATTTTTGAATATTTTTCGGTAACTTTTCGGTGAATGCGTCCGGTTTGTGAACGATAGTATATTTTTAAAAATATAATTCAATTAAATTATAAAAAAAAAACAATTTAATTCCTCTAAGTAATCAATTAATTATTATTGATAAAGTTTTTAAATAAATCTAGTCTCACAACTCCAAAAATTAATTTTTGAATATTTTTCGGTAATTTTTCGGTGAATGTGTCCAGTTTGTTAACGATAGTATATTTTTAAAAATATAATTCAATTAAATTATAAAAAAACACAATTTAATTCCTCTAATCAATTAATTATTATTGATAAAGTTTTTAAATAAATCTAGTGTCACGATTTAGTTACAACCCCAAAAATTAATTTTTGAATATTTTTCGGTAACTTTTCGGTGAATGCGTCCGGTTTGTGAACGATAGTATATTTTTAAAAATATAATTCAATTAAATTATAAAAAAACAATTTAATTCCTCTAATCAATTAATTATTATTGATCAAGTTTTTAAATAAATCTAGTCCCACGATTTAGTTACTACTCCAATAATTAATTTTTGAATATTTTTCGATAATTTTTCGGTGAATGTGTCCGGTTTGTTAACGAAAGTATATTTTTAAAAATATAATTCAATTAAATTATAAAAAAAACACAATTTAATTCCTCTAATCAATCAATTATTATTGATAAAGTTTTTAAATAAATCTAGTGTCACGATTTAGTTACAACCCCAAAAATTAATTAATTTTTGAATATTTTTCGGTAACTTTTCGGTGAATGTGTCCGGTTTGTTAATGATAGTATATTTTTCAAAATATAATTCAATTAAATTATAAAAAAAACAATTTAATTCCTCTATTCAATTAATTATTAATGATAAAGTTTTTAAATAAATCTAGTCTCACAACTCCAAAAATTAATTTTTGAATATTTTTCGGTAATTTTTCGGAGAATGTGTCCAGTTTGTTAACGATAGTATATTTTTAAAAATATAATTCAATTAAATTATAAAAAAACACAATTTAATTCCTCTAATCAATTAATTATTATTGATAAAGTTTTTAAATAAATCTAGTCTCACGATTTAGTTACTACTCCAAAAATTAATTTTTGAATATTTTTCGGTAACTTTTCGGTGAATGCGTCCGGTTTGTGAACGATAGTATATTTTTAAAAATATAATTCAATTAAATTATAAAAAAACAATTTAATTCCTCTAATCAATTAATTATTATTGATCAAGTTTTTAAATAAATCTAGTCCCACGATTTAGTTACTACTCCAATAATTAATTTTTGAATATTTTTCGATAATTTTTCGGTGAATGTGTCCGGTTTGTTAACGAAAGTATATTTTTAAAAATATAATTCAATTAAATTATAAAAAAAACACAATTTAATTCCTCTAATCAATCAATTATTATTGATAAAGTTTTTAAATAAATCTAGTCTCACGATTTAGTTACAACCCCAAAAATTAATTTTTGAATATTTTTCGGTAACTTTTCGGTGAATGTGTCCGGTTTGTTAACGATAGTATATTTTTAAAAATATAATTCAATTAAATTATAAAAAAAACAATTTAATTCCTCTAATCAATTAATTATTATTGAAAAAGTTTTTAAATAAATCTAGTCTCACAACTCCAAAAATTAATTTTTGAATATTTGTCGGTAACTTTTCGGTGAATGTGTCCGGTTTGTTAACGATAGTATATTTTTAAAAATATAATTCAATTAAATTATAAAAAAAAAACACAATTTAATTCCTCTAATCAATTAATTATTATTGATAAAGTTTTTAAATAAATCTAGTCTCACGATTTAGTTACAACCCCAAAAATTAATTTTTGAATATTTTTCGGTAACTTTTCGGTGAATGTGTCCAGTTTGTTAACGATAGTATATTTTTAAAAATATAATTCAATTAAATTATAAAAAAACACAATTTAATTCCTCTAATCAATTAATTATTATTGATCAAGTTTTTAAATAAATCTAGTCCCACGATTTAGTTACTACTCCAAAAATTAATTTTTCAATATTTTTCGGTAACTTTTCGGTGAATGTGACCGGTTTGTTAACGATAGTATATTTTTAAAAATATAATTCAATTAAATTATAAAAAAAACACAATTTAATTCCTCTAATCAATTAATTATTATTGATAAAGTTTTTAAATAAATCTAGTCTCACGATATAGTTCTAACTCTACACTATCGCAACGTAGCACATTTCTCAAATATTTTAAATTAGTTTCTCAAATATTCTAGGTAAATTCAATTTTTTTAGTTTAAAGATAACGAAATTTTATTAATAAAAAACGAGTATAATAAGTTCTTATACTTACCTTAGGCACAAAATATTTGTACAAAACACAAACCGCAGTGAATTGCACTTTAAAATTTAATGTTTTTATTGTCACAAAACTATTCAACTATTCACGTCAAAGGTTAACGTAACACAATATATACATACTCTATTTAATATTTGCCCCACATATAAAGAGATGAATCGATACCGATAATCGTTCGGAATATTATTTTGCTTTCGGTGTTTTGTTTTTAAGTCAATACACTAATACTATAACAAAAAATTTAAATTGTATGTATTTTTTAATAAATATATAATTTTGTTATGAACGAATATTGCTCGTGCTAAAATTCGTAATATAAATATTTATTTTACGGTTACATTGGGACTATATAGGGACTGTCGGTTACAAATTGTTTGTCGGGTAAGATATCGGTTTCTCTACTGCAGTCAGGAATTTATTTTTCACGGAAGCCTCTTGGGATGCATTTCTTAGCAGTTTAAATGATGGCTCCAGCTAACCTATCGTATTTTTTAGAAATGGCTTGGATCCAGCAAATCATTTCATCCAGCTGCAACCCATATTTATCCTTGCCAGCTTTGATAAAATTCCATCTAGGTTGAGGAGCAGAGTTAACGAGTGGGATATGTATACCTACCTCAAGAATTACTGGACGATGTTGAGAGCGTGGAAAACCTTGTAAGACAGCCCTATATATTTTAATAGGGTTGTGTTGTTCGTTTTTTGTGGAAAAACAGAGGTCGGGATTGAAATCACTTCGCCACCTAGCAGATCTAAAGGTTTTCATATCTTCGCATCATATACCAGGAACATGTTGACCTTTGTTATCATCGGCCCAGTCAATCAATTGTATGCCATTGGGATTGTTATTTGAGTAGGACCACTGAGTGTGATGACTTTTGAAGTCACCAGCATATATATTGTTTTTGATTTGCTAATGCCTTCAATTTCAATTGCAAAATACGGACTGAGGGTTCAATATTTTTTGTTTATGGTGTTGTTATAGTGATTTTGGTTCATGTTCATTTTTTGTATCACACCCAAGAGTTCGATATAAAATATTTGACTTCCGAATTTGAAAAGATTTTTTGTGTAATCCACGGTGTAGCGCGAGGAGCTTGTTCATTCTTCACACCCCACACGGATCTAAATTTTAAAGCTAAACGATACGCATAACTTGGGTTGTATTAAAGATAAAAACTTTTGTTTTGTTTTATTTTAAAGACAAAAAATGGAATTTTAAAAATAAAATATAATCGAGAAAATTTATTAACACATTCCTACTGTTATAAACAAATCAAATGTTAAATTTTTTTATCATTGTCCCACCCACGTAATGGGTTTTTAGTACGACCATCGTATTCTACGTTCAATTTTCTATAAAAAACGCATACTTAAATAATGGAGAAATAAGTTTTACTGTTACAAACTTTATTTCGTTTCTTTTCGTTTTCGATTGATTGACAAATTGATTGTATGGTCTGTAGCATGCTTAACGCAGGACGAAAACAATTTATAAAAATTTTTGTCGTCCCTAACTCGATAAATTAGTTTATTTTTTGTAGTCCAAATCATTTCTCCATTAATTTTATAGAAAATTGAACGTAAAATACGATGATCGTACTAAAAACTCATTACGTGGGTGTTACAATAACAATAAGAATTTGTTAATAATTTTTATTGAATTTATTTTTTTATGAAAATTGCGTTTTTTAGCTTTAAAATAAAATAAAACAGATGTTTCTATCTCTATTAAAACTGAAGTTATGAGTTTTTGAAAATAAGTCGTCAAGTCAAAAATCAGGAAATTCTCAAAATTTAGAACCGCCCTCTTTTCCAAAAAAAAATCCTCGAACTCGTATATCTTTTTTATCGATATGAAACCCCTAAAATTAGACAAAATTCTGAAAAATTAAATTTTTTGGAGGTTTTGTGAGCAATTAAACTCCAGTAAGTAAGGAAGCAATTTGATTTTTTTTTTCAATTCGAAGGTATGATTGGTAATGTCTCAGATGAAAACTCCATTGCTCATTTACGTGTTTCAGATGGATTCGAACATTCCTCTTCAGTACCATGTTGGAATCCATTTCAAAAATTGGAAGCCGTCGAAACAATACTAACCTTACATTGTTTTTTATTGTTCGGTTCACTTAAAAGAATTACAAATTTTCATTTCATATCCATTATTAAACAATTCAAATTTATTTTCATAAAAAACCGCTAGATAACATTGTACGTGTTATTGGATTTTAAGACCAGAAAACAAGAACAGTTAACCCCGAAACAAAATACTTTGGTATGCTCTATTCGGAATGTTAAATGAATTAAAAACAAACAAAAAGTAAGAAGAATATAAAGTGAAATGAATTGTAATAAAATATAAACCAAAGCAAAAATAAAAAATCTAAAGAAAATAAATAAACAAAAAAGAAAAACTAACTGTAAGAAAAATCATAAAACCAACCTTATGATGATCATTACATTTCCAGTTACCTTTTTTGTTTTCTTCTCAATTTTTTTGTGTTTTTCTTTTCTAGTTTTATTACCACCTCAGGCCTTTATCTTAACTCTAGACTTTTTCGATTTTTATTTGAGATTCATTTATTTTTATTTTGTTATTCTTTTATTTTTGTTTTCATTCTCATCATTAGTTTATTGTTATTATACGTTTGGCTAATTCATGATGAAAGAATAATAGAATCAGTAAACACAAACGTAATAAATGCTGATGTTGGACTGGTTATTTATTTTTATTACGATGTTGTTTAGCCATATTGAAAATGAGAATCTAGTAGAAATTTTTGATGAGTAAAAAGACACTTTTACTTTTTGTAAGTCGAACCACATAATTCAAAATGAACATTCCTCAAACGGTATCGATATTCCTTATCCCACCCTTATCAAAATATTGGTATACTAAAAACTATTCAAAACAACAAAAAAACAAGCTAAAAACTTAACGTAAGAAAAAGCAATAAAATATTTATATATTCAAAAAAAAAGCTTGAACAAAAATTTAAGCTGTCAAAATGTTAAATTGACTTGCATAACAACAGCAAAAAAAATGAAACTAGCAGATAACGTATAGCACTAAAGTAGTAACAACTTCAACACACAAAAAATAGTTGTACAGAATAAATTTGTTCGTATTTTCCAACTCTTTCAAAAACATTTTTTTTTACATTCCATTTTCATTTTTTCTATCATCATCATCATCATCATCATCAATACGACAACAGCTTAAGAGAAATCTATTTTTCCTTTTTATTCGAAAAATAAAACTTTTAAAAAGAACAAATGATAAAATGTTTTCATTTAACGATTTCGGTCAGGAAACCATTTAACTTTAACGAATTGTTATGATGTTGATGATTGAATGTGAAATCAAATAATTCTGAAAGTATTTATTTTTTTTGGAACACGGGAACACGATCTCATAAAATAACTGTAAACTATCAGTTTGATTAAACATTATCTCATAAAATCAATTTAACAACTGTTAGAGTAGTTAACGTACTAAAAAATTTTATTTAAACACAATAAAAACTTCTTATTCATTGCTTACATAATAAAAAATACTGGTAAGATAGATGGATGGAGGAAGAAGATGAATAATAAGTTGAATTACTGAAAACTTTGTACTTAATATAAATTTTACAACACTAGCAAACTGCTTCATGTTTAATCGATGAGATGAATTTCATAGAACTTATAGAAAAGATAAAAATAGTTTTTTGTGGAAAGCAAATCGTCTTTTCCGGTAAGTATAGAAAAATAGTTTTTTGTATTGTATTTAGTTATTCTGGTTATTTTTATAAAAAAGCTGAGTAAAAACATGATTTAAAATGTATAGAAAGGAGAAACTTTATTCATTGGACAGATTAATTTTATCGTTTTATTATTCTCAAAATTCATTGAATGGATTCTGGTTTGTTAGCAACACGTTCTACATTTTTAGGGTGCCTTACTTTCAAAACGGAACTCTTATAGTGAGAATTTGGTGTCCGTTTGAATTTTTACATAATCGATTTTCTCACAAGTTTGTGCCTATTACGCATACTGAAATTGCAAGTATTTGATTTTTGACTACATTTGGTACACATAGATGAGGAGACCTAATTTGCATCTAAACAAAACTACATAAATTGTTATCGAAGAGGAGATAGTAAAACAAAAGTTTCTTTAAGTAAACGAGTTTGGTTTTAAAAATCGAAATATTTACCAAAAAATTCAATGAATTACCGACTGTTTGACAAAGGTTAAACAGGACATACTTTATAGGAACGCAACACCCTCCAAAAGCCACTAAAACAATTCCAAACGATAAACCTAACACCTGGTAGCACATTGATTTGTTAACTAAATGTATAACCCTGTAAACCTTTAAACCTCCAACACTATAACCTCACTACCCCATAATTTTATGACCCACTAAAAGCGCTTCAAAAACATATTACAGTCTGGCGGGAAGACTATATATACCATATTTTTTAGGGGTCACTGAATCTGATTTCGACCTCGGTTTGACCCTAGCATGTCAGGGTTTTTATATAACTTCAAAAGACCCCAAATCCACTACAACCATTAAACTCGATAATCCTAAACGATTTAAATCCTAAAGCCCGGAAACACATTACATCGATTGATTTACTTATGTTATAAACTTGAACCCCTTTAAATCCTTGACCTAATAACCTCATGAAGCCATAACCTTATAGTCCCGTAAAATAGCTAGAACTACGGTATACCGAGTAGGCAAACCATATGTTTTTAGGGTGCCCGAATTTGAATTCAAGGTGAGCACGTTAGGGTTTTGACATAACCTCAAAAATCTCCAACAGCTAGAAAAAAAGTTTTTTTGGCCTGGCAACCAGGCAAGTATTCTTTCGAAAAAATTTAATTTTTCATGTAAATCGACCCACATATCCAGAGTAGTAACTCACCTGTGTTTGCATCCAGAGCATCAACACGTGGTGACGGCGGCTGTTATGTTCTTTAAGAATAAAACATATCAAAATATTACACATTGCATTAATAGAATCAACTTATAGTTACCAATTAATATTTAAGCTTACAAAACTCACAAATTAACAATGAATACAAAAAACGTCACCTTTGATTAACAAATTTACGTCACTATTGTTTATGTTTACAATTATTCCAATGTAAATATTTGCCGATCCGTACGTACGGTATTTGATCGTTTTAATTGATTTATGTCTGGACTATTAAGTATAACATAGTTAAGACTTATACCGCAAATGCATTACAATAAAAACTGCGGTTTTTAATTTATCCTTTTTTTTGGGAAATAAAATTAATTTAATACTTACGTCAAATTTTCATATATATAAAAATTCGCTCTCCCTTTGAAGAGCTTCGCGATATAATTGGTAGATGAAAGTGAAAAATTATTTTGTATAATATTAAAAGATTAATTATTTAAATTCTTAAAATTGTTTAAAATTTATTGAAACATTTAAAGACCTTGTTTTTTTCTTTTATTTTAAAATAAATTTGTGATTTAAAAAAAACATTTATTGCTCTTTATATAACATTGTAAAATAAATAATATCAAATAAAATTTTTTATAAACAAACATTTGATTTTTTATTTTTTATTATTTTTGGTGTATAAACATTCAGTGCATTTAATTAAAATTTTCAGGATTATAATATTGTGATATACTTCGAACAAGTGTACAATAAGTTAGCAATTTCTTCCATCCGTCGTTTTTTATAATTGTGCGTTCGACTTATTATTGCATCGTCGTTCAAGCGAATTCAGCGGGCAATAGAGCGATCCCATTATTTGGTTGAGTCCCTGGCTAACTGAATTCACGCCGTTTGAATAAAACTGTTTATTGAGATGATATATGGAAATTGAAATTTGGAAGGAAAACTTTTAAATTGTGTAAGATAAAAAGGATGATAAAACAGAAAGAAGCAGGGGAATTTGACTTTATATACTCGTTCATTTGGTCCGAGGAATTGAATTGTGTACATTTAAAATCAAAAATAATAAACTATCATCAAACAATTTAAATAATAAAATAATTGTTTATAGATTCAATAAAAGAAAACTCCAAATTATTTGTATGTTTATTTCAATACAAATACAAATTTAAAAAAATTGAATCCATTGAGTTATTTATTTTCTTTGTAAATATTTTGATAAAATTTTAATTTGAGGAGCTTAAAAATGATATTGTAATAAATGCAGTATATGGACAAGTATAGTAGATCAGAATAATGAAAAGAATTACGAGATAAGCTGTACCACGGCTGTAGCCTTAAGTCGTTTACATGATGATGTTAAAGATGTCCTATTGGAATGTGAAATGAAATATCAAGGTAAAAATGTGCAACTGGTTGTACTCAAAATATTGGCTGTGATAGGTCGAATGTTAAATAAGATCAATAGTTTTTGTTAAAAAAAAAGGAAATTCAATTGTCAGCGTTTTGTCTTCGGTCGGTGTTCAAGAAGAACAATACATGTTAATATTATTGTACCCAGACAGTTGAGTGAAGATATGATGCTGTGTGTTTCAATATGAGAGGGATTACAAATGGGATTAAAATCTCACAGTTTGGGATGTTGTTCAAAGAATACTTTTTTATGGATCATCCATCACCTAATTTTAATGTAAGCTTTGTTTAATCTATTTTATATAATTTTTTGATTTGATTTATGTAATTTTTTTTTGTTTGTGAATCTTTTTTTTTGGAGTTAAATTGTTAATGTTTAATTATTAAATAATTATTAAATTTAATTATTAATTATTATTATTGTTTGATAAACTGTTAAATTGTTAGATTTGATAAATTGTTAAATATAATGTTTTTCCTTTTTTCGAATTTATCCCCAGACAAGACTTCCATTTGTTTTTATAAAAAGTGCTATTGTTTTACTTGGCGCCGAAACAGGTACTAGAAATATATAGCAGCCAACCGTTGCATATATTATTTTAAATATCTTTTTCTTGATATTTTGAGTTTTTATATTGGATATTTTGATATTTTTTTGCAAATATAATAAATGAATCTTTATATTTCTTATATTTGATATTTTGACATATTTCGTTTTTGCAATTTAATTTATTAAATCGTTTTATATTTGAAAATGTTTATGATAGTGCTGGTAAAGATGTAGAGAGCTGAAGTTTGAGGTCTGCCTCTAGAAGCATAATTTGTTTTATTTTTTTTAGTTTTATTCATCCTGTGATATTAGTTTTAATTATGTATTAGTTGAGAGAATTCAGTAGCTAGTTAGTAGAAACAGGCATCCCAGCTAGCACAAACTTGTAGCAATAGAGCTAAAGTAACAAATAAAATAGTCGCAAGATTAGATATGTAACACAACTGTAGCTCTATTGCGACAGAAAAAGCAGAATTTACGGTATATTTTGTAACAAATTTGGTCGCAATAAGGCGACAAATGGGTTATAGCTATGTTTAAAATGTGTTGATGTACCAAACTGAAGTTGCACGCAACAAGATGTAACAACGAATTTTTTTTTTATTTCAGTTGCATATTGTAATGTTTTAAAAATGTTTTTAATAATTTATTCTTTACATGATTTTTATTGAAATAATTTATAAGTTTTAAAAATCAGACACTACTCAATATGTACTTTGAAATTGAAAAATTTCATGATTTTTAGATCAAAATTTTATAACGGATGCCATTTTGTCGATGAGTGTGGGTGTTTTACCTCTGGAAAATTAACGCGCCCCCCAAAAAATGAAAATTTGGAAAAAAGCAGAAAATTAGAAAATTTTCGAATTTTCATTATCACCATAAAATTCACATCTATATATCTAAATACAGTTTTCAATGCTCCTAGTGTCGTATTGCACCATAAATTGTTATAGGAAATAAATAATACTATAGAAAATCACATTAGAATTTTCTCAAATAAAACCGCATGGTGTAGGAAATACATAAAACAACGAAAAATATGGCGAACATAGAACATCAAGACAGATTTCTTCCACAGTTTTTGAAACTGAATAAAAACCTCATTACAGCGTTCTTTTAACTAATTGGCTGTCTAAAGTTATTGCGCTCGACCCGTTTTCTTCTTCTGTCATTGCAACTGTATAACAACCTAATTGCAGCGTCCTTGTAACTAACTAAATTTCTTCAACTACAATGAGCGAACCTTGTTTTTTCTGTCATTGCAACTAAATAAAAACCTCACTACAGCGTTCTTGTAACAGTAGCTGGAGGAAAATTTATTAGTTACATCAATGTTGCTAGCTCGTTACTGGATTTGTGGCAACTACAATAAAATAACATTTTTAAGACTTGCTACAAAACGAAATGTTTTATTGACGTTAATTTAACTTAAACATAACTTTTTTTTGTGTAACTTTCAAGGCACATTTTAACAACAAGTGTATTTTTCTGTAACAAAATTAAAACAGTATTGTAACTGAGCCGAATGATTTGTTGCCAATCGCTAAGTCAAAACTGTAATATAACCCATATGTGACTAAATTTGTTTTAAAAAACTGAATTACATCCGAATTGTAACATATTTATGCTACAAATCGAAATCTGTGCTAGCTGGGATATAGACTGGAGTCATAACCAGCTGCTAAATCTCTCTCAAATTCGGAAGGTCTCAGCCAAAGCTTTTGTCAAACAAATTATAAACTTTACCAAAAACTACTCGAGAGTCTCCGAGCAACTCAGACTACACGACTTTGTAAACAACAATTGAAGTTTATTTAAAATTGAGTTACTATTTAACAAAATATTTAAATGAAATGAAATGATATCAAAATGTTGGTTTGAGATTGGGACTTTACAGATCTCCCAGGTACGGAGAGGGATCCTTTATAGGGCAGGACTTGTGGAACGCATGACCCCTCGGAATAATTATAGTCCATCTATTTTCTGTCAGCAAACATTGCACACGTCACTGCTATTGCCCAGGATCCTTTTAGGAGTGGGGGCTATAGTGACTCAAAGGAAACCGTATGGAAAGAGAATGAGGAAAAAACTAAGAGACAAAATTCAAAATATTCGAACTAAATCTAAACCAAGAAAAAATTATAACAAATTTACAAAAAAAACTTATTTTGACACCAAATTTCCAACCAAAAAATAAACTTGAGTTGCAGAATTGAGTGAGAAAGCCGAGCAGTCGGCCCGATTAAAAATTCCAAAAAAAACTGTTAACAAACAAAGATTCATTCAAGAAAAATCAAAAAATTTATAACTTTAAAGTTCGAAAAAAAATTTGAAAAATAAAATGAAATTCGAAAAATTAAAAACTAAACCTACTAAAAAAATTTTAAACTACATACGAAAAATTTGAAAATTCTTAAAATCAAAATAAAATTAAAAAAATTCAAATATTAGCTGATATCAGATGAAATAACAAGTTTCCAATTAAAAACTATTCATCAGAACACTTTACAAATTTGAAAACAATTCAAAATGAATTAAAAGAAACGAGAAACTCAAAAAATTTTTTTTTCTTATTTATGCATGCTTAAAATTATTTTAAGAAAAATCCCAACCAAATTCACTAAGATTACAAATATTACAAAAAAAAAAATTTAATACCAACGAAAATTTTAAAAATGTTACAATGAACAACAAATTTTCAAAATTTAATTTAACAGAACAACGATTTTAAAACAAAAACATATTATACAAAACAACTTAAAACTGTTTAAAAATTTGAGATTTATACAAAAGTTTAAAGGTTTACAAAAGTATTTTAAAAATTCAAAAAAAACTAAGATTACAAAAAATTTTAAAAATAATTCAAAATTATTTAAAAATTAAAAATTTCCTTCAAAAGGTAAAATATTTCAAAGTTACAAAAACAAATGAACCATTATAAAACAAATTTTAAAATTATTATAAATTTAAGAATTTAACAATATCAAAATAAAAATTTAAAATTAAAAAAATATTTAAAATTCCAAAAATTTATTTCATAAATAACATATTTTAAAAAACTTGCAGAAAACTTAAAAATTCATAAAAATATATTTGAAAATAAAAAAAATGACAATAAAAAAATTAAAAATCAACAAAAATTAAAGTGATTTACTAAAATTTAATTTCCAAAAATTAAAAGTGATAAAAACCAATTACAAAAACAAATCAAAACAATTTAAAAAAATTAAATAAATTACCGAATAAAATTAATTCTATTTAATAGTTTAAAATTTCAAAAATTTCAAAATATCCACTAATTTCAATATTAATAAAAATTTTCAAACGAAACAGTTTTCAAAATTCTAACATTATCAGAGAAATTTTTCCGAAAAACTAAAATATGAAAAAAATTAAATATAATCAATAAATTATTAACAAAAACTAATCACAAAAACTAAAAAAATTATATCATAAAAATAGAGATAGAGTTGTGATTAACAGCTCCAACTCTTCCAGAAACCAGGTGGTTACTAATAAAATTAAGCTAAAGAACTTAACATGGGTCGTTCCGTCGATGACATCAGTCCGGCAAGGCAACACATGTGGTCTAAAAAACAGAATATTCATACTTTAAGAAATTCGCTTGTTTATTTCGGTTCCGGCCTTTAAATTAAAATAATTCATTTCAACAAAAAAAAAATATTTTTGTGTGCTACAGATCAATCAACCAATGTTTTACATTTTATAAGTTAATTGCTTTGTTGTGTCACTCAATGTCAATTAATAGTACATGTTTAATAAGTTTTTGTTATGTAAAGTTTTGCCATAATATTATTCTTGGATAAAATACGGTTGTTCAGTTTGTTAAAAGCAGAATGATTGTCTATAGTTGTACAGGAGTACATTTTCTCGTTTGACTAGAATTTTTTTATTGAGATTATGTTTTGAGTTGGTTGACTTGCATTTTTCATTGAGGAAAATATGGGGAAACTTGTGTGCGACGAAGAGTTTAATTAAAAAGAAACAAGGAAATCGGACTAGATATACTCGATCATTCTTTCGATCGAAGAGATAATGTTAATTTTAATCAAAAAGCTAAGATGGTGATCAGTAGTGTTATTGTCTTGTCCCACAAGTTTTAATGTAAATTGTTTAACTAATTAAATGCCAAAATTAAGTTGGTAAAGTTAATTTTTTTATTTTTGATTAGTTTTTGTGGCACTTGTATTAAGTTTTTGTGCAGTAAGATTTTATCTGGCAACAATTTCAAATACATAAAGCAAATAAAAATACAAATTTCAACATTTTTTGATATATACTTTTGATATATAACACTTTTTTGTATTTTTAATTATGAGCATCTGGTTGTTTTACCATACCGTGTACTAGAAAAAAATTAATCAGATGGTGGACAAATAAAAGTGTAAAGGATGATTACGAATTGAATGTAAGAGCTTGTTTTGCAAAGACGACATGGAAATGACATTAGTTGGTCTTCGGTATTCAGAAGAAGCAGCATTAGTTAATGTTGTTGCATCTATTGCATTTACGATATTGCATAAATTGAATGTTGGATTTGATTAATATTTTGTTTTGAAAGAAGGAAATGGAATTTTCATTAGTAACAATCAAAGTTTGGGATGTTGGTGGACTAATAATTTCTATGGATCATCTAGCATTAATTACTATGTATTTATAATGTTAAAAATATTTTTGATTTATTTACATAATTTCTGATTGTGTTTTCTTCGTGTTAAATTATGTGTTAGAAATGGATGGCTTTGGGCAAGCGTGTCAAGAAAGCCAAACAATTACATTTCTGTTATCGTTTATAGATATTCCCTCCAATTCCTATCAAGAAAACCCTAACAGGCTATGCTCTAATAAACGAAAATAAAAGAAAATAGAAACACATCATTGTAGAGTTCCTATGTAGACTCAACGGCAATGTAGAGTTCTCGTTCCACCGAGGACCCAGAGCCTAACCAAACGTTCGAGGGTGGGATGGTATATATGGAAACCACCAATAACCAACAAAATGCCTCACCTTCGTGTTCCGTCGCCTACCTCCTCAACGCAACAAAAACTTTACTCCAACTCTGAGTCTTCGGGATCGTAAAATGCTTATCGGGGCATTAACCTGAAGGACTACTACTCTAAACTAAAACAATAATTAATAGTCTCTAGAACAACATTGTTTGGATCTAAAAGATCCAAACACTGTTGTTTTAAAGGCACACATAGGTTGCCATCTTGTAGTATGAGGTCTGGTTGACTGTGCAGGTCTACCAGTTGGTCGTGCATGGAAGCTCTATTATTCACCCCTCACTAGATCATCGGGCGTGAATTCTTTCGACCAGCCTCCATACAAGAACATTTAAAAACAATTTTTCTTTTTTTTTTTTTCAAAATGGTGCAAGAGTAAACATCGCGAATTTTGTTGTCTTGTTCATAATTAATTATTTGCATAATTTAAATTCTGAAATGATGATAATAATTTCTATTACATGTTACATACTTACACACCCAAAAAAATAATCGTGGTAGATCCGACAAAATTGCAGGTAAATTCGAATAAAATGACATTGTTTTGGCTCCGACGTTTTATTTAGTTAAATCGATTGTATCGCTACTTTTAATACAAATGCACAAAACTTTAACTGTCAAATGAAAAAACTTAATCTTATTTCGACAGTCAATGCTGTTGTTATAAACATCTAGAATATCAAGCATATTACTCTTTTGTAGAATTAACTGCAGTACTTTTGATATGATTATTAAAGTCAACCAAAATGTATTCAATTCAAGTATTTTATATATTGATTTAAAATTCTAAATCAAAAGTAGTTTTCGAATGCAGCATTTTCTTATTTTTGTTAATTTAAGGGCAATTTCCTCAATTTTATATGCAATTTTTTACTTTGTTAAATCGATGTACCTCTGTCGATTTAAAATATTGAATTTTTTTTTGGGTGCATGGTGATTCAAAGTGCTGGCTTTTTTCATAGACTTTGTTATTTAGTTACGGGAGAGAAAATTAAACTCCAGTTTTCACGTGGTTTTAGTGGTTTGCGTGCGACATATATAAGACAAATAATAAAAAATAGACCTAAGTTTTGTATTTTAAAATAAAAAAAAAATAATGATACAAGTGCAAACAATACTATTTTCTAATTGACGGTATCCTTTTAAAAAATTAAAGTTTCCATGTAGGTTTTAGTAACTCACTCCAAACCTAAAAAATTAATAACCAAACGCCATTTTGAATTGTTGTGTAAATCAAAATATTATATTGTAAAATATTATATAAATTTTGTAAAATATTATATTACATAAATCAAAATACTTCTAATTGAAACATCAACATAAATCTTGACTAATGAACTGATTAAACGAAGTCTTACGAAACTAATAAGAATAAAAGCGCAAACAATAGTCCACTACACTAAAAGGAAAAAATAAATAAACGTAAAAACAAAGGAAATAGTACATTATGATGCTAGGACGTAAAGCTAAAGATTTTGGACGGATGTGGACTTTGCAAATCGAGGCGCTAGCCGAGATTTGCACCCACATTAAGTCCAAAAAAGCTTACGTCTGTGCATCATATACTATTTTTTATTCGCCGCAAGCAAAATATTTTAAGAAAAGTTGTTTATTCTAAATTGAAATTATAAATTTACATAAATTTTAAAATAAAAATATGTGGAACAAGTAACCTTTGACAAAATATTTATTATTTTTTCCAAATTATTGTGTAGCTATGACAACAAATGATAACAACTATTTTAATTGGATAATGAAATTTTGAATTTGAGGGTTGCTTTGGTTTAAAAATTTTATTTTTCATAGAATTTAAACAAATACAAATGCTTTTTACTTTTTTGGACGTAGCTATGACAACAAAATAAATAGTTGAAAAGTGATACTTTAAAGCCGCAAATCACATGTAATAAAGTAACACTTTAATATGTAGGCGAATAAAAACACATATTATATCATTTTGCCCTTTTGAATTTGATTTTTCTTTAAGAAAATTAGCTTATCACAAAACATTACACAGTCAAAAAAAAACAAGTTTTCAATAATTTTTTTTTGAGTTTGAATGTAACTCAATTCAACGATCAACATTCAGTCAATCAAATTCACAATTCTACCGTTCGAAAATACCATTAACAACCCAGTTGTCTACCTCAACTCACCACCATCGACCGACAGTTAAAAGAAAACAACTGTCCAATTTACAAATAAAATCGCGAATCCGTACCGCTAAAACCTTCATTTCCACGATAAAAAGTCATTTTGTTGGATTTTGTTAGCTTGTAACAAACATAGAAGTTTTACAAAAAAATGTACTTAAGAATTTAACAAAATTGTAAAAGAACGGGATGAGAAGTCTTTAAAAATATGAATAAACAGATTTTCGAATAATGCGGATAATATTTTAGTATCTAGGAGGAAGATGTTAGGTAAATGCATTTGCCGTAATGTTGGCCGGCCCTTACGTGATCAGGTACTCAGTAGACTGTTACTTTGTTACGATATCAAATCTCGTAAGACTTATCAGCACAATTTCTTACTGTAGTTGAGTTGTAATGGTATTTTCGCTTACTGTCTCAAAAGCTGCTTGCTGCGTTGATGGTTTATTACTGTTCCACAAGGAGGAAGTTCTGTTGTTCCGATAAATTATCTTTAGGATGAATTATGAACAACTTTTAATCGCGTGAATTATAATATAAACTCTGATTTAAATTTCCAACATCGAACCGTATTTTCTCCTGCAGTTGATTTTTTTTCGAGGTTTTTGAGGTTTACCACTTTAAAGTTTTTTTGAAGTTTTCTTTCGATGATCTTAGTCTATCTATTGATTTCCAAGCATAAATAAGAATTGCTTCCCCGGTTATGTTCTTGACCTAAAAACAATGTCCTAACAGCATCCTTAAAACGCAGTGGAACATGCCTTATTATGCAGAAACATGATAGTTTTTGTTTCTTCTATAACCCCTTTTTCGCAGCAGTGCTAAGCTATTTTGCTTCAAACGACTTCCAAGAACTCGAGTGAATCCACAATTCTTCACAGGTTTATACATTCAAAACCATTTCTTGTCTGGACGAAAACTAAACTTCATTTTCCATTTTCCGAGCACAGGCATCTGAAATGATTTATAAAAATTAAATGAGGTGTGTATTACTAAAACATCAATCACTGCCCTAAGAGACGTCAATACCTTTTGACATATATTCACACCACTGATACGAGAAAAACGATATTAAGTTGACTACATCCTGCCATAGAGTTTTTAATGGGAACCCGAACTCGTCCACGCAGGAATACGTGAAAGTGCTAACGCTAATAATTTATCAAAAATAGCGCCAATAATAAGGACATTGTACATAAACCATACTTCGACAATACAAGACTCCGAAATTCTATAATTTTTATAAAACACAATAATCCTTGAAATTTATCATATTCAGTTCCTATTAACATGAAATTCATGCATGGTGAAGATATAAAATAAAAAACATATCTAACAAATACAAACCATTCTCTCATTAACAAACAATGTTTTCGTTCCTTAACTATAATTATTTTTAAACACAACAATAACGCAATATAAAAAACTTTTCTTCATTCAAGTTGAAAAATAAAATAAAAAACTTCTACTTGTCGTTTAATTTTAAACATTTAAAAAATATTTTCTTTTTAACAGATATAAAGCAGCAAACCAAAAGCAAACATGAAAAACTAAACACAGAAGAAAAAAATCCAGAAAATTTATCTTTCTTTCATTTTTAAATACAGAACAGAGAGTAGTACTAGTTGTAGAAAAAATACAACAACAACAACAACACGAAAAATAGAAAAACTTATTGCAGTTTTCCACATCATAATTTCTTTCTACCAAAAACAAGCACAAAAGTATGAAAATAAAACAAGGAAAATGAGGGAAAACGAACATAAAAAAAAAAAAAAATTTTGTTTATTCATTTTTCCTGTTTTTTTCTGTTTTATTTTAACAAATTTTCTCATATTATTTTGGTTCATCGCCAAAAATAAAATTTATTTATAAAAGAAAATATGAAAAAAGAAGAAAGGAAAACTATGTCTCTGGTTTTGTCATAATTTAAAATAAAAATATTTTTCCAAAACTGAAAATATATGAGGAGAAGAATTATGAAGATTGGTTACTTTACTTGACTTAATATATGGTTGACCTCAGAATCTTGTTCGGTCATTGATATGAATATCATTTAGGATAAAAAAAAACAGTTGTGAGTCAAACATTAAGATTAAAACCTGCTCTTATATATAGATTCCTTTTATGAAATAAGAAAACTTTATATTCAATTTCTTTATATCAAAGACATTTATTACAAAAGTAAGAACTACTTCAACAATCTTGAGATAACATCATAGTCAACTTTAACACAACTAAGTATGTATTTCCAAGACAACATTTTCAACTTCTCACAAGATGTTTTCTTATTTATTCAAAACAAGTTTTTATTATTTGTTTGACTTGCATTCAATGAATTAAATCATAATCTCCCCTTATAATCTTGTCCTTTTTATTTTCCTTGAAAAAAAGAAAGAAAAGTTTCTTGTATTATATTTTCCTTATACTTTTTTTTCAAATATCTTTCCAATAAGACTTTTTCCTTTGTTGTTGTTATTGTTGTAGTTTATGTATTTTGCTTCTTTTTAGATGATTTGAACAAAATATAATAAAAAAATCGGATAAATATCAAATCAATTTTGTATGTTTTTTTCTTATTTCATAAATTTTTCTCAAAAAAATTTATTGAGTGGAAAAAATTAATAAAAAAAAAAACAAAATGAAAGAATGAAAATTTGTTGGATGAACATTTTATTTTCATTTCAATGTTTGATGAAGGTAATCTGATCTCAATTCACTTTCAATTCGATTTCGTTTTGTTTCTTAATCGTTACTTGAAGACGATAAGATGGATTTTAATGATTGATAGAAAAGATTATAAAATGGTTTGGGTTTAAAGGACACATTCTTGTTCGAAGTTTAAAAAGCAAAACTCAAGCAGTTTAAATGATATCCGAATGTAATGATTTATAGGATTTTGTTTTGTGGTTTTGCGATGTTTGCAAAATTTATATTTACTTAAACAATTTATGTTGTAATATTAGCAGTTTTGATGTAAGGAAAATGGATTTTATTCATAATGTTCTTAGAATATATTAGATGAAAAAGGAATGTAGACTATAACATTTTTTGATTGTTTAAAATCGTAATCAAAAGTTGTGCCTCTTTCTCTATGTTATTTCATCGATTGTTTGCTTTGATTGGATTGATATTTTGTTGGGCTTTAGGCATTGTGATAGATTAACTTAATTTTCGTTATACATCCAAATAATTAATAATCTACGCTTGTTTCTAAGAGCCAATTTGGTCAAATTAGAAAATAAAAATTTTTTGCACTATAAATCGAAATCTGCACTACATTAAAAGGTTTTCAATTACAACAACAAATAATTTATTTAAAACAAAATACGCCAAAAAAAATTTATCTAACTTAAACTTTTTATTTCTTCACTTTTGATCTATCTATATGCACGAAAGGGTCAATTTTTGTTCATATGTGTTTTTGTTTCTTTATTTTCATTTTAAGAACATATGACGTCTACTGGATAATCTAACTCTCATTCATCGGACCCATATAACAGTAATGACTTGACACAAGTATTGAACATTTGTCGCAATCGACTTTTATTATAGATACCTACGGTATCTATTTTCCAAGGGTATTTAAAATTTTACTATAAACGAATGTACGGACTAAAACGCGGACTAATATACGAGAAAGAGCTCTAATATAACACTCTAATAATTTACTTTTTAACTAGCACTATCAAAATTTTCCTAACAAAAAGTAATAATTTAATAATAATTTAGGATAAACTATGCAAGAACAAAAAATTATATAAAATAAATAATTTAAAAACATTAAGCTTACATTAATTTGTTTTTTGAATTTAGATTCGGTTTAAACGTTTACTATAACTCCTGTTCGATAAAGAACCATGTACCATTTCTAACGGTAATCCATTTAATAGTTGAACAACAAGATTGAATCCCAAACTGAAACCAATTAGTATGCAGGACAATATAAAATAAAAAACGCCACACTTCTTGTAGTTTATCTCCCGACGTTAATGCATGGTATGAAAAAAATCCCAACTCTGTATGCCTCAACTTCAAATTTTTTTATTCCAGAATAGGTTCCAATTACATATCCATAATTCAAATTGCTATACATTATATGGAAAATCATTTAAATATTTATCGCTTCCAAAAGACCTCAATATTAAGAATTATTTATCTTTATATACCTGTGCCACAACATATTATTACGTTCCGTTGTCTGTCAAAGTAGTTTTTATTTATTAAAATGAAAGCATTTCATAACACATCCTTAGTTAATTTTAATTTTTTTTAATTTTATTCACTATTAATAAATAGCAACTTTTAATTTAAATGATACACAACAAATAATTTATTTTACAATTTTTAAATTTTATTAGAACACTTGTGGCACGATAACATTTTCGTTTTATTAAAATTTACATAAATTTACTTTTAAGTTCTAAACACAACTCTACAATATTGAAAATTATTTTTCTATTTATATTTTTTAAAATTACTCTGAAAAAGAAAGAAGAGTTGGTTGCATGAAACAGATGCTCGCTACTTATATTGTTTGTAATCAATACATTTACCACAAAAAAATTATTTATTTACGAAGCCACAGGCTATGCCATCTACCACACAAATATCTTCTTGTTGGTTTATTAACACGTAAAATGCGCACAGAAATCATGAACACCCTTTTCTTCATTTAAAAACCCAAGAAAAAAGAACTCATGTATTGTAAAATTTCAGTTCTATTTATAATATTCCTAATTTTTTCTTCACAAAAAGCTATTTTGACTGGTCTTGACTGGTTATTGTAATTTTAAAATAGCACAAAATTGAAGTTTGTCATGAATAGATATTTTCACTGTTTTATTATATCAAGTCTTATAGATAAAAGATTTATAAACTAATCTCCAAAAAACGAGAAAAATTCATTTCCACTCATTAAAAGTAAGCTTTACACCAATAACCCGGAACAATTTAACCCTCGTCCGGCGGCATTATTTTACAACGCTAACAGGCGATAGAGGTACAATTTTATCTTCGATTTTATATGGAAATCCTCAAGGTAGACATAATTATTGTGCGATAAATAGATAATTTATAGAATTTCCACATTATTTAGATTTTAGAACATGCTTTGAAAGAATTATGGCATTATAAGTTGGTCAAAAAAATGTTGTCAAGTGTGTCAAAGAAAGATTTCTATTTATTTTTTACCCAATTTTTTGGCAAAAAATAAAATTAATTATTTCTTGACATGAAATTTTATTATTATTATACAGAATTATGGTATTATAAGCTTGTCAAAAAAATGTTGTCGAGTGTGTCAAAAGAAAGATTTTTATTTATTTTTTTACTTAATTTTTTGGAAAAAAAATAGAATTAAATATTTGTTTGACATGAAATTTTATTATTATTATTGAGAATTATGGCATTATAAGTTTGTCAAAAAAATGTTGTCAAGTATGTCAAAAGAAAGATTTTTATTTATTTTTTTACCCAATTTTTTGGAAAAAAATAAAATTAATTATTTGTTTGACATGAAATTTTATTATTATTATTGAGAATTATGGCATTATAAGTTTGTCAAAAAAATGTTATCAAGTGTGTCAAAAGAAAGATTTTTATTTATTTTTTTACCCAATTTTTTGGAAAAAAAATAAAATAAATTATTTGTTTGACATGAAATTTTATTATTATTATAGAGAATTATGGCATTGTAAGTTTGTCAAAAAATTGTGTCAAGTGTGTCAAAAGAAAGATTTTTATATATTTTTTTACCCAATTTTTTGGAAAAAAATAAAACTAATTTTTTTGTTTGACACGAAATTTTATTATTATTATTGAAAACTATGGCATTATAAGTTTGTCAAAAAAATTTTTGTCAAGTGTGTCAAAAGAAGGATTTTTATTTATTTTTTACCCAATTTTTTGGAAAAAAATAACATTAATTATTCGTTTGACATGAAATTTTATTATTATTATTGAGAATTATGGCATCATAAGTTTGTCAAAAAAATGTTGTCAAGTGTGTCAACAAAAGAAAGATTTTTATTTATTTTTTACACAAATTTTTTGGAAAAAAATAAAATTTATTATTTGTTTGACATGAAATTTTATTATTATTATTAAGAATTATGGCATTATAAGCTTGTCAAAATTTTTTTCAAGTGTGTCAATAGAAAGATTTTTATTTATTTTTTTACCCAATTTTTTGGAAAAAAATAAAATTAAATATTTGTTTAACATGAAATTTTACTATTATTATTGAGAATTATGGCATTATAAGTTTGTCAAAAAAATGTTGTCAAGTGTGTCAATAGAAAGATTTTTATTTATTTTTTTACCCATTTGTTTGGAAAAAAATAAAATAAATTATTTGTTTGACATGAAATTTTATTATTATTATTGAGAATTATGGCATTATAAGTTTCTCAAAAGAATGTTGTCAAGTGTGTCAAAAGAAAGGTTTTTATTTATTTTTTACCCAATTTTTTGGAAAAAAATAAAATTAATTATTTGTTTGACATGAAATTTTATTATTATTATTGAGAATTATGGCATCATAAGTTTGTCAAAAGAATGTTGTCAATTGTGTCAAAAGAAAGATTTTTATTTATTTTTTTACCCAATTTTTTGAAAAAATAAAATGAATTATTTGTTCGACATGATTTACATCGCTGATCAATACTTAAAACTAAAACCCATAAAAGTTTTTTGCCGAAAACTATATCAAAATCCTTAACCCAGACCGAAGTCTTGAAATCTCAGAGCTGTGAGATCTCAGCTCCTCCATATATATATTATTATATTATACACGGGTCTATGATATATTAACTATAATAACGTTAGTATATCATATAAAAGGCATGAAGGTACAATTGTAACTTTACCGCCTGTTATGATAATGAAAACCTCTCGAACCCCTATCTCTGAAAAGGCTGGGATATTTTTCTAAAATTAATTCTGAATGATCCAGCAGGAAAATGTAGAGATCTCATAAAACTTTAACCCTCTCCGGCTTCTACAAGAAAAGTTATTAGTATTTAAAAACGGAAATGGTACAATTATACCTATGCCGTCCGACGAAGGTTAAAGCGTGAAATATTGGTTGAGTAGACTGTTACTGTTGAGTGGCCCAATAATTACACAATGTTTCTGGCTTATGGCACCGAGACTATATTTCGGTTTGGCACTAAAAAATGAAGTGCGTAATCTTTACACGGTGTTGAAGTAAAACTTCTTTGGCCACTGCAGCAGATATTACTAAAAATATTATATATAAAATAAAATAGATATGTCATATTGATATTTAGAGTTTCTTTCTTATATTCTTGATAATATATTATTACAACAATGTGTAATAAAAAGCCATATTTAAAGGTTTTACAATGTTTTACAACTTATTACAAATTAAATTTCAGGATGAATACATGTCCACTTAATTTAACAACAAGATTTGGTACAAAAATTGATGCAGTTTTTCAATAAATTTAGCAAATTGTCATAAACCTCTAATTTCATATTTCAATTAAATGATAATAATTGAATTGACTTTGTAATACATTATGTAAATATTGCATTTAATTACACATGCTGTAAATTATATTATCAAGCAATGCAACTCTAAATGGCAATGTGATATATGTATTTGTTTTATATTTAATCTTTTTATTAATACCTGCCACAGTAGCCAAAGAAATTTATTCCAACCGCGTGCAAAGATTACACGCACTCATTTTTCTATTTAACAAAACAAATTTAATCAATACAAATATTTTTATTTAAAAATAAACTTTTGAAAAAACGGCATTTTTTTAGTCATAAAGAATTGTACACGACCACCTCGAAATCTATAGCAATATAATACAACTCAAACTATCCAAACAGATTAAGATGTTTTGACGAAATCGCCTAAAATAAATAAAAATACAGGTTCTTCTAATTTTCTGAAAAACAGTATTTTTCACATCATAGAAAACTATGGGACCCTCTCGAAATCAATCCAAATAGAATACAATTTAAATCATCCAAATAAAAACTAAAACAATTCAAAATATAAAGTTAAAAAATTACGAAACTCAATAAAATATTACGAATATTATATTATTAAATATTACTTTGGTCTGAAAGACCTAAGTATTACATTCATGAGCTCAAAGTGAAATTCTTACCCCCAATTTTTTTGGATTTCTCGACGTTTTAGGACCTCCTGATTCTAAAAAAGCAAAAAAAAAAAATGTATGACTGTTTGCCGGCCGGCCGTCATTACCTACGCTGCAGGGAAAACCGCTGGAGGGATTTCAAATTTTTTTTCTAAAAATAGGTATACTCAAGGGACAGGTTCGAAAGGACGCTGTGTTCGATAACTGTACCGGAAGCGTGTCGAAAAAATCATTATGTGTGTCAAAAATAGCAAATTTTCTTATTTTTGGCTTAAAAACGTTCATTTTAAGTGATTACGAGTAGGAACATTAAATTTGGAGAAATCTTGATGGTCGGGATTGGTAGGTGAGATCAAAAACTAGATTATTGCATTATAAGTTTGTCAAAAAAATGTTGTCAAGTGTGTCAAAAGAAAGATTTTTATTTATTTTTTTACCTAATTTTTTGGAAAAAAAATAAAATTAATTGTTTGTTTGAAATGAAGTTTTATTATTATTATTGAGAATTATGGCATTATAAGTTTGTCAAAAAAGTGTTGTCAAGTGTGTCAAAAGAAAGAGTTTTATTTATTTTTATACCCAATTTTTTGGAAAAAATAAAATTGTTTGTTTGAAATGAAATATAATTATTATTATTGAGAATTATGGCATTATAAGTTTGTCAAAAAATGTTGTCAAGTGTGTCAAAAGATTTTTATTTAGTTTTTTACCTAATTTTTTGCAAAAAACATAAAAGTGTTTGTTTGAAATGAAATCTTATTATTATTATTGAGAATTATGGCATTATAAGTTTGTCAAAAAATGTTGTCAAGTGTGTCAAAAGAAAGGTTTTTATTTATTTTTTACCCAATTTTTTTAGAAAAAAATAAAATTAATAGTTCGTATGACATGATATTTTATTATTATTATTGAGAATTATGGCATTATAAGTTTGTCAACAAATAATGTCAAGTGTGTCAAAAAATGACATCTCATTTAATTTTTTAGCCAATTTTTTGGGAAAAAAAATGTAGCTGTTTTTATGACGTAAATGTAATTTAAAATGAAATTGGACATGGAAATTTCTGAATTTGTTTTAGTTTTTGAAATATTTTTGGAATTTTGAAAAAGTTTGTATTTTTGATTTTGTAATAATTTTTGCAATATTTTTAGAATTTCGGCAAAAGTTTTAATTTTTGATTTTGTAAGAATTTTTGAAATATTTTTAGAATTTTGAAAAATTTTTAATTTTTGTTATTATTATAATTTTTGGGATTTTGAAAAAAGTTTCTATTTCTGATTTTGTAATAATTTTTGTAATATTCTTAGAATTTTGGAAAAAGTTTGAATTTTTAAGAATTTTTGAAATATTATTGGAATTTAGAAAATATTTAAATATTTGATTTTATTCTAATATTTGGAATATTTTTGGAATTTTGAAAAAGTTTGATTTTATTTAATTTAACAATATTTTTGGAATTTTGATTATAATTTTCCGGCAACGTATTGATGTTTCGTGTTAGTTTTGTAATAAATTTTTAAACAGAGATAAAAAATACTTGTACTTTAACAAAGAGTTATGTTTGATGTACATCGCTGCCCAAAACTAAAAACCATGTCCTCATAAAAGTTTTTTGCCGAAAACTATATCAAAATCCTTAATCCAGACCGAAGTCTTGATATCTCAGAGCTGTGAGATTTCAGCCCCTCCGTATTTTAAATCTTAAATCCACACGTCCAACTCATATAACATTTAGTACGATATTGAATAAGTGTATAAAATATACAATACACATAACCAAATTGTATCGCATACTTGCCGAACATAATATTCGTTTGCTTTTTTTACTTCTAATTTCTTTGTTATTTCATTGTTGTTGAAATTTCTACTTTCGTTTTTTTGGAAATATGTGCATGTATATGTTTAAAATTCAAAATCAGACTGTAGTATGATAGAGATGAATATATACAATACGAGATAGAGATGAATATATACAATACAATCTGTTCAAATGATTACTTCCGTTGCAAAATTCTCATAACGCGCCTAAAGAAGTTTTACTTCAAAAACTTCTCCATGGTTAAAAATCAAATGAAATTGCTAGTAAATCAGCTACTACTTCATCTACTAATTACTTCAGTCAAAAAAAATTTAAATATGGAATCCAAAAAGTTTAAATAAAAAAACCTCGTCAATCGTCAAAGATTGTCGAAAAGCTCGTCAATCACTGGTATATATTTCATTAAATTTATTGGTCTACTGCTGTGATTTTAAAAGCCTTGAGATCAGTTTAGTTAGCTGTTAATTCGTCAAAAATTAATTTCATACTCGTTGCATCGCCTACCTCCCCACATACATGAAGCCAGAAAATACTAGAACATCATCAGCTGAATTGTTTAAAAAAAATCGTTTGCCTCCTGTGTTGATATTATACGCGTTCGGGTAGATTCTAGAAGTATTTTAAAAATGCTTTCATAAATGGAAAACAAATCAACAATCAAATCAACAAAGTTAAATTATTAATTATTCACAACGGATGAAAACAATTTTCCCAAAACGGATTTAATATGAAATAAAAGGAGGAAATTAAAGAAAAACATGTGTCGGTTATATTTTATGTTAAACATGTGCTGAATTTATATTAAAACACTTTTATTTAATTTTCTCTTCCCTGTTTTCTTTATTTTCATTTTTCACTATTTATTTTCCTCTTTTTTTTTTTAATCACAGCTATGCACAAATGTTTCAATTATAAAATTTCATTTAACTGACATACTAATTTTTTCCATGCAGTTTTCTTAGTATTTTTTTATTTTAATTAAATTGATGCAAAAAACTTAACATTTTTGTAAATTAAATTTGAAAATTATAATCTAATGTAGGAAAACGCTTTCGTCTTACACGAAAAAGACATCTTCTTGTAATCAATTAAAAAACTTTTCAAAGATGTGTTTGATTGTGAAAATAATGATTTGATTAAATTTCATTATATATCAAAATAGAAAAAAAAAACATTGTTATGGGAATAAGGAAAAATTTCTTTATAATTTTCCTTCGTTTTATTCTTCGTAATTATCTGTAGAGTTTGTTATGTTGATTTTTTTGTTTTGGTTTTGTTTAATGGAAAATTAGATTAATAAAAGGAAAATAATCCGGATGATTGAAGAAAATGAACAAAAAAACAGTTTTGGTTAATTTGAAAACAATTAACTTAATTGTGTTACGAAAGAAAGGAAAATATTTTTGCTTTTGTTTTAAGGTAAAATAATACACAATAAAGCTGTCAAATAATTTTAAGATTAATCTATGTATAGGTCATGGTCATTTAAACTATTATTTTTTTATAAAGCTAATTAGGAATTGAATAAGATGTTTAATACAATGATAATAAATGGGAAAATAAAAGTTAAGGTTTATGCTTCATTAGCGAAAATGGAATAATGGATCCAATTAACGAATCAATAAGATTTTTAATAGATTTTGTTTCAAAATTTCTTAATAGTTTTAGTATAGTATATATTTTAGGCTGAAAAGTCATACCATAGATATGGTATTAATTTTTCTAAAATTTTTAATTAAAATCAAAAAATAACTCAGTAAGTCCGATGGTTATGGATCTACCTCTGTTTTAACAAATATTCATTTGTTAATATTCATTTATTGTTAAAAGTATTTGTTTATTTGCTAGAAACAAACATAATTTAAGGTAGAGGTGGGTTGATTCACCACATCCCTTCCCCCTAAAAAAATAAATAAATCATATAATGATTTATTTTACAGTAAATCTTGACATTAATATTCACTTTACAATTTTTTGTCATACATTTATGTTATTGAATGTATTTTTTGTTTAAGTTATTATTTATTTTTTCTTATTGATCTAAAGTATATTAGTTTCTGGTTTTAATTATTTATTCATTATTATTTAATTCATATGGGTTTTTTTTAACTATTTATATATTAATTTTTTTTATTTAACGCAAACAGAGAAATGAATTTTGGCTAAAAAAATCAATTTCAAAAACAACACGTCTAAACAATTTAGGCGAACACTTCTTAACGCAAAACTCCAGTTATCTTTAACACAACATTGTAAAGAAATTAAAATGGACGCAGGTAAAGCGAAAGAAAGATACTATTTAGCTAAGTTTAGGAAAAATCGGAGTGATCCGAAGAAAAACTGGCAGTTGGTAAATGATATTATTCAGGGTAATGCCCAGCAGAACGATTCTTTCGACAGTATAGGGTCTCCAGATGGTGTACTCTTACCAATCCACTAGAAATTGCTAATAATTTTAATGAGCATTTTGTAAACGTAGCAAATATTTTAGAAGGCAAAATTGGTGGTGATGCTAGATTCTCTAGTAACGTGAAAACAATAAATAAAACTTTTTTTTGAAACCGAATTCATTAATATCGTGAATGGACTCGAAAATAAAACATCTTCAGATAATGATGGCTTAAGTAACTTACTCGTAAAAAAAGAGCTGTATATACATGGTGGATGTGCTGTACCTGATCGCTTTAAAATTCCTCATTTCTGAAAAATGGAGATTGTTTGTTAGAAATTGATTAGCGTCTCATTTTGCTTCTTCTTGTGTTCTCTAAAATTTTAGAAAAACTAATGAAGTCCAGCTGAGCTTTTGAATGATTTGTCATATTTTAGCAATCCACAATTTGGGTTTAGACATAAGCTAAATACCAAGTCAGTCTTAGATGAATTTTTAAATGTCGTTTACAGCGCACTTAATGCAGATTTAAAATGTGCAGCAGTCTTTTTCGATATTTTAAAAACATTTGACTTAGTCAATCCTGCAGGCTGCAGCTTTGTTGCTTGAAATTTTATATTTAATAGGCTTTCGTGGTATTAGCTCTGCTTGGTTAGGTGCGTACTTATCAAATCGACAGCAATGCGTGAAAATTAGCCAAAAATATAGTAGCTTTTAGCTTATAGTAGCTTATAACATATAGTAGCTTAAAACTTTTAAGGACGTTCCGCAGGGATCTCTTCTTGCACCTTGTTTTTTTTCAATTCATTTAAATTCGATTTTAAGTGTAAAACTTAATGGTAAAATTGTTGCCTTTGCATAGGATATAGCCTTCGTATTCTCCAGCTAGGAACATAGTTCAATTAATGCACAAATTAATAAAGACTTGGAGTTGCTGGGCGTATGGCTTAATTCACATGGTTTAATTGCTAGTGAGAAAACAAAAACTATGGTTTTTCAGATTTCTGGAGCTCATGAAACGGATATAATTCAAATTAAGTATCATGTTGCTCACTGTAGGAATATACAATGATTGGATAATGCTTTGATATTGTATGTGTTAATGAATTTAAATATTTGGGTGGTTTAAATTGTTCGCAATCTTAATTGGAAACGTCAACTAATAAGCTTGTCTAAGTATCGTTGTGCCGTTTTACGAAAATTTTATTTGGCGAGGAATTTATGACTTCATAAACATATTTATTTTTCTCTTGTCCCCTAAAATCTTGAGTATGCGTCACCTGTACTATTTTAAAGTCTCAAAAATGTGTTTTAATCGCAGCGGCAAAAGATTTAGTTAGAACATTTTTTAATTATAAAGCCCGGTCTAACAATCACTCACTATGTAAACTGTACCAAGATCTAGAACAGAACATTTTTGTCGTTTTTTATTTATCGGTGGGTCCATTTATTTTCAGCCAACTCCCATTACATATTTGGCCATGTAATATTTTCAAAGAGTTCATTAAAAATGTAAAAGATTGGTTGTTGAAATAAAACTATCCTGAAAAGCTTCTGAAGCTTACAGTTTAACTCTATTGTATAGAATTCTTAATATTAGGTTTTATCTAGTCGTTTGCTTTACCTGATATATTTCCTTTATAATATAGTGCATTTTGACGAGTTAGAGAACACACGTATGCATATGAATTACTGTAACTTCTGTTCCCACTATATTTGCTTTTGATAAATAGCTCTGTTATTAAATCGTCCACAACTGTCTCTCTGAGTGCTGTCATGGACGAAGGACTTAGTATAACATATGCTATTAAAATAAAAGTAAAGGTTTTCTTAGCTGCATTTTTGCTTGACTTTGATAAAAAAACAAAAAAATTACGTTAGGATATGTTCTAGTCAGTCTATAAAGCTTAAATATTTATTAGGGTTCCGTTTTTTAAACGGAACACTATAGGTGAGAGTAAAAAGAGTTTTTCACATTATATCGATCATCCCGTAAACTATAAATGCTATAGACCTGAAATTTGAGGTACGTATAAAACTAATCTGTCCACATAAAATGACAGATTCAAATAAAACTAATGTTGTTTTGAAGTGAAAACTTCTTTAGGCGCGTTGAGCAATTTTCTATGGGAAAAAATTTATATATTCGCGTTATCATTTTTAAATCAGGAAAATATTTTTAAATATGAAAGACATTTATCATATCTTAACGTTACAAATTGCGATGTGGATATCGCGCTCGACAGATGTTCTATAGGTCGAGAGTTCAATTCCTGGACTGGTACATTATTTTTAACTTTTATTAAATACCATTAAAATTATTTTTTTTTTATTCATGAATTCATAAAAATAATAAAAATTTCTTTTTACGAATTTTAAAAAATTGATCTACAATGCAGTTTTTTATAATTATATTGCTACTGTCTTTTGCAATTTGCATTCGAGTCATCATGCTAAATAAATATTGAATATTTATACAATTGAAAGTATGTCTGTTTGTCCTTTATGCATTAATACATTAATCATCATGAAAATTGGGAGAGTTGTTTTGTACACTAGCCCAAAGGTAAATGGTATATTTTATATTTTCAAAAACTAAACCTCAGGGCCCTTATAATTATCTTAAGAGATTTTGCCTAAATGTTGTAATTATTTAATTTGGTTTTTATTTAAATATCGTTTTAAACGGTAGTTTGCTTTGATCAATGTTTTTTTTGATGAACATAATTTTTTTTATGAAATTAAAAATAACTTAAGAAAGAAAGTATAGCCTGAAACAATTACATTTGTATATCAAAATTATATGTATTGGGACTTAACACATGATGTTACAAATTTTATCATCTACACCAAATATGTGTTTGGTTTGAAATGGTATGTAATACATGTTTCTAAAATTAAGTGAAGACTTAATACTTGTAACTTGATACTTGATAACATCGATTATATAGATTTAGAGCTCAAAATAACGAGACGGAAATCGTACAAATTCTATACAAAGAAGCATAGCTTATGTATGATTAAACATGGACGGCAATCATGATAAATAAACTAATTAAACTAAATAAACTAACTGCTAGCGTACTTCGGTCCCTGCTTTTGGCATATGAGTTATCTTGAGATATCGTATACCACTGGCAATAGCAGTGAGATCTCTTAGCCAAAGTGATATCTTAGGGGTACTGGCGGATGATGTTTTTTTTTCAATCAACGATGCCATCCCTTAGTCTTAGTTTTGGAATATTTTTTGTTGACACGCTATTTTTTTTTTAAATAAAATGTGTATTTCTATAAGATATGTTTTTATTAACTTATATATAAAAATGTATATAATAGTTGCTTGGAATGCTGATAGATGTGAAACCCAGAATAATTTTAATGATTTTAATTTAAACATTCTGAAATTTTAATTTTCAATGCTACAATAATTGGAAGATACAAAAAAACACAGCTATTTCACAGTTTTAGGTTTTCACTTGTGTCGGCAGTCCTTAACACTGCCTTCTTTTATGGTTTACAGGGTTACGGTGTGAGACCTTTGAGAAAATACAGTTTTTTATAGATTCAAGTAGGGTATCATATAGGGTTCGCAAAATACCGTGGAAAAGCAATACCGGTATTTAGGTATTTTTCAGTCATAATATCGGTATTCCGGCATAAATACCGGTATTAGAAAATTTCAATACAAATAATTTTTTTTTTTCGAATCAATTTAAAAATTCACTTTTTTTTAACTTCATCGTGGGATTCATATTTTAGTTTAGTAATTTAATTCGGTTATAAAATCAACATATTATTAATAAATAAAAGTACATTTGAAAATTCACTTATAAAATAAATAAAAATTAATCAAATTTAAAGGAATCATATTCAATAATTCAGTAAACTTGTAATTCAATATCACATATAGTATAAAAAAATTGCATTTGGTTGTTGAGCTAAACTAATCTAAATTTATTGATTCACATTAGAAAAATATGTCCTTAAAACATAAATTGTCAATGTTCTCATCAGATAATCGCCAACAAATTTTTGTGCAAAGCAGACCAGCCGCTTTGAGTGTCCCCTCAGATTCAACACTCGTAGGATTGTAAACAAGTAGTTGTAAACTGATTCTAAATAATTTTCCACGTACATTTCCTTCACAAAACAATGTAATCTCCTGTCGAATAGTTTTGTTGAGATCCTTTGAACTGCTGTTTCCATCCCTAGCTTTTATGTTAGGCGTTTCTAATCTCTTGTTTACTCTAAAAACCATAAATTCTTCAATAGCCGGACTTTACAAAAAACTAAAATGTAGAACGTTGCAAAGACGTTCACAATTATCAAGTCTTCTAAAATTTCTACATAATCCAAATTCCAGTACAGAATAAGAGATTGAAGCAGAATTATTCATAAAACTTCCAAAGATGTTGCTTATCAAAATGGTTTTGGATTTAGTGCAACGGCTCAATAAAAGTGAGCTTACAACAGATATAAGCAAGAATTCTATTGTTGCATCGGCTGTTAATAAATTAGCGTCTCGCAGACATAACGATGCTATTCCCAATTTGAGAGAAAGTAGTACAGCAATTGTTATACGTACATCCGGTGAACACAGAAAAAAAACTGAATTAGTAATAAAAAAAAGCATTTAAATCCTTTCGCTATTAGAAAAAGACAAATGTTTTTTTCGTTACTTTAAAAAAGAATTATATTTTTATAATACCGAAAATACCGGTATATTTCTAGTTCAATACCGGTATTTTAAAACAGATTTAAAGGGCGGTATACCGGTATTGCGAGCATTAGTATCATATGAAAGGGCTTCATTTCAGTATTCCTTAAAAGTTTATTTTGGAATTTTACACCTACCGTTTTTTGTATAATTTCGAATAATAACCTTTTCTTCGTGTTGCCTTGCCTCGATTAGCTCCGAACCTAACTGATCGAAAATCTGCAAATGTAGTGGGAATGATAAAAAAATTAGTAAGTTTTTTATGGAAAATATAGGAAAGTATCACATCCTCATATTTATATTTATTAAAGGGGTGGATATGAGGAGGGGTAACAACACTATTTAAAACGTGGTCAAGTGGGGTGTCATTGAAAAGAGCACCTAATTTAGAAATCATTGCAATTTTTTTAGAATTTTGCGGTGCACAGTTTTTGAGTTATTGTAAAAATCGTGCGAATTTCAGACCGTCTACCCTACGTTACGACACTGATTGACAGAAAAATTTGTATAAATTCACAGAGTTAGGAAGTTTGGTAAATTTTGAATGAAAATCATAGCGAAGTCTCAAATAGTTATATTTCTATGTGTTTAAGGAACGGGGATGGAAAGGGTAAAAAAAATCTGTTTTGACTCAAGCGAGTGGGGTGCCATTTGAAAGAGCACCTAATTTAGAAATCTGTAACCGCCGTCAATGAGAATTACATACTCCAGAATATGAAAAGAAAAGAAATAATATTAATTAGATAAAAACAATGTATATGGAATTTGAATAACTTAACTTACGTAGATTAGCGGGCTGTATGGATGTTCAGATTCCATGTATAACATGTGTAGTTATGTATATATGATTATATGAGCGGTCACAATACGCTAAAAAGAAACAAACATTGATGAATTAATTATATAAACGTATATTTATACCATTTTATTTTGCCTGTTTTGCTGTTTGTTGAAATCTAGATTTAAATGTCATGTTTGACATATTAACTGCATTATCGGCGCAAATGGTGTTAACATAAAGCAAGACAAAACAGTGACCGTGGCCATGGTAAAATGAAAATAAGGTATTCTCACTAGAGTGACAGCGATGCCATTTTGATTTTGATTGACGTCACTCGGAGTTTTATATAATACGTTTATAACAACAAACAATGAGAAAAGCTATTGTTTTTAAATTAAAAATATATTTAGTATGATTTATAAATTAATTTATTAGTTAATGAAATGATTGAAATTAATTCATTCATTAATTAATGAACTTTAGTATTTGTTTTACTATTAAAATGTATACAAATTTAAATGCCGAACTACGTTAAAACCAAAAGTTTTCAACAAATGTGAAAAATCATACTCAAAACATAAGGTTTTTTAATTTCCAGAAAAATAAATCAATTTGTAGTGGATAGAGTCATGTGGAAAAAGAAAATGTTCGTATTTATTATAAGATAATTTGTTCCTTACACTTCACTGAAAATGATTGGACTTTAAAAGACAAACTTTTAAATACTCTAATGAGTAAAAGATCGTTGAATTGATCGTGGAAAGTGGAACCTTATCTTAGAACATACAAGGAAGTGGTTACTTCCAATATTTGCACATATAAAGGAACGGTTTAAAATCGGTTTAAAAACATAAGTCTGCTTATGAATCGATCGATGCGAAAAGAAAGTACTGGCAATTTTCAAATTATTTGATAATGCAAACTCAGTCATTCTCTCACCATTATCATTGTTGGTGTTGATATCATAACCTCCTCTAGTGCTATGTAGAAAATATTGACGGTCTTAGCTTCAGTAGGTGCATGCAAGGCAATAAGAGAAATATTGTTTTATGTACCGCGTACCCCTAAGTAGCAAATCCTCTCATTGACCAGGATGAATTTCAACACGGCTTCTTGTATGCGTGCACCAACAAGGAAACCAGTACTAAATTCATTTCGAGAAGAATGACCACTACTGCATAAAGAGTGACTATTCGAGTTTTGTTTTCCGATTTTTGGCTGTCTAATTTCTTGCAGAGAAATGATATCCATCCTATGCCTCTCAGTCTCTGTTTCTAGGCTTATTAAAGCATCATGAGCGATCAGGCTGCACACGTTTCACGTTCCGATTCGGTAGTTTGGTTCTTTCTCACGTCCAGGTAAAACTTCTGTTGTTTTGTTAGTGTCTGGTATTCTTTTTTGTTATCAAATTTAACAAAGCTTTTTTTCGGAGTGATGGTATTAACCTCAGTCCCAACCCAAATTTTCGTTAATGGTTCTGTTATGATGTTAAGGTTATAAGAAGTTTTAAGGCGCCAATTCGCGGTGATGTAGCGTAATAGACTAAGCAGTTTTTCTCTGCTTGTCTCCCATACACCAACCTAATTCTGTCTGCATTACCCCTGCAGCATGGCGTGGACGTCGAATTTCCTACCCTGCAAAATGTTCTTTAGAATTAGAAAACTTAATAAACAAATTGTTAATGAAAAAAATAAGGAAAACCATAACGTTGTTTTCTCTAATTTTCAAATTAAAACATTTTTTGTTTCTTTATATTTACGCCGGATGACGTCACACAAAATTTTCGTTTAGCTGTCAAGAATACCTTATATTCGTTATACCATGGACCGTGGCCCATTTCTCGATGAAATTGAAATTGAAATTGAAATTGAATCTGCAAATCGACTAAAAAATTTCAATTTACTCTGCTATCGTACTTGAGTAAATTTTGACAGATTGTGTTGAAATTCAAATAATATTTGTTTTTCAATAATTATTTTTTCGTAATTAAATTTTTGTAGAAGAAAATAAAGCAAAACAAAATAAAATATTTCAGCGAGAAACGTCAAAATTTCAATTTCATCGGCATTTTTGAGAAATGGGCCACGGCCATTATTTCTCATTTTGTTAATATTGAGCAAAACAATGGTTTTAGTTTATGTTTTGTAAGATTAGTGTCTCTGCTGACGGGGAAAAGAGTTGTGACCGATTGTATTTATTTGGTAATATTGTGAATTTCGCACTCGTTGTCAATTTAGTTTTTGTACGATGGTCGTCTACCATTGTGTGATTCTTGTTCAGTGTTTTTATTATTTATATAACTAATGAAATAAATTGAAAATTATTGTATTTAATTAAAATTTAATATCAACTTCGAAAATAAAGGATGGTGTATTATAACTGATGAAATTGTTTTTACTCAATACAATTGATCTGATGTTTTTCTTCGTATGTTAATATATAATTCCATGCTGGGCGGACGTGACGTCACAAGTCACTGTGAATCATTTTGGCGGATGAGATATTTTACTATATTTTTATATTTTTTATATTTCTATTGATAACAGTACATATGGTCAAAGTATTTGAGTGGATATTATCTAATGCTGTGCTAGGCTGATGTCATTTATATTATATATTTTGCTGTCTAATTGATAACATCACATATGATCAAAATTACTTTTATGGATAGTGTTTAACGCCGTGCTAAACCGATGTCAGTTATATTATATATTGTTGCCATCACATATGGTCAAATTACATTTATAGATAGTGGTTAATGCCGTGCTAGGCTGAAATCATTAATATTCTATGTCAGTGTTTGCTATTCACCCTGACATCGCATTATTTAACTTCAACTATTTAAATCTGACTTTCTATATGAGATTCTGCAGTTTAATTGATGACATTATATATAGTCAAATTATTTAGTGGATATTGTCGAATGCCGTGCTAGGCTGATGTTATTGATAATCAATGTCAGATTTTACTATCTATTTTATGGATACTGTCTAATGCCATGCGAAGCTGATGTCATTAATATTATATGTCAGAGTTACTATTCACCCTGACATCGCATTATTTAACTTTAACTATTTAAGTCTGACTTTCTATATCAGATTCTGCAGTTTAATTGATGACATTATATATTGTGACATTATTTAGTTTATATTGTCGAATGCCGTGATAGGCTGATGTTATTGATAATCAAGGTCAGATTTTGTTGTCTAGTTTTATGGATACTGTCTAATGCCGTGCGAAGCTGAGGTCATTAATATTATATGTCAGAGTTATTATTCATTTGACTTCGCATTATTTCAACTTCAACTATTTAATCTGACACTCTTTTGTCGGATCAGCTGTTCAACTAATATATAATATATGTCGTTAGCTACTTGTGGCGCTTATCATGTTAATTGCCGTCCTAAGCTGATGCCACTGATATTATATGATGGATCTGCTCTTCATATATATATCACGTCTATTTTTAACTACTTTTGTTGACATTTATTGATGAATGCCGTGCCAGGCTATAATATTACAAAGCGTGCTGCAGTCACAATATTAACTTTTCATCGTTCATCGAAAGCTACGTACAGTCCACTGCCAATATTGGAGACTGCAACAAAATCATTGCAATTTTTTTTAAATTTTTCGGTGCAAAGTTTTTGAGTTATTGTTAAAAAAGTGCAACTTTCAGACCGTTCCGCCCCCTACGTTCCGACGATGATTGACAGAAAAATTTGGAAAATTCACAGAGACGGGAAGATTGGTAAATTTTGAATGAAAATCATAGCGAAGTCTCAAATAATTATAATTCTGTTTGTTCAGGGTATGGGTGTGGGGAGAGTACAAAAAAATTATTTTTGAGCCAAATGAGTGACGTGTCATATGAAGCAGCACTTAATTTAAGAAACATTACAATTTTATTTAGAATATTGCGGTGCATAGTTTTTTTGTTATTGTAAAAAAAATATTTTTAGTATGTAGCCTTTCCCCTCCACTAAATTTCGACACTTGATTGACCGAAAAAATAATCAAATTTAAACCATTTATAAGCTGGTGTAATTGAATCTTTCTTGAGTAACCATAAGCAGCTATGGATAAGATTTAACCTGAAGCAACATTTTTGGTGTGATTTTTGATCAATGTATATATATGATTGTAATTTACTATTGACTTTTACGATTAAACATTTATTTTGATATGCGTCATGGTCTGGCAATATGTATATAGTTATTTATGTATCAAGGGAATTATAAGGGTGTTAATTACCAAGGGAAACGTTTACTAGTTAGTAAGTTTCACAAGGTAATTGACATCTAATAACTTACGTGATACATACATAATTTTATTTTTTACTACCTAAAACATTTATTAAACTAAAACATTTATTTTTATCAAGTATTGATAGCATGATTTTGCGTTTTAATTGATCAAGTTAGTTATTTTTCACTTCAAATTGTATTGCTGGCGTATTGTTATTCGTTATTCTGGCTTTATGTAAATAATGTTGTTTATAAATAAACAAAACAAAAATTTATAATGAAAACTAGGTCTATTATGACTCCATAACTCCCTCTTATAATTCCTTTGGGAATTAATAATGTCATTATTATTTCGGTAACTAAGGTCTAAACGACTTATAACAAATCAGTAAAACACTAAAGACATTACATTCACGGAACTCTCGGCGAGCGAATTTTATTCGCACTTGTCTGACTTTTTTGTTTTTTTAGGCAGAGTTTTTGAATTTTTGAATAAATTTTGGGTTAATATTTATTCATAATTTAAAATATATCTCTTTAATTTAATTATAAACAAAACAAAAAATTGTATTCAATTCAATATTATTTCAGTCTTAAACATTTATTTGTTTGTAAATTTATTAGTCTAATATATAATTGATTTTGGTTGGAATGAAAAGTTGTTCTATTGTAATTTTTTGTGATTAGAAATGTATGATTAAACTATATATGTGGGACATTCTTTTATCAATCGAACAGATGGGAATAAAATCTGAATGACACATTTGTGATTTGACCGAAATTTTTTTTTGGAGTCTTACGTACCGATAACCGAACAGATTAGGACAAAATCTGTCCAACACATTTTTGATTTGACTGAAAATTTTTTTACGCGTTTTATAAAAAAAACTATCTGTGTTCAAAGATTTTTTTATGAGAAATTAGAGCGGTTGTAAAATTCGAGAATTCCTTAATTTTTGGCTTTTTTTCAAAGATTCATAAATGTGGTTCAATTTTATTATTTTATTTTAATTAAATGTGTTGTGCAGTAGGAATTACAATATGTGTCACAGCAACACATAAAAAACCTTTTAAGACTAAGGTCACACAACAACATACGTTCAAAGATGTTGACGGACGGATCTTCTTATCTTGACGTAAATCTTTCTTTTTTTCGTTTTTTTTATATTTTTTGTTAAAGAATGGTGTAATGACTAAACAATAAATCCTTTCACTGACAAAATATGACATATTACAATATGTTATGATAGAATAGGGAAAATAAGAGTAAATAGCAAATTTTTACAAAAATTTGCTGAAACAAAACAAAAATTTAGTTGCCAAAAATCCAGCCGGTGGCATATTCCTTGATCCTGTGACGCACTGTCTTTCTTAATAATTAAAGCTCACCATGTAACATCACCATAGCTCACCAGTTATATGCAGGCTCATTTCTTCGAGGAAGCAATAGCGTCTCATCATCAAGGATTATGACAGCTAATATTGAGGGTGTTACCGTTGACTGAATAGGGTTTGACGGGTTGTCACACCCGTAGATCAAAAATTTTCCAACAAATAAAAACTGATCCCTCCATGTGGACTGGAGGTAAAAACTTCTGTTTTCTTTTATTTTAAAGTTAAAAAATGCCTTTTTTAAAAAAATAAATTCTATAAAAATTATTAACATATTCATATTTTATAAACAATTAAAATGTTGAAATCGATTTTTACCTAGAAAATAGGTGTATCGCGTAGTTTGACTAGGACTACGTCTTTGACATCAATAACATGGTTTTAAACCTGTTTTCTCCCCAGATCAATTTTAGAAAACAATGGAATGAGCTGGATAGCAGTTGTATATCTTCATAAGTTGTTAAGATAGATATTTTCAAATCTTCTGAAGCCACCTGTTTTGAAGTGATGTATTATTGAGAATTTCAACTCGATACTACAAATATTGCTGCTAATCCTGTTAGTAAAGAATTACTACACAAATAAACATATGAACCTATGTAAATTTTACATAGCTCTAATTATAAGCAAATTGTACAAAAAAAGTTTATTTGGCAAAAACTCTGTAAGGTTTCTTAATAAATACATCAATGTCTGAAAATGAACAATTTATAAGAGCCGAAAAAGCAGTAAAACAGCTTGAACTTGTGAATGATTCAGCAGGAAGAAGCAAGGTCACAGTTATGGTTTGTGTTCTAATTTCTAAGTTTCGAGGCTCTATAATTACTAGGTAAAAAAAAATACGATGTCTTTTATTAATACTATGAAAAGCAAAAACGTGACAGTATGTAATTTTGTTCACATTATACTTGCTTTTTTATCCATGTAAAATAAAACTTGTGACCAAATAAGCATAAATTGCACAATCTTGCACAGCATCATCATTCTACAACATTTTAATGCCAAGGTACACTGTCATTCGATTTTAAAAAAAAATCATTCGCCTCTCCTCTTTGTTTATCAAATCATAACAACTCATAGCTCCAAAAAAATACAACAAAATTTTAAATTAAATTACCAGATGCAACGATACAATTCAAATCTAAATTAACCACAAAAATTATATTACATCGTAGATTAAAATACTTGAATTCCTCATCAAACAATTAATTTTCTCTTCATTCCTTCGTTAAATTCTTGTTTAATAAAATTTTAATGCGAAAGATTAAATTGAATGGGATTAGTTTGTTTACATTTTGAATGGAATGTTAGTTTGTTTTGGCATGCTTTACTCATATCGCATTTGATCTACACCATTTTCTGCTTATATTCAATTCATTACCAAGAAATAAAAACAAAAATATTATCTGGTGAACTGTTCCATAAAATTATATTATATACCTAGGTTGAAAAGCTATTATTGACCGAAAACTTTTATAACTTTTTTTATACCTTTGTTGAGAAGGTTTATATAAGCCTCGAACATTATAAAAGTTTTCGGTCAGTAATAGCTCACTTTTCAACCTTAGTACACTATATAATACACTATTATTCACTTTTAATCGTTAGTGTAAAAATCACACGAACAAAACTATCTAATATATTTTCTTTATCACCTCTAATATCATATTTTCCTAACAGTGATAAAATTGATAGAGTAGCATTATTCTTATTCAATGAAAGCAAACAATTTAAAAACTCAAAGTATTACAACATATTTCAACTAAGAAATTAAATTATCATAAGAAAAAAGAGAATTAATAAAAGGAAATTCACTTTGTCGTCTCGTTTATAACAAAAAAAAAAAATATTTATCTAACAACGTGACATGCTTTTCAATATATTTTCCGTCTTTCTTTTTTTTATTCCTTTTATAACTGCAACTTTTTCCTTTTATCTATTTATTTTGATTCCCTGCATCAACGGAAAAATGAGCTGAAAAACAACAAAATAAAAAAAAAGGTGTATCTAAACAGAAAAGTAAGATAATGGCATTAATAATAGTTTGTGTACCCGTAGATGGAGGATGAAATTTTAAAATATACAAAATAAGAACAACAACAACATTACCAAACGAATGAAAAAATGCAGAGAAAATTGTCTATTGGGAAAATTATTTACACTGAACTGTTATTTTTTGTGCTTTCGTTTTATGTTTTTTTATTTTGTTTTTATCAAATAACAACATGAAAAATAAAGAAAAAGTGAAATCATCAATAATGTGAGGAAAATATAAAAAAAATTAGATTCTACTGAGTTGAATTAACAGCTATGTTGTTGTTGTTATTTTATTTTTTTATCAGATAAGAGTGGTGTTAGAACGTTTGGAAATACATACATTTTGGAAATACATATAAAAGAAAGAATATAAGGTGAAAAATATATCGAAGAAAGAAAATATTCCCCAATCGTGTTATTTAAGATATTTATTTTTGATTATTTTAATTTTAATCTTTAATAAGAATTGAAACTGGATACGTGAAGAAAAAGAAATTGAATTTAATCTTTTCTATTTCTCTTTCATGTTCTCGATTATAAATTGATTAATAAAAGTAATATTTGTAAATACGAGTCACATCACAACAAAAATTGAAAAGAAAAAAACAAAATGGAAATCTTTAAAGGGATAAGAAAACAAAATACAGTAACCTTAGATAAGTTGTATTTATTTCTTTTTAAATAATAAGAATAAGGATTACTTTGTGTATCACAACAACACGTATATATATTTAAAGACCTGAATCCCACCACTTCATGCTCTCTGAGGTAGTCAAGCATAGTTTAATTACGATTTCGTAAATTGAAACCCCTCTTTGCTTAAGGCAAAGAATTTACTTAATGTGAAAAGTGGACGAACAGCGACGTATTTTTTCAATTGTGGGGTTTTGACATTTTGGTTGTTTGCACTAACCGACTGACGATGAAAAAAGGAGGAGAACTATTTTCGAGTTGAAATGTGTATCAATAGTTGCTTAAAATACCGAGAGTGTTAGCCATACCTTTACAGCACAGGCTTCTGTCTGCAAACTTTAGTTAAGGTTTTAATTCACTTCAATTTCCGTGTTATGAATAAATTTTTTAACAACATAAATACAAGTGCCAGGATATTTTTTATAAACGATTTAAGGTTTTAATGGACATTGTTTTTAAAAACTATTGCGATCGAGGGCATTCGAGACTGTTTACTTGAGAAAAGCATATCATTTGTACGATGTATGGAAAAATATGCCGCTCTGCATTTTGTCACTATGACAGTGTGTGATCTCGGAAGTTTGACTGTTTGTACAAAAATATAGACAAGTAAAACGGAGAAATTTTTTTTTTAAGCATGATGGATCGTATTTAATGGCTCGAATATGGTGACAATATTTATAAAAAAACAACGAAATCAGAAACACTGGAAAGAAGTTGTAGTTGGAATTAAAATTTGAAGTTAAATTTTGATCCACAATTCAAATAGCGCGCATTTGAAAAAAAAAAATCAAAAAGAGCATGGATAGAAACAGAACCAGCGCCTTACACTTGATAGTGATACTCCATACAGAGACGAAGTATGTAATATGTTTTCCATCTATTAAGGCGGCCGAGCTTTTTGACGGAATTGTTCGATAGCTCTAGAGTTTGTCGTTGGGGTTGAGCTTCCGAATAAACAAATGATTTCCCATACGGATTTTGTCACCCCAGTCGGCGACTTTTCTAAGTCCTTGTTTCCATATATCACAGCGTCTCTGCGGATTTATTTGTTCAATTATTTATCCTTGAAGATAGTGGAACGAATGAGTTACGCAGTGCTTTTAGCACACCCAATATGAAATATTCATTTTTTTGACTCTTTGATTATCTGACGATACCATGTCAACTAGAAAGGAAGAAGGTTGGGAAAATGGAAGGAATGATGATATGGTCATAACTATACTAATTAAATGATAAATTTTTATTTTAAATGATGAGGGGCAAATTCTTCGGGAAATACGGAGGCGGGCATTGAGTTCCATTATTTGGCCACTCTTTTAAAATAATCGTTTTGGAAGGACCGAGTTCTACAATGAGGTATTTGGACTGCAAATGAGTAGGATAACTCTGAAGTCTTGTTCATCGAATGAACTGCGCATACAATGAAGGAATGTTTTGAATTTTCTTAGAAGAGGATTCGCTAAAGTTATACTTATAGAAGATTGACAACTAAGCCACATATCTTCGGTGCTGTAGTGAATCAAGCTGATTAGTTAGTTCGGTAATATCAATCGACCGTATTGTTTTAATTGGGACAGAATTTAGAAGTTTTATTGTTGACTGACAAGCACCTCATCAAACATATTCCACATTTGGACGAATAAGAGACTAATAGATCAGCAAAATTTGATAAAAATTGAAAAACTTTTTAAATCGACTTAAGAATCCAAATTTTTGCATTGCAGATTTAGCGAGGTTGAACACATATTTATTCCATTTCAGATTATTTTCAATTTCCGCTCCAAGAAGTCTAGCTAATTCAACCTCATGCAATTCCTCATAGTTGATCTTACTAGAAAAGTTTTTATGGCACTCTATTCGTGAAAGACGGCATAGTTTAGTTTTGGTTGGGTTATTTTTTTGTTTTTCATTAATTAGTTAGACATGTTTAGCACACTAAATATGAAATATTCATTATTTACACGCTTTGAATATCCGAAGATACCAACTATAAAGGAAGGAGATGAGGAAAATGTAAGGAATGGGGATATAGGGATAACTATACTAATTGTTTTACATGATTATGGACATTTTCTTTAAATGCTTGAGGGGAAAATTCATCGGGAAATACAGAGGGAGGCAATGAGTTCCACAATTTGGCCACTCTATTAAAATAGTCGTTCTGAAAGGACACAGTTCTACACCGAGGTATTTGTACAACAAATCGATGGGATAGCTCGGGAGCTCTTGTTTGTCGATTATACTGCGCACACGATGGAAGGATATTTTGAATTTCCTTAGAGGAGAATTCGCAAAAGTTATATTTATAGTAAATTGACAATTCAGTCACATTTCTTCTGTGCTGGAGTGAATTAAGCTGGTCCGTTAGTTCGGTACTACCAATCTACCGTATTGCTTTTCTCTGTACAGAGTCTAGACATTTTAGTGTTGACTGACAAGCACCTCCCCAAACATGACAGCAGTACTCCATACATGGACGAATAAAGGACTTGAAGATTAGCAAAATTTGCTCGGGATTGAAATACTTTTTACATCGACTCAAGAATCCTAATTTTTGCATTGCAGATTTAGCGAGGTTGAACACATATTTATTCATTTCAGGGTATTTTGAATATCCACTCCAAGAAGTCTAACTGATTCAACCTCACGCCATTCCTCGTGGTTTATTTTAATAGGGAAATTTTTATGTCGCTCTATTCGTGAAAGACGGCATAGTTTGGTTTTGGTTGGATTAAATGAAACAAGATTACAATCTTCCCATTCCATTATACGCTCCAGATCTTTGTTGATAGAATCAATTAGCAGCTCTCTATCAGTTGTAATTGCAGTATGAGATCGAAATTTAGGAGAGGCATGTCTTCCTAATATGCAACAAAATTACGACTACCCCTTTCTATTATACGAGCCAAGGTCTCGTTGATAGAATCAATTAACAGCTCTCCGTGTTAACTGCAGCATGGGATCGAAATTTAGGAGATGCATGTCCTTGTAATTTTCAATAGTCCTATAAATGAAATTAAGAGTATGCAAAATACTGAGCCTTGGAAAAAACTGGCAACGCCAAAGTTACTTGTGCGTTTCTTATAATGGAACAACTGTGCATTTCTGATAATGAAACCAGAATCAAAAACATCTAAGGAGTTGCGTACCTTGAGATTAAAATTCCACCTATAGGTTCAGTCTGCGAGTTCGATTGAGACTCCTCAGCCTATCACAAATACTGAATTGCACGCTAAAATTTCGGAAGAAAACGAATTCAGTTGAACAAAAAACAGGGAATCTGTCAACCTTAAAAGCCAAAGGAACCAAGACCATCACCATCACTACATCAAAGATAATTGTTACATAAAAAAATGTTCTACAAATCCTATCGTTGATCCACACCTCCATACCTCCATAATCACAGAGAATAAAATCTGGGTTTTAAAAAAACAATCGTTGTGCAAAAGGTACAAGCTGTTGATAGAAATCAAGAGACGCGGTAGTGTCTTGCGCGCCATGTTTTGAAAGACACTACTAGTATATATACTATGCACCGAATAGGTTTTAAAGGTTAAAATTTTCATTTCGAATAATTTGCATTTTTTCTACAACTGTATTCAAAGTTATCAATAAAAGTATATATTATTTAACTATATGTTTCTCATTAGTAAAAAAAAAGTCAGCATTCATGCTTTTTTCTGAAAGTTTATAAAACCAAAATTTTGCTTTCCCAAACTTTTAGTAAAATTAAAATGTTTTTACAAATTTTTATACCACGTTGGTAGCATTGATATGAATGTAGTAATTAAGTATCATTTTGGCGAATTTTCAAAAACCAACCAAATGTACAGAATTGAAAAACACAAAATTATGCGAATTGAAATTTATTATCCCTCAATATTGGTAATATTTAACAACAGTTAAAAAACTTAAACACGAACCCAGATTAGTTTGCAAACATATAGTTGTTTTCGATAACAAATATATGTTTGTATCCAGAAAACCCATCAAATGTTTTATTAATATATTAAATGGAAGTTGGTAATTATAAAGATATTAGAAAAAAGAATATATTTAGACTATGCTTTCAGTAAAAAGACCTATTATTGATGTGTTAAGAAAACGATGTTGTGAAAACATGTATTTGGTCTATTATGTAAATTTGTTATCTGAGAGAACCCAACAAATGTTATATCGATAATAAATTTTAATTTTTATTTCATTTTATTTTAGAAACGTTGGTAGTTATTTTGAAGTGATGAGATTAAAAAATAATTTAGTAGGCTTTAAAATTTTGTGTTTTTAAGCTTTATGAGATATAAAGAAAAGAATTTGAGAAAATTTTATTATTATTTTAAGGGTTCCGTACTTTGAAAAAATAGAACATAACCCTTATAGTGAGGACTTGATTGTTTATTATCCATTATTCACAACGACTTTCTCACTGAAAATGAAAATATATGTATTTACGTATATTTATGTGGTAAGATAAGGCGAAAATGACAAATATGTGTTGATTTCGACATTGAGGTGATATATAACTGTAAAAACTGAAATTTTTTAAAACTTTCAGTCAATCATAGACTATAAAGTTTATGGAAGACACCAATGGTACTTGGCTGAACATAATCAAGAATTTTTAAAAAAAATTGTTTGATTGTGAAACACTTAATTTCACATCTTTTTTCGCACAATGTTGTTTTGTTTATTATTTATTTTGAGTAAATAACAATCGATTTAAGCTTTTATGCTATCCTCAAGAACTTTTATAAAATTGTTATGTTAATTTTTTAAAATTATTAGTCAAAGACTATAGTTTTTATGTGTGTGTTTCCGTTGTATGTAATAATTTTATTAATTTTCGAATGCATTGCTTTAGACTTATTTTCGAATATTTCTTTTACTTTTTCATGAGTTGTTCATGTCATGAGTTGAGTGAGACCTGTTTACATAAAAACGATACTTTTATTTTTTAAAATATTGCACCTAGGTCCTAGATTGATAAAAAATCGAGAGTAAAGTTCTCTGTAGAAAACATTTTATATGGATAATAATAATTTGATTCTCCCATATTATATTATAACTTTACAAAAAACAGTCAAATCGTCGCAAAAACAACCAAAAGGCTGTAAAAAAGCCGCGCCATGTTTTTCTTTAGCTTGAAACTATCATTTTAACTATAACAAATTAAATTCTTGTATCTTATTCTTTACAAAAACTTCTCAAATCATACAGCACTAGTTATAAAATTTCTTAATGGCATTTTGTTTTCTAAACATCTAGCTATATTATATAATTTAAGTAATACTCTAGAACTACATATCATAATTCTAAAATATATAATAAATATGCACATATATTAAAATTTATTTAAGCAGAGGAAATATAATTTATTTTTTTTTTTTTTAAAAAACCGCTCACTTTCACTTACATATTTCTTGAACAAAATCCTTGGCGCGACCTTTTCTCAATTAATTTAATAATGTCATTCCTAAGGTCTATTTTCAGACGACTGTGAAAAGCCGATGAATTCAACAGTGGACTTCTAATTATATTAATTAAGTCAGTATCATATTTTCTACAATTTTCCTGAAGTATAGTAATCTATTTGAAATTCCCTTTATATTATTACGGTATGCTTAATTTTATATAAGACATGATTTGCTGTAAGAATATCTAGCAAATGGCAACTATAACAATATAACGATGACTATGAAATAACATTATCAATAAATTTCTTTTCGTACTGAATTTTAACATTCATTGATATTCATTTAAGATTGCTATTTAATCAATGGTTATTTCAATATAATGTTTATTATGAGTCAACCATAGTCACTATGCGGTTGGCTTTATTGTCATATTAAGAAAAGGTCGCACCAAGGTTTTTGTTCAAGAAATATGTAAGTGAAAGTGAGCGGTTTTTTATAGAAAAAAAAATAAATTATATTTCCTCTGCTTAAATAAATTTTAATAAATGTGCATATTTATTATATATTTTAGAATTGTGATATGTAGTTCTAGAGTATTACTTAAATTATATAATATAGCTAGATGTTTAGAAAACAAAATGCCATTTAGAAATTTTATAACTAGTGCTGTATGATTTGAGAAGTTTTTGTAAAGAATAAGATACAAGAATTTAATTTGTTATAGTTAAAATGATAGTTTCAAGCTAAAGAAAAACATGGCGCGGCTTTTTTACAGCCTTTTGGTTGTTTTTGCGACGGTATAATATTTCTATCAACAAGATAGGTGATAGAAATATTAATACAACATAGTAACCAATCGTTGCACCAATGGTTCCGGGGGTTGTTGAATCAGAAAAAAAATACAATATAATAACCAATCATTGCGCCAAAGGTACCGGCGATGACGGAACAATAATAATAATCTTAAAAAAGTTTTTTTACCCTCACCACATCACCAACCCCTAAACACAAAGAAATATAATCATTTAAGACTCCGATGTGATTTTCATTCAAAATTTACCGAATTTCTTGTCGCTGTAATTTTTTTTAAATTTGTCTGTCAATCAGCGTCGAAACGTAGGGAAGTAACGTAGGGAAAATTGCAGTTTTTTTACACACAGTTGAAAAACGAACTGCAATGTTTAAATCAGGCTTTGCAATATGAGTTATGTAAAACAAGTTATTATTGAATTACAAAGCAAATGTTGCATTAAAGCTTATTTTAATGCATATCACTAATTTTAAAACAACTCTTGCATCATAACTTATTTCTATAAAACTACTAGAAGTGGGAATGCAACTTGCTACAATAATAAATAAATAATCGTAATTTTCGTTAGCTGAACTTAAAAGTTAACCGATTTTAAGATTTTCTTCTTTGTTTATTTGTTTTGCACATCATTTTATTGTTCGAATTTATTTTTTTGTGATAAAAGTATTGAAATTAGAAATGAAATTAGTTTAAGTTTTGAAATTTCAAAGCGATATAATATCTGAGTTCTTTTTGAGTAGATTGAATTTTAATTAAAATTATTGGTTAAATTGTGCGTGCAAAAAATAAAAAATAAATAAATTAATTATAAAGTTTGTCTAACTTTGAAAAATACAGAACACTAATAGTTGTATTGTAGTGATTTTGTTCCAATAATAATTGGAGATATATAAGTGAAGTGCAATATGACATATATATAAGTGAAGTAATATAAATTTTATTTAAGTTAAAATACACATCAAATTTTTGTTTTATACTTCATTTATCTCAATATATGGGCTATTATTTTGAAAACGTACATCGAAAAAAAAACAACTATTTTTTAAAAATCTGAAATTTTGATATATTGTTGGCATTGATGAAAGGAAAAAACTGATTTCTGCTTCTATTTTTTGTGTACTCTGAATCGGAGTTATGCGCGGTTAAATTTTTGAGTCTTTTTCACGTAGTTTTGGTAATGGTGTCAATGTTTTGTTAATAGATCCCATAAATTTCATGTGATTTACGTATATTTTTGCACATAGGGAGAAAAATTATTGAATAACCGAAATATGTTAGTTGGAAATTAATAATTTTGCTCTTTTCCGCTAGGCGGCGCGTTAAACCATGCTTTACTTCAAAACTCATATCTCAAAAAGTCCCTTTTTTTTGTTTTTCACAAATTTTAAAGTAAACATATGCAGCTATGAAATTGAGAAATAAAAAGTCAGCAATTCAATATGGATTTTTTCTTACGATTTTTAAAGTTTGGTACATATTTGATTTTTTTTAAATTAACACTGAAATTTTAAATGAGACAAGTTGAACGCTAACACAATATCCTTTGATTTCAATTTATATAAAAACCAAGATCGAACAGTTGGTCCATTATTTATAGCTTGATTCTCTATCTCTAGCTGCTTCTTGATTATTCTTTTCATTGCACACAAATTTAAAATTTGTCCCATCTTAATATAAAATCCAAGTCATCCCATTTCCATACATCATCTCAATAAACAATTTCTCTATTTATCCACTATTAAGGAAATAATTCAGACAATAACTTTACCTTCCGTAAATTTGAACAACCGCATTATAACTACGTGTAATACTATGCATAAGCTTTACAAAAGCGAATTTCTTTAAATATGAATGTAGAGTAAAATCAAAATAGGCCGTGGTTACAGTTTTTTTCCTAAAGTAGGGATAAACATTCCCTAATTGAACTAGTACAATTTAGGAATCTATGGTTATACAAGGATTTAATTTGTCTATAAATGTATAAATGCTTATAATTTGCTTATAAATCTTTTTTAATGGTGACAAAAATGGAATTATTTCGTTAATAGTGGATAAGTTTGAACTACGTGGTATTTACAATTACTTTTATATAGGAATTTATATTTTTAAACGATGCACAGTAAGCCTACACGCTAATTGGGAAAATGAAATGAACAAAAGTGTGTAAAGCACTTGAAGAGTTTGCAATAAATTAATAGTAGAGCATCCTAAGACAACAATTAGTCGTGATCTGAATAAATTATATAAAGGAAAGACAAAAAAGCTTTTAACATTTCACCATTTTCTATAAATCGTTAGAATATCAACTGCAATTTTAAGCCTTAATTTTTTGCAAGCACCCATTAGGACATTGGTAGTACGTATTAGGAAACTGGTTGCTTAAATTATCATTAGCATCTTACAATTGATCTATTTTTTTCAGCAGGAATTGATAAATTACTAATTATTCATTTATTATTATTAAATTACAAACAATAAAACATAAAATTTTAGTCTGATTTAGGAAACTGGTTGCTTAAATTATCATTAGCATCTTACAATTGATCTATTTTTTTCAGCAGGAATTGATAAATTACTAATTATTCATTTATTATTATTAAATTACAAACAATAAAACATAAAATTTTAGTCTGATTATAATTATTCATTATAATTATTCAATATAATTATTCACTAATTATTCATTTATTATTATTAAATTACAAACAATAAAACATAAAATTTTAGTCTGATTGTTCATTATAATTATTCAATATAATTATTCACTAATTATTCATTTATTATTATTAAATTACAAACAATAAAACATAAAATTTTAGTCTGATTATTGAGCATTGATGTAATTTTTTGAATCAACCCTTTATTTGACGAATTGCAGTGTCAAAAACCAAATATTACTTTAATTAAAATTTCATCATTTCCTTATTTTTTTACTTCGGTCTGAAAGACCTAAGTATAACATTCATGAGCCAAAAATGAAATTCTTACCCCCACCTTTTTTGGCATTGATGTAATTTTTTGAATCAACCCTTTATTTGACGAATTGCAGTGTCAAAAACCAAATATTACTTTAATTAAAATTTCATCATTTCCTTATTTTTTTACTTCGGTCTGAAAGACCTAAGTATAACATTCATGAGCCAAAAATGAAATTCTTACCCCCACCTTTTTTGGCATTTCTCGACAGTTTAAGGTAGGATCTACTGATTCTAAAATAGCAAAAAAAAAAAATGTATGTCTGTCTGCTGGCCGTCCTTCATAACCTACGCTGCTGGGAAAACCGCTGAAGGGATTTCAAATATATTTTTTTAAAATAAGTATACTCAAGAAACAGGTGCGAAAGGACACTGTGTTCGATAACTGTACCGGAAGTGTGTCGAAAAAATCATTATGTGTGTCAAAAATAGCAAATTTTCATATTTTTGGCTTAAAAAACGTTCATTTTAAGTGATTACGAGTAGGAACATTAAATTTGGAGAAATCTTGATGGTAAGGATTGGTATATGATATCAAAAACTAGACTATTGCATTATAAGTTTGTCAAAAAAATGTTGTCAAGTGTGTCAAAAGAAAGGTTTTTATTTATTTTTTTACTCAATTTTTTGGAAAAAAATAAAATTAATAATATGTATGACATGGTATTTTATTATTATTATTGAGAATTATGGCATTATAAGTTTGTCAAAAAAATGTTGTCAAGTGTGTCAAAAAATTATTTCATATATTTTTTAGTCAATATTTTGGGAAAAAATGTAGCTGTTTTTATGACGTATATGTAATTGAAAATGAAATTGGACATGGAAATTTTTGATTTTGTTATAGTTTTTGAAATATTTTTCGAATTTTGAAAAAAGTTTGTATATTTGATTTTGTAATAATTTTTGCAATATTTTTAGAATTTTGGAAAAAGTTTTAATTTTGTAAGAATTTTTAGAATATTTTTAGCATTTTGAACAATTTTAAATTTTTGATTTTATTATAATTTTTAGAATTTTGAAAAAAATTCAATTTTTAATTTTAGTAATAATTTTTGCAATATTTTTATAATTCCGGAAAAAGTTTGAATATTTAAGAATTTTTGGAATATTATTGGAATTTAGAAAAAGTTTAAATATTTGATTTGATTCTAATTTTTTGGAATATTTTTGGAATTTTGAAAAAATTTTGATTTTATTTAAGGAAGATTGCTGATCTTAAATTAGGTACTCTTTCTTAAATTAGGTGCTCTTTCAAATGACACCCTACTCATATGGGTCAAAAAAAATTTTGTTTTCTTTCTCCACACCTAACCCCTAAACTCACTGAAATATAATTATTTGAAACATCGCTATGAGTTTCGGTCAAATCTCACAAAAGTCCCTGTCTCTGTGATTCGTTCATAATTTTTCTGCCAATCATCGTCGAAGCGTAGAGGGAGGGGCAGAGAGTGAGGGAACTTTCTGAAAGCTTTTTGAAAATAACTCAAAAACTGTGCATTGCAAAGTTCTAAAAAAATTGCAATGTTGCTTAAATTATGTTATTTTTCAAATGACACTCATTTGGGTCACAAAATTTTTTATCCAAAATTATAAAAAAATGGTGAGGTGTAAAATTCTAAAATAAATTTTTAAGGAATATTGAAGTGAAGCCCTTTCATATGATATCTTTCTTAACTCTATAAAAAAACTTTTTTTTTCAAAGGTCTCACATCGTAGCCCTGTAAAACAAACAAAAACCACTTTATTTTTATTTGTTTCCGTCATCTTGTGTGGACAGGTTAGTTTTCTACGCACCTCAGATTTCAGATCCATAGCATTAATTATAGTTTTCGAGATAATTAATATCGTCGCAAAAACAACCAAAAGGCTGTAAAAAAGCCGCGCCATGTTTTTCTTTAGCTTGAAACTATCATTTTAACTATAACAAATAAATTCTTGTATCTTATTCTTTACAAAAACTTCTCAAATCATAAAGCACTAGTTATAAAATTTCTAAATGGCATTTTGTTTTCTAAACATCTAGCTATATTATATAATTTAAGTAATACTCTAGAACTACATATCACAATTCTAAAATATATAATAAATATGCACATTTATTAAAATTTATTTAAGCAGAGGAAATATAATTTATTTTTTTTTTCTATAAAAAACCGCTCACTTTCACTTACATATTTCTTGAACAAAAACCTTGGTGCGACCTTTTCTTAATATGACAATAAAGCCAACCGCATAGTGACTATGGTTGACTCATAATAAACATTATATTGAAATAACCATTGATTAAATAGCAATCTTAAATGAATATCAATGAATGTTAAAATTCAGTACGAAAAGAAATTTATTGATAATGTTATTTCATAGTCATCGTTATATTGTTATAGTTGCCATTTGCTAGATATTCTTACAGCAAATCATGTCTTATATAAAATTAAGCATACCGTAATAATATAAAGGGAATTTCAAATAGATTACTATACTTCAGGAAAATTGTAGAAAATATGATACTGACTTAATTAATATAATTAGAAGTCCACTGTTGAATTCATCGGCTTTTCACAGTCGTCTGAAAATAGACCTTAGGAATGACATTATTAAATCAATTGAGAAAAGGTCGCGCCAAGGATTTTGTTCAAGAAATATGTAAGTGAAAGTGAGCGGTTTTTTATAGAAAAAAAAAAAATAAATTATATTTCCTCTGCTTAAATAAATTTTAATATATGTGCATATTTATTATATATTTTAGAATTATGATATGTAGTTCTAGAGTATTACTTAAATTATATAATATAGCTAGATGTTTAGAAAACAAAATGCCATTAAGAAATTTTATAACTAGTGCTGTATGATTTGAGAAGTTTTTGTAAAGAATAAGATACAAGAATTTAATTTGTTATAGTTAAAATGATAGTTTCAAGCTAAAGAAAAACATGGCGCGGCTTTTTTACAGCCTTTTGGTTGTTTTTGCGACGATTTGACTGTTTTTTGTAAAGTTATAATATAATATGGGAGAATCAAATTATTATTATCCATATAAAATGTTTTCTACAGAGAACTTTACTCTCGATTTTTTATCAATCTAGGACCTAGGTGCAATATTTTAAAAAATAAAAGTATCGTTTTTATGTAAACAGGTCTCACTCAACTCATGACATGAACAACTCATGAAAAAGTAAAAAAAATATTCGAAAATAAGTCTAAAGCAATGCATTCGAAAATTAATAAAATTATTACATACAACGGAAACACACACATAAAAACTATAGTCTTTGACTAATAATTTTAAAAAATTAACATAACAATTTTATAAAAGTTCTTGAGGATAGCATAAAAGCTTAAATCGATTGTTATTTACTCAAAATAAATAATAAACAAAACAACATTGTGCGAAAAAAGATGTGAAATTAAGTGTTTCACAATCAAACAATTTTTTTTTAAAATTCTTGATTATGTTCAGCCAAGTACCATTGGTGTCTTCCATAAACTTTATAGTCTATGATTGACTGAAAGTTTTAAAAAATTTCAGTTTTTACAGTTATATATCACCTCAATGTCGAAATCAACACATATTTGTCATTTTCACCTTATCTTACCACATAAATATACGTAAATACATATATTTTCATTTTCAGTGAGAAAGTCGTTGTGAATAATGGATAATAAACAATCAAGTCCTCACTATAAGGGTTATGTTCTATTTTTTCAAAGTACGGAACCCTTAAAATAATAATAAAATTTTCTCAAATTCTTTTCTTTATATCTCATAAAGCTTAAAAACACAAAATTTTAAAGCCTACTAAATTATTTTTTAATCTCATCACTTCAAAATAACTACCAACGTTTCTAAAATAAAATGAAATAAAAATTAAAATTTATTATCGATATAACATTTGTTGGGTTCTCTCAGATAACAAATTTACATAATAGACCAAATACATGTTTTCACAACATCGTTTTCTTAACACATCAATAATAGGTCTTTTTACTGAAAGCATAGTCTAAATATATTCTTTTTTCTAATATCTTTATAATTACCAACTTCCATTTAATATATTAATAAAACATTTGATGGGTTTTCTGGATACAAACATATATTTGTTATCGAAAACAACTATATGTTTGCAAACTAATCTGGGTTCGTGTTTAAGTTTTTTAACTGTTGTTAAATATTACCAATATTGAGGGATAATAAATTTCAATTCGCATAATTTTGTGTTTTTCAATTCTGTACATTTGGTTGGTTTTTGAAAATTCGCCAAAATGATACTTAATTACTACATTCATATCAATGCTACCAACGTGGTATAAAAATTTGTAAAAACATTTTAATTTTACTAAAAGTTTGGGAAAGCAAAATTTTGATTTTATAAACTTTCAGAAAAAAGCATGAATGCTGACTTTTTTTTTACTAATGAGAAACATATAGTTAAATAATATATACTTTTATTGATAACTTTGAATACAGTTGTAGAAAAAATGCAAATTATTCGAAATGAAAATTTTAACCTTTAAAACCTATTCGGTGCACAGTATATATACTAGTAGTGTCTTTCAAAACATGGCGCGCAAGACACTACCGCGTCTCTTGATAATGTGATTCCATCGTTTTACTCTTACCAATAGGGTTCGTTATAAAAAAGAGAACCCTAAAAATAGATTGCTTGATCACTATAATGTTCACAATAAAGACTGACTTACACACAGTTCAACTACTGATGAGGTAGCTAAACACGTTCTTTATCATTATTATGATTATCCGATCACATATTATAGATCATTTTACCAGTGTCTGACATTCTTTGACAACGTTTTAATCTACTTGATTTGTCAAGCACTCCTAACTTGGTACAATTTATAGTATCAGAGTTTTTAGGTGGTTAATGAAAATTCCATAAATCCATTTAAGTCTATTTCCCGTATTGTTTGGAACTATCTTTTGATAAAAACCTTTCGCACTTTAATCAATAATTTTTCTACTTATTTTCTCAATCGATAAACTACAAAAATTACAAAAAAAAACGTCTACAATGCATTCTATTTGATTTTTTTTTAAATTAACACTGTAATTTTAAATTAGAAAAGTTGAACACTAGCACAATATCCTTTGATTTCAATTTATATAATAACCAAGATCGAACAGTTGGTCCATTATTTATAGCTTGATTTTCTATCTCTAGCTGCTTCTTGATTATTCTTTTCATTGCACACAAATTTAAAATTTGTCCCATCTTAATATAAAATCCAAGTCATCCCATTTCCATACATCATCTCAATAAACAATTTTTCTATTTATCCACTATTAAGGAAATAATTCAGACAGACAATAACTTTACCTTCTGTAAATTTGAACAACCGCATTATAACTACGTGTAATACATGCATAAGCTTTACAAAAGCGAATTTCTTTAAATATGAATGTTCTTATCGTAGAGTAAAATCAAAATAGGCTTTGGTTACAGTTTTTTTTCCTAAAGTAGGAGTAAAAATTCCCTAATTGAACTAGTACAATTTAGGAATCTATGGTTATACAAAGATTTAATTTGCCTATAAATGTATAAATGCTTATAATTTGCTTATAAATCTTTTTAATGGTGACAAAAAAGGAATTATTTCCAAGTTTGAACTACGTGGTATTTACAATTACTTTTATACAGGAATTTATATTTTAAAACGATGCACAGTAAGCCTACATGCTAATAGGGAAAATGGCATGAACAAAAGTGTGTAAACCACTTGTGGAGTTTGCAATATATTAATAGTAGAGCAATTCTCAGTCAACAATTAGACGTGATCTGAATAAATTATATAAAGGAAAGACAAAAAAGCTTTGAACATTTCACCATTTTCTATAAATCGTTAGAATATCAACTGCAATTTTTAACCATAATTTTTTGCAAGCACCCATTAGGACAGGTGGTACGCATTAGGAAACTGTTTGCGTAAATTATCATTAGCATCTTACAATTGATCTATTTTTTTCAGCAGGAATTGATAAATTACTAATTATTCATTTATTATTATTAAATTACAAACAATAAAACATAAAATTTTAGTCTGATTATAAACATTGATGTAATTTTTTGAATCAACCCTTTATTTGACGAATTGCAGTGTCAAAAACCAAATATTACTTTAATTAAAATTTCATCATTTCCTTATTTTTTTACTTCGGTCTGAAAGACCTAAGTATAACATTCATGAGCCAAAAATGAAATTCTTACCTTCACTTTTTTGGCATTTCTTGACAGTTTTAGGACCTACTGATTCTAAAATAGCAAAAAAAAATGTATGTCTGTCTGCCGGCCGTCCGTCATTACCTACGCTGCAGGGAAAACCGCTGAAGGGATTTCAAATTTTTTTTTAAATAGGTATACTCAAGGGACAGGTTCGAAGGGACGCTGTGTTTGATAGCTGTACCGGAAGTGTTTCGAATAAATCATTATGTGTGTCAAAAATAGCAAATTTTCATATTTTTGGCTTAAAAAACGTTCATTTTAAGTAGTTACGAGTAGGAACATTAAATTTGGAGAAATCTTGATGGTAAGGATTGGTATATGAGATCAAAAACTAAATTATTGCATTATAAGTTTGTCAAAAAAATATTGTCAAGTGTGTCAAAAGAAAGATTTTTATTTATTTTTTTACCCAATTTTTTGGAAAGAAATAAAATTGTTTGTTTGAAATGAAATTTTATTATTATTATTGAGAATTATAAGTTTGTCAAAAAAATGTTTTCAAGTGTGTCAAAAAATTATTTCATATATTTTTTAGTCAATATTTTGGGAAAAAACTGTAGCTGTTTTTATGACGTATATGTAATTGAAAATGAAATTGGACATGGAAATTTTTGATTTTGTTATAGTTTTTGAAATATTTTTGGAATTATGAAAAAATTTTGTATATTTGATTTTGTAATAATTTTTGCAATATTTTTAGAATTTCGGAAAAAGTTTTAATTTTTGATTTTGTAAGAATTTTTGGAATATTCTTAGAATTTTGAACAATTTTAAATTTTTGATTTTATTATAATTTTTGGAATTTGAAAAAAATTCAATTTTTGATTTTGTAATTATTTTTGCAATATTTTTAGAATTTTGGAAAAAGTTTGAATATTTAAGAATTTTCGGAATATTATTGGATTTAGAAAAAGTTTAAATATTTGATTTGATTCTAATTTTTTGGAATATTTTTGGAATTTTGAAAAAATTTTAATTTTATTTAATTTTTAAAATATTTTTGGAATTTTGAAAGAAGTATGAATTTGTAAATTTGTAATATTTTCTCGAAACTCTATATGGAGAGGTTTTTGAGCAGTTTGCGTAGCAGATGTATGTATCATCTTTTCACTAAAATATGTTAATATATGATCTGTTATAATTTTCCAGCAACGTATTGATGTTTCGTGTTAGTTTTGTAATAAATTTCTAAAAAGAGTTAAAAACATACTTGTACTTTAACAAAGAGTTATGTTTGATATACATCGCTGCCCAAAACTAAAAACCATATCCTCATACACTGAAAAAAAAGATTGCTCAATTCAATTAAAATAGGTATAAAATTATGCATAAAAGTTGCTTAAATGTGCGCCAAGAATAACTTTTCTCAAATTATTCTTATTTGTAGAATACAGCTACGACAATTTGTTAATATTTTACATTCTGATATTGAGAATTTATAGTATGATTTATTCAAATACAGTTTCTTATTTAGAGAATTATTCTCTTAATATGATAAATCTTTAATTTATGAAATTGTAAACCATTTTTAAAATTAAACTTCTTTTGTGACTAAATTTTCTGTTATTGAGAATATTTTATTTCAAAATCGAGAATAATATGAGTTAAAAAGTGTTAAATCTTTTCAAAATTAAATTCATTTTGAGTATATTTGGTTATTTTAAAGATTAAAATATACTTTATATAAGAATAAGTATGCGCTCAAAGATTTTTTTATTGTTATTTTAGATCAACTGAAGTATAATTCTTCTATAGTTAAGAACTAAAAGGTCAAATTAACACAAGTTTTCTCGATTACATTTTTTAATAACGTTGAATTGAGTATAATTATTCTCTAATATTATATATATATATATATATATATATATATATATATATATATATATATATATATATATATATATATATATATATATTATATATATATATATATATATATATATATATATATATATATATATATATATATATATATATATATATATATATATATATATATATATATATATATATATATTCTCTGTTGTAATATTTTGTAGGAGGATACACTTGAGGGGGATACACTTTTATTGCCAAATTCAATCATTCCAAATAAGAAGTTAAAAGACATAATATCAATTAATATTTAAAAATTAATTTATTTTTAAAATATATAAAGTCATTATAAATACATATTCAATTATTTAAGTTTACTTACAAATTAGTTTATTAGTTTATTTACATGCCAGTAAATTTTGTTGAAATCAAAAACATGTAGTATTTAAAGCATGTAAAACTATTTATAATTAATTATATTATTTAATCAACTATATTGATATTTTTAATTTTTGTTTAATTTTCCGTATAACTAAACTGTTACGTTTTCGCAAGTGTTTTAGATCTCTTTTTTTTAGGGTTTAAGATCACTTAAAAATTATTTTTAACTTTTGTTAATTAAACTTTTTTAAAGAATATTAGTTAAAACTATTTTCATACAACAATATAATTATGAAAATATTAAATTTATAACATATTTGAAATAATTTGATCTTGTATTTTCAATTTTGATGCCAATAAAACGGCCCTACTAATCTGTATAATGCACGATGAAATTTAACTTTGACATAATGCGTCGAAATATATTGTTTTTTTTTTGATGGTAGGTAGCTCTAGTGTTCGAGGCAAATATTAGGTCAAAGTTGACACCCATCGGATTCTGGAAATACAATTTTTTTGCAATTAATATAATGTTGTGTATGCAATGTAAATATGCGGACCTGATTTATCAATTTAACTTCAGTTTTAAAAATCATTTTTAGCATCTCAATTTAATATAATTTAGTATGATCAGCCATCAGTCAGCCATTTTGTCAAATAGAGTAATGATTATCTTTTTGTACAATTGCTTGAAACTGCCCTAAATTTAATATTAATTTGCAAAAAAATTTAGATCAAATATTTAAATGTTATTTATTTACGAAACTCACTTATAATGGTGTTTCAATGGAGCAAAATTCATCTACACTTACTTCAAACGTTGCACGGTGTTTTTTTTTCTATAATTTGCCACGGCTTACATTGTCTTTAATGTTGTTTTCTGGATAATTTCATTGATTATAATAATTTAATTTTTCATGCTCTATTCTGATCAAACTTACTTTGTTAAAGTTCAAACTTACAATGTTAAAAAATTATTTCTTAAAATTATCTCCAATTTATTTAATACTTTATTTACCATTGTGATTAGATATTGCATTTTTGAATTTTAAAATATAATTTATTATCATCATTATTAAGAATATATATATAATAACTATATATACGTAAATCAATTTTAAAATTATCAACAAGAAAGAAGTTATAACATATACTGTTAAGATTAAGGCAAATTATAAATTCGAAGTCTTTTCACAACAATAATTTTAAATATATTAATTAATACACTCAAAAACTTTTTCACAAAATTTTGCAAATATAAACAATACACAAAATTTTTTGTAAACTCTGTAAGTTTTATAATAAATCAAAGAAGCATTTTTTCTTACAACCAGTTTGTGGGTTTTCACATAATTTTTTTAAAGTTTACAATATTTAAACAGATTTTACAAAAAAAATGTAAATTTATTTGTCTTTTTTGAGTGTATACATAATGATAATGGTCGAATCGAATACTTTCCCTGTCAAGAAAGAAGAAAATCTAACTCGGCTATTCTGAACCAAAATTTTGAATGAAATGGAAAATGAAATTTTTCTTAGTTTTTAGTATAAAAACGCAACAGATTTTTCAAGTTTATTTTGAAAAAAATCACAGTGTTTAAAATGATGCTCATACATAAAACAAAAAACTGCATATTTAGGCATGTATGTGCACCGTTTTCACTTTTTATAAAATTTAATTTCACATAATTCCTTCCACTAAAATAACACTTTTTAATCACAAATTAGAACAAACTAAACCGTCTTCAACATGTAAATATAAACTGATAGGAATATTGTTAAAACCATGTGCTAAATACAAAAGTGTATGGGGCCTATAATCAAGTTATTCTCAAAATTAGCAAAGAAAACTTGTATAAATCATTTATGTTCCCGATTGTTAAATTAATTTTATCTAAATTTAAGAATAAATGTCTCAAAATAAACAAAATTGCAAATAATGATTCAAGAAATCAATTTCCTACATTTAATTCTAAATTTTTGACTCTAATTGAGAACAAATATATCACAATTTCATCAATGTTTTGTATGTTAACTTAGAGAATAGAATTCTTTAAACAATAAGAATAATCCATAAACGTAGAATCAATGAATTGAATTGTGCAACTAATAAATTAATGAGGTTGACACTATAAATCTTAATTCATAAAATTGTTCGATTGCTAAAATTGATCAATTTTATCTTTATTGATGCCACAAATTCTCATTTCAAGTTATTTAGTCTAAAATTTTCATCGATATTGACTTTCTGTATTTGAGAACATGTTCTGCTTAATATTAGAATACTATTTCTCTCAGTGTAAAAGTTTTTTGCCAAAAACTATATCAAAATCCTTAACCCAGACCGAAGTCTTGGTATCTCAGAGCTGTGAGATTTGAGCCCCACCATATATTTAATTTTAAATCAAACATTTCTTAAATTTAAATATTCTTCTTGAGAGTCGTAGACAAAAATTGCTTGTTGATAGAAAGTTGATTGTTTTTGACATTTAAAGAGTTTCTGAGTGTCGTACGACTCTCAGAATATCAATTTGCTTACCTTTGTCGTATTTAACGAAATTTGTCGTATCGAACCGACTGTCAGAATACCTTTTTCGTTTTGTCGTGTCGTACAACTCAAAATACGACTGTCAGAATAGCCCTATTAATTATCAATATCGCTAAAAAATAGATATGATAAATATATTATGAATGATATTCATAATAGTCGGCGGTTTTTATAAAAATTTGCTTGAATTTATCTTAATAAATTTCTGTTTCAATAAAAATTTTCATTGTTGTCATGGTTTGTTATTTTTACTCCCTAGGGAGTAAAATATGCAATCCGCTCCCGCAAATGAAAGAGCGGAATTGTACTTTATTTACAACTTGTGGAAAAAAATATATAATAAAATATAAAAATCGGTACGATTTAGGTAACTTTCCCAAATTGAGTGATGTTACAGACTCAGACTTGGAGTTTGTTAGCGGATATGTAATGTGTATGTCGAAAATTAAATGCAGAAATTGTGTTGCCTGTATTTATGATTTATTGACAAAATATTTTTTATATAGCAATGCCTAACGCAATATTTATTTGGCGTATAAGATTGGACTGACATTATAATCAACTCTGGTAGTCTGGAAAGTGGAAAGGCAGTTTTCCTAAACTCAAATTAATAAAAAAGTCGGACAAGTGCGAATAAAATTCGCTCGCCAAGGGTTCCGTGCATGTAAAAGAAGACAATTTTAAAAAAAAATATTAAAGTCTCTATATTGCCAAACTATGGACGCGTAATAGAATAAATGTTTAGTCGTACACGTCAATAGTAAATGTTATTCACATCATTGATCAAAAATAACACAAAAAATGTTACTTGAGGGTAAATCTTATCCATAGCTGTGTAATTGTTGCTATTGTAAACATTTGCCCATGTAGTGTTCTTAAGCTCCAAAAATAATAATTAATAGTAGAATTAATAATATTTATAAATATTTATTTATAAGGTTGAATATCTATAAATGATGTTTCCTCGTCCACGGTTCACGATTGAGAGAGCGATCGATTTCCAATTTCTATTTTTACAATCAACATCAAAATAACAGTAACAATATAAAAAATAATTAGAACTTGATTATTCTACAGGGAAGTGCAACTTAACGTTTACGTACTTAAAGGTACATAGCACTCTTCTCCTCTTTAAAAGAAATCAATCCTCAATCAACCATTAATCTAAGAAATTATATAATTCAAAATTATTTAAAGTACTAAAAAAAAATTTAACAATTTAACAAAATTAAAACAATTGTAAACATTAATAACAATTTTAAAATTTGACAAAATTTAACATATCAATTTAACATCTAAACAATTTATATGACAAAATCTAAGTGTCAACAAAAAAAACTAATTTTGAATTCGATTCCGCGGCTTATCTCGCAATAAATATCTAGTTCTCTTGGATCTCGGATGCCATACATAATTCTCCTCCCATTTTCTTTTATTACGCCTTGTATCGTCGATAGGTTCAGGAAGTAAATTTTTAAACAATGAACTGGTTGGTGAATATTGTATGAAATTTCTTCTTCTTTGGAAGACTTTTAGTTGGTCTCTATGAGCTGTTCTAGTGTTCCCGTTAATAGATATTAAATATACAAATTTTGAAATACGTTTAATGACTTTCCCTAAAATAAATTTATCAAATTTATGGTTAAATTTATTGTAATAAAGAATCTCCTGACCAATACCTAAATCGAAATTATTTTTATAAACTTCCTTAAACTTTCTTGTGTTATTTTCAATATTAAATCTCACCTGTTTCGGGAAAGGTTTACAAATGTTTTTAATTTCTTTGCTTAAACATGATCTATTACTTACCAAGGATAGTAATGTTTTCGGTTTATTTACGAAAATGAGGTCAGCGGGTGCTATGCCAGTGACTGTAGAAGGTGTATTTCTATAGGAGAACAAAAAGTTGAGAATTTGGGATTGAATATCTAGCGTACAGTTATCCGATAAATTCTTACGTAACAACGCCTTAACCGTTTGAACACCGCGTTCCGCCAACCCATTACTTTGCGGGTGGTACGGTCGACTATGTTTTAAAATAATACCATGAGACTGGCAGAATCGTTCAAACATTATTGAATTAAATGGCGGTCCATTATCACATACAATGACATTAGCAAAACCAAAATTTGCGAATTGTATTTTCAGCTTGTCTAAGACATTCCGTGCATCGGTTTTATATAATAAATAAATATCCGCCCATTTGCTGAAATCATCCATAGAAATTAAGAAATGATATTTTCCAAACTGCAATAAATCCAAATGTATTCTATCAAACGGTTTTGTAGTTGGTTCCCAAGTACTAGTTGGACAGTCAGGTACCATTTTTCTATTGACATTACAACTTTTGCAAGTGTTAATACCAAGGTAATGTCTTTATCTAGACCAAGCCACCAGACTGAGGATCTAGCCAATAGTTTGGATCTAACAATACCCGGATGTTCCCGATGAAGCAATTCCAAAATATTTTTGTGGTATATTGAGGGAATTAAAATTCTATCTCCGAAATAAATACAATTATCCTCACATGATAGAGAGTCAGAAATTCGATAATATGGTTTGAGTTCCAATGGGATACTCGTATTTGGCCAACCGTTTACTATATATTCATGAACTCGCACTAAAATTTCATCTTTCATTGTTGCTTCAGCAATTTGAATTTTAGTCAATGGGCTTTCGCACTCAGAATAAAAAAAATTAATATCTAAATCAGTAAACGAATTAATAGAATATTCATCAACTTCCGTAGGTTTATCTAGTGGTAACCGAGATAAGGCATCAGCATTGCACATGAGCGAGCTTTTCCGATAACGAATCTCGTATTGATACATCGATAAAATTATAGCCCAACGTTGTAACCTCGCTGCTGCTACAGCGGATAGATTTTTTGAATTACTGAAAATATGTTTTAAAGGCCGATGATCACTGTAAATGACAAAAGGTTTCCCAAAAATATATTTATTAAATTTTCGCACCGCAAAAAGTATCGCGAGAGCCTCTCTATGTAACTGACTATAGTTCCTGCCTGAGACACTTAATGTGGATGACGCAAATAAAACTGGCCGTTCTTTGCCATCAATTATGTGTGCCAATACTGCACCAACTCCATATGGGCTGGCATCACAGGAAATCACAATTGGTTTCTGCGGATCATAGTGTGTTAAAATATTATCACAATGCAACAAAAAGGATTTACAATTGTTAAATGATTTTTCACAATCATTGCTCCACACAAACTTGGAATCTTTTCGCAAAAGTTCGTATAAAGGATGTAAGTGTAAGGCAAGATTTGGAATAAATTTCCCATAATATGTAATCATACTGACGACAATACCTAAACAAATAAATAAAACATTAATCAAATCAACGATGAAGAAAATATCTATACTTATCATATTACGAAATCCAGCTAGAAGTTTCCAATGTTCATCTGTAAACAAAATATTTTAATTTAGTTATAAATTTAGGCTTAATATAATGTATTACCTTTTCATTTGTTATCTTAAAATAGTAAACAAACCGTTTTTTGTTTGTTTACATCAATATCAATTACAACTTCAAAAGCAACAACTAATTAAAAAACAATAATTTAATATAGAAAAATATTAGTTCATCTATCAGAATATAGATTTAGTGAATCTAATTAAAAGCAACAAATCATAGAATAATCAATTAGCTTAGGTCAAAACCTTTCGATCATATTAAATTAGTAAAATTCACCCTTTTTACAATAGATGTAAGGAAATTTAATATATATTTGGAAATATTAAGAAAGGCTTCGATTAATTATTAAAAGTTTTTGATTAAAAACTTGCATAGTCATCTTCACTTTTATATTTGAACTTTCCTGTGAACGGTGAAAAATATTAATTAGCTGTGATTTTGTTAAAATAAAACAATATTTGAATATTATTTTATTGTTTTTATTTAATAACGATTTTTGGAAATTACACCCGGACATTCTCATCTCATCTGAATATAATAATTGAACCTCTGCTGTGAAATAGGAAACGCATCATTTTTGGAATAATTTGGTAATTTGTTTGTACAAACATAAAAGGCGGTAAAACTCAACAAATACAAAAATAGTACAACTGGACTCGTCAAGATAAATTGTGGATACGCAATCAACGAGTGCAGCTGATATTATTCATGGTCCTTCGAAGTCGGATTTGCTGCATATAAAATCGTGAGTACAAGCCAAACTATTCTTTTATATATATAAACACTTTATACAAAAAATAATACTTAAAAACGGTGAAAGGTGATTATTTAAACGTGCCAATACTAATGAATGAATATAGTGAACACGTTATAAACTTAAGTGAAATTATATAAATACATTTGTGCGAAAATTATAAATCAAAACGGTGAAAGGTGATTATTTAAACGTGCCAATACTAATGAATGAATATAGTGAACACGTTATAAACTTAAGTGAAATTATATAAATACATTTGTGCGAAAATTATAAATCAAACTGTGAAAGGTGATTCTTGAAACGTGTCATTACTGAGTGAATCAATATAGTGATCACGTTATACGCTGAAATAAATATATATAAATACTTTGCGCGAAAATTACTAATTAAAACTGCGAAAAGATTATTGAAACGTGTCAATCCTGCAGTAAATATATATAAAAGATATAGTGAGCACGTTGTAGAATTCTCACAAATGGCGGAAAATAGAGCAATAAAGCGCTTCTTGAAAACATTAGAAAGTATGAAAGTGCAAGTAAATCTCTTTAGCATTAGTACTCCAATTAGTGATATAAAAACTTGCATGGCTCTGTTAGCAGACGATTGGAGAGAATTTCAAGCGCTAGAAAAGGCCGTAAAAGGGAAATTTGATGAATCACAAATAGACAACGTGGACAAAATTGAAAATATGCATCTTGAGTTGAAACAAAAGCTTGTCAAATGGGAAAAGCTTTATGAAGAGAATAATGCACAAATACAAAATAACTCGATGGATGATTTTATGCTTAATCAAAGCAATTTTCTCCAGCAAATATCATCTATTCATAAACCAGATAATGAGGTTCGTTTACCACGAGTTAATATACCATCGTTTAATGGAGTGTATGCAGAGTTTCCCTCCTTTCGTGATCTATATGAAGCGTCTGTCCATAACAATAACAATATCTCAAAGGTTCACAAATTGCAATATTTAAAAGGGTTGCTTAAAGGTGAAGCCTATATGCTGATCAATCATCTGGCAGTGACAGAAGCTAACTACGATGAAGCGTGGGACAAGATAAAGACACGGTACAACAAGCCAAAGCATGTCATACACAACTTGTTGAAACAATTTCTGGAACAACCAAACGTACAACAAGGTTGTGCAAAGTCAATTCGTCGCTTAGCTGACGTTTCGGATGAAGTCCTACGTGGGTTGAAGGTGCTTGATGAGCGTGCTGAAGGCCGTGACCCCTGGCTAATTTATCTACTTATTCAAAAACTAGACCAGGAAACGAGAGAAGCTTGGGCGCACGAGACAGCGGGAGTCAGCTTCCCTACAATGGAGCAGTTGTTTATCTTTTTAAACAAAAGAAGTGATGCCTTGGAGAGCTTAAGTTCAATGCAGAAGACCAAAACGTATCCTCAAAGAAGAACAAGTGCTTTAGTTTCGCATACAAACCAATTAGTATGCCCGTTATGTGAAGGAGAGCATTATTTAAGCAAATGTGATCAATATTTACAGCGAACATTTGCAGAAAGGAAACAACTAGTAGTTGAGAAAAAACTTTGTTTCAATTGTTTATCTTCATCTCACCAGTCAGTGGTGTGTAGATCCAAATATAAATGTGGTAAATGTCGCAGGAAGCATCATTTGACTCTGCACTCAGAAGAAGATGTTAATAATCCACGGATCAATGCAACTCTCAACGCAAATGCATTGAATAATACTTTGGAACCATCTAGCTCAACCGATGTTCAAGCAAATGCAGCAGCCATACCAAAATTTCAATCTTTGCTACCAACAGCTATAGTTCTAGTAGCTGACAAATCTGGAAATTCTCAGAGATGCAGGTTACTGCTAGATTCCGGATCACAAGCCTCTTTCATCACAGAAGCTTGTGCGCAGCGTTTGAATTTACCGAGATCTCAAGCAAATGTTGCAGTTACAGGTTTAACAGCTGGAAAAGTAACCACCAGAGGAATTACATCAATAAATATTAAGTCGTTGTATTCGTCAGAGGAATCGATTCAAGTTGATGTTTTGATCATAAATCAGCTGCCAACGAGATTACCAAGTTTCAATTTCCAGCTCCAAGACTGTTGTTTTTTGGACGATTTAAAACTAGCTGATCCATCTTATAACCAAGTATCTGCCGTTGATATCCTGATAGGAGCTGACAGATTTTTTAGCATTATCAAAGATGGGCAGTTAACTAACTCAAATAATTCAATAGTCGCACAACGTACCATTTTTGGTTGGATTGCGGCTGGAGTTACCGGTGAAGAAAACGTCGTAAGAACAGACAGCAGCCAAGAAAGTTATTGTACTTTAAATTTCCATTTAGATGTAGACATTGATAGAACATTAAAACAATTTTTTGAGCAAGAAGAAATTCCCAATGTCCAGATTATGAGTCAAGATGATGTCGAGTGTGAAGAATATTATAAAAAGACGCACAAACGAGATGAAAGGGGTCGTTACATCGTCTCTATTCCCTTTAAAAATAATACCGCTCAGCTTGGCAACTCTATCAACGTTGCCAAAAGAAGATTTTTAGCGTTAGAAAGGAAATTTCAATCTAATCCATCACTAAAACATGAATGCGCTAGATTTATAAGTGAATATCTAAGTAGGGGATACCTAGAAGCTGTTTCTGAAGCTGATAAAATGATTGAGCAGTCTAAGTGTTTTTATTTGCCTCATCATTGTGTGATAAAACAAGCGAGCGAAACGACAAAACTAAGAGTAGTTTTTGATGGATCAGCGAAATCTTCTTCTGGGATATCACTAAATGAAACGATGTTAGTCGGTCCGACTATTCAGCCCACTTTATGGTCAATCTTATTAAGATTCAGAAAGCACAAAATTGCATTAGCAGCCGACATTGAGAAAATGTACAATCAAATTTTGGTTTGTGAAAGTGATAGTCAATTTCAACGTATTTTATGGCGAAGCGAAATAGCTGATGAGCTTAAACATTATAAACTAAATACAGTTACCTTTGGTTTATCTAGTTCGGCATTTTTAGCTATTAGAAGTATTCATCAGCTAGCATATGATAATCAAGATAGTCATCCAAATATTATTGATCATCTTATAAATGATTTTTACGTTGATGATTTTATCTCTGGTGCTGATAACATTGAAGAAGCGACGAAACTAAAAAGAGAAATGAATGATTTGTTAATAAGCGGTGGTTTTAATCTAAGAAAATGGAAATCAAATGTGCCTGAACTCACAGTGAATGGAGAGACACAACAAACCGCTTTGTTCAATAATTCAGAAGAATCAAAAATATTAGGTCTACAGTGGAACGCAGCAGAAGATACTTTTACCTTTAAACTCGATTTGAAGGAGAGTAATGAGCCCACCAAACGTCAAGTTATTTCCGAGTATTCAAGGGTCTTTGATCCGCTGGGTTGGTTATCTCCTTCGATCATTTTAATGAAAATAGTATTTCAAAGGCTTTGGCTACACAAATTGGGATGGGATGATCATCTGCCAGCGGAAATATCAGAAATATACAACAAAATCCGTGTTGAGTTGAAAGATTTAGAAAAAATAAAGCTCAAAAGATACATTCCACAAGACGGTAAAATGGAATTACATGGTTTCTCCGATGCCAGCGAAAGTGCGTATAGTGCGGTGGTATATTGTAGAGCGGTAGACAACAATGGTGTTGTCTCAGTTAACTTAATGGCAGCTAAAACAAAGGTGGCTCCAATCAAGCAGGTGTCCTTACCACGACTTGAACTATGTGGTGCTCATTTACTCACAAAACTTATGCGTCTTGTGCAAGAAACAGTGAAGATGCCAGTGGAATGTTTTGCCTGGACGGACTCTACAATTGTACTATCGTGGTTGTCGAGTCATCCAGTCAGGTGGAAAACCTACGTTGCTAATCGTACGGCTGAAATCATCAATCAGATACCGAGAAAATTCTGGAATCATGTACGATCTGAACACAATCCTGCAGATTGCGCATCTCGTGGGATTTTGCCGTCTCAATTAATCAAACTAGATCTCTGGTGGCATGGCCCAGCATGGTTAAAAAATTACCAATCGACTTCTGCAAAAGAGGATGATTTTGCTGTGAATCCAGAATATTTGAAAGAAGAAAGAAAAATAACCAAGCTTTTAGTTTCCAACACCCATTGCAAGGAAGATCAAATCAGCACATTAATTCAAAAGATATCTTCCTATAATAAACTGAAAAGAATTTTTGCTTACGTTTTAAGATTTATAAATAATATGAGAAATGACAAGTTGAATAGAAGCTCGGGTTCTCTTACGGTGATTGAACTTCGGAAGGCCAACCTCATAATCATCAAATATGTACAGAGAGAAGCGTTTGCCGATGAGGTTGATTGCCTTCAAAGAGAGGTGAATATTAGAAAAAACAGCAGCATTGCAGCATTGGCACCATTTATAGATGCAGAGGGGATGTTAAGAGTCGGTGGCAGATTGAAACATCTGGACTGCCAATATGATTATAAACATCCAATGGTTTTACCAAAGGGTCATGCATTAAGTCGAATGATTGCAATACATGTGCACAAGAAAAATCTTCATCCTGGTTTGACTCTAACATTTCATCTGATAAGGCAGCAATTCTGGATAGTAGGAGGCAGAAGCAGTGTCAGAAATATAGTGAACAAATGTGTGGTCTGCTTCAGATAGAACGCCAAAACATCTAAGCAACTAATGGGAGATCTGCCATTAGCAAGATTGAAAGCTACAAGACCATTCTCATCTTGTGGTGTATATTATGCGGGTCCAATTGAGATTGCTACAAAAAAGGGAAGAGGTGCCAAGTTTATCAAGGGGTATATTGCACTCTTTGTTTGTATGGTGACCAGAGCTGTACACATTGAAGCCGTCACTGATCTATCTACAGATGCGTTTATAGCATCCTTAAAACGATTTATCTCAAGGCGAGGTGCTCCCGCACATATCTACAGTGACAATGGATCTAACTTCATTGGAGCACGTCGAAAACTAGGCGAAATTTTGAAAAAATTAGCAATATTAATCACAATTCTCTAATTGCAGAGTTCTTAGCACAGGATCAGATACAGTGGCACTTTATTCCACCTGTATCTCCACATTTTGGGGGTTTGTGGGAAGCAGCTGTGAAGTCAGTGAAGTCACATTTACTCAAATATTCCTCAAATACTCACCTAACGTTCGAAGAGATGACAACTATGCTTACTCAAATTGAAGCCATTTTAAATTCAAGGCCACTCTACGCGACAGCTGATGATGATGCTTCTATTGATGTTTTAACACCAGCACATTTCTTGATTGGCCCAGGAAATTTTTTTATTCCAGAAGAAAACATTAGTGAAAATACACCGACCAGCAGGCTTTCTAGGTGGCAAAATGTTCAACAGCGTGTTCAATCCTTCTGGAAAAAATTCAGTGTGGAGTATTTCCATAATCTACAACAAAGAAACAAATGGCGTGAATTACAACCTAATTTTAAAAATGGAGACGTGGTGTTAATTAAAGAAGACAACTTACCATCATACAAATGGATGCTTGGGAAGATCATAGAGTTGCATCCAGATGATCAAGGCAATGTTAGAGTTGTCACTGTAAAGACGTCCAAAAATATATTAAAACGCCCAATCGTTAAAATCTGCAAACTACCACAACAGGATGATGGTTAACGACTAAGTCGTTAACGAGGCGGAGTATGACGACAATACCTAAACAAATAAATAAAACATTAATCAAATCAACGATGAAGAAAATATCTATACTTATCATATTACGAAATCCAGCTAGAAGTTTCCAATGTTCATCTGTAAACAAAATATTTTAATTTAGTTATAAATTTAGGCTTAATATAATGTATTACCTTTTCATTTGTTATCTTAAAATAGTAAACAAACCGTTTTTTGTTTGTTTACATCAATATCAATTACAACTTCAAAAGCAACAACTAATTAAAAAACAATAATTTAATATAGAAAAATATTAGTTCATCTATCAGAATATAGATTTAGTGAATCTAATTAAAAGCAACAAATCATAGAATAATCAATTAGCTTAGGTCAAAACCTTTCGATCATATTAAATTAGTAAAATTCACCTTTTTTACAATAGATGTAAGGAAATTTAATTTATATTTGGAAATATTAAGAAAGGCTTCGATTAATTATTAAAAGTTTTTGATTAAAAACTTGCATAGTCATCTTCACTTTTATATTTGAACTTTCCTGTGAACGGTGAAAAATATTAATTAGCTGTGATTTTGTTAAAATAAAACAATATTTAAATATTATTTTATTGTTTTTATTTAATAACGATTTTTGGAAATTACACCCGGACATTCTCATCTCATCTGAATATAATAATTGAACCTCTGCTGTGAAATAGGAAACGCATCATTTTTGGAATAATTTGGTAATTTGTTTGTACAAACATAAAAGGCGGTAAAACTCAACAAATACAAAAATAGTACAACTGGACTCGTCAAGATAAATTGTGGATACGCAATCAACGAGTGCAGCTGATATTATTCACATACCTAAAAATGATTTAAGTTCCGAAATATTTTTAGGGCTACGAGCCTTTTCAATGGCTTCCAGTTTTTCTGGATTTGGACGAAGTCCGGCTGCTGAAATAATATGGCCAAGATATTTAACCTTATCTTTAAAAAATTCGCATTTACCAAAATTGCATTTAATATTATGCTGTTTTAATCTGTTAAGAACTAAAATAAGTTTTTGATAAAGTTCTTCTTGTGTTTTACTGCCTATCAATATATCATCGAGATATATTTCGACACCGTTAATATCTTTAAGTACCGTTTCCATTATCCTTTGAAATATGGATGGTGCAGAATTTACCCCGAATGGGAGACGCTGAAATTGGAATAATCCCTTGTGGGTATTTATAGTTAATAAAGGTTTCGAACTTTCAGAAACCGAAAGCTGTTGATAAGCTCCTTTCAGGTCAAGAACGCAAAAATAAGAATAATTTGCCAACGAAGCTAATACTTCATCAATAATAGGAAGAGGATAATGCTCCGTTGTCAAATATCTATTTATAGTAATTTTAAAATCGCAGCAAATTCTGATACTTCCATCAGGTTTAGCTACTACCACTATAGGTGAAGCCCAGTCGCTGGATGTAACTGGTTTTAAAATTGATTTTGACACCATCAGTTCGAGCTCCTGTTCCACTTGATCACGTAATCTAAAAGGTAAATTATATGATCGATGGAAAATTGGGTGTGCATCATCTTTCAAAACCAAATCAGCTTCAAATCCCAAAATAGGATCAGAATTACTATTACAATCAAAAACACTGGGAAATAAATTGCGTACCTTGCTTATGTTATCCGATAATTGAGAAGTAACTTTGTTCACAAATGTTGTGTCGATTGCATTATTATCTTCATAAGCAATTTCAAAAAATTTTTGCCAGTTAGGGTATATCAAATCCATCCAGTTTCGACCCATAATTGGATAACATGGTTTATTTGTTCGGACAACTGTTAAAACGGTATTATATTTTATGTATCTTGCTTCTACATTCACGGCAAAACCTCCGACAACCTCCACATTACTACCTGAAAGTAATTTTACAAAATTAATATTAGTATATTGTTTAATATGATAATTGGAAAAATATTTATTATAAGTAAGAAAATCTATTACGGAAAGACATGCGCCGGAATCACACTCAAAATCAATTTTAATATTTTCTACTTTTAAGCTAACATAAACTGGTGGTTTTGTTAATATTTCTAAACTAAAATGATTTATTCTTAAGTTATTAAAATTTAAATTATTTACGTCCCTTTTTGAACATCTCTTTGCATGATGACTCACCATTCCACAGTTGAAGCATTTCATTCGTACACCAGAGCAGCGATTGGAAGAATGGTTGTATGGACATCTAGAACTTTGATGTGTTGATCTTGAACCTGATCGTGAATTTGTACGATAAGTACTATATTTAGACGAACTTCTTCTTCGATTAAAACTCCGAAATCTTGATCGATTACGTGGCCTTGAATATTGGTGACGTGATTGATCATTCGATTGAATTAAATTTATCCCAATAGCTGTATCTTCTCGTATCTTTCTCTGTTCAATTCCGGTTAACTCCAAATGTATAGCATACTCACTAGCTTTTTGAAAAGTGCTATTTTCATCGCATTTATTTAACAAAAGACCTTGAATATTTTGGTCTTTAAGTCCAGTAACAAACTTATCGCGAAGCATACGGTCTAAAAACGCTTTGTACTCACACGTGGTTGCGAGAGTTTTTAATTCAATGATATATTCCGAAATAGTTTCATTTGGTAACTGGTCACGTTTGAGAAATTTGAAGCTTTCCGCTATTAAATTCCTTGTTGGCTTAAAATGTGTTTTAAGAATAGTCTCAATTTCTTTAAAACTCTTTTCCGTTGGATCATCAGGATACATTAATTTTCTCAATATACTAAACGTTTCACCTCCAATTAACGTGAGAAACAAGGAAACTTTTTGTTCTTCTTTTGTTGCATTGCATTTAAATATTTCTTTCATTCGCATCAAATACTCTTCAAAATCTGAACCGGGAATAAAATTTTCGATCGTACCAATGAACGGCATATTTGAAATATTTTATATAAAACATCCAATTACAAAAAAAATTACGAATGAAACTAGCAGTAATTTAAATATTTGTTGTATCACAAAACTATTCACCAAATTATTTTTTTTTAACACAAATTTTGAAGCACAATATTTACCATTATAGTGTTGCTTGAAAATCTCCATTTTCCTCTGTCGCCAATGTAATGGTTGCTATTGTAAACATTTGCCCATGTAGTGTTCTTAAGCTCCAAAAATAATAATTAATAGTAGAATTAATAATATTTATTAATATTTATTTATAAGGTTGAATATCCATAAATGATGTTTCCTCGTCCACGGTTCACGATTGAGAGAGCGATCGATTTCCAATTTCTATTTTTACAATCAACATCAAAATAACAGTAACAATATAAAAAATAATTAGAACTTGATTATTCTACAGGGAAGCGCAACTTAACGTTTACGTACTTAAAGGTACATAGCAAGCTGTTTATATTAACTAAAGAAAGATTCAACCAGCTTTTAAATGGTTTAAATTGGGAATATTTTTTCTATAAATCAGCGTCGAAATTTAGGGTGGTGGTTCATTGCAAAAACTGTTCATTGCAAAATTCTAAAAAAAATTGCAATGTTTCTTAAATGAGGTGCTCTTTCAAGTGACACCCTATTCATTTGGGTCAAAAAAGGTTTGGCTTTTTTTACCTTCCCCATACCCATTTAGGTTTGGCTTCCCCATAAGGTTTGGCTTTTTTTACCTTCCCCATACCTATACCCTAAACATACCGAAATATAATTATTTGAGACTTCGCTATGATTTTCGTTCAAAATATAGCAAACTTCCTGTCCCTGTGAATTTTTTCAATTTTTTTTTGTCAATCAGTGCTGAAACGTAGGGGAGAGACGATCTATATTTAAAATAACTCAAAAACTGTGCACCGCAAAATACTAAAAAAATCGCAACGTTTCTCAGATAATGTACTGTTTCAGATGACACCCCATTCAATTGGGTCAAAAAAAGTTTTGTTTTACCCTCCCTACACCCATCCCCTAAGCACACAAAAATATAATTATTTGAAACTTCGCTATAATTGTCGTAAATAATGATACCCCACTCGCTTGGTTCAAAAAAAAGATTTTTTTACTCTTCCTACACCCATCCCCTAAACACACAGAAATATAATTATTTGAGCAAACTTCCTGTCTCTGTGAATTTTTTCAATTTTTTCTGTCAATCAGAGTCAAAACGTAGAGGGGAGGTGAATGGTCTGAAAGTTGCACATTTTTTAGAATAACTCAAAAACTATGCACAGCAAAATTCTAAAAAAAATTGCAATGTTTCTCAGAATTTGTGCTCTTTCAAACTTTTTTACCCTCCTTACACCCATCCCCTAAACATACAGAAATATAATTATTTGAGAGTTCGCTATAGTTTTCGTTCAAAATATAGCAAACATCCTGTCGCTGGGAATTTTTCAATTTTTTCTGTCAATCAGTGTCGTACGATGGGGACACGATCTGTAAGTTGAACATTTGTTAGAATACCTCAATAACTGTCCGCAAAATTCTAAAAGAAAATTTCAATGTTTCTTAGATTAGGTGCTCTTGCAGATGACATCCCACTCGCTTGGGTCAAAAAAAGTTTTTTTTACCCTCCCTACACCCATCCCCTAAGCACACAAAAATATAATTATTTGAGACTTTGTTATAATTTTCGTTCAGATTGCAAACTTCCTATCTCTGTGAATTTTTTCAAATTTTTCTGTCAATTAAGTTCGAAATCCAAGGGTGTCATAGTCATTTTTTGTGTCACTTTTTTACAATAATTCAAAAACTATGAATTGCGAAATTCTAAAAAATGGCAATGTTTCTAAAAACAAATGCTCTTTCAAATGACACCCCACTTGACCTGGATTTAAATTATGTTTTAACCACTTCTCATTCCCACCCCTTTAATAAATATAGTAATGTGTATTTGCCACTTTTCAATATTTTTCGTTAAAAACCTACTCATTTTTCTATTATTCCAAATATACTTTAAGAATTCCGATGATGTAGGGTCGGAGTTAATCGGGGCAATAAAACATAGAGAAAACGTCATTTATTAAAATTATACAAAAAATGGTGGGGTATGAAATGCCAAAATACATGTTTAAGGAATACTGAAGTGAAGTTCCTTAATATGATACCCTACTCGTATCGATAAAAAAATGTATTTTCTCAATGGCTTCACAACGTACCTCTGTAAAACAAACGAAAACAACTTTTTTTATTTTTTAGCCCGTCATCTTGTGTGGATTTTGTTTTATAAGCACCTTAAATTTTTGGTCTATAGGAATAATGGATTACGAGATAATCGAAATCATGTTAAAAACACGTTGTTCTCTCACCAATAGGGTTCGTTATAAAAACCGGAACCCGAAAAAGATTAGGATGTTAATGGAAATTGATAAGGACATATTATTCAATTTAAAAAATGAAAATATTATAAATTATAAATATGTGAACATGCGCCCGGGATAAAAAAAACATTAAATGGGTTCATAGTGGTTACAGTTTGTCAATCTGTATATTTAATATGAACTAAAAAACATATTTTGCTATTCAAAATAAATTGTTTTGTTAAGGTTCGTGTTGTACATAATATTTTTTTAAATTTTTTATTTCTGGCCGGTCCAGAATTTGCCAGTATACTACAAAATGCTTTTCCCGAATTTTAATTAGAATACGTCATCTTGTGTGTTTATGTGTGTTTGTTGGTTAAATCTGGTATAATTTGAGTTGTGTTGAATAAATGGTCTCTAGTGATTTCAATCCAAAAACATTTAAAAAAGCGTCCACCAGCACCTCAGAACTTATGTTGTTGTGGAAGATAGGATCTAGAAGATATCTTTGTATTTTTTTTTAATTTACGTTTAGGATGTTAGGTAGTATCTATTGTTTCACCCTACATACTACCCAACAGCAATATTTAATATCCAAATCTGTACTAGAATGGAACCATCTACCCTAGGATATGTATTTCTAGTTTTTAACACACTCTATTTATATATCAATACATCAAGGTATCTATATATTGTTGGACACATATAATATTTCCTGTTACACAAAACTTTTATTTAAAAAAGTGGGCAAGCACAACATATCATAATAAAAGCTAATTTATACAAATATAAATAGCTACAGCGTGACGGTAACGCGATCATATAAAATATTTTTAATACAAAATTGCACAACGCGCCTTAAGAAGTTTTCACTTAAAAAAAAATAAAAAGGGATTTTTCTTGAAATATGGGAAGTAGGCAGTGTACACCTAGTTTTAAAAAAGGATTGTGAAACTGATCCAGAAAATTAAATTATACACTCATTTCATATAATTAACACTGTTTGCCGTTGGCACTTGGCGTAAGTTTTCAAATAACATAATGTCAATCTCTTGTTACTTTACGCAAATAACTTATTTAATAAGTTTAATAAAAAATTAAAAAAAACAAAGCTTTTTTTAATTTTACTGTTACTCTATATATATTTCAGCTTGTTAGGCCATCTTGGGAGGAACGATTTAATAGTTACAATAAAAATCTTATATATACAATTTTTTACAAAACAATACGGTAAAGAGAGAGAAAACAATAACAAAGAACATAATAAAATACATAAATTAGCAGTTATGAAAAAATCTAATATTAAAAAGAGACAAATATTTTAAGAAACACTAATTTCAATTTTATTGTGTTATTTTAATTTTTGTTATTGAAGGTCTGCCCACAGGTCTTGATGCTGTCTGAGCAACAGTACCAGTTTACAAATAAGAAACTTTTAAAAAACTAGAACATCTGATAACCAAAAACAAAATCCAACCAATTAGCTTTATAACATTCAACATTAAAAAGTTACTGCCCACATAAAGGTAAATAAACATATTGCAATTGTGGAAATAGCTTTGAGATATAGATAAGATATTTAAATATCAAATACCCCAGGACATATTGGTTTATATAGTCAAAACAATTTTTACTTTCAAGCATACGATACACATTAAATATAAAATAAATCAACAAACAAAACTCTTCAACTTTATGTTCTTACAACATATATATAGAAAAGCAATATATAAATTTGCTTAGAGCACAACATTAACAAAATTTTCTTCAAGTTTTATCTTTTGAAAAAACATTTATAATGAATGTATGGTTTAACAGTTTATAAAAGTATCAGATATAATTTTTTAATCAGGATTAACTGTGGTAGCGAAAGTCGTTGTAAAAACATTGAACCATATGAATTCATGGCCATAAAATCATGTAGCATATTTTAATCATTGAAACTCATCAAATTAAAATGTTGAAGTGAAATAAATATACATTTTTTTATAATTGCAGACAGTACAATGTAAAAAACTTAATTTTTCTTCATCTACTCCTTCTTTTTTAAACCGTCGTGTGCTTTCTGAATTTTGTTTTTGTGATATAAATGTTTCTTTTGTGAAAACAAATTATATGATATACTTTGAACAGTTAAAAGCTCTTTGATTTTTATATCCTTTGAGTGTTGAAACATTCAAAAATTATTACATTTTGTATCAATTTTAAAATTTTCTAGGAAAATCAGTGATAAAGTGTAGCTATAATCTATATATATATTCACCCTTGATATTATACTTTGGAAACTTTAATCGTTTAACTTTATTTAAAATTTATTTATTTTATTCATTCGCTGAGATTATTTTTAATCAAATTATTTCAAATTTTGAATTGGTTGGGTTGAATGTCATAGATATTTTATTTGCTCAAAAGCTCTTCATGTTTAATCAACGTGAAAGATTTGAGTCGAGTCTCTACCTCGAGCTGCATGTGGTTCAGTTTCTAGCAACATCGTTACATAAAATTTACAAAAACTAAAGTCATTTAATCGATTCCTCTCACCATAAATTTCATCCCTAATATCAATGTTTGTACAAAATATCAATAAACGCAAAAATGTACCTATATGTGAAAACATTGTGTTCCATTGATATAACGATGGTTAATTTACAAAAAATAATTTGATTAGATTCGTTTCGATATAGGCTGTTGGCATAAATGTTTTATGATATATAGACTATATGTAGGAGTGAGTATTAAATATGTATGTAAACTATTTAAATATCAAATGATTAAAGTTGAGTTGAAGGTGATTAGGTTGTGTTAAATTTTGTGTTTTATTTTTGTCAACCTTTTTTGATGTTGTTAATTGCAATTTTGATTTGGTTTAAATATTTACATTTTAATGGTCACAATTTGTAAATTGAAACCAAAGTTTTTATGAATGTGTGAATGTGTGATAAGATCAATATAATGATGTGAACGTGGATAAACATTTTTTCAATAATTTTCCGACAATGCATTGATATTTCAAGCTAGTTTAGTAATAAATTTCTAAATAGTTTTTTCTGCGTTAAGGTCGTAAATTAGGTCTCTTTTGCTTGAGAGTGAAATTAGTGCTCGAAGCGTAAACCAAGGGTAACAAACGCTCGAAAGCAAAAGAGATACTTTATGCCTAAATTGCTCTCTGTATCTAAAGAAATTACAAAACAAAACCTTATGCAGCCCATCCACTTTGAAACATGTTTCAAAACTTGGTTTGTGTTTATAGAATGTTTTATAGAGTATGGTGAAGTTTGCAAACCAATTTGACGGTTTCCGAATTGGTTTTAGTAAAATCAAAACGCTTTGATTTTAAGTAGGCGGAGTTAATGGTTAGTAGACATGTTTCACTGTGTATGGAAGAGTTTAATAAAATAACTGTAGAAATTGACATTTATAATTTTAAGCTTATCAACCAAGTTTACAAACACGTTTAATAATGTATGGTAAACATGCAACCAAGTTTGTAAGCCAAGTTTTGAAACATGAATGGGCCCCTTTAGAACACAAATAATGTTTTTAACAACAGCTTACTGCAATCAATAATAATTAACAATAAATCAATGGGTTACTGAGTTTAAATAATACGTTTAACAGGTTGACATTAGATAGTAACGACTACAACTCGGACATCCTGACATTTTAATCGTCCCGATTAAATTACTTCAAATTTTTATTTCAAATCAATTATTGTTCACAACTTAGTTGTTAAAATAATTATTTTGAATACTGTAAAGTTACAAAAAAATTAATAAAGTTTAACAAATTGTTTTTATATAATTATAATATATTAATTTTTTTTAACTAATAATAAAATAAATTCATAAAACAAATTTCAAACATTTACTCAATACAGTTTTAAACGGTATGATTAATAAAATTTAAGTAACAATTATTAAAAAAAAACGTTTATTTATAATTTTCCGGTTTTAAAGCAATCGGAGATTAATATTATTTTATTCTCTTCCACTCATTAATATTAGCTTTATTTTTATGTTTTTTTTCATAATAATAGTATGTATTATTGTATTGTTTTCTAACCTATACCCTAATGAACTTAACCTATTGTCTAATGAAAATTTTCCTATAAAAATATTATCATTATTCAATGGTTCCAATTCCAATTGGCCAAATTGTTTTGATTGTATTAAAATTATTACTTCGGTCTGAAAGACCTAAGTATGACATTCATGAGCTCAAAGTGAAATTCTTACCCCCACTTTTTTGGCATTTCTCGACGTTTAGGACCTACTGATTCTAAAAAAGCAAAACAAAAAAAATGTGTGTCTGTCTGTAGGCCGGCCGGGCAGCCGTCATTACCTACGCTGCAGAGAAAACCACTGGAGAGATTTCAAAAATATTTTTTTCTAAAAAAAGGTATACTCAAGTGACAGGTCCGAAAGGACGCTGTGTTCGATAACTGTACCAGAAGATTGTCAAAAAAATCATTATGTGTGTCAAAAATAGCAAATTTTCATATTTTTGGCTTAAGAACGTTCATTTTAAGTGATTACGAGTAGAAACATTGAATTTGGAGAAATCTTGATGGTAGGAATTGGTATGTGATATCAAAAACTAGATTATTGCATTATAAGTTTGTCAAAAAAATGCTGTCAAGTGTGTCAAAAGAAAGAGTTTTATTTATTTTTTTACCCAATTTTTTGGAAAAAAATAAAATTGTTTGTTTGAAATGAAATTTTATTATTATTATTGAGAATTATGGCATTATAAGTTTCTCAAAAAAATGTTGTCAAGTGTGTCAAAAGAAAGGTTTTTATTTATTTTTTACCCAATTTTTTTAGAAAAAAATAAAATTAATAATTTGTATGACATGAAATTTTATTATTATTATAGAGAATTACGGCATTATAAGTTTGTCAAAAAAATAATGTCAAGTGCGTCAAAAAATGACTTCATATATTTTTTTAGCCAATTGTTTTGAAAAAAATATAGCTGTTTTTATGACGTAAGTGTAATTAAAAATGAAATTGGACATGGCAATTTTTGAATTTGTAATAGTTTTTGAAATATTTTGAGAATTTTGAAAAAGTTTGTATTTTTGATTTTGTAATAATTTTTGCAATATTTTGGGAATTCCGGCAAAAGTTTTAAATTTTGATTTTGTAAGAATTTTTGGAATATTTTTAGAATTTTGAAAAATTTTTAATTTTATAAAACTTTATAATTTTCCGGCTACGTATTGATGTTTCGTGTTAGTCTTGTAATAAATTTTTAAACAGAGATAAAAAATACTTGTACTTTAACAAAGAGTTATGTTTTATATACATTGCTGCCCACAACTAAAAACCATGTCCTCATAAAAGTTTTTTGCCGAAATCGTTAACCCAGACCGAAGTCTTGATATCTCAGAGCTGTGAGATTTCAGCCCCTCCATATTTATTGTTTAGTTTTCCATTCTTTAACAAAAAATATAAAAAAACAAAAAAAAGAAAGATTTACGTCCATCAACACCTCTGAACGTATGTTGTTGTGGGACCAGTGGCGTAGCTAGCATGGGTGACACCCGGGGCGGATATTATGGTGTCACCCCAAGAATGAAAATTGAAAACTGTCAATATTAATAAAAAGCCGATATACGTAATTTATAATTTTATTTAATTAATACAAATTATTTAATTAATGCAAATGAGCATTATTATTAATAAGTTATATATAATTAAAGTACTGTTTTATTATACATTCTTTCATATTGATGTATGAAAATGAATCTTTTAGGAAAGTATCAGCGTCGTCACTCAAAAAAATTAAAATGTATCCAGTTGTATAAAAAAAGAGTATCCAAATGTATACATGATTATTTGGTGTTGCTAATTTATTAGAGAACGACCTATATTGTGCGGTTTCAGCGCAAAATATACCTGGAATTCCTTTTTTTCATTACAACGGTTACGGTATAATGCAACCTTAAATGCACTCAATTCAGAACTGTTTACAAAAATTGGTTATCGTTTTTCCACAACTGTTTATATTTGCTACACTGTTCGCCAATTTTCTGTTCCTTTATCTTCTACTAAAAGAGAATACGACGAACAATGTAACACAATTTATTAACATTTTCAAATGCATTTAATGCATTCTATACACAATGTTTTCTTGCGAATAAATTGTATCCATTCCAGTAGTTTTGCGAATTTTTGGTACCCATTATCCATTTAACAAATTTTTTAAATAATGTATCCAAATTAATACAAATGTATACAAGTGGCAACCCTGGAAAGTATAGTAAAAGAAAAATAAGAGTAGAATTAATATACTCTCACATACATATTATATACATACACTTAAAATCTCTTCTTTCTAGCTTTAAAAGCTGCAAGCTCAGAAATCACAACTTCAAAATTTATATTTTGTGCTGCCTCATGTTCTATGGTTAATATGTCAAGATTTTCAAGCCTCGTTTGGGTCATTGTTGCCCGCAAGTAATTTTTAATTAATTTTAATTTGCTGAAACTCCTCTCACACGTAGCCACTGATACGCAAATAGTCATAAATAACTTTAGTGCGACCATAAGATTCGGAAGAGATTCTGTAAAATCCCATTCCACGATGAATTTCAAAAAGTCTAGGCACACCCAGTTAGAAACTGTAACATTGGTCGCTTTTAAATGCCTCCTCAACCTTGGTATCTCTGTGAGGAGTCCGGTTTCCGATACCTCATCATAAAAACTGGTAAATTTTGATACACATAATTTCAACTCTTCACTGTTCGCCAAAAGCAAAGTCTTTGTCTGAACAACCTCGAACAATGAAGCAACATCTTGAACTGACTTCAGTCTTGTTCGGAGTTCAACACTGAATCGGTCAAGACATTCCAACATGTCCTTTTTAAGTTCAGCTATCAGTGTCAGTCCAACATCTGGAGCCAACTCACCAGCCATTCGTTTTTTACGACGAATTCGTCTTTCCATTGGAATGTCATAGCTCTCCGATTTCGTCGCAGCAAGATCTATTGCCTGTTCTACAATGTCATTTCGTTTTTCTTCAATATAAAGACGAAGTGACTCTATTTTTGTAATTAATTGATCAATATTTAAGCCTTTGCTTTGCAATCCAATCTGAGCACAATTTATTTCCCTAAGAACATCATTCCAAAACAAAAGATAGCAAGGAAACGTAAAATCACACACAGGTTGTGTGCAGCGCCTCTAGTGTCTACATTTTCTTGTTGATCACTTAGCTTCTCAATTGCAGCCACAATCCCATCAAAATTTTCGGCCAATACTTTTACTGCAGCATAATGAGCACTCCAACGAGTTGTTGAGAGACTTTTAACAGTTGTTTTGCTGTGTTTAACAAGCACTTCCCAGCGGCTAGTCGAAGCAGAAAAAAATGTAAAAATGGCCTCCAATGTTCCGAAAAATGTTACACAAGCTACATTTTGTGCAAATGAGTGTTGGCCACATAAATTAATTGAATGATCTATGCAGCCCACAAAAATTGCTTTGTTATTTTTTGCTTTAATAATAGCTTGCACTCCTCCATGTATACCACTCATAACAGCTGCATTATCATAACCTTGGGAACGACAATTCATTACCTCTAAACCGTCATTTTTAAGGTTTTTAAGAATTTCATCGCTTAAATCAGCGGCTTTTTTCCATGTAAAGAAAAAAATCCAAGGAATACTTCTTTGACTTCCACTTTTCTACCATCAATTTTCACATAACGAATCACTTCAGACATTTGATCAATATGTGAAATGTCAGGTGTGCTATCAAACATAATTCCAAAATATTTAGCTGATTTAATTTCGTTGACAAGTTTAAACTTTACGTGGTTCGCTAAAACATTTATGAACTCATTTTGTATATCATTTTGTATATATTTGGTGACAAATATGATAATTGTGGTGATTTGCCATGCTCCAAATTCAAAATGTGTTCTTTTAACACTACATCATACTTTGACAATAGATTGACTAGTTCTAAAAAATTGCCTTTATTTGAAGAACTTTGTCCTTCATCATGTCCCCGAAATGCTAGGTTTTGTTTAGACAAAAAGAAAGTTATATCCAATAATCTGGATAAAAGATGTTTCCAGTTCTGTTTTTCATTATCTATTAATTGTAAGGCTGCGTCTCCTATCGTTTTATGGGATACCAACCTCATTTCCAAAGTTTTCCACTTTTCAAAATTCTCCAGATGTTCATTTGAAGTTTCATGGTCGGCTACTTTGGGATATAGCTTCCACCACTTCTGAAATTCAGTCGTAAATGCTAAATTTATATTACAACTATTGATGACAGCAAATATACGACAGCAGAAGCAGTACAGGCTATTATTTATAAGAGAATAAACCATCCATGACCGCAGAATTTTTTCTCCATATAAGGCATCACTTTATAAAACCATTCTTTAGAAAGATGGCGAACATTACCTTTTGTGTCCAACCCGGGTCTAGATACAGTAGCAAACGGCCCTTCTCTATTTTGAAAATGTTCACTTCCTTTTTTTATGATTTCAATGCGAACATTATCAGAGACGGGTATATTCCAATGTGATACATCTCTTAAGTCCTGAAGTGATTCACTCATACAAATACTGTCTTCGATAGTAGGTGCATTAGCAGCATTATCACTATCATTTTCAGTATTTTTTTCTGATTCGCCTTCATCATGGGTTATCATTATTAATTCTGTGTTGTCGCTGTTACTTTCTGAAGATGAGCCAATATTCTCTGAAACATTCGTTGCATTTACGTGAGAATCAGTTTCTTTTGATGAGCTTTGGCTATCATCAGGTTTTGTAACATATTTATAAATCGTTCCAGATATGCTCTGAACATCATCTATTTTAGCCTGTTTGGTCTTTCTCTGCTGGAACCCGCTTTTTCTTTTAGAAGTATGAACTTCTCGTGGCATATTTATTTGTTGGGATATTTGCTAGACGAAATCTAAAAAAATATTTTTAATTATAGTAGGTATCAGCAAGCCTATAATTCTAAATATGTTTGTAGGATACATATGTCTATTTCATAATAAGTACACTGTGTTAACGATTAAATACACTACCAGAATTAATTTATTTAAAATTCCTTGCAACAACTTATATTAAACAATATTTGATAAAATTGAATATACAAATCATATGCTTAATATTATTAGGAACCATTTAAAAATATATAAATATAAAATCCATCTCTTAGAATTTTATATAAAGTATTGAAACCAAAATTAAATATCCAATTAGAATCACGCTCAATAATTTACAAATTTAATTGTGATTCTTTTGAAAAAATTTACATCTGGAAAACCGGAAAATGTTTTTAATTTAAAGATTTATTTAAAGTCAAAATTTAGTTAATAACAATCATAACTACACCACTTTTAAACAAAATTTGAAGGCCTTACATTTATGTTACAAGGATTTTTTAAATAAATTTAGTTCACATAAATTATTATATTTTTTTTTTTTTTTTTTTTTTTAATAAAATGTGTTGTGTAATAGGGTTTAGAATATGTGTCACAACAACACATAAATACCTTTTAAGACCTAGGTCTAGACCTGGGTCCCACAACAACTGGCGTTCTGAGGTGTAGATTAACGCTTTTTTTAAACATCTGTGGGTTGAAGCCACCTGAGACTAAGTGTTCCGGCAAACTATTCCATTTGTACGCAGTTCGGACAAAGAAGTCTCTCTGCGATCTGCCAGTATGACAGCGCGGGATCTTTACCGTTTCACTGGTTGCGGCAGCCGATTGCCGAGTGGAACGGGGGTAAGAATAAGTTTGAGGCATGATGCCGCTGATTTCATCTGAGCACTGCTGATGACGATATTTGTAAAAAACAACGAGGTCAGCAACAGTGCGACGATGTTGTAGGGAATCAAGTTGTGATGTCAAAGTTCGATCACCTACAATTCGTATAGCTCGCTTTTGAACAGAGTCCAAGAGGGCCAAGATGGAAACAGAGGCAGCACCCCAAACTTGACAGCAGTACTCCATACAGGGACGAATATAGGACTTATAAACATGGAGCAATTGGTATGGAGTGAAAAATTTTTTGCATCTATTTAGGAGGCCGAGTTTTTTAGACGCGCTTTTTGCCATCGCCATTACATGATCGTTCCAGAGTAGGTCATTTGAAACTGTGACACCCAATAAACGAATGTTTTTGCATTCACCTATTGGTTCATCACACATACTAAATAAAATATCTTTGGGGAACTCGGTCTTTAATCTGGAAACAATCAACAGCTGTGTTTTGGTGGAGTTGAAATTGACAAGGTTTTGGTCACCCCAGTCGGCGACTTTATTCAGGTCTTTGTTCACGTTTATGGCAGCGTCTCTCCGGGCAGGATTAATTCGTTCGTGCATTTTACCTTTTGAAGGAAGGGGCTCGAACGACTTGTGCAGAGTACTATCATCTGCAAAACTATTTATTGGGTTGCTGGTGATTTTCAACAATTCGTTGATATAAATCAAAAATAGGGTTGGGGACAATACTGAGCCTTGGGGTACACCAGCGTTAATTAGTTTAGACTCAGAAGAATATCCGTCTAAGGTTACCGAAATGTATCGGTCGGATAGAAAATTTTGAATCAGCTTCACAACATTGGGATGAAAACCGTACGCAACGAGCTTGTTGATTAAGTTGGCATGCCAGACTCGATCGAATGCCTTGGAGATGTCTAAAGCGATAACGTATGTTTCACCACCTTTATCAAGTATGCTGTTCCAACAATGCGCTACATAGTTTAATAGATCGGTAGTTGATCTTTTGTTTCGAAAACCGTATTGGCTGTCGGATATTAAATGATTTTCTTCCAGAAATTTTGAAATATGTGTATTAATATAATGCTCATAGACTTTGGATAGGACCGATAGTAAAGCTATTGGCCTATAATTTGAGATATCGGATCTTGGTCCCTTTTTGGGGACGGGCTGGACATTTGCCAACTTCCAGCACGAGGGAAATATACCAGATTTGTAGGATTGGTAGAATATTTTAGTTAAAGTTGGTGCAAGTTCTTTGGAAAAGGTTTTTAAAATAATGGGTGGAATATTGTCCATTCCTGATGCTTTGTTGATGTTTAACCCCTTTAAAAGTTTAGCGACTATTTTGGGTTTGAAGTGAAGTTCATTCATATTAACTCCTGAAGACTGGATTTGGGGTATTTCTTTAGGAGTTTCCAAAACACTGGAGTTCAGAGCAAAGCGTTCAGCGAACAAGTTAGCTTTTCTTGCGGGATCATTGACGATTAAATCACCATCAATAATAGGGGGAATAGAAAATTTTGTACCAGAATTTAAAGAATTAATGGCACTGTAGAAACTCTTGTCAGAAACAGACATAGACGTAAGTTTTGAGGCTTTCGCTCTGTCAATTTCGGACTTTTCGTTTGAGATAATCTGATTAGATATTTTGTTGGCCTTTAGATATTGGGATCGATTAGTGGGAGTTTTGTTATGAATCCAAATATTAAATGATCTACGTTTGTTTCTAAGTGCCGTTTTGGCAGCTTTCGAATACAAGTATTTTTGTTTGGGTTTTACTATGGAGAAAGGGACAAATTTATTTATAGCAAATTGGATGGTTTCTGTAAAGTTTTGAGCAGAAACATTTACATTGTCAGTGTAAAAACAATTAATATTAATATTAGTAAATAAAAACAACTTGAAGACCAAAATCATTTTATATTTTAATTTTTTTTTTAAATAAATAAAATACAAAATTTTTTGCTTTATTTTAATTTAACCCAATTAAATTCTCTAAAATGTAATGACATCATTCAATTTCACCAATAACATTTGAATTATATTAATAACAAATAATTATACTTCTGGCCTACTGGGATATTAAAAATTATCAAATAATTTTTGAAATAGTTAACTGATATGGTTGGCAGTAGGCAATTCATAAAAAATATATAAAGAAATGAAAAATGGCAAAAAAATTTCTAAACGAATTCCCTTCGTTCGTTGATAAATTCTCATAATTTTTTGGAAAATTCCTACAGCAAGTGGTATTAATAATAGCCCTCGGCCTACGGCTTCGTGCTATTATCAATATATGTATTTGCTTTCGAAATTTTTAAAAGATTATTTCGAATTATCAGCGCCCTTGGATGATTACTACTGATAATTTTTTAAGATGTTTAATATATGATAGTTATGTAATCCAAAGAACGCTGAGTAAAATTTTAGTTTTGATATATGTACTATCAATTGCTTAATGCAAAGCAATTCTATAACAATTGCTTTTTAACGCAAAGGGTTATACTTTTTATTGCATTTTGGGTTGTTTTAAAAATCGCGAAACCGTTTTTCAATAAAATTAAAATAAATGAAAAGTTTGCAAAAATTGGCAACATAAAATTCTAACTTACAATTAAAATGAATTGAAAAAACTAAAGTCAGCTTCATCCTCAATAATAATAATATGCCCAAAACTTTGTATCCTGAAATTTCGTTTTTTCTACTAATATAATCCGTGTTCGATTTGACTGAAGCAACTGATACAACTGATAAATTGAATGCAATTGTTGTTGTTTTTTAAGTTGTTTCAGTCAAATCGAACGTACCTATTCTCTTCTACTAATATAGCCAAGAACGTAAACGAAATATATCTTGTAAAACCATCAAGACCTAGGAACACTAAAATGTAATCTAATTTTGCTTTAGTTTAGATGTTTAATTAATCCTTCTTAGTTTAAAAAGTAAACTGAAATTTTTAGCATGTCTTTGGATTTGTACTAACATAAAAAGACGTTCAACAAACTACCCCAAATAATAACTCAAGTAATAACTCAAGAATTTTAAAAAGTAGAATAGATCCTTTTTGAACCAATAGGACACATTTATAAGCTATCACAATTTATAAATTAAAATTAAATGGATAACCTGGTTGAAATGGTTTCGAAGTGATTTATCGTTGAAAACATGTGATGGTTTGTTTAAGTTTTTTACGTTCGGGTGTCACCCCAAAACGGTTTCGAAGTGATTTATCGTTGAAAACATTGTGATGGTTTGTTTAAGTTGTTTACGTTCGGGTGTCACCCCAAAACGGTTTCGAAGTGATTTATCGTTGAAAACAATGTGATGGTTTGTTTAAGTTGTTTACGTTCGGGTGTCACCCCAAAACGGTTTCGAGGTGATTTATCGTTGAAAACATTGTGATGGTTTGATTAAGTTTTTTACGTTCGGGTGTCACCCCAAAACGGTTTCGAAGTGATTTATCATTGAAAACATTGTGATGGTTTGTTTAAGTTGTTTACGTTCGGGTGTCACCCCAAAACGGTTTCGAAGTGATTTATCGTTAAAAACATTGTGATGGTTTGTTTAAGTTTTTCACATTCGGGTGTCACCCCAAAACACTTTCGAAGTGGTTTATCGTTGAAAACATTGTGATGGTTTGTTTAAGTTTTTCACGTTCGGGTGTCACCCCAAAACGGTTTCGAAGTGATTTATCGTTGAAAACATTGTGATGGTTTGTTTAAGTTTTTTACGTCACAATAACACATAAACCCTTGTAAGACCAAGGTCCCACACAGAGGCGTAGCTAGAGGGGGGCGGGGGGGGGGGGGGGGGGGGGGGCTTCCCGCCCCGGGTGTCACCCGTTTTGGGGTGACACCCGGGGCGGACCGCCCCCCCCGCCCCCCTCTAGCTACGCCTCTGTGTGGGACCTTGGTCTTACAAGGGTTGATGTGTTATTGTGACACATATTGTAATTCCTGCTGCACAACACATTTTATTAAAAAAAAAAAAGTGGAAATAAGAACTCTCGGTTTTACTTAGATTAGGAAATAAGCTCCAACTTTGAATACACGATTATGTTGTTAATTATTCAGCATGTTGTTAATTAAACGCGAGATGATTTACCTGGCTTAAGTATCGCTATCACTTTCGTAGTCTAAAAATGTTTTGATAGATTGCCGGTTTCTAGGATATTCGAGAAAAATAGGAGAGCGAAATCCTAAATTCGACGTCCACGCCGCGCCGTGCTGCGTGGGTAATGCTGACAGAATTAGGTTGGTGTATTGGAGACAAGCAGAGTAAAAACTGCTTAGTCAATGACGCTACATCACGGCGAATTGGCGCCTTACAACCAATGCGACTCAAGCGTCTGTTCTCCATGTCAGGGACGGCTTGGAGCGGGCGTCTGTCTTGAATCAAGTGGCTCGCTATATAAACGTGTAAAAAAGGTTGTTTCTGGTGACCTTAATATGCAGAATGGACCCATTCACGACAATTTGGGTTGGGCCTAAGGTTAACACCCTAACCCCGGAAAAAAACTAATATGTTAAATTTGGTGATCAGAAAAAGAAAAACAGACCCGGACCACAAAACAGAATTTTACCTGGACGTGAAAAAGGACCAGACTACCGAATCGGAACGTGGAACGTGCGCAGCCTCTTATAAGCTCTTATAAGTCTGGAAACAGAGGCTGAGAGGTATAGGATGGATATTATTGCTCTACAAGAAATTAGACAGCCGATAATCGGAAAACAAGATTTGGATAGTCACTCTCTATACTGTAGTGGTCATCCTTCTCGAAGAGAATTTGGAACTGGCTTTCTTGTTGGTGCACGCATACAAGAAGCCGTGATGAAATTCATCCTGGTCAGTGAGAGGATCTGCTACCTACGTGTACGTGGTACATATAACAATATTTCTCTTATTGCCGTGCATGCACCAACTGAAGCTAAGACCGTCGACGATAAGGATAATTTCTACATAGCACTGGAAGAGGTTATGAAACAAACACCCACACGCAACTTCATTATGGTTCTTGGTGACTTAAATGGACAGGTTGAAAGAGATATCTCTTATGGAAATGTGGTGGGTCCCAACAGCCTGCATTTGAATTCGAATGATAATGGTGAGAGAATGACTGAGTTTGCATTATCAAATAATTTGAAAATTGCCAGTACGTTCTTTCCGCATCGATCGATTCATAAACAGACTTGGGTCTCACCGAATGGAAACACTCGAAATCAAATTGATCACGTTCTAGTAGCAGCAGGTTTCTTTTCGAGCGTTCGGGATGTGCGATCCTTTAGAGGTGCAAACATTGGAAGTGATCACTTCCTTGTATGTGCAACGATAACGTTCCACTTCCCAAATCCAGGCATTCCAAAATTCAATCAACGGAAACGTTTTAACATCTCATCATTAAAGAATGCTGAAACAGCATTACAGCAACCATTAATGGAGACGTCGATAAGTCATGGTATTTGCTCAAAGATGCTGTTTTAAGCGCTGCTGAGGGAATACTTGGACGACCACAGAACCACTCCCAGAAGCCATGGATGGATCAAGCATGTCTTGACGCTATTCAATACAAAAGAGATTGCTATCTGAAGTGTCTACAAGGACGCAATACCAGGTCCACGACGAAGAACTTTAAAATGGCAAGACAAACCGTTACAAAGCTATGTAGACGAACGAAGAGAGAATGGTGGAATAGACAGTGTGAGGAGATTGAAAGCTTCAATAAGGAACATCAATTGCGTAACTTCTTTCAACAGGTTAAAACCTTAAGGAAGGGCTCTCAAACTAGATCGACTGCTGTTCAAAACGAAGATGGGGAGCTACAAGTAGACCTTAAAAATATTTTAGATACTTGGGCCGCTAATTTTGAGAATCTTCTCAACTTAAGTGACCAGAAACAAGTCGGGTGACGAGCAAAGCTTATTCGTGCGTCAAAGTTACATGTAGACGAACCCACCAAAGAGGAATTCGATGCGGCGCTGTCAAAATTAAAATGCAATAAAGCACCTGGTATCGACGATATAACATCCAAAATGATTGTACATGGAGGCGAAACTCTATCCTCAAGATTGTTTGAACTTGTTCAAATGATCTGGAGGACTGAAACCATGCCACAGGACTGGAACACAGCTATGCTGATACCAATCCATAAAAAAGGTAATCGCCTACAATGTGCAAACTACAGAGGAATCGCTCTCCTCTGCACAGCATATAAGATCTTTTCCTACATTTTGCTATCCAAAATCAATCCTTTTGCTGAACAACTGTTTGGAGAATATCAGTATGGTTTCCGGCGGGGCCGAGGTACCACCGATGCACTTTTCTCGATAAGGATGATTTTGGAAAAGTGTCGAGAGTTCAACATACCTGTGCACCAACTTTTCATTGATTTCAGGCAGGCCTACGACTCTCTCGAACGAGAGACTCTATGGTCTGCTCTGGTGTCAATGGGAATTCCTGGTAAACTGGTATCACTATGCAAAATGACAGTACAGAACTCTCAATGCTGTGTACGAGTAGAGAACGAAATATCAAAATTTTTTAAAGTTGACTAAGAAAGTTGGATTAAGACAAGGTGATGCTATCTCTCCTATACTTTTTAATCTAGCCTTGGAATATGTGTGCCGTCAAAAGAAACTACCGACTAATAACAATATCTTGTCAATAAACTCAGTACAGATGATTGCTTACGCTGATGATGTTGTCATCCTCGGCCGAAGTGAAGCTGTTATGAGTGAGACTTTCAAGTCGCTTGAGAGTGGTGCTAGGAAAATTGGTCTGCAAATTAACTACAATAAAACCAAACACATGAATGTTTCAAGAGAGGCTGAGAAGAAAGATTTGATGTGCGGCGATGAACGAATTGAGGGAGTTGAATCTTTTAAATATTTGGGATCAATGCTTGACTCAAACAACAGCATACTTACAGATATTAAAGCTCAAATCGGTGCAGGTAATCGAACTTTCTACTCAATTAAACCTCTCCTTGGATCATCGTATGTATCAACAAACACCAAGCTCAAGTTATACAAGACATTGATTAGACCGGTTGTGATGTATGGGTCACAAACGTGGACCCTTACACAAAATGACAAATCGCATTTATCTGTATTTGAGCGTAAGATCCTACGCTACATTTTTGGTCCACTTAAGACAGACGATGGAGAGTATATAGAACCCGGTATAGCTTTGAGATCAGAGACCTTCTTGAGGGTCCTGATATAATAGGTTGTATCCGTTCTAACAGGATTGCTTGGTTTGGGTATGTTCTACGAGCCAATTCACAGTCTGAAATGATTATAAAAATGTACGTTAGTACCCCAGGGAGTGGTAGACCGCGAGGAAGACCTGACTACAATGGGAGACTGACGTAATAAACGACCTTAAAAAAAATCGGCTGCCATGGTAATTATGTCGCTGTTGCGAATGACCGTGGTGAATATTCAAAGCTGATTAGCATGGCAACGCTCCTAAATGGAGCATAAATGCCTTAAAAAAAAAAAAAAAATTGTTTTATATTTTTTCCAGCATTTCTAAGAAATTCTGGAAAGATACCATCGTAGCCAGCTGCTTTTCCGTTTTTTGTTTGGGACAGAGTTGAATTTAGTTCTTCGCTACTAAAAGAGTTCGCATACTTCGGTTGAGAAGTGCAATTGCACTTCATTTCTCTTAATTTACGTTTAATTGTTCTCTTATGAATGCGATTAATAGAAGAACGAGACATGTTTACGATATGATTTGCAATGTCCTCTGGATTTATTTCATTGTTAGCGCGAGTAATTGAGTTTGAGCCACCCAGCTTCCGGAGGAGACTCCAAGCTTCCCTGCTTGAATGGGAAAAATTAATGTTTTCAATAGCGCTAATCCACTTCTGCTTCCTCGCTGCGTCCAGTGAGTAAATTAAGTCATCAGCCACGTCTGCCTCACCACTACTAGGGTACTCCTCATATAATTTATCGCTCTCTCTACTCCAGCCAGAAATGTATTCTTCATGGAAGCCTTTTGGGATGCATTTTTTAGCAGTTGAGATGATGGCTCCAACGAACCAATCGTAATTTTTAGGAATGGGTTGGTTTCAGCGAATCACTGTTTGAATTCCTACCTCAAGAATTACTGGACGATGTTGAGAGCGTGGAAAACCTTGTAAGACAGCCCTAGATATTGGAATAGGGTTACGCTGTTCGTTTTTTGTGGAAAAACAGAGGTCGGGATTGTAACACGTCACCATCTAGCAGATCTAAAGGTTTTCATGCCTTTCGCATCATATACCAGGAACATCTTTTTACCACCCGCCTAGTCAGACAGTGGTATGCCATTGGAATTGTTGTTTGAGTAGGACCACTGGGTGTGATGGCTATTGAAGTCACCAGCATATATTGCTGGGTGGTGAAATAGTGGTTGGTAAAGTAGCAGCTGGCCATCTTGTATTTGGAGGCTTGTATACGTTTACAATCTTCGTGTCTGATATATCAACAACAATAAGGTGTATATCGTTGTACGTCTGTGTAAGTACATGGGTGCAGTTCATGATTTCTGACTTAACATAGGTGGCAGATCCATATGCTTGGTGGAAAATAGCACTAATTAATTTGTAACCAACAATGTTTCCTCTAGAGGTAAGTTGCACTTCGTTTGCTGCATGCGTTTCTTGCAAAATTACAACGTCGATGTCGAAATCTTTTAATACTCTTTATAAATGTTCAGTTTTCGACTTGCTTATATCTTCAATGTTTAATTGCAAAATACGGACTGAGGGTCCAATATTTTTTGTCTTATCGTGCTGAAAAGTACCGTTATTTATTGTGATTTTGATTTTGGTTCATGTTAATATTTTGTATCACTGCCAAGAGTACTTTTAGCGTAAACCAGGGTGCAGCGCGAGGAGCTTGTCTATCGTCACACCGCAACAAACAATAAATTAAAACGAGAAATAGCAACAAAACCTAATTGTTTTGGAAATGGTTATTAATTGTAATAAATTTCAAATTGGTCAAACGGGTTGATCATTTTCAATTGAGCATAATGAGCACATTGATGAGTTCCCTTAGTCATAATCCTAAAACGCATTAATCATTAATCAAATGTTGTTTATCATAATGTACAACAAACTCACGAGCTTGAACAAAAAGTTAAAAATAATCACAAAAAATAAATTTTTATCGAGCTGAAGAAATTGTCCTTTAGAACTTTAAATAAATTAAATCAGTTCTTGTGTAAGCAAATTAGTATTTGTTAAGAGCTTATACTACTCTCAAGCGCTCATGCTTCAAGATGGTTCAGTTTGTATTTTAAAAGTCGTAGTAGTGTAGTACTAATGGTGCACTTGATTTTCCTCTTATATATTTTATTTGATTGAAATAAATAAAAATTTTGAAATGTTTGTATAATCAAGTTTAAATTAAATATCACAAATCGTTTTATTCAACCAAACGTGTTTCAATCTACAATCCATTTTAATATGACAAAAATTATGTTGTTAATACATAAAGCAGACAAATTTCCTTTCTCCTCATATCTCCATATACGCATTTTATTTATTTTTTTTTTCAAAGTTGGGTTTATAAAATTATATTAAAACACATGTCAGTTATATTACATGGGTAGTGATGTGAAACGATGAAACTTTTCATTTTATCCTATTTTGGCGAATAGCGGTTTTTGTTCAACTTTTATTTTCGTACTGAGTTTTTATTTTTGTATAAAGCAAAAGATACCATTCATCTTCCATCATGTTGATTATGATGAGAAATAATATACATTTTAAGTGATGGTAGTAGGAGCTTCCAAAACAAAAGCGATCGAAAAAAATATGTAAGCCTCAAACGAGAGATATCTTGTAGGATATTAGACAGATTTCAGAAAAACAAATAAAAATAATGAGCTGAGGTGGAAGGAAAGAGTAAAAAAAAATTAACAAAAAAAACACTCTATCATTGCAGGAGTGTGTGACTTAAACTTTCTACGTTTAATTTTTTTTTTTGATTTAGAAAAAGGGAAATAACAAAGTTTAGATTTCAGGATAATTTTTTTTTATTTTAATTTGAAATATGTACTTTGTTGTTACTTTTTAATATTTTTTGTTATTTGTTCGTTCTCTATGTGAAACATGAAAAATTAAATTTTTATTTGCTGTAGAAAAAATAATAATTTTTTTTCACTTTTGATTTAATATTTTAAATTGTTTTGTTAAAAAATTTATTATGTTGTTACAGGAAATGACTATGTGAAAAAAGTTTACTATTGGGATGTTTTTTTGTTGTTACTAAATTTTTTTGTTTGTCGGTTTGATTGATATTTGATAGTGTATATGCGTGATTTATGATACTTATGTTTGTTTTTAATTTGGTTTTAGTATTAAAATAATGTAAATTTGTTTAGTTATTAATTTTCTAATATGTACTTGTTTAGGTAATTGTTTGAACGTTAATGTGCCACAACATGAACGTTGAGCTATCAAGATAAATAGATTATGTTTATTTTTCCCTTATATTTTTGTTTGCCTAAAGCTTAATACTGTTTCAATTCTCAGCTGTATGAACTTAAATTTGTTTTTTGTAATAAATAATTTGGTAAATTGTAGTCAAACAGTGCAGACCTCCGTCTAATAATGTGCGCCAATTTTCTCTCAAATTCCTGTACTTCTAGACGCATCAAGAAGATGTAACAGCACATTAATAGAAAATTTTTTTATTCTACCTAGATATTGTAACCTACAGTAGACAACATTAACACCCATGATTATCATTCAATTTTTTTACTAAACAATGTGACAAGTCGTTATATTTGTTTACCTTCACGAACTACCAGATCTCTTATTACAAGATGGTGCCCAACGTGAGGTTCCAGAGCGACAGAGTTTGGGTCTTTCAATTGGAATCAAGTTATTCTGGAGACTATTAATTTTATTTGTCATTACTGGAGCAACCTATTTCATTCCGTTAAATAAATTGTTTTGTTGATAAATCACCTAGGCTCCTTGGGAGGAGTTAACCTGTCAACCACAACTCTTCCATTCAACAAGTATTGTTTAAAGTAATACGTTTTAGAAACGATTAAGGTTTAAGCTTAAATTTCAAATTTTCAAATAATTTTTATACTTTGAAATAATTTATGAATTTGTAGTTGTGAGAAAATAATTTTTAAATTTGTATTTTAAGAAAATTATTTTTGAATTTGTATTTTGAAATAAGTTTTGAATTTTTAATTTTAAGAAAATTATGAATTAATTTTAGAATTTGTACGAAAAAATTTGGAAGTAATTTTTGAATTTGTAATTTTAAGAAAATTATGAAATAATATTGGCATTTGGGCTTAGAGAAAAATTTTGAAATAATTTTTGAATTTCATAATTTTAAGAAAATTATAAAACAATTTTAGATTTGAATTTCGAGAAAAAATTGAATTGGTAATTTGAGAATAGTAGATTCTTGTATGAGTGTAGAATGATGGCAATTCGTCACGAGGATGAAGTTTCCCGGAACGAGAGTAGCGAGTGGAGGGAATCATCCGAGTGACGAATTGCCATCATCCTATGCGAATACAAGATGCTTTTTTATCCACGACTGCAAAATATTTCGATTAATTTCCAGTTTGCCTGCTAAAGTTTGTATCACCATATTGAAATAAATGCATCAAAGATAGCAAGAAAAACAAAACAAGTTTGTTATTTTATATTTTATATATGTATTGTTCTTGTTTTACCTGTTTATATTACTATACCAACAAATAAAGTTTCTAATTTGTTAGGGGAATATTTAATAAACTATAAAACTGTTGAAGAACTTAATTATAATAACTGGCATGAATACAATTACAATGGAAGTCATACGCATGGAAAGCATATATTCTTTAGTAGTTGTGGATAACATGATTTTTGAAATAAGCATTGAATTTATAGTTTTAAGAATATTATTAATTATTTTTGAGAAAAAATTTTGAAATAATTTTTGAATTTGTAATATTAAGAAAATTATTTTTGAATTTATATTTTGAGTAAAATTTTAAAATAATTTTTGAACGAAGAAAATTATGACATAATTGAATTTGTGTTTAGAGAAAAAATTTCAAATAATTTTTGAATTTCATAATTTTAAGAAAAATATGAAACAAATTTTGAATTTGTAGTTTTAGGAAAATTATGAAATAATTTTTAAATTCGTATTTTGAGTAAAATTCTGAAACAATTTATGAATTTGTAATGTTAAGAAAATTTTGAAATAATTTTTGAATTCGCTTTTTTTTGGATTTGTAATTTCAAGAAAATTATTAAATAACTTTAGAATTTGTATTTTGAGAAAAATTTTAAAATCATTTTTGAATTTGTAATTTTAAAAAAATTTTGAAATAATTTTTAATTTGTATATTCAGAAAAATTTGGAAGGAATTTTTGAATTTGTAATTAAGAAAATTTTGAAATGATTTTTGAGTTTATGGTTTGAGAAAAATTTTCAAATAATTTTAAATTTCATAATTTTAAGAAAATTATGAAACAATTTTTGAATTTGTAATTTTAGGAAAATTATGAAATAAATTTGGAATTTGTGTTTTTAGAAAAATTTTGAAATAATTTTTGAACTTGTTATTTTAAGAAAATTATAAAATTTATTTAATTTTTTTATTTGTATTTTGAGAAAAATTTTGAAATACATAAATTTGAATTTGTAATATTGAGAAAATTTTGAAATGATATTGTTATTTTAAGAAAACTATGAAATATTTTTGTAAAAATTTTAAAACAGTTTTTGATTTTGTAATTTTAAGAAAATTATGAAATAATTTTTGAATTAGAATATTGAGAAAAACTTTTGAAATAAATTTTGATTATGAGTTTTAGTAAAATTTGTAAAAAGTTTTTGATTTTGTAATTTTAAGAAAATTTTGAAGTGATTTTTGAATTTGTATTCCTAGAAAAACTAACAAATAATTTTTGAATTTTAAAATTAAAAATTGTGAAAAAACTTTTGAATATGTAGTTTTAAATTATGAAATAATTTTTGAATTTGTATTTTGAGAAAAATTTTCAAATAATTTTTGATTTTATATTTTTATGAAAATTTTTGAATTTGTAATTTTAAGAAAATTGTGGAAAATGTTTTGAATTTGTAGTCTTAAGAAAATTACGAAATAATTTTTAAATTTGTATATTTAGAAAAATTCTGAAGTATTTTTTAAGTTTGTAATATTGAGAAAATTTTGAAATGATTTTTGAATTTGTGTTTTGAGAAAAGTTTTGAAATAATTTTTGGATTTGTAATTTTAAGAAAATTATGAAATAATTTTTGATTTTAAATTTTAAGAAAAATTTGGAAATAGTTGTTGAATTTGTATTTTGAGAAATATTTTAAAATAGTTTCGATTTTGTAATTTAAAGAAAATTATGAGACAATTTTTGAATTTGTCATTTTAGGAAAATTATGAAATAAATTTGGAATTCGTGTTTTTAGAAAAATTTTGAAATAATTTTTGAACTTGTTATTTTAAGAAAATTATGAAATTTATTTAATTGTTGTATTTGTATTTTTCAGAAAAATTCTGAAATAATTTTGAATTGTAATATTGAGAAAATTTTGAAATGATTTTATTATTTTAAGAAAACTATGAAATAATTTTGAAATTTGCATTTTGAGCAAAATTTTAAAACAGTTTTTGATTTTGTAATTTTAAGAAAATTATGAAATAATTTTTGAATTAATATGTTGAGAAAAATTTTGAAATAAATTTTGACTATCAGTTTTAATAAAATTTGTAAAAAATTTTTGATTTTATAGTTTTAAGAAAATTTTGAACTTATTTTTGAATTTGTGTCCTTAGAAAAATTTTCAAATAATTTTGGAATTTAATGATTTCAAGAAAGTTATGAAATAACTTTTTAATTTGTATTTTGAGAAAAATTTTCAAATAATTTTTGATTTTGTAATTTTAAGAAAATTTTTGCATTTTAAAATTAAAAATTGTGAAAAAACTTTTGAATTTGTAGTTTTAAGAAAATTACGAAATTTTTGAATTTGTATATTTAGAAAAATTCTGAAGTATTTTTTGAGTTTGTAATATTGAGAAAATTTTGAAATGATTTTTGAATTTTTGTTTTAAGAATAGTTTTGAAATAATTTTTGGATTTGTAATTTTAAGAAAATTATGAAATAATTTTTGAATTTATATATTAAGAAAAATTTTGAAATACTTTTTGGATTTGTAATTTTAAGAAAATTATAAAATAATTTTTGAATTTATATTTTAAGAAGAATTTGAACATAATTGTTGATTTGTATTTTGATTTAGAAGTATTTTCAAAAATGTGTAATATAGACTCGAAATTTGTTAAATTTATTAAATGGTTTTTGACTTTGGTTACTAATTTGTCTTTAAATATTGGTGAATTTTGTTGAAGGTTATTGCAGTTTTTTTACTAGTGAATGTTTTTGACTTTTTGGAATGTTGAGTTTTATTGACTTTTTTTTTGTTCGGCGCTTTTGAATTATATTTATTGACTTCCATTTCTTTATAGGAAACGTTCTAAAAATTGATATTCTCACCTTCATTGATTGTTATTCTTGCATTTATGAAAACACTGCTGTTCGTATACTTTTTAGAATTATTGATTTCATATTTCGTAACTAGAGTTATTACAGTAATTGAATATTTAAAACTGTTTTTCCTTTCCTGTTACCGGAATCGAATCTTTTAAACTTTTGTTCTTGTTCTATTTCTGGAATCGAATCTCTTAAATTTTCGTCGCTTTTCAATTACAGAAATTGAATCTTTTAAACTTTTGTTCCTTTTCTGTTACAAGAATCGAAACGCTTAAACTTTTGTCCCCTTTCTATTTTCAGTGATCATCAATTTTTTGAAAGGAATTGAATTTTTTAAACTGTTGTTCCTTTTCTATTTTCTGTGATCATCTTTTTCTTGATGGGATGCGAATCTTCTACAGATGTGTATTAACATTCGTTACTTTTCTTTTTTTATTGATCATCAATTCCTAACTTTACCGTGAATTGTTAAAAAGTTAAGATAGGGAGAATGGTGAGAGGACATATCTGCCTTCTGGAAATCCTGAGTAAAAAATGAGGGCTGCGATTTTGTTTTAAATGTTCTTATATCATGTAGGTTTTTCACGAGGCCCGCAGGAGCTAGCGAAGAGTGAATGAAAATGTTTGTTGCTTAAGATGTAACAAAATAAAAAGAAGAACCTCAAAATTTCAAAATGAAATAGTAAACTCCAATAATTGCACATTGAAGTTTTATATTTCCAACTAAACTCATAAGTCACAGTTTCCTGTATAAATAAAAACAAAATGTAATTTTCCACCTCCTCAATCAAATCGTTGCTTTTATGTGTAAATTTAATATTCAAACTGTCAATTATAACTTTAAAGCCCTTACTTTTATAGAACAGTTCTAGCTAAATTATTTCAAAAATTACTAAGAAAAAGAATAAATTGAAGTTCCTTAATAATTTGTGAGAACAAGAAAAAAAAAAAGAAATATTAAAACTTTTTTCTTGCCTGAATTTAATTTAATGTGATTTCTTTTTATGCAAAAGTTTTATTTTTTAATTTGAATAAAAATTAAAACGAAGTCAAAAACTGAACCTTAACCGGAATTGCATGTAGCACCTCTTTTCTTTTCTTGGAATTTTAGTTTTTCTTTTATTTTTTTTTCTCCTTTCCATTTTTTTGGTTTTTATTTTTGTTTAGTTTGAATGAATTTGTCTAGCTTGTCTTAACATTGGAAATATTCTTATTTGTTTTAGTTCCACAACTGAATGTTTACTTTTTATAATGCTTGCGTGTTGGACAATTAATTTTATGTTTTATTCTGTTACTTTTGTTAGTGTTTTGTACTTATTTACGTTGATTTAAATCCTATGAATCCAATTACATGAAGTATCAGGAATATAATTAGTGTAATATAGCAAAATAGGTATTTTTTTTAATTTCTGGTGGCATTGAATTTTGTTTTTAATATTTGTTCTTCAAGTTCGTGGAAATGGTATGAGTAAATGTTTCGACAGGAAACAGTAAATGTTTCGACATTTTATAGTAAAGTTCTCGGCATTTTATATAGAACCAGCCATACTCGTTAACTTCATTCTGCAAAGTTGGTCAGACTATCAAACTGTTTACGTTTTTTAGCTAATCGACTGATTGCTAAAAGTTTTTTATTTCCTGTTATTTCGCTTTGAACTACATATGTATAAAACAATACTGTATATACACTTCACAAAGATACACTCTTTCTAAATTTGTTCTAATTGGCTTATTTATTTAAAAGCAGTTAAATGTATTCAGTTTAATAATCTGAAAACCTTTTTATTACCATTAATATGTAAATAAAATTAATCTTATGTGAATAGACATCCTTATCTTAATTTTTGATTGCAATTGTTGATTGCACCGCCGTACTTAATTTTAAACATGTACAATCCTTGTATGAACTTGATGTTCTGTTGTGATTTATTAATAAAATTAAAGTACGTAGATTAAAAAAGAATATATGTAGACTTTTAGTAGACAACGTGGAACTCGGAGTTCCCATCTTCGTCCAGTAGCACTTTTGCTTGCATTAGTAAAGCGTTGTGCTAGCTTGTCCTACTCTTGCAAGAATATTATGTTTTTGTTTAAATAATTATAGAATATTCATTATATGCGTATTGAGGTGCTGATAACCTTGTAAATTCGATTTTTGAGTAAACCAATAAGTTATCTATCAATTTTGCCATCGTTTTCAGGAGATATGAATACATATTAATAGGCCTAAGGAAATCATTGGTTTTGGTTTATTTCCTAGGCATGTGAAAAAGTTAAAGGCTGTTCCTCAAAATCACTAGTCAGGACATGGTTAGGTCAATGGTTTTTTGAATATTTGCTGGCATGATACGGGTTTTGCAAATTTTAAGGGCTAAATGATTTCAACAGATTTCATCTTTACTAATAATTTTCTAGTGACTAGCCTTTTTGTATGATTAATGACCGCAGATGTCTCAAAACAGTTTGGAAAGTGCAATTCTAGTAAGCGTTCTAAGAATACCACACATGAAGTGGTCCCGTAAGAATCCGGTCGTTGGAGATAATTCGGGACGGTGGGACTACTTGATAAAACTTGGCAAAGGTTTGATGCTTCCGAGGACTCCTGTTTTTCAATACCGTAGCACTTTTCCTTTTATTGCATGAAAAGTTGGTTTTCTTAAAATTTTTGAAGAGTTTCGTGCACACCTGGCAATTAATCTGAGGTTTTTCATCCATTATGGTGAATATTATTGTTTTTTTCAGTCTGCTGAGAACATATGGTCCAAGCTTTCATGAAAGATTCGATCAGAGTTTGTACCAATATGTCTAAATCAAATTTTGCGTAGAATTATAAGTTTTTGAGACTAAACTGGGAGCAAATCACGCAAAATACTTCTACAGGTGACCCAGTTTTTCCATCTTCCGTTTCCAAAGCTATAATTTTTGAAAAATCCAATATATAATTCAGATTGGAGATACCAATAATCAGAGAAAGTGTTTTGCAGACACAGTGCAGTTGCAATTCGCTTTTTAGTTGATATGAAGTCAACGGCGTGAGTGACAAGGAATACTTGTCTGTTACAGGTTACAAAGGTTGGTATATTATTCACATTACAGATAGATATATTTGAGCTAAGAATAAAATCAAGTTGTAACTCACTTCGTACATTGGTATCACTGCTACCCTCGATCGTATTGTGTGTATTTGCATCACATTTATAAGGATACGCCCAACTTTTCACTTATGAGTATCAGAAACCAAGCAATTTACCATTACAGGTCAAACGACCTTGTCATACGCTAAGTGAACTGAAATCGTCCTGAAGCGTTGGTTCCTACGTCTCCCTACGTTTTTCACAAACATAAATTTGTAGTTTTTTCCTTCTTTTTAGCAATCTCAGCAAAAGAGGAAGTGAATACTGCTTCCTTAACGTGGTGGAGGTTGACTTGAAGAAACTTTAACATGTGTTTTTCTTTTAACCTCCATAACTGTTACATCTAGATCATCACTTGAGTCAAAATAATAATCATCAGAGAATTCATAGACCGCCATTGATAAAGATAAATTTTTATCCGTAGAGAAAGCATCACTATCGGTAACCGTTGTTTAAAACTTAAATACATTAGTCGCGCGTTTTTGTTTTTTTCAACCGAAGTGCCCTGCAAAAAGAATGCGTCCTCAATTGATTAAAGCTCTCTTGCCTAATTCTCATCCTCATCTTTCTTGTATACTTTTCAAGTAACCATTCCAAAGCTTATCACATCGTCACCAAAGCTTAATCAAAGATTCGTTGTTCATGATAATGATAGCAAAACCCTTATCATTCTTAGTAGGTTCATGCTTATCTATTCTCCAATTGTGATTGTGATACTTCAACATGGCCAGCATCTCAACTGGAAATTCTGGATTAACAGGGATTCAAGCACAAGCTCTTGGTCAACTTGGTATATCTTCTGCACTAACTACTTCTAGTTTGGAACCTGGGTCAAAGTCTCCAAAAAGACTGATCGCCTTTTTTTAACAACGTCAAAGATTCAAGATTGGCACATGCTAACAATTTAACATGATTTCGATTCCAACCACCATTTCTGCAGAATGTAATTAACCCCGTTTTTCAGTGATTACTTTTAGAAAGATGTTGGTTAGTTCCATAACCACCCTGCGATATGTCTTTAACAGATAGCACTAACTGATATTTGAGTGCATCATTTTGTCTATTAAAGGCCTTTGGAGCTACCTCCTATGTACTGTTTCTTGTACTGCTACTAGAGATTGACCTATTGCCTAGGTTCTCTTTCACTTGTTTTCTTGAATCTTTAGATGGACTGATTTACTAAACATTTTATTTGATTAAGACAGATTTTTCCCTCAAAAAGTGGAGTATATCATAAGCATATCTTAGTAGAGATCTGCGATATGTACATAGGCAAGAAAAATTACATCTGGACGTCGGTTGGTATAATAATGGCTCCGTTTGTGATTACAATATCAAATTAGTCCCATGCAGACTGATCATCGACACAGATCACATTATACCTTGATTCGTCTCATTTGCTAATCAGAAACATTAATTTGCCACGCGCAAAGAGATAGCAAATGTTTGTTTCGCCACCTTTTTGATTGGCTTGTAACAGTGGATTTTTATTAACAAAACAAAATGGAAACGAAAAATAAACAGTTCTTATTTCAAAAAAAATTCTAATTGGGAGATATCTTATTTTTTAACCAAAAAAACTATTTAATCTTTTAAATTAGGTTAATCAATATTCAATATAAAAAATAAGACAATAATATACTAAATTCTAACATAATAATATAAGCTTACCATGATTTATATCCTCATCGCGATATCCAGAGATTATTTTTCCTTCGATTTATCTCTTTCCATGCAATAATGATGTCACTCATTTATAACTCCTAAATGCTCTATTGAAACAGTTTACTTTGTAACGATTGTATCACTCATTTCCAAATATATTCAAACTTAATATCCTTCCATTCACCGACATCAAAATACATTTGGTAAAAATAATTTTGCGTTTTTAATTGATCTAATTCAAAAACAGATGACCAACCAGAAAGCTGCGCGATAGTTCTATCAAACTTCTCAGTTTCACAATTTTAGTTATCAATAGTTTCTCAATTTTTTATAAATACAAACGTTGAAATTTGATGCTCAATCTTCACATTTATCAAGATTGACCTTTCAGTTTTAAATAAAAATCTTCAGCATTTTTTATTTAATAAACCATTTCAATAAATTTATGCTTCTATACAATTTAAAATATTAACATTTGAATTGTTAGCCGTTAACATAAATTCACCATAAATCTATTTTAATCATGCTTGATTTAAAAGATCAGATTATAATTAACTCCCATCAACCAAAATTCATCGAGTTCATAGCGTGAATTTCATATTTCTGTTTCTCTTTAACATATACATTGGCTATATTTGAGTCCATTATAGTAAGTATTTTAATCACATAAAATGTAATATCAAAGAAAAAATAATAATATCATAATAAAACAAAGAAAAATATAAAATGTAATGGAAACTGCACATATTGCTAAGAATATCAACAGAAAACAATCGAAGTACTGCGCGTCTTGAGACTTTGCATTTCAGCTAGCGAAAACTATATGGATACGAAAATGAACGTCCCCAATCCAACACAAATGACCCGTTATTTTCGCATTTGAGAAAGAATAAATGTACCAAGAAAAATTGAGCCGAAGAGACTCTGACGACCATAACATCGAGGAAGCCAAGATCGTCACTTCCACATCAATACTATACTTTGTTTTTAAAAAAAATATAAACATAAGAAAAAATTATATAACCGTCCCTCAACCCATAGAAAGTCCAGATCCAACTTCTAACCACCTTCTTCCCTTCTAGCCTATCATCCTTCGTATCTTAGACAACTGAATTTGTTGCGCCAAACTATTGTAAAATGTGTAAATTAAAGAACTTTTTGGGCCAAAATGAAAAGGCGATCGTTGAACAACTATTGTAGAATATGCTAAATGGATGCTGTTTGTTGCACTTAATGCAAAGGCAACAATTATTGTAAAATGTGTAAATCAAAGAACTTGAACAAAATAAAAAGACAATCGTTGAACAATTACTGTAGAATAATTAAATCGATGCTGTTTGTTGCGCCAAATTCAAAGACTGTAGTTAAACAATTATTGTAAAATATGTTAAATTGATCCGGATGGTTGCGCCAAATGAGAAGGCGATAATAAAATGTATAACGCAAAGAACTTGTTGCACCAATATGAAAAGAGGATTGTTACACAATTATTGTAGATTTTATTAAATCGATACTGTTTGTTGCGCCAAATAAAAAAGGCGATTGTTAATTAATTTATTTGATTTATGTTCACTGATGTAAGGAAGGGAAAAAAAATTCTGACACTAGTAGAGGGGATGTACTCCGTGTTGAATGCTGATAAATACAAAGGAATGGTGGCAATTGTTGAATATTTATACAAGTAATGTTGAATGTTGAAGAAAAAAACTCAAAGTTAAGTCGGCAATGTTTAAGCTCATGTCTTGAAGCAGCAAAACTGACAAATGTAGTCGATGATCGTTGGACTTTAACAGATTTTTCAAAAAGAAATTTATTATACAAAAATTCTTTTATTCTTTATTGCCAATTTCTAATTTTTTAATTTCTAAGAATTTTTGTATAATAATAAGCCAAATGAAACGTTGTATAAATTTTATTATATAGAATTTATCACCGATATGTTAGGTTTAAAAAACTATTCAAAACCATTAACCAAAATCTATGATCTGGTGCAACATTGTTTGAGTCATTTAACTCTTTGAATACTAATTAGTTTAGAAAACGGCTTATGTTGATATAGTAAAAGAGACTGATAAAACAAGCCTTACAATTCCATTATCTAACAAAATGCGGTACTCTGCGGTACTCACTTGTAATATTAAAATGTTCTACAGTATGCTAAAATTTTAAAAAATTTAATAATTGTCTTTGGAGAAGTTTAAGACATATTATAAACATATTTTGAACTGCCTTGAAGGGAGACTGTATTTGTAACAAAATCAAAGTTATTTTTAATACTGTTTAAATAGCTGGGCGTATAAATACAATGGTAGAATCCACGCCAGTTTCCATTATTTTCAAAACTTAAAAAACTCGTCTACCTAATTGTTTTTATTATTCGCATCAATCTTAAGTACAAAAATATATTGTGTTAAATAAAAAACAACCTTTAATGATTGATATTCAAAATTATAATAATTAAAATAATTATTTTAATTTTTAAAAACCAATCAAGCATAGAAAAAAATTTGAACAGCTCTCATTTCGAGCGGCAAGTTTCCATACGGTCACCAGTTTCCATTATCCCTTAAAAATGTTTCCCATCACATGATTTCAAAATATCCAACAACTTTTCTTATTTAACAAGAAATTTTTATAACTTTATTGTTCTGGTTTTTAAATAATATTAGAGTACAAATGATACCTTAACATCTCATTTAATATAAAAAAGTAATGGCTTAATCGAAATATTACATCGATCATTTAAGCATGGCGCTCTTCGACTGACAAGGTCAGATGGAACATCTTTTGCATAGAAAACAATTTTTTGACACTATAGTGGTTCTTCGCCTTGGAAAAGATCTTAAAACTTTTAGAGAAAACTGATGGGATGATGTACAAATAATACAAACAATCCTTAACTCATTTCCTGTTATCAAATTTTCAAAAACAAAATTCATTGAAATTATAGCGAATCCAACTAGCAAGTTTTTTTACCAAAAATATCATGTATACAAAGTATCTAACTAAATGTTTATAGAAAGCCAATCACCATAATTTTTAGGGTTCCGTTTTTTATACGGAACACTATTGGTGAGAGTACAACGTGTTTTTCACATTATTTCGATTATCTCGTGAACCATTAATTCGATGAACTTAAAATTTGAGGTGCTTATAAAACTAACCTATCCACACAAGATGGAGGGTTAAAAAATAAATAAAGTTGTGTTCGTTTGTTTTAACGAGGTACGATGTAAAGCCTTTGAAAACATACATTTTTTAGCGAGACGAGTAGGGTATCATATGAAAGGGCTTCATTTCAGCATTATTTAAAAATATATTTTGGAATTTTACACCTCACCGTTTTTTGTATAATTTTGAAAAATGACGTTTTCGGGATGTTTTATTGCCCAGATTAACTCCGACCCTACTACATCGAAAATCTTGAAATATATTTGGAATGATAGAAAATTGAGTAGGTTTTTAATGAAAAATATAGAAAAGTGGTAGACACTCATAACTATATTTATTAAAGGGGTGGGAATGTTAAGGGGTAAAAACACCATTTAAAACCAGGTAATGTGGGGTGTCATTTGAAAGAGCACTTGGTTTTATAAATATTGCCATTTTTTTTAGAATTTTGCAATGCATAGTTTTTGAATTATTATCAATAAAGTGACACAAAAAGTTGGTCCCCCCCCCTTGCATTTCGAGCCTAATTAACAGAAAAATTTGAAAAAATTCACAGAGACAGGAATTTTGATAAACTCTGAACGAAAAATATAGCAAACTCTCAAATAATTATATTTTTGTGTTTTTAAGGGATTGGGGTGGGGAAGGGTGAAAAAAAACTTTTTAGACCCAAGCGAGTGGGGTGTCATTTGAAAGAGCTCCAAATTTCAGGTACTTTGCAATTTTTTTTAGAATTTTGCGGTACACAGTTTTTGAGTTATTCTAAAAAATGTGCAAATTCCAGACCGTTCCCCCCCCCTACGTTTCGACACTGATTGACAAAAAAAATTGAAAAAATTCACAGAGACAGAAAGTTTGCTATATTTTGAACGAAAATTATAGCGAACTCTCAAATAATTATATTTCTGTGTGTTTAGGGGATGGGTGTAAGGGGACTAAAAAAAACTTTTTTTGACCCAAGCGAGTGGGGTATCATTTGAAAGAGCACCAAATTTCAGAAACGTTGCATTTTTTTTTAGAATTTTACGGTACACAGTTTTTGAGTTATTCTAAAAAAAGTGCAAATTCCAGACCGTACCGCCCCCCCCCCTACGTTTCGACACTGATTGACATAAAAAATTGAAAAAATTCATAGAGACAGAAAGTTTACTATATTTTGAACGAAAATTATAGCGAGCTCTCAAATAACTATATTTCTGTGTATTTAGGGGATGGGTGTAAGGGGGTAAAAAAATCTTTTTTGACCCAAGCGAGTGGGGCATCATTTGAAAGAGCACCAAATTTCAGAAACATTGCAATTTTTTTAGAATTTTCCGGTACACAGTTTTTGAGTTATTCTAAAAAATGTGCAAATTCCAGACCGTTGCCCCCCCCCTACGTTTCGACACTGATTGACATAAAAAATTGAAAAAATTCATAGAGACAGGAAGTTTGCTATACTTTGAATTAAAATTATAGCGAACTCACAAATAATTATATTTCTATGTGCTTAGGGGATGGGTGTAAGGGGGGTAAAAAAAAACTTTTTTTGACCCAAGTGAGTGGGGTATCATTTGAAAGAGCACCAAATTTCAAAAACATTGCAATTATTTTAGAATTTTCCGTTACACAGTTTTTGAGTTATCCTAAAAAATGTGCAAATTCCAGACCGTTCCCCCCTACGTTTCGACACTGATTGACAGAAAAAATTCACAGAGACAGGAAATTTGCTATATTTTGAACGATACTCATAGCGAACTCTCAAATAATTATATTTCTGTGTGTTTAGGGGATGGGTGTAAGGAGGGTAAAAAAAACTTTTTTTGACCCAAGCGAGTGGGGTATCATTTGAAAGAACACCAAATTTACAAAATATTGCAATTTTTTTAGAATTTTCCGGTACACAGTTTTTGAGTTATTCTAAAAAATGTGTAAATTCCAGACCGTTGCTATTTTACGTATATGTATACCACCCTATATTTCGACGCTGATTTATAGAACAAATATTACCAATTTAGACCATTAAAATGCTGGTTAAATCTTTCTTTAGCGAAAAGAGGATGGATAAGATTTAGCCTCAAGTAACATTTTTGATCAATGTAGATGTGATTGACATTTAATATTGACGTTTACGATTAAACATTTATTCCGTTATGCGTCCAAAGTCTGGCGATATTAAGACTTTACAACATAACTTTATGTCATTTATTTTTGATATTGTGTTCTTTTACATTCACGGAACCCTTGGCGAGCGAATTTTATTCGCACTTGTTCGACTTTTTTATTTTATCAAAAAATAAGGTAAAATATATTATCTTAACTATTTGTGTAATAACGACATATTAATCTCGAAAATTATAAAAAAAATTCTAGAAAGTGAAAAAACTAATAAATTAATAATAAAAAACTAATAAAATAATAAAAAAAGAAAAGATTAATAAATTTATGAGATAAATAAGTTTTTACTGTAAAACAATAACAATAATAAAATAAATAACAAAACAACTAAGTAAAACATAACAAAAGAAAGTTCGTTAATTGAGAGTATAACCTGCACGTGAAATACTTTGTTGGAGAGAGTTTCACGAAAAAGCACGAGACCCGAGTTGCAAACGATTTTTAATACCAATTATAACTATATACTTATAACTTTGGTTTAGCTCTCACAAAAATTTAAGAAGTTTTTTCTATAAAACAAAAGTTCTGGAACACAGATTTTATGACTGGTAAATTTTAAGTTGATCAACCTTAACAACACGTCGCCAAAGTAGACAAACATTAAAACATTTTCATCCTTAAAATCTAACGAATTCTCTTGTTTCCTTTTAGTTAATTTTTTTTCGATTTTTATTTTGTTCTTATATTTATACTTACTTACTCCATCCTACGATTTTATTTTTCTTCCAAAATTCTTCTGGTATTTGGATTTTGTTAAACCTCCTCGCAACAGGACACAAAACAAAAACTTGTCCAAAGACAAACGAAATTAAGAGACAATACAACATAAAAAATAATTGAGCAATTTCGAACGTTTTTCCTCGGTTATTTTTCGTTAGTTGTTGTTTGTGTATTTTCATGTTGAAAAAAAAAATTACAATGAACTAAAAGAAAATGAGTTTAGTTAAAGAAAATAATGCTCAAAGCAATTTCATGTATATAACTTTAACTGCAAAATTATTTCGTTTATGTGTTTCTACTTTTAATTTTAATATCCGACAGTTTTTTTCCCTGTCTTTTCCTTTTGTACGAGTAATGTGTTTGAACAATTATGATTATCTTTTTCATTAAAATGTCCATTATGCTATGGTTTGCTTTAATATTATGAGTTATAAAAATTATGTAGGTGTTGACGGTAGGTGAATGTAAACGATGAATGAATTTGATATGTAATATTTTGTTATTTTTGGTTTTGACATGATCGAAATTAATTAATTGTGAATAAAAATTAATCCTAGAACATGGTTATATTTGATTACAATTCAATATGTTGTAAAAAAATGGTTTGTGATTTTAAATTAATTCCTTTTGTTGAAACATGAATTGAATAACAACAGAATTAATTGTGAATTGAGAATTGAAATGCAAAACAAAATAATAATATATGAATATTCATAGAAATTTGTAACAAATGGTATTATTTTTCTATTTGTTGAAATTTGAATACATATATATGAGTTACAGGAAAAGCATTTTAATAGATTTTTGTTGAAATTGAGCTTGTGAATGTTGATTTATGAAATGTTTAAACACAAAGAAATGCTACACAATCTTCTCCTAAGAATAAACACTAATTAAATATCAGATAACACCAAAAAGGAAAAAAAATGGAAAAGCTTTTCCTAAACAATTTGTGTGATTTAATCAATCCAGCACAGCCGTTTACCAAAAAAGTATTAAAGATAATGGAAGATATAAGTTATAACGCAAGCCACCAAATAAGTATAACAACATTTTAGCTACAACTAAAACCTGATACTAATGCTTTATTATTTCCATATCATTTTAACATATGCTAATAAGCGTTTTCCACTGTTTCAAAAATTCATTTAAAGTTCAATGTAACAATAATCGACCGTTTCTAAAAATAACTCAAACAATATATCAATCAATTTGTTAATAAATTTAAAAAAAAATTGAACGTGACCTAACTTTAATTTACTTGCTGAAATCAACAACAATTTTCATGTCAGCATACCAAAAATTCAATCCAAACAAATAGCATCATCACAAAAGGTGAATTTTTCAACAACAAAAAAAAAACTCAAACGGGATTAAATGTTGTGTAGTAGATGTTTTCGTTCACTGACTCACTGAGTATATTTGAAAGTCAATTAAAAATGAGGAAAATTGCTTAAATATTTTTCCTTTAGGTTATTTTCTGCTTATTGCTGTTCGAACGAGAGTTTTGGTAAATATTTTTTGAAAGAGATAAATCGAATATTGTCCCAGTACAACATTTTTCGATTTAATTTTTATTTTTTTGTTTGCTTCATATGAAAACCATTTCAATGTTTGAAAATTTTTACAAAAGGATGATCTCATTCTCATCCCTATGGTTTGTTGAAAATAACATACATATGAGGATATACAATACAAAAAAAATAAAATTAAAATGAACGAAATAATTTTTTTGTACAACAAAATGAATTAACATGGGCTTATCTATACAAAATTCAAATTTGTGTTCATTTATTCATGTCAAACCGAATGTCGCATATCTTTTTTATACGTATTAGAAATTTGTATGTGTTTTTTCGGCATTTTTGTGTTAGTACATTTAGAGGTTTTGTGTAATTTTACATCTAGTTTATGGAAAATAAATTACAAAAAATTGTTTATTATGATTTTTAGTTATGTATTGAATTTTCTGATATGCAATATTCTTGTGCAAACCAACCATCCAACGTTAACTTTAATTTTTTCGAAATCAAAAATTTTGAATATTAGGGATTACATGAAGTGTCACAAGAAACAAAAATTTATTGTACAGATCAACATGCACACGAGTTTTGTATCTTTTGAGGAGGCCCAGTTGCCCAAGTTTTTAGGATTGATATTATCAGCATTGCTCATCCATTGACATGCTATTTAGATGTCTCAGCCGATTGCGTTTTTATCACCATCTGTTCCAACAAGTGTTGAATTATTGTGATCTTTTTTATTTTGAAAGTTAGACAAAGCGTTTGGGGTAAGCATAATAAATTATTTAATTAATAAATATCCAGAGATACCATATGAACTACAGCTATGATTTGTAATGAATCTTGACTCCGCTAGTGTACCACTAGCAGGAAGTAAATAAAGGGCCTGTGTTCCAAGTAAAGTTTGCATCCAAATAGCTTCAGTCATGTGAATTTGAGCAATAAAATTCCCTTCTTGCCTAATAAAAATGAACAAAATTGCACGTAGATAAGATAGTGTAATCCAAAAGAAGGAAAACCAGAGACTCTGACGACCCCAAAGGTCAAAGAAGCCATTATCATCACAACAACTTCAATATAACGACTACATTAAACTACATTAAAGATTTCACTAAATAAAGGTTTCACTCACCCTAAGATTGGTCTGATTCCACTCTTTGTTCCTTGGAAATCCATTAAACTTATCCTGCTCACTAACCTTATCATACTCAAAAATTTTATCACAATAAGTGTAGTAAAAAAATGTTGTTGGCAATCGTCGAATTTGTTCTAGATATAATATCAAATATAATAACTAATGCAATAAAATGTGTCAGCATTCGTTAAATTCTTTATCGACATAATATCAAAGATAATAATTGTTGTAATAAAATGGGTCCAAAATCGTTGAATTTGTTATTAGGTAGATTTAATATAAAAATCTACCTATTGCAATGGGCTTCATCTCGGAATTTCGGAAAAATTTTTGTGCCAAACGACTATATACGATAAGCGGAGACGAAAAAACAAAAAAAAAATTTATATATATATATATATATATATATATATATATATATATATATATATATATATATATATATATATATATATATATATATATATATATATATATATATATATATATATATATATATATATATATATATATATATATATATATATATATATATATAAACGATATGAGATATAACGAAAACGACCGGCACTCTCACGGTCGCATTTGTTGAGGTAGATCAAAAAAATTTTCTGTGCTTGTGTGTTCTAATAATATCTTGAACAAGTTCGTGAATCAGCAAAATCCGACACGTGGTTAAGAAACTAAAGGCTTTTTTCTGAAAAAAAATTGATTTTTTAAAACCGTTATAACGGCCGTTTGGATACTAATATTTCAAAAAATTTAACTGATTTAGAATTTTTGGAATCCTTTTTATCAATTTGTTTTAAAAATAGACTTCTGCAGTTAGAGATTCCTGAGTGAGCGGCTCCAACAAAAAAAATTGCAAAAAAAAATTTTTTTTTGAAACAACCGGCGCTCTCACGGTCGCATTTATAAGGCCAGATCAAAAACCTTTCTAAAAATGTGCGTTTTATTAATATCTTGAACTAGTTCGTAAATCAGCTCAATCCAACACATGGTTAAGAAACTAGAAGCTTTATACCAGAAAAAAACTCTGTTTTTTAGATCCGTTATAACGGCCGTTTGGATTCTAATGCTTTTAAAAATTTCATAAATTTAGAATCTTTGAAACCTTTTTAATCAGTTTCTTTCAAAAAAAAGACCTCTGCAGTTGGAGGTTTCTGAGTGAGCGGCTCCAACAAAAAAGCTTGTAAAACACAAAATGCGTTTGAATCAACCGGCGCTCTCACGGTTGCATTTGTGGAGCCAGATCAAAAAACCTTTCTCAAAAATGTGTTTTTTATTAATATCTTGGACAAGTTCGTAAATCAGAAAAATCTGACACATGGTTAAGGAACTATAGGCTTTATACTAGAAAAAAAAGTGGTTTTTTTAATCCGTTATAACGGCCGTTTGGATACTAATATTTTTCAAAACTTCATAAATTTAGAATCTGTGGAAACATTTTAATCCGTTTCTTATAAATATAAACCTCTGCAGTTAGAGGTTTTTGACTTGTTGGCTTCAACAAAAAAGTTTGCAACAATCCCCAACTACAATTTCCAAAAACCTTATAACAGTCAATGTCAACCTTATAACAGTCAAAAAAATAAAAGATTTGAATAGAAGAAATTAATTTTTTTTTCTTAGAAATAAACTATTTTGATATTTTGCAGCAATTGCACGACGTATGATATAGAAGTTTGTGTCATAAATTGTCACACACATGTTCTGTGGTAGATTTGATATTTGTTTGCTGCAAAATTGGGATAGATATAATTTTGCTTGTAGGTAGCTAATTTTCTTTTTAAAATTTGTTCGATATCTGTTTGAAATTAGTTTGTTTTGTTTAAACTATTCAGATACATCAGATTCTACTGGCACACAAAACTGTCTGATCTCGAAATCTACCTATTTCTAGCGGATATACGTGCCGCTTGGACTTTAAATTTTATATCAAATATAATAACTGAGGTAATAATTAACGACGGCAAACGTTGACGTTGTAATAGATATAATACATTTCAAATATAATAACGAAAGTAATAGCTGATGTCAGCAATCTATGAATTTGTTCTAGATATATTATCAAATATATAATAACTGACGTCAACAAAAGTGGAATTTGTTGTTGATATAATATCAAATAAAATAATTGATATCAGCATTCGTTGAATTTGTTATCAATAAAATATCGTAGACAATAAATGATGTAATAACTGATGCAACAAAAATGACGTCGGCTATTGTTAAAATACGAAAAAGAAAAAAAATATCACAACGAATAAAACAAAGTGCGGTCGCCCATTATAGAAATTTCCAGAAAACGAATAACTCTTGTGCTTAGCTAAATCTGGTTAATCACTAGCCTGACACAAAGAAAACAATGTCTTTGTAACCTGTAGGTTTACAAGCCCTTATAAACAAGTAAAAAATAATTATTCTGGTTTTTAATTAAATTAAAATGATAAAATCAATCATATTATTTATTTAATTATTTTCAGACTGACCATAGTGAATTCTAACACTATGGTCAGTCTGAAAATAATTAAATAAATAATATGATAACCTCAACGCCAGTAACAACAAAAAAAATATGTTCGTCCTCAAAATTATACAAAACAATATAATATCTGTTCTTCCTTTCCTTACTTCCTTTATTCTTCCTTTTTATTATATAGTTTTCTCAGGTTTAAGAAATTAAGCGGTATTATTAAAGTTCTGCACTATCGATAAAGCCCACCCCAAGATCACTGCAAGCTAGCGGGCAGATACCCGCACCGATTTCATTATCCAGAGTCTGTGACAACCGTTCCAGTGGTGCTAAAAGGCTTCATTTTTTTTTTTTTTTTTTATTCAAAGTTAGGCATGTTTAGTGTTAATTATAATAAATTATAAATTAACGTCTCTGAATATCCGAAGATACCATGCCAACTAGGGATAAGAATGGAATGCAAATTAAGTTTCTCTGAGAAATTTATGAACGTTAACTTTAAAGCCTTGAGGATTAAATTCATCAGGGAAAACCCAGGAAGGTAAGGCATTCCAAAGATGAGAGACTCTGTTGAAAAAGTCACGTTGGAAGGCTACAGTTCTACACCTAATTATTTGAACTGTAAAGGGATGCGCTGCTACGTTTGCTCTGGTGTGACGCGAAAGGTTTGCTGATTTAGGTAAAATCGATTTGATCTCTTCAGAAGCTCGTTCATCCATAATATATTTATAAAATATAGTCAAATCAGCAACATTTCTTCTGTGCTGCAAGGAATCAAGACCGTTAGTAAGACTTGGGTTACCAATGAGTTTAATAGCTCTACGCTGTACAGAATCAAGGCAGTTGAGACTACTCAAGTAAGCTCCACCCCTTATGTGAGAACAGTATTCCATGCATGGGACGTATAAAAGATTTATAAACTAAAAGAAGTTGTTCGCTATCGAAAAACTTACGACATCGCCCCAAAAATCCTAACTTTTGAACAGCATTCTTAGCCAGATTAAAAATATGAGAATTCCACTTCATATTATTTTCAATCTCAACTCCTAGAAGTCTGACAGACTCATTCTCTAAAAGATTTTTGGGACCAAACGTTAATGGAAAAGGATTGGGTGTCGTTATCCTAGAAAAATGACAAACCTGTGTTTTGCTTGTATTGAATTCAACACTGTTAGCAATACCCCAATCCATAATTGTTTTAAGATCAGTGTTAAGGGAATCTATCAATTTTGACCTACACTCACTAAGCGCTAAGGGTGTATATAATTTAAGTGCTTCATGAGACGCATGAAGCATTGCTATCATCAGCAAAACTATGTATAGGATGAACCGTTGAGTTCAACAAATCATTAATATAGATAAGAAAAAGAGTTGGTGACAAAGCGGAACCCTGCATTAGTTGAAAAAGTATTCGATGATACACCGTCAACATTGACCCGAAATTTTCGATCAGATATAAAGCTCTGTGTCCAAGATATAAGCTGCTCGTCTAAACCATAGGATCTCAATTTGAATATAAGGTTGTTGTGCCAAACTTTGTCAAATGCCTTGGAAATATCAAGAGCAACACCGAATGTTTCTCCAAAGTTTTCAAGCGACTTGTTCCAGATATGAGTGACAAAAGACAGCAAATCTCCCGTCGCTCTTCCTTTTCGAAATCCATATTGTCTCTCATTAATTAATTTGGAAGACTCTAAGAAGCTCATTAAATTAAAATTGACATATTTCTCAAAAATTTTAGCAACTACCGATAAAATTGAAATGGGTCTGTAATTCATAGGATCAGTCTTACTGCCCTTTTTCGAAACTGGCTAGCCATTTTCCAAATTTCAGGAAAAATTCCTGTCTTATATGACAAATAGAAGATTTTAGTGAGGATTGGTGCTAGCTCTCTAGCAAATGTTTTAAGTATAATCGGAGGAATAAAATCAGGGCCTGTTGCCTTGTTAATATTGATTTTTAAAAGCATTTTTCGAACAATGTTTTTCCGAAAAATTATCCGCCTCATTTTATAAGAAACTTTAGAAATAGGTTTAGGTTGGAAATTAGGTTCTTTTAAAGTAGAATTTAAAGAGAAATAATGCCCAAGCAAATTAGCTTTCTCTTTTGGATCAATGATAGGGACATCTCTATTAACAAGAGGCGGTAGGGAAGATTTACAAAAGTTGCTTTGGATAGCCTTTGCGGCTTTATAGAAATAGCGTGAACCAGTCGGATGTTCTGCGAATTTAGATGCTTTTTTCCTATTAAATAGATGTTTCTCTTCATGTATAAAAGTCTATTAGATTTAATACCACGACAAAATCTTATCCATATATTTTTGTTGCTGATTTCTCATTTTGATTTTTTTATTAAAAATCCCCATCAATATTTCATCATTTTGTTATTCATTATATTTTTTTATTATCTACAATTGTAAAGTTGGTTAAATAATTTTCAAATTTTAAATAGAACCTGCTTATCTAGGTTGATATACTTTCTTTTAACGACTCCATTTGTGTTTATGACGTAATCAATATTCGTAAGCCGATGTTTTGAATTTGATTTACTAATCAATTGACGTTTAGCTAACAGTGAATTCTTTTCAACTGTACCAAACAAATTTCAGTACAGTTCCAACACCGAATTAATTTTTTTGTATTGAAATTCATTCCAAAATAATACAAAAGTCGACAATTCGGTGTTGGAAGTTTTTCGGTACAGTCGAAAAAAATTTACTATAACTCATTCAAATATAACAATTTTTTTCCTTTAATCGATTTTCTACGGAGTACCGTATTTTGATGTTTGGAATAAAATATAAATTTTGTTTCTTTAATAATAATAGTAATTTAATTCATTTCTGTGATTTTCTCATATATGATTTTTTTTGATTTTTGCTATATATTTTTTTTTTTTTAATAAAATGTGTTGTGTAGTAGGAATTACAATATGTGTCACAATAATACATAAAAACCTTTAAAGACCAAGGTCCCACAACAACATACGTTCAAAGGTGCTGATGGACGTAAATTTTCTTTTTTTGTTTTTTTATATTTTTTGTTAAAGAATGGATAACTTAACAAAAAATCCTATCACTGACAAAATATGACATAGGCCAATATTTTATGATAGAATAGAGAAAATAAAAGTAAATTAAAAAGTAAATAGCAAATTTTTAAAAAAATTTGCTGAAACAAAACAAAAATGTAGTTGCCAATAATCCAGCCGGTTGCATAATTCCTTGATCCTGTGACGCACCGTCTTTCTTAACGATTAAAGCCCACACATAGTTATATGAAGGCTCGTTTCTTCAAGGAAGCAATAGCGTCTCATCATCAAGGATTGTTTTACAGATAAGATTGAGGATGCTGCCGTTGACTGAATACAGTTCATCCGCCACCACCCCTAAGATGTCACCTTGGCTAGTATATTTCACTGCTATTGCCAGTGGTATGTGATATCTCACGTTAACTCGTATGTCAATAGCAGGGACTGGAGTACGCGGGGATGTCACACCCGAAGATCAAAAATAAAAAAAATTTCGGAACAATAAAAACTGATCCCTCTATGCGGAAAAATATGTATGTTTCGACATTAAACTTTAAATAAGTTATTTACTCGCACCCGGCTTTAGACAACGGTTTTATTTAGGAATTGATTTTTGGAATCTTTTCCATTAAAAGTCTTAGATGGTGGAAGATCTTAGCCTACATATGCGTTTATCAGAACCGCTCCCTAATAAGCATACGCTTTCTTCAGAAAATTTGACCGAACTTCAAAACGTAATGGACTCATTTCCTTCATTTATCGAAGAAGAACTTAGAAGAAAACATCTTATCGCTCACTCAATTGACGTAGGGCAAACTGAAGCAACTTTTTTATTCCGTTTCTTCAGTTGTTGAAAAAGAGCTACACAGAGAAATATACGGAATGTTATCTCTCTGAGTAATTGAAGAGAGCTATAGCTCCTGGAACAGCCCGGTCTCAATTGTTCAAAAATCGAATGGTAAAAAACGATTTTGTCTTGACGCTAGACGACTAAACGATGTGACAGTAAAGGATGCTTATGGACTACCGTTTATAGATGGATTATTAAGTAGACATAATGACACACATTTCATTAGTACCATTGATTTAAAAGACGCCTTTTTGTAAATTCTTTTAGAATATGCATCGCGTGACAAAACCGCTTTAACCGTACCCGCCCGTTTGGTTTATGCACGCCCTACAGACCATGAGCAAGTTTATGGACGAAATTATTCCCCATCAACTATATAATAGGGTATTTGTGGACCAAGATGATTTGTTTGCTATCTCTGCCACGTTTGAAGAACATACACACGGTATACCGGTATACTTAGGAATTGGCGTATGGGGAAATTGTTACAGGTAGATAAAAACAAGGTGGCAGCAAATACAATCTTGCCAGAACCTAAAACTGCGTGTCATGTCCGTAGATTTCATGGCATGTTGGGGCACTCATGGTTTATACTCAGCTCTCCACACTAGCAACACCATTTACAGATCTATTGGGAAATCCAAAGTTTCACTCGACGGCTGAATCTCAAAAAGCATTCCAAGACACTTCAAACAAACCTTTTATATACAATGCAATGCATCGAAGAGCGGAATTGGAAGTGTGTTATTCCAAAAGGATAAAGACGGTTTTGATAGACCTATTGCCTACTTCACAAAAAGCACAAACGAGCTCAAAGAATTACTCCGTCACTAAACTTGAATGCTATGCGATGGTTTTATTTAAGCATTAAAAAATTTCGTCCTTATATTCAGCGTGACAAATTCGTAATAATTACAGGTAATGCGAGCTTACAGTTGTAACCTTGTTTTAGATTTTCTTAAAATAGTATTACTGGCCAAAAATGTTTCAAACTGTTAAAAAATATGTTGAAGCATGTTGCTTAACATCCAAGGCTCTTAACTTCTCTACCCATCCTCCTATGGGGAGTTTACATACCTTATCGGTTCCATGGCAACGAATTTACATATATATTTTGGGACCTTATCCCCGTTCTCAGTCTGGGTTTACACATATAATGGTTGTTGTGGACAGTCTTATGAAATTCATAATATGCGAACCTCTGAGATCTGCTTCTTTCAAAAATGCTTTTAACGTTTCTTCGGAAAACAATAATTAATTTATTCTGAGTACCAGAAACAATAGTTAATGACAACAAAAAATAATTTGTTTCTTCCAAATTCGAATCATACTTATCTAAGCATAAGATCCAAAATATTTTTACTGCAAAATACAGCCCGCAAGCTAACGCTTCAGACAGGTCGAACCTCACTGTTTTGGCACCTATTCATTTTTACCTAGACTTAAATCAACGTAACTGTGATTTAAATCTAGAAGAAATTTGTTGGGCGATTAGTTCTGTTTCTCATGACGCTCTTGGTTGTAGTTCGTACAAAGCCTACTTAGTTGAAACATGATAGGCCGTGGGGAAATTTACAGTCTCCTGTGCGAGTTAGATTGTTTAGAAAAATCCAACGTTCAAGTTATCAATTAAGAATCAAATCTAGAAGTTATCCAAGATTATATTCTAAAAAACCTGAATATAACTTCCCAAAAACATGCTCATTCTTATAAGAAGTCTAAGGCGTGAATTTTCTGTAGGTCAACAAGTTGATGTTCGTAATTTTGTTCAAAGTGACGCTTTTTCCGCTAAAGTCGCTCTAAAGATCCTAAAGGCTTTCGTCAGTGGAAAATAGGAAATGTGGCCATTAGGTGTAAAAACGAAAAAGATATGGGTATTTATCATATTAAAGATGTCTTATAATTCTTTGATTGGAGCAGAGAGGAAATATAACATTATCTCAACTTCAGTACCGCTTATTACCGTAATACTTAGCTAGGCCTGGTTGGAGACTCGCTGGGTCATGTGGCAGCACCACGAGTGTAACCTGTAGGTTTACAATCCCTTATAATTAATTTAAACAAATTATTTTGGTTTTAATTTTTAACTTTAATGAAATTAAAATGATAAAATCAATCAAGTTTTAGAATTCACTACTGTCGGTCTGAAAATAATTATATAAATAATATGTATAAATAAATTATTGCGAAATGTAAAACAAATTATACTAATAAGTCTAAATAAAACATAATTGTTTTAAAAAACTATTCAAAATTACTTCAATACCTTAATTTAAGCAAACGTATTAGCTTCTCCCATATCCATAAGCAACATCATCGATCTATTCATTATAGATTGGTGAAGTTTGTTTTGTTTTATGATTGCACAAAGTTTGATACTTACCCAATAGTTCCAAAAAAATTTTAGTTTCTGTTCTAAATACATCCTTTATGTCTATTAAACAGAATTTTGGACGTTTTTGAAGAAGTCTTTTTTGAATAAAACATGTAGTAATGCCAAACATTAATTTAATTCAAACTTAGATGCAGATCACCGCAACATGTTAAAATAAGGAATCTAATATAAAAAGTAGCAATAATAATCTTCACGTAACGAAGTGTTACGGAAACGTTGAAAATTTTATTTACAATTAAATTTCAATAAAAACAATTTAAATTTTCATTGTTTACACTATCGCAGTCCCTTTTTAAATTTATCTCGCTCTGCAAAAGGAGTTCCTTAAATACAGTTCTGCTTAATTTCTCGATTTCCAAAATCAATTTCTTTACATACAAACCTCGAGAAATTTTGGGAATAATGGACGTCATTCTTAGCATTTGTAACACATGTTTAGCTGAAATACTGTATGATGTGATTTGAGGTTAAAGACAATTTTGTTTTTTATTTCTTTGTAATTCTGTAAAATCGTAACAACATATTTGCTTGACAACTAAATCTATGTTTTTACAAAACTGTTGCGTATCATAACATTAAAAACGACAGCCCAGATTAGAGTGTTCTTCACATATTACGTAACGAATTTAGGGAGGAGAAGTGGGAACGAAAATTGGTAAGAATTTGTTACGATGTGGAGAGAGGATGTTTTTCAAAAATTCTTCTTGTGTATCGACATTTTAAAAAAAAAATCTGGATATTAATTTTTCATCAATTTGATAAATTTACTTATTTATTAATTTTGAGATAGTCACAATATGGACCAGGCATTCAATTATTGCCATATGTTTAATTAAATTTCTTATTTGTTTATTTATTAAATAATCATATTTTGCTATTATTAATGTTTTTTATATTTTTTTTAATTTTTATTTTATATTATTTTATTTAAAATTTTCGAATTAACCTTAAAAGGACTTAACTTTTCACAAAAGACAGACATAGAATCTAGATCTTTATTGCTTATATAAACCTTATAGTTATAAACCATATAGTTATAATAATTTATCATATGTTTCTTTAGGACATAATTTTTTACCAACGTTTAATCTGATCTTTACATTTTTGCTTTCAACTGAAAAACTAGATCAGACCACATGCCAATCTGCCCGTTGTTCGCACTCTTTAAGTATAAAATTACGATAATTCGTGTTCTTATTGACCTGTTTTCAACGTCAAATAATTATATTTTCGTTTTTCCGTTTTCAAATAATTATATTCAGGGTCAAACCACGGATCAACGTTAACTTTGTTGTATACTGATCAAGCTTCTCACACCTATGTAGCTTCAGTATTCTAAGGTTTTAAATTAAATATGCCAACACCCCGGGTCACAAAAAAAATTAATGTGTCACTACTTTACATTTTTGAGAAATTTTTGAAATCTTCACTGGGAGAAAGAACGAAATCGCTCATCCGTGTATTCAGGCTTATTGGTGAGTTGGATCTTGTGCAATCATGGGTTAAGAGAAACATTCAAAAGTTTCTAAAAGTAATAATCATAGTGTTATTTAAATTTGATCTTTGGTTAATTTCGTTTGCATGCAATTCTGCATTTGAACAGAAAATAAATTTTCGAATCCGCAAAATTAAAGCTAGTCGGAATTAAGCCTCACATGGCACGTAGTTCCCCTAATGCTTATGATTGTGATTGCACTATCAAGATCATAGTGTTTATTCCAGATTCTAAATGCTAATTATCGCTATCATCTGTCATCACTCGGATTGGTACTTGTTCATATTTTATATTTCGACTGCCTGTTTATGTATAAAAAATTACGATATGAACATATCGACTGTCAATTACTTTGCAATATAGTTATATTCATTATACGATATGTATGTTTTACGAGAACAAGAATGTGATACTTTAATCATGTTAATTTCTTTCAGCTTTATTTACTTTAAAGTAAGCACCACACACCAACGATATACAAAAAAGCTATGTCTGAGTATGTTGCAGTCCAAAAACAGTGTGAATTAATAACAGCCATGGACATTGTTTTTTGTAAAGTAATATACTTAGTATAATTCGTCTCATTAATTTGGATAACTGATGATGATAATTTATAATAATCGAAACATGTCTGAATAAAAGGCTGATAAAAATTATTTCACATGACGGCATTTAATTAATTTTCTTATTTTATTAATAAAAAATTTATATTATAAAAAAATAGTTTTAATGAATAATTTGTTTTTTAATGACTGCCATTTACCTCCTGTATTGAGGGGTTCTTTTGGAGAAGGATTCCTCGCAATTTGTTATAATCTGTTAAGAGGAGGATCGACGGGTTACTTTTTAAATGAAGTGCAAGTTTATTGGTAATTTATATTGGAGAGAATAAGATCGGGTTTAGTTCTCAATATTTTGATAATCTAAATATATATATTATATATATAAATATATACCAATTATGATTTTGAAATCAATTTTCAGTTTTTTATCTATAACAATAGCTGTTGAATAATATTTCCCATACCCTGAAACAGGTTTTTCTTTAATTATAAATCACAAAATATGAACAACAATCATTTAAATCACAAATATATTTCAAATAAAATAATAACAATATCAGACTACATATTTTCCATAAATTTCCACAGAAATTATTTATGAAATCCCTAACAAAAGCATATATATTAATAATGGATAGATATTTCAAAGAACTAATATCCAAAAAATGAACAACAAAATATATAAATAAATAAAACAAAAATATATACATACTTTAAATTCATATAGAAAAGTTTTCATTTCACCATTGCGGTTCGGTATCACATTCCAGGGAAAAGCTTAGCAACTGAATTTTGTTTTTTAAATGAAAGAAATATTGAAACAATGTATCAATGTCATAGAATATTGGTCAGGAGGTGTATATTAAAATTCATATTATTTTGTGATATCAAGAGATAATTAAACTTAAGTTTCTTCTGACAAAAAGAATTTCCTATCGTACATAACATAAATATTTCAACGATCAAAATTCCTATTGTCTTTGTATCATTAACACGACAAATCTATCAAACATAAAATTCGAAATTACAATATAAACCACAGACAAACCTTTTATCACAATTTTCACACATCCAACACTTTATTGAAAAAAAAGATACAAGGAAAAGGAAAATTAATTAAACTAATAAATAAAATTATCCGTTTCTTGCTAATGCTTTTCGTTCTATTTCCAATATCTCAATTAGAAGAAATAAAAGGAAAATTTTAGTTGAATTCAAAATGAGAAGGAATAATAAAGGAAATGTTAAAATCGTGTTATTGTCTGTATTATATCGATCTAATTCGTATTAGCGGTTTAATTTAAACAATGTAATAGGAAGATATTTCAACCATAGCATGTCAGTGCGATAAGTAGAAATTTTTTGAACACGCAACAAAATTTTTCTGTCTAATATTTAAGTATCTCTAAACAAAAACAAATCTTCGGTTATCCTTAAAAATGTCATATAAAATAAATGATTAATAAACGTCGTTCCAAAAATTCGAGAACATACCAGAAAAGCGTCGGTAGGTGTTGTAAACATTAACGACGATCCAGTCGTGTCTAATTCACCGGATTATAAAGGTGCTGCTCGTTTACTTGTAATTATTAATTACAAATATTAGTTTGCTTAAAACCTGTATTATATTTATTTATGTTGCTTTTGATTGTTTACAGACATCATGAACTTGTGATGCCATATCAGGCTAGTAGTAAAGGCAACAAAGACCCGCCAAAGTCTTCATCACCCGTGAGCAGCTGTATAGTTATCGTGATGTTCCTTGATCAATTTTGTTGTAAACGATTGGTATTCAGAGCTTCTACACTGACAAAGCTTTAGGCACTGCATCAGCTTTAGGTTCTTTACGCATGCATAATTTTCCATCCAACCGTTTCACCAACGGAAGATCTAGGGTAGATAGTAGTACTTTGGCTATCGTATCTATTTAATTTTGGTTTCGATAATCTTCATCGTCGAGCTTTGCAATGTCATCAAGATGAGTAAGTGCTTCGACAAATTCCTCAGACGCGCCATCGTACAGACGAGACAGAGCATCAGGTAGTACGTTTTGAGTCCCTTTACTATGAATAATAGAAAAATCTATGTGTTAAAGTTTTAAACCTCACCTAGCTAACCGGCCACTCAAATTTTTCTGTGGCATAAACTTTTTCCAGCGTAATAAACTTCTCCAGCTCAGACACTGAATAATTCCGTTGAGCTTTGTTCAGTTTCTTCGACATGAAGACTACGGACACTCATGACCCTCATCATCCATCTAGCACGGTACGCTTCCGACCCGTGTTATACTCGCGTCGCATCTAACATAAAATACTTTTCCATTGGGTTGATTAAAACTGGAGCTACAGCCAACAGATGCTCCAGTTCATTAAATGCGAGCTTTCATAGACCAAACCAGCGTTGGACGTCAGTAATGTGTGAAATCACGCTGCATAATTCAGTATGAATCGTTGGTATCAACCTGCTATAGGGCTATTATTTTGAAAACGTACATCGAAAAAAAAACAAATATTTTTTAAAAATCTGAAATTTTGATATTTTGTTGGTATTGACGAAAGGAAAAAAGTAATTTCTGCTTTTATTTTTTGTGTACTCTGAATCGGAGTTATGCGCGGTTGAATTTTGAGGCTTTTTCACGTAGTTTTTGGTAATGGTGGCAATGTTTTGTGAATAGGTGCCACAAATTTCATCCGACTTACGTATATTTTTGCAAGTAAAAAGGAAAATAATTGAATAATTGAAATAAGTAAGTTTAAAATTAATAACTTTTCTCTTTTCCGCTAGGCGGCGCGTAAAACCTTGGTTTACTTCAAAGCTCATATCTCAAAAAGTAGGCTTTTTTTTTTTTTGTTTTTCACAAATTTTAAAGTAAACATATGCAGCTATGAAATTAAGAAATAAAAAGTCAGCAATTCAATATGGATTTTTTCTTACGATTTTTTAAAGTTTGGTATATGAAAAATTCACATGTGTTTTTTTATTAAGTTAATAATCCTGTACTAAATGTGGATCTAATAAATTAAACATTTCATATTTTAACACCTGCAATAAATTTGAACCATTTTTTGTGTATTTCTGATTGAGAAACAGGTTTTTATTCAGAATAAGAATTGGAGATCCCAATGATCGAAGATTTTGTTATAATTTCAACATCACCAACACTATCATTAGAAAAAAACATTAAAAAAATATTTTTCCTATAAACATTATAATTTAATCAATATTATAAATAAATACATTAAAAACTTAATTTTTTCTGTGACGGGAAAAAAGTTTAACATTTTACTTCTGCTGACAGGTGCAAAAATGCTACTTTTCATAAAATACTTTTTTCCCCGGGAAAAAAGTATGTACTTTTTTCCCGGATAGATAAAAATATATATATAAATACATATATACACATAAATGATGAATATTATGAATATTTATGAACATTTATGACTATTTTAATGTTATGAAAAGCTATACCGTTTTCTTCTTGATGTTAATAACTGGTTTTGACAAATAAAATGAAACTTAATTTTAAGTTTTTATTCAAGAAAAATTCGTATGGTGTGGTGAATATACATATTGTAATATTTGTTTAATATTATTTTTTCAATAATTATATTAATATTTATCCAGTCACAGAAAAAAATAGTGTATTATACACGGGAAAAATTGTAGATTTTAGCTCTCGGTTTTTTGTCTCCCTCCGCTTCGCGTCGGGAGACAACACAACCTCGAGCTAAAATCTACTACTTTTTTCCCTTGTATAATAAATAACTATTATATATTTTTTTTTGCCTTTAAATTGAAATATTTATGATCATCAGAAAAAGAAAACATTTTGGCAATTATTTTATCGGGTGTAGTGTTATCCGGTAAAAAACAGTGGAATCCTTGAGTTCTTTGTTTTCTTCCAAGAACATTTCGTAGATGTCGGTGAGGGTCCATAACACCAACCGCTTTGATTTCTTAATTTTTGTCGATCCTTCTGTAATAGTAACAACATCTTTAAGGCCAGGCATTGTTCTACTAATTTCCTCTGATAAGAAGTATGTTTGAATTTGTTTTACTATCTTTTGTGACAAACTGTGCACTTGTTTGCTTTGAGGCCAACTGTAAGGACCTACTGTTTCCAACAGATCCATGGCGAATTCTACCAGTCGTCTTGATGCATTAAATTCATCCTGGATACGTTGATTTGACCAAAATTTACGTGGTAGAGTTGTCAACAAAAACACTTGTTTTGATCTACAGCTGGCATCTTTAAACTCTTTTTTAAGGTTCATAAGCCATGATGTATATTCACATTCCTCGTTTGGTGATAACACTTTAACTGAATCTACTTGAAATATTCTTTGACTTATTGCCGATGTGACACTTGCAATTTTTTTATAACTTCATGTTGTAATATGATTTTGTTTGATAGGAGATTCGGCTAACCTTCCAAGAACATTGTTAATATCTTCTAAAATGTCATTAAGTAGTTCAGGAACTGCTGGAGATATAGTATCAACCGAAACTGGTGATGGATCTAAAGATGCTGGAGGTATTTGAATATTTTCGTTCGTTGGAACATTTTCAACATCCTGATTTATAGAAATAATTTCACTATCGATAGTTTCCGAACATGAAAGCTGCTGTATAGAAAATATTAGTTGCATATGAATTTTTATTCATTTTAATAAAATAATTAAATTTACCTTATTTTTATAGATATAAGTGCGACATGACAATGGTCATCACGCAAAGTAAAATTTAGGGTCGCAGCCTTTTGAATAATAGCTGGTGTTAGTCTCACATTTTTTGATGTCCACTGATGATTTTTGAGACCGTACAAGTTACAGCACAATTTGAAAGGCATTTCTATTATTATCTTTTCTAAACGTTATGTCTTCTAAATATTTTGGAATATAATTGATTATAAGGCAATCCAATCAATATATATATATACCCTTGAAATAGTTTTGACATAGGTAGAATCAGGTAAAATTAGGTAGGTACAATTTAATATATTTTGATTGGATGCAATTATAATTTGGTCAAAAACCGTTTGTGGGCGTCATTAGAAATTTTAAATGTTAAAATTATGAGCCTCTAATGAGATTTTAATTACTAAAAAGGGGCTGAATAGACATTTTTTAAAATGAATAAACATTTTACACACCCTTTTAATAATTTAAATTCCTTTATTTTACCACTTAACTTAAATTAATTTTTAATAAGTTTTTAACCATTTAACCGCACAGAAAATGGTTCAAATTTATTGCAGGTGTTAAAATATGAAATGTTTAATTTATTAGATCCACATTTAGTACAGGATTATTAACTTAATAAAAAAACACATGTGAATTTTTCATATACCAAACTTTAAAAAATCGTAAAAAAAAATCCATATTGAATTGCTGACTTTTTATTTCTCAATTTCATAGCTGCATATGTTTACTTTAAAATTTGTGAAAAACAAAAAAAAAAAAGCCTACTTTTTGAGATATGAGCTTTGAAGTAAACCAAGGTTTTACGCGCCGCCTAGCGGAAAAGAGAAAAGTTATTAATTTTAAACTTACTTATTTCAATTATTCAATTATTTTCCTTTTTACTTGCAAAAATATACGTAAGTCGGATGAAATTTGTGGCACCTATTCACAAAACATTGCCACCATTACCAAAAACTACGTGAAAAAGCCTCAAAATTCAACCGCGCATAACTCCGATTCAGAGTACTCAAAAAATGAAAGCAGAAATTACTTTTTTCCTTTTGTCAATGCCAACAATATATCAAAATTTCAGATTTTTTAAAAATCAAAAATTTAAAAATCAACAAAAAAATGTACGTTTTCAAAATAATAGCCCTATACCTATTAGCCGATGAACTTTGACCGTATATAAAGCTGGGTATTCCTCAACAGCTCATTCTTTGTCCGGATCTGTTCTCAATCAACCGGTTCTGTTCTCACAAACTTACTTTTTTGTAAATTAATGGTCAATCTTTCTGCGCTCAAAAACTCAGACACCTTAGACAGTAATTCCATGTGTTCCTTGAATGTTGAGGGGACCACCGCTAGATCGTCTAAATAGACGAATTCTTCACAGAAGATTTCTGAATCAGAACCACTGGCGAGCACCAGGAACTAGAGCTCTCTTCGATCACCTCCAGTTGTAGCATTCGGTCAAGGTCAGCATAGACCTTTGGTTGAACTGCCGGCAATGTGTGGTAAGGCGTCTGTTCAACCAAAGAAGTCTTACCAATACCCAATGCTTCACAGGAAGGAAAAAAATCTTTGACGTTGATTAGTTCCTGTAGTTGGTCATGGTTGAGATCGTGTGTTATGGTGTCATCATACTCACTTGGCATCAGCTCACAACAGATGAAGGAGTGATATCAAATTCCTTCCAGAGGCCTATGCCCATTTAAAGCTTCTCATTCAAACTTGGACCAATATGGAAACGAAAGGATTAAGCTAAACTACAAAAAAAGGGATGTTGACGTAACCTAAAATAGGATTAATTGTGGTACCCTTCATGTTGAACTACCTGTGAAGGCGCTGCTTGGGTCCTAGCCAATTGCTGATAAAGAGGAAGCTAGAGTAGGACCATTGAATAGATCATTAACTTGTAGGGCTAGTCCGAATTGTACCCGAGCAAAAGTCGTAACCAAAGGATCATGCGACGTGGTTGATTAACACTATAACGACGGAATTTTTTTGTACCCTAAGAGAAAAACCAAATAAACAAATCACTTGAATTTTAATGCCTCCCGTTAATACTTAATAAAAACCAAAACAGATAAAAACGAACAAAAAAACGAAAAACTAAAGACAGCGAAAATTTGCAGCAATCCCAATAAATTATCTTGATGTTTTCATCAGATCGTATTTGATTTTGAAAAGAAAAAATGCTATTAATTAGTGATATGAAGTTTTTTCTAAGTTAGCACAACTCGAGCACAACCTCTGTTTTCATATGTTTTTAAAAAAAGTGGGCCAACTTTTTTGTAGTGGTAGAATGGAATTCTTTTTAAGTAGCACAAATTTAGAATAATACAGCAGAACCTTTGTTTTTGATGTTTTACAAAAAGGTGGGGCTAACTTCTGCTTATCTTTCTGATCGGATGTTTTCTACTCGAAATATCGTTATAGCGCGCCACCTTTTATTCATTGGTGATATGAAATCCTGAGTAGCAAATCCAGCACAACTGTGGTACAATACAGCACAGCTATCCTTTTTTATTTTTTGCAAAATGGCGGTGCAAAATGGCGAACTTCAACTTGAAAAATCATACCCCCGGTTATAGATTTCCTCAGCTGTTGGATCCAGACCATAAAGCTATAAATCCAGCCATACAATCAGCGCCTTGTATCAGGTTTCACCAATGCTGAATGACTTAGTATCGGTTCAATTGAACGATTGCAAAACAAAATTCTTGATCTCCAATTCGATATCCCGTAATAGTATTTGTAAACTTATTAAAAGTTCTTTCGGTAGATATTTATGTTGTTTCAGCAGTTTTTTTAATAAAATGTTCAACAGCGTTTGTACTACCGCCTACTGAAACCGGCTTTTATTTTTACCTTAATATTGAAAATTTTCATCAACTCATCAATTTGCTAGCGGTGAAAGGGATGGTTCATATATTTCGACTATCGACTAAATTATGTATTTATAGATTATGTTTAGTAAATCTTTATTTTGCTAATATAAACATTGCTATGCTCGCTTTCATCACATTTTTTATAAAACAATAATTACGTATCACAAGAAACTTATGTTTCATATTTATTTCAAAAAAATGCTCTGAATTTATAATATATGAAACGGTAAATAACGAGATTATTAGCATCGCGGCTAATCACTGGCAACTGACCTTCGTTTGGTGTTTGGAGCAATTTGCGTACAAAGTCGGATATGCGAACAAAACCTGAACGCTTTAAAAATGAAAACTTTAGAAGACGCGTATCTTAAAGTAAATGAGGGCCGAAGGCGATTAAAATGTTGTTACAGTTGTGAAACGAAATTGGACTGAGGAGTTGAATTTGGCAAAAAAATTCTCCAGCAAGAATAGCAATACGTATGTTAGTACCATAGGCTATGTTCTGCCGACAAAAATTGAAAGTCTTTACGATATGTGGTTCGTGAGCCCGAGTAATATTACCGATAAAATACGCGACCAATCCGTCTGGAGTCTGGACGTAGGCCATGTTAGCAAGTTTGAGGGTTCCATGCCAACGTTCGACGAGTCTGTTATATTTAGGATTGTAACCAGTAGTTCGTTTATGTTCGAAGCCGATAAGCTTAGACTTTTCACTGAAAAACTTGGAGCCCTGATTAGTGACGACTACTGAAAGCACACCGAAACCTTAGACTTGCTTTGTTAGATGAGAGGCTTATCACCTGTGAAATAAGTGAACATTTTTCCTTTAAGGAGGTAACGAGATGGGAAAGAGTTGTTGCCAGACTGATTTACCGCTTGCAAAGATCAAAGGATTGTATGACGTCTGTTGTTGTTTTTCTTTTCGGGACCTTTAAGAAAATCATTTGAAATGGTTTGATTGCCAGCGGTCTGAGGAATGAATCTACGTTAGAAGTTAATATTTTCCAAAAAGGAGTTTCATAACCTTTTTGGGAGGTTCGTAAAGACTAATAGCATCGACACGGTCAAGAGTTGGTTTGATTCCATTTAAATCAATCAAATGTCTGAGAATGTTGATGTTAGTTTTTGCAAAGTTGCATTTATCAACGTTGATAATGAGTTATGAGACTACAGTCAGAAAGACGCTCAAAAACAGTTTTAAGATGTTTAAGGTGCTCATCAATGGTTTCAGAAGCAATCAGGAGGTCATATATGTGCATAAAACAGAAATTAAATTTACTTAGAAGTGAATGCATTAGACGTTGTATGAATTGCGCAGCGTTTCTCAACCCGAAAGTAATTCGTACAAATTTTAAAAATCCAAACGGAGTACAAATTGCAGTTTTTTTTAATCGTCAATAGGAATTTGATCGCACGATCGAGATCAATTGTAGGAACAAATTTGCATTCATCAGTTGGTGTGAAAAATCCTGAATGTGTGAAACAGGGAATAGTGATATTATTAGGAGAGAGAACGGAAATTACCGCAAGGTCTCCACTAGCTATTTCTTTTTTTGACGAGATGGAGAGGAGAGGACCAAGGACTGTTAAACGGTTGGAAAATGCTTTGAGATAGCATTAAGTCAAATGCCGTCATTGTCAGTTTGTCTGGAGCTTGTCAACGATAGTTAAATGAAACAGGAGGCTCATGTGTTTCAATAACGGGAGCACGTTATGTTTGATAGGCTTAGATAATTTTGATATTTGCAAAATTAAGGAAAATCCGTTGATTAAACTTTCCCGGAGTTCCGTGTTTATAGACATAGACATACATACAGAAGGTACTTAGGGAACCAAAGAGCCATTTCTTAGGCCTCAAAAAGGAAATTTAAATTGATGCTGGCAGGAAATTTTTTGGATTAACCGTTGCGTTTTGAATAAAGTTCACAAGTGAAATATGTTCTGATTTTGATAATTTTTTCCACCCCAAAGTTCTACCCTTAACTTAGCATCAGAAATTTGTATATTTTTTATAATTCGTTGGATTTTCATGAATGATTGAATGTTTGCTCCACGGTAATAAGCAAATTTGCATGCAAAACACTTAAGTTCAATGCATTTTATGTAGAGCATGAGTTGGCTATACAGATTGTGTAAAATGTATATCAAAAGATTGCTTTCAAAATAGTTACTGTTAGTTCTAAATGACAACATTGTTTATTTAGTGCATATGTGGTTACAGAACAAACACATTTAAGCACATTTTAAGTGATGTTCAGTAAATTGCCATTAATTTCATTTATTTCGAATCAGAGCTATACCGTAAATTTCAGTTCAATTTTAAAATAGCTACTTAATTTGCCCGTTTTTAACAAATTTTTAAAACCATATCGGTTAATACGTGTTTGTCCAATTTTAAATCGTTAAATTTTACTCTGGTATTGAATGCCTTAATTGAGACAAGGCCTCTAAAATAATCATGTTTCAGGATATTCCCGGCTGTCAATCAGTTACTCTACAGTTACTCTAAGTCCTTTAGTCGTCCCTGTATAGAGTATTTTTGTTAAGTTTGGGGTGCTGGTCTAGCTATTTTTTTTTACATGATAAAATGTATTGTTTATTCATTAGTTGCGTACATCAACGCCTCAGAACGAACTTAGTTTTGGAACCTTGATCTTAAAGTTTTTTTTTGTGTTGTTGTGACACATTTTGTAATTCTACTACACAACACATTTTATTTTAAAAAAAAATTTAGTTTTAATTCTTTATGTCCTCTTGTTGGTCAGGATATTCGACTGCGCCAAAATGCAAAATGTAGTGCAATATAACGATTGTAATGTCCAGTTTTTTGTGAATATGTCTGATAATTTTAGTGAGATGCCTTCAGTCAGATCCATATCCGTTTATGACCGTGGGTTATATTTTACTATTAAGGTAATATGAAGTATTGTAACTGTAGTGAATTTTCTCTTGTCTTTTATTTAATATTTCAATTTATAGAGTTTATTTTAACTACTCTACTTAATTAATCCCAGTCTTTCTTTAACATTACAACGTAATATAACATAAACCCCTGTGTTACATAAAACAAAATAAAAACAAGTCGGTCAATAAAATAAAGTAGGTGTCGCTCTAACCCCACACTCTTTTGAAAACGCTATGTGTGTTTAAATATAACTCTTTGCTTGATCTATAACATACAGTTTTTTACACCGACAAAAAACAACAGCTTTTCGTTTAAAATGATAATTTGAGTAACTAGGGACTCATTTGAATAATTCAACGATGTTTAATGTTCCTGAAAGTATTATCATAATTTCTCTTTTGTTGTCACATAAAACAATTATTTTAATGGCATTTAACCGCACAACTCTACAACAAATATTTTCATGCAAAACAACAAAGCTTTAAACTAAACAAAAACTTTTCATCTAACCAAAATCTAAGTTAATTTTTTTATTTTATTTTGTGTTTTTGTATAAATCCTCCAGAAATAATTTTTGGTTAATTGTTGACAATTTCACATTTTTGTTCCATAACATCACACAACAAGATACCATAATAAAAATGTTTTTAGGCAATTTCAGAAACTGTTTAAAATAATAATTATTACCATTAAAGAATAATTTAAATTCTCTTGAGAATTGAAAGAGATTCAGAATACGAAATACATAAAACCAACTGAAAATACAAATTAAATTAAAAAATAGAAAAATTTTGACCAATTAAATTTTAGATAGAAAAAAGTTGTAACAACAACAATTATTCCATGATATACAAAAGAAAAACGAATGAATGGAAACTGTCGAGGAAAAATTGCTTCATTTACATTTTACAGATCATTTCATTTGGAAAATAATTTCGATTAAAAGTTAATGATTTTTCTTCTCCATTTCAAATTGATTTATAAAATTTAAAAAGTATTTTATTATGGTTGCGACAACCCTAGTCGAACTGTGTTCAAATAGAAAGATTTTCCGATAAACACTTAAATAAATTTAAAGAAAATTTTTGTCGTAATTTTAAAACAGATAATGTTTTGACCGAAAAATTAGCTCAATAAAGACAACATAAACGTAACACATTGGAACAACTTTGGAATTAAAAAAAATAAAACAAAGATAATGTCAGCAGAATTAGTTTTTATTGGCAATCTGTAGCATCAGCAATTATATTCCATTTCCTTTTTTTTTGTCTATGAATTTTCTCCATATCTTCCAAATATATTTATAAAAATTTATTTTTGTTTTTGATCTAAAATGAAAATCATGCACGAGTCAACATTATTTTTTGTTCGTTTTTCAACCTTTGGAGAAAATAAGGCAAACTAAAAAAAAACATGAGGCAACAAACATTTCGTGTGTTTTATTAGTTCTTTGGTTTATTGCTTTTTATTTCGTGCACGTTCTGTTATTGTTACGTTCCATCCTTATTAGTCCTATCTTACTACAAATGAATCGAAGTTTTCGTGAAATGTGCGAGTAATGTTGAAGAAACGATAAAGATTATATTTACTAAGTGTAATAGTTTTTTATTGTAATGTCTAGCTATTGTACAATATCAGTAAAAAGTTAGTCTCTTTATTGATTTGGTTTGCTTAGTTTGCCAGTCAGATACGACCAAAGTCCAAAACTATTGGTTTTACTTGCATGTTGGGTGGTTATATATGCATTCGATCTAGTTGAAATGCATATTTTTAAAGTAAATTAGTGATGCTCACCTTCAATTTTTCTTGCCACAAGATCAGATATCGAGTGCAAGTTTGTCGAAACTTTTGCTATTAGAAAAAAATGAAAACGTTTGTTTATAATTGAAAAAAGCCGCCTAAATACCATAAATAGGCAAATAGTTATTTTAGCTGGGTTTAACCCAGGCGACCTTCTAACTGCATTTTAATACCGTTTTTCAGGTCCTTCAGCTCTGCATCCCTTAGAAATTCCATCCCATGAAATGGATCAATTCAATATGTGGATCAGTACTCCACATCGTTTTGTTTTTCCATATCAAGTTTTGCCCCCACAGACATACATCATGAATCTTTTATATTTAGGTTCTTTATTCTATTACAGAGAGTATCTTTTTTACTCACCTTCGCTATTATGTCTGTAGCACTGGTATTACCAAGTAATGAAATGTTTTTTTACTCTATATAGGCAAGACCTTGTTAACTCTAAGGCACTAGGGGTGTTAGGAGATGCAAACATCTTCAGAAAAATTTAAATTTTATAATCATGAAGATCCCTTTTAACAGCTTTATTCGAAGATTTTTCCAAGGCTCCCTCACTCTTTTTCACAAAAGAAAGAACAAAATTTTTTTTTATGTCATAGTGTGGTGTGGTTTTTATGTACCTTTTGGTTCTGCACGTTTATTTTTATAAAAATCTGCAAGTCAGAACGTGAATTATTTTTGAAAATTCCAGTTCGACGAATGATTGAACCCTATCTAAAAATACTGTTTGTTTTGAACTCTGTTCATTGGCCTCAAATTATCTCCACAAAGTTCTTAGCTTACTCTACTAAGTCCTCCTAATTTCTTCATTAGAGGTAATGAGCACTTCATTTTACTCATTAGAGATGGTAAGCACTGTAACTTCCAAGCTGCTTAGCTCTGTTAAAAATTTCCGTTTTCATGAACTTGATTGTGAAAACTCCTCGATCCCCTAAAGAATGTTATTCCTGAATTTCGTAGCTTACATTTCACTCACATCTAGCTACAACGTGGCAATAGCTTTACTGTTTCAAAGTTTGAACTTAATTATAGCCATTTTACATAGTTTACATTTTTGAGATATTTGGGGTACCTCCTGGGAAGCTAGTGCTAAGTCGCTTTCAAGTGTCAAATTCTTGTTTTTATTTAGAACGAAATAATTTTTATCTAGCACACATATGTGTATTTAAAATTTTGTAAAACTATCTTAACATTTAAAAAAAATAGTCGGTCAAGTCGAATATAACTCGCTGGCTGAGCGTTCCGGCTATATAATATTCTACGCAAATAGTTCTTCTCTAAAACACAATTTTAATAATAAATCAAAAACAGTGCCTTCGAAAATTACATAAAAAATCGATTTAAATAGAAAAAACTTTGCCTTTTTTACTTTAACTTTACCCTACCAGACACTCTAGCAGTCAAGGTCGAAAATATTTTCAACTTCCCGATATGGGAAATATTTGTTTTTGGGTCGATTTTAGAAATCAGAATTTCTATAATATCTTTACGTTTCATGCATGACATCCTGAAGCTATTTAGACTATTTTTAGCTGGCATTCTGTATATTTGTGTGTGTGTGTGTGTGTGTGTGTGTGTGTGTGTGTGTGTGTGTGTGTGTGTGTGTGTGTGTGTGTGTGTGTGTGTGTGTGTGTGTGTGTGTGTGTATGTGTGTGTGTGTGTGTGTGTGTGTATCTGTGTATGTATCGCTGTATGTGGACCAAATTTTGTTTAACGCTTTCTCAACAACGGATGGCTGGATTTAAATGGAAATGGTAGCAATTGATGTATATTCGCATAACTTAGAGCCCAGTTGTTGGAAATGAAATTAAATCACTTGTTCTTTAGTAGTTTCCAAAAAACTGAAACCATCTCTTGCAAATATTATTTTTTTTTTGAATAAAAAGTGTTGCGTAGTAGAAATTACAAAATGTGTCACAACAACACATAGCTACCTTTTAAGACCTTATAGGTCCCACAATAACATGGGTCTTGAGGTGTTGGTATTGGCGGTTTGTTTAAATGTTTGTGGATTGAAGGCACTCGAGACTATTGATTCAGTCAAAGCATTCCATTTGCACGAGGTACGCACAAAGAAATCCCTTTGCATTTTGTTACTATGACAGTAAGAAATCTCGACAGTTTCACTATTTGCACAAACCGATTGACGAGTTAAACGGAGAAAAGAATATGTCTGAGGTATCATAGATCTGATTTCATCATGAGAATAAATTATGATATCAAAGGAGAATTGTTTTACTTATTTCATGAGAATAAATAATGATATCAAGGTCATTGACCTACCATATTGTTAGTCAACATGTCAACCAATTATAATGGCATTTGTATAAACAATTGCTATTTTAGTTTTTGAGTTGTTTAAGAAAATGGAATAAAACTACGTGTTATTTTCGTTACGAAAACTCATGAGATCTTGAGGAAACTTTTGGACTTTGACTTTGAAAACTTTGAGCAGGTAGTGAGTGGATCGCCTGAATAACTATTTATTTTTAACTTCTTCAACATTAAACACTCAGTTCTGACATTCAATTTTATTGAATCTTAATGCATACGTTTTTTGTAATGTTTATTGTAGTTTTGCCACTTCTGGTTTTTCACTTCTTGTTAAATAGTTTTTTTATTTTTTTTATGAATATCACAACATTATAGTCAAAAGTTAAGAAGCATTTTTGACAAATCTTTGACTGTTTAATCAGTTAACATGAGAATTCGTTTCAGTTAACATGAGAAAAAACTAATTAGCTTTTGGGCTGTCTTGTATACAAAGTGGTCGGTGTCTATTAAACAAATGATGATTTTTTTAATGATCTGATATGTTAGGTTGATTTGAATGTTGATTTTTTATATAGATATTTTAATGATATTTTCACGTTCCAAGACTGCCTCAAACTGTTAAAAAATTGCTGTAACTCAAAACTAAGCTGTCGATAATTCATTTCAGTTTTATTTATTAATAACTATAGAAAATTCAAGTTGATAGCACTTGTAGTTTGTGAAAAATGTTGATTATGTAGCTATTTGGACTCAGACCGAAGTCTCACCTTATAAGGTACCGTTTTTGTTTTGTTAAAGTACGGAACCCTTTAAAACCTAAATTACTATAACTTTGTTGAGATATATACATCAAAACTTCCACGATCCGAACTTTAGTTTGACTGCTGATGTGACAATTTTAATTATATCTCTAGTTAGTATTCTTTACTAACCTCTACTTATTATATCTTATTTTCTATTTTTGACCTATTAAAACCAAATTATTTTACATATTAGCATCATTAAATGATACTTTATTTCCATCAGGTTCAGCTTTTATTTTTAATAATTTATTTTCGGTTAATCACAATATAAGCTATATTAATATAATATTAATATTAATATAATTAATACAACTGACAACATTTAATACTGTTTATTTAAGAGCCCGCAATTTTCGGGCATAATAAAGCATAATAGCAATTGTTAAAGCATAATAGCAATTTTTAATTGATGGACCTCAATATATATTCCTCATATATGATATATTGATCCTGCTCTATTTATCAAAAATCTATCTTCATTTTCGGTTTTATCCAATAATTTATTATTCAACAAATGTTTGCGGGCACTTGGTAGACAAATTTCTTAAATATATGAGGGAATATATAGCTTGTATAAAAAATTCTCGCTATATAATTCAAGATTTATATTTATATATTCTCTCTATTTGTATCTAGTTTGTAGCTTCGATTCACAAAATATACTTCCAATTATAGCTAGTATTTCTCGCTATCTGACCTTTTTTAAAATCCTTCTGTCCTTATATAAAAAATATACACAAACAAAAAGATTATCTGATTTCGACATTCGTTAAACTTAGCGAACAATTTAAAATTGAGAAACAACATGCTCTTGTACTACATAAGGAAAAAACTGCTTTATAACTAATCGATGATCCTAAACAGTTCTGGAATTTTATTAAAGATAGACGTAGTAATAAAGGATATCCCACTTCTATGACTCACATGGGTAATTCCACTTCAGAACCGATTTCAATAAATTTTAATCATGTATTTCGATTTATTGAAATTTCATACATATGTTTTTAGTGTTGTTTTCAATATTTCTGCACCCCAACTTCCAGTTTGTCGCTTTCGGGTAAAAAGTTTTTTTTGTAGGTGTTTAACCCTACTGTAGCCTACAATTACCGATCGATTATTATAAAGCGTTGGTAAAAGCTTTCAAGTAATATGAGAAAGATTTTATCAGCTTTTGAGGTACATTGGATAAAGGGTTGGGGGACCACCATACGACAGATGGTTTTTTCACCATATTTTTTAAGTTTGTTAGGAGCATACAACATTCGTTCGTAAATGAATTTTGATGACACTATAAAAAAAAGTAAATCTGTATGGCAAGGAGCTGTTTAGTTTTTAGCGATATTGAAAAAAGTGGTGGGGGATCTTAGAGCACCTGTTTTTTTGAAAGCTCAAAAACATCTGCACCTGATAATCGAATTGGATGAAACTTGGTACATAAGCATTTAGTACGGTTCATAACCGTTCTGCTTCCCATCTTTTGATTTTTCACTTTCGGTAAAAAATTTTTTTTACTTTTTCTCGTACAACAGAATTTATGGTTTTTATGATACTGCAGCTTTCTTTAATGTTTATATAATTAGAAGTTAGAACTACGCGAAATCTATAACAATGGGTAGCCATTAGTTAAAGTATTTTATGGATATTAGCTCACTATATATCCGGAATATTTTATGTTTACAGAACTGTGGTGAAGTTAGCCTACGCATGCATCGGCTTCGCAATATTTTTTTTTAAAAATCGATAGCTAAACAATAAATTCTATTACATATAAAAAATGAATAGACCAATATTTCATGATAGCAGAGAGAAATAAAAATAAGTAAGAGGTAAAATGCAAATTTGTTTTAAAAATTAGCAGACACAATACTAAAATAGGGTTGCCAATTTATCAACTTAGTAATAAGTTTCTATTTAAGGCCACACTTACACATAGTGTTAAACGTATGATAAGTTCTTCAAGCAAGCAATAGGGAGACATTATCAAGAAATGCTCCATAGTTAAGATTAAGGATTCAATCGTTGACTGAATAAAGTTTAACCATCAGCATCTCTAAGATATCATCTTAGCTAGTGATATATCATCTCACTATAATTCCCATTGGTATATGATATCTTACGTTAACTCACGTACTGGAGTACGCAGGGTTATCACACCCGTAGACAAAATTTAAAAGCAATTCACAAATCAACAAAAAATGATCCCTCCAGCAGAAGATGAATAAAGAATGTACTTTAATTTTTCATAATACGTAAGCGTACCACATCTTTTTCAATTACTTATAACATTAAATCAAAATCTCATAAACACTACTGATAACAATTAATTTTTTGTTATAGAATATTTAAAACCCTAACCGTAAGAACTCAGATTTAATGTTTTGCTAAAAATTATAATCAACTGCATGATAACGTAAAAACTGCATAATTAATTTTTTTTTCGCTAGCATTTCCTCCTGTTCCCAACAATTTTCTCATGTTTTATTATCAATTTTTATACAATAAAATTTTTTTATTTTAATATTAAAAGATTTTCTACACAATATATCGTCATATCTCTCTGAGCATGGTAATTTCAAAAGTGGTGTAAAATGCATATATATGTGGAACAACAACAAAATATAGGAATATAATGTGGCTTATATCTATGGAAGAACAAATAGTAATTATAGGATTTCTTTTATAACTGTTTTTATATTGTTAAACGTCCTTATTATGAAAGGATAGTTATGAAGTGCTATTGTATGTAAAAGTAAAACACATACAAAAAACTTTATAAAGGTTTTTCCATAAAACTTAAATCCAGTAAATACCAATAAAATTAATGACAGTCGACAATAAATAAAAAAAATGTTGAATTCTGTAAAAATATCATTTTCTTTCCTATTCAGAAATAGTAGCTTTAACTGGAAACTTTTAAAAATTCAAGTTTTTCAAACAATTTCCTTAAATTTAACAAAAAATTAAAAAAGTTGTCTAACATTTTTTATTGTTATTTTATTTAAAAGTTATAACAAATTTTTTATTTTAATGTTCGAAACATAAGATTTTGTTTCTTAAAATTTCAAACTGAAGACGTAAAAATATTAAATGTTTTTGGTTTTCATAAAACAAAATTATTTCAAAATAATTTCATGGTGAGGGATCAGTTTTTGTAATTTTGTAATTTGTTTTTTAATTTTTAACTTACCACGGGTACTGCAGTCTCATTATATTGACATACGAGATAAAGTGGAATATTACATTACTGTGACAAAAGCACGTGTTATATTATTACTAGTCAAGGTGATATCTTAATGCTGCTGGCGAATAAATTCTATCTATTAAATGGTAGCACCTTCAATCTTATAGTAATGGAGTATTCCTTTATGATGGCACGCTTTAAGTTGCTCTAACAAACGAGTTTTTATTTAAATATATATTGATTAGTATTTCAGTTTTTTTATTTTATAAAACACTGCTATTAAAAAATATTGTTTGTATGAAAAATGTATCAAACCTTTCTTATTTTTTGGTACTTTGTCCTCAAACATCTATTTAACTATAAAATTTTTTAATACAAGCTCATATCTAGCCCAAAATCTATCTGATCCTATCCGATAATCAAGCAAAAATAAGAAAAAAACATCAAAATAAATACCTTTATCAATTAATTTATGAAAAAATTAAACATAATTCATTAGTACGTAATTAATTAAATAATTATTTGTTTACATTATGCTTGTGACGAAAGAAAGAAAAAGGCCGACAGAAATTTCTCTTACGTCACAAATCGTGTGGGCGGCTCTCCCTGGGAATCTCAAGACGGGCATGCTACTTTTCTGTTATTGAATTTAAATTGTAATGTCCTTTACGTAGTCGACACCCATCGATTTTCCTTGCAAATTCTAATTTTTTTATTTGATTTTCCATCGTTGCTTATCATAATATAAGTTTGGAATTAAATTCTTATGAAGTTCCGAGATGATACACATTTATGTATGAAATCTGTGGCAATAACTTCTCATTTATTTGAAATAATAATAATAAATTATAATAACTCCTGCTTTTGAAAATGAAAGAGAAAAGTTGCCTGGAAAAACGATATTTAAAAAAAAACTTTTATAATATAATTGTCATTATTATTCATTGTTTTTCTGATTTTAAATAAAATATAATTACTGTAAAATTTGAGAACTAAAAAATATAATATTACATATTGAAATGTTTTAAGTATAAAAATAATCACTTCAAATTATTATTATGCAATCAATCAATCATACAATCATAATATAATATTTAAGGTAATAAAAGTATGTAAGATTGCTACTACAATAAAACGTCATGTTTTTAAATTGAAGAACATTTGTTTGTAAAAATATTAGTTTACGAAAAATTAAGTGAATATAGATGTTCGGATATATACATTTTACATACATCATTAAACAAATCAAAAAAATGAAAATCTTGAGATAACTCTTCCATGATAAATCTCTGAAACTACTTCTACTATAATTTGGGATATTCGACGTTAATATTAATATCAATATATCAACTTCTTCAAGCACCAACATCATCTTGCAAGATCATATCATTCTTCTCATCGCTTGCTCACCTCAACAGTTCTCAACACTTCTTTCAGAAATCAACTCAACTTATTATAATTTATTATTATTATTTCAAATAAATGAGAAGTTATTGCCACAACACTCCCCCCTCTAGTGCCATCGAAGATGGGACGATATAGAAATTATTGTGCTACAGCACGAAGGAAACGAGCAGGGGTACGTGTGGTTCTACCTGCTCTCGTAATTGGAGATGCAGGGTGGAATAGTTGCGTTTGAGGAATAAGATTAAATCTGACCTTCTTAGTTGAAACATTCGATTTAGCGTCGCGTTTCCTCGCATCTTCAGAGGTACAAGGGAAAGACGAGGATGTGTCCGAAAGAATAGAATAGACTTTATCTGTAGAAGACGAAGTTTCGTCTGCGCGACTGAAATCAGTACTCAAAATAGGTGAATTGTGAGTTAGGTCATCGTCAGATTGTTCCCTAAAGCAAGGTTTTAATCTGTCGATGGAAAGTCGAATGTGTTGACCTTTACGGTCAATTACGAAATTTTTATCATCGCGACTGATGACTTGGAAAGGACCTTCGTATGGCGGTTGTAATGATTTACGTACTAAGTCAGTACGTAAGAAGACATGCGATCAAGACTGGAGATTTTTGGAGACGAAAACATTAGGAGAAGTGTGTCTTGATGCAATTGTGGGACGAAGGTGGTTGAAATGTTGTTTCAATTGAGAAACGAAGTCAGATTGAGGAGTAGAAGTGGAGTTTTCGGTAAAGAATTCACCAGGAAGACGAATGTTAGTACCATAGACGAGCTCAGCCGATGAAGATTGGAAATCTTCACGGAAAGTGGTTCGTAAACCAAGTACTATTGAAGGTAATATACGCGTCCAATCCGTTCTGTCGTAGGCCATTATCGCAGATTTTAAAGTTCGGTGCCAACGTTCGATGAGGCCGTTACATTTAGGATTGTAACTTGTAGTTCGTTTACGTTCGAAACCGATTAGTTTTGACAACTCGCTGAAGAGATTGGATTCGAATTGGGAGCCCTCATCAGTGACGATTACTGAAGGTACTCCGAAACGAGAAATCCAATTGGAGTAGAGAGCTGATGCTCCCGTTTCAGCTGTGATATCCGAGATAGGAATGGCTTCAGGCCAGCGAGTATAGCGGTCAATAATTGTGACACAATAGCGTTTGTTCTCTGAGGTAGGAAGTGGACCAATAATGTCCATGTGTATCTCGGAAAATCTTTGAGAAGTGGAGGGATAGCTACCTAAAAGAGATTGAGTATGGCGAGAAACTTTTGCCTTTTGGCAAGCCAGGCAGTTCTGAGCCATTTGTCGTACATCCTTTTTAATGGATGGCCAAATGACTTTTTCAGTTAGGAGTTTGACAGAACTGTGGACTCCTGGGTGAGATAAATTATGGAGACTATTGAAAACAGATTGACGAAATTGCTTTGGAATAAAAGGTCGTGGACTACCAGAAGAGGTATCACATAAAATAGTTTTGGCATTCGAATTGCCAAACGATACTGGAAAGGATCGGAATTGAAGTGTGGGACTAGTGTCCACTAATTCCTTTAGTTCGTTATCGATACAACAAAAATTTCCTTAATAAAACGCACTGTGAGCGAAGACAATCAAAATATTTGTAATGCAATTGTAATTCAATAAAACAAAAATTATTTATTCAACTCCTGCTTAAAAAAAAATAAAAGAAAAAAAAATTACCTGGAATGATCACGTCGGGGTCACCAATTTTGGTAGCTAGTGTTGAGTGGAGATGATATGAGGAATTTTGAGCAGCAGTAGAGATGTCCAAATGACGAGCTGATTCAGTTGAGTTGATTTCTGAAAGAAGTGTTGAGAACTGTTTAGGTGAGCAAGCGATGAGAAGAATGATATGATCTTGCAAGATAATGTTGGTGCTTGAAGAAGTTGATATATTGATATTAATATTAATATATCAACTTCTTCAAGCACCAACATCATCTTGCAAGATCATATCATTCTTCTCATCCCTTGCTCACCTCAACAGTTCTCAACACTTCTTTCAGAAATCAACTCAACTGAATCAGCTCGTCATTTGGACATCTCTACTGCTGCTCAAAATTCCTCATATCATCTCCACTCAACACTAGCTACCAAAAATCTATCCAAAAGATAACTCCAAATTTTAAATTTGGGTTATATTATTGAATTAGAGAAACAAATTACTGTACATTATGATGCAAGGACGTAAAGCTAAGGTTCTTGGACGTTTTTGGAGTTTGCACGTGGAGTCCGTGCATCATATATTATTTTTTATTCGCCGCAAGCAAAATATTTAAAAAAATTGTTTATCCTAAATCAAAATTAAAAATTTTATAAATTTTGAAACAAAAATATGTTTAACAAAGTAGCCTTTGTCGAAGTAGCCAAAGTTGCCGTCATAGTTACGTCCAAAAAATTCAAAACTATTTTTATATGTTTAAATTCAATAAAAAAAAATTTCATCAAAGCAATTTTGCAATTCAAAATTTCATAAACAAAAATATATCAAATATTTTGGTCAAAGGTTACTTGTTCAACATATTTTTATTGCAAAATTCATAAAATTTTTAATTTTGGTTTAAATTAAACAATTTTTTTTTAAATATTTTGCTTGCGGCAAATAAAAAATAGTATATTATTGATAGTTGGATTAACTGTACCATTATAAATGTTTTTTTTGACGTTTTATAGTGCGCCGCTTGCTTTTAGAATTTGCAAAAATAACAACACATAAAATTTGCATATAGAATTGAAAAAATGTTAAAATGATTAAAAATGAGTTATAAATTGAAATGAAGAAATTTTTAACACTTCACCGCTTCACAGTCACAGAATTTGGCTGCAGGCGTTATTTCCGTTACATATCTATAACTATTACCAGCTCCATAATGCTAATTGCCTTTGGGTCTCCGTGCTCCTTCCTTTCACCGTGCTGATGGTCAACTAGACTGGTGGCCTATTTAAGTAGCTCAGTCGTGAACGAAGCCACCAGGATATCGGGCGACCTCCAGCTGTAATTACCCTTGTCTCCGTCTCGCGGCTCTTTGCATAAACGAGTTTTTGTTTTTTGCCACTACTTTTAGAAATCATATGAATAAATTTCATATAGTCTGGTGGACTGAAACTATGCCACAGGACTGGAACTCAGCTATTCTGATACTAATCCATAAAAAGGTAATCGCTTACAATGTGCAAACTACAGAGGAATCGCTCTACTCTGCACAGCGTATAAGATCTTTTCATACATTTTACTAGAGAAAATCAATCCTTTTGCTGAAAAACTGTTTGGAGAATATTAATGTGTCTTTCGGCAAGAACGAGGTACCACAGATCCACTTTTCTTGATAATGATGATTTTAGAAAAGTGTCGTGAGTTCAACATACCTGTGTACCAACTCTCCATTGATTTCAGGCAGAATGAGAGACTCTAGGGTCTGCTCTGGTATCAATAGAAATCCTTGGTAAACTAATATCACTATGCAAAATTACAGAATAGAATTCTCAATGCTGTGTACGAGTATAGAACGAAATATCAAAGTTTTTTAAAGTCGACTACGGGTTAAGACAAGGTGATGGCATCTCTCGTATACTCTTAAATCTAGCCTCTTTAGTATGTGTACCCTCAAAAGAAACTACCGACTAACAACAATATCTTGTCAATAAACTCAGTACAGATGATTGCTTACGCTGATGATGTTGTCATCCTCGGCCGAAGTTATGAGCGAGACTTTCAAGTCGTTTGAGAGTGGTGCTAGAAAAATTGGTCTGCAAATTAACTACGACAAAACCAAACATATGAATGTTTCAAGAGAGGCTTAGAAGAAAAATTTGATGTGCAGCGATGAACAAATTGAGGGAGTTGAATCTTTTTAATATTTGGGATCAATGCTTGGCTCAAACAACAGCACTCTTAGAGATATAAAAGCTTGAATCGGTGCAGGTAATTGAACTTTCTACCCAATTAAGCCTCTCCTTGGATCACCGTATGTAATAACTAACACCAAGGTCAAGTTATACAAGACATTGATTAGACCGGTGGGCAGGTATGGGTGGACAAACATGAACCCTTACACAAAATGACGAATCACATTTATCTGTGTTTGAGCGTTCGATCTTACACTAGATTTTTGGTCCACTTAAGACAGACGATGGAGAATACAGAACGCGATATACTTTGAGATCGGAGACCTTCTTAAGGTTTCAGATATAATAGGTTGCATCCGATTTATGAGGATTGCTTGGTTTGCACTGAAAGAAAAAAGTACTTGAATAGAACGACATAAAACATTATATTAAAGACTTTAACATTGTTTTTCAGCCGAAGAAACATGTCATTGTATTAACGAAATGCCAATAGTTAAATTATGAAATTTCATTAAACAACGTTATACGACATTGTTTCATAAAAATTTTTTTTCATAATTTTATGAATCGTTGCGTAACTTTATGAAAGATATTCATTAATAAACATGATGGGACTTAATGAAATATTATCATCAAATCAATGAAAAAACGTCATAATTTAACGAACATTGTTAGTATGACAGCAGACATTATAATCATGACTTTGGCATAATCTTTTTTCTGATATTTGACATTATTTTAATGTGAAACAAACATTAAATTATGAATAAGTCATTAAATAATAAATCTCACTTCAGGACCTTAATCAGAACTTAATATTAAGGTCATATTAGAATTAAAATTTTGGAGCCGTTCTTAACAAAAACACAGGGCTTTTGAGTTGTTAATATAGAAAAACACATTTTTCTACGATAGCATATGGAAAATGGATTTTCATGAGCAGCATATTCGCTATGAAAATGACAAATTTTTTAACTAGTGTGAAAATAGTTTAATAAAAAATGAGAATGACAGTGTACAATATCTGCCATTAACTGCATATTTCTGGTGTTCGCCGACAGATGGAGGATAAAAAAGAAATTTCATAAATTTACAAACGATTTTAAACAACACATCCACAATATTTTTAAAAATTGACTATAAAATTAAAGGTTTTACTACAAGTAGACAATTTTAATTCATTCAAAGAATCTTTATAACTGTATATTAGGCGAAATATAAAACTCACTACTCATAAAAAAACATGTGAATATAGTCAAAACAACACGAAAATAACATGTTACTATGGTTATCAATACTTAATAAACCAATAAAAAATGTTTAATTGCAATATAAGTAATACGTAATTACAAAGATAATTTTTTAAATTATTATATGAAATCCCATGAAATTTATTCCAAACAATTGTATAGAGATTATAATATTTTCTGCATTGTGAACAAGGGGTAATTTTCTTTTACTTGTAGCGCCGAAGTGATGGACACAAATACTACAATTCAAGAAATAAATGAAACGTCTTATGTAATTTTTTCATTTGAATTAAAAATTGTACGGTAATCGTTTAAAAATTTATTTTTAAAACAAGTTAATACATATTCAATTAACAATAAAACTAGTTTACAGAAGTAAGTTTTAGCAATTAATAAATAAGTAATACAATTTAATTTAATTATTTTTTAATAAAAAAAATTTAGATAGATATCAAATCCAATTATGATGTCCGATGATGAAATAATAATAGAATGCACACCACCAAACATTATTGATGCCGCAAATGCAATATCCGATAAGATTTTACCGGATAAATCACGAAAAAGGTATGAATTTGTGTATAACAAGTTTATGCGTTGGAGATGTGATAATAATGTAACTTCATTTTCGGAGAACGTTCTTCTGGCTTATATGGGCAAAATATCAAATGATCTAAAACCATCCACTGTTTGGAGTATGTATTCCATGCTACGCAACACGATTAATATTAAACATAATGTGGATATATCAAAATACGCTAAACTTAAAGCTTTTTTAAAGCGAACATCGATCGGCTTTCATAGTAAAAAGTCGAAAATATTAACAACTCAAGAAATTCAAAGATATATCAATGATGCACCAGATGATAAACATTTGTTTAACAAAGTAATCAATTTTCCTATTTTATTTAATATACTGCAGTATATGTAAATGCATTGTATTTGTTATAGGTAGCGTTAGTTTTCGGAATAGCCGGTGCTTGCCGGTCTCAAGAATTGCAGGATATAGATATAAATAATATCCAAGATTTGGGAAAAACATTTTTGGTGACTATCCCTAACACTAAAACCTACACACCACGATCCTTTACAGTTGTTGGTAATTACTACAACATTTGCAAAAAATATATTAACCTACGCCCACCAGGAATTAACAATATAACTTCGCGGTTCTTTTTAAATTACCAAAACGGCAGATGCACGAAACAAGTAATAGGAATCAATAAATTTGGAAATGTCCCAAAACAGATTGCACAATTTCTCAATTTGCCTAACCCTGAATTGTATACGGGGCATTCGTTTAGAAGATCGTCCACTACTCTTCTTGCCGACACCGGAGCTAATATGACAGATATTAAACAACATGGTGGATGGAAATCCAACACAGTGGCAGAACAATATATTGAAGACTCGTTAAATAATAAAATAAAGAGAGGAAACAAAATTTTCGCATCTCTGGAAAATTCTTCAAATAGTGGCATTACAGTTCAAACTACAAATGATAAAATCAACAGCTATGAAAGCACATCATCAAATCCACCTATAATAGCTTCTATTATCGAAACTATAGTTTCAACAAATACAACGGAGATCATTAATCCAAAAAAAACCCGACAACGATTAACTTTAATAATTGTACTTTTAATATTAACCAAAATAATAAATAAAATTTTATTAGTTTAATGTAATTTGTAGTTTATTATATGATTCTTTTCAAACTTTTACATCTAGTAATAATAAATTATGGTTCTAACAAAACAAATCAAAACTTCCATGATATATTGATAAAACCCAACAAAATGTCAACAGTGAAAAATCTTCTTATGAGATTCGATTATATTTTTACTAGTAACACAATGCATTGAAATCTAGCCAAGTTATAGTGAATTGTTTTCGATTGTACAATTTTCGATAATTCGGTGTCAGAATTTGTTCGGTACAGTCGAAAAGAATTCAATATTAATTCACTTGCATTCTTAAATCAAGCAAAAGCTTCAAATTTTGTAACTTTTGCAATGCGTAAAAAGTGTGTATTAAATAAATGTTTCTCCGTTAACTCATTTTCATACAAACTTGTCAAACTGTTTAAACAAGTTTCATTCATTCATTTGTAGCGCCGATTTGGCGAGCACAAGAACTGTTTTAAAATAAATATATTTTTTGTGTCATTTAAAAACACAAAATTTTTTTAATTGAATTCTATTACGCAGGTGAGAATATTTATAACAAATTTACAAAAAAAAACTTTAGGATAAGATTTTAATAAATATATTAGTATTTGGTTTTAAAAAAAAATTGTTTTCTGCTTAATTGCAAATTAAGTTTTCTAGGGGAATGTTGTTTACTATTTTAAACAACCAAAACGTCATTCACAAAATTGAAAGGGTAGTCAAAAACAATTTTGTAAAGTATTTGTTTAGTGTTAAAAAGTGTATATAATATAAAATAATAATTAAAATGTGCTTATTATTTAAAAAAATTGATTTCAAAGGGATGATATTTATAAATTCTATTAGTAGTGTATAAAATATACGTTTGCAAATTATAAACAATAGCACCCTGCTAACAATCCAATGCAAATAATGAAAACCAAATTTACACGCTAAAAAATGTTATAAATTTTGTTTGTTTTCGCTATTAGTATTTGTTAGGTTATGTTGCAATATTTGCATCTCGAAATTTACAATTACTATAATATTTATTTACTATCGTAGAAAAAATAGCATTTCCTACTCGAGATGAAAATGTTTTTCGTTCGTAAACTTGCTTCACTCGACGCTAACGCGTCTCGTGAACAAATATTCACTCACGAAAAAACAGCATTTTCATCTCTTGTAAGAAAATATACTATTTTATTTTATTTATTTTACATACTGTCATCTGTGTGTCCCTATCCCACTGAAAAAAAATCCCAGCGGCAGGTATATCCGCTAGAAATAGGTAGATTTCGGGGTCAGACGGTTTTGTGTCCAAATAAAATTAGATAAGTCAGATTAGTTTAAATAAAAAATATAACTAGAAACAGAATAATTCAAAAAAATTATCGAACCAAATTAAATACATTATACGAACTAACGCCATCAATACAATTTCGGAACAGTTTTATTTAAGTTGGTTTAAACTACTTTTAATAACATATTAAATCCACCAAAGATCAAATGAACTACGTCACAACTACAATTATACCATCACACATAATTTATAATCAAACATTATCAAACAATTTTATTTCAAAATCATCTTTTGTTGTTGTGTTTTTTTGTTCTTATTTAATCTTTTTTCAAACGGTTACTTAGTAAAAAAAATAAAAACAAAAGAGATTTTGATAATTTTTCTATGGTATTAAATGGCTTGATATTTTTCTTGTAAGGGTTGCATTATAATGCTTATAAAAATGGAACCTTTTGGGTTAGAAAGCTGAAATTTTTTGAGGCTATAGTTGAAAAGTATGTTTAAAAGCTAAGATGAATTTAAATAACATAAACTGAAATATGATGAAAGTATTGCCTTTTGCGTTTGTTTTTATTTCAACAGCCGTAGGGTCTCAACCGTTAGACTTAAACTATTAATTTTGAAAATTTTGGAAAGATTTATATTTTAAGTACGTGAAAAAACGTGAAAAAAACTTTTCAACTATGAGCTTGGCCATTTCAGCTAGATCAAGGGCAGCAAAGTTTAGTAAATTTTTAAAACAGCTGATTTTTGAGGAACCTGAAACGCCAAAGTTGTCATCTGGATAAAAATGATTAAAAAAGGTTCAAATATTCAATATTTTTAAATTTTATTAAAATATTATTATTCAAACGGAAGTTATAGCGCCCTAGATTATTCGACTTTTTAGGCTCTAGCCGCTTAACCGGTACCCGAAAATGGCCAGTTCACGAACTTGTCCAAGACATTATTTGCCGAAATATACACAGAAAATTATTTTGGTGTAGGTCGAAAAATGCGACCGTGAGAGTGCCGCTAAATTCCGTTATACCTCATATCGTTATATATATATATATATATATATATATATATATATATATATATATATATATATATATATATATATATATATATATATATATATATATATATATATATATATATATATATATATATATATATATATATATATATATATATATATATATATAATTTTTTTTTTTTTGTTTTTCCATCTCCGCTTATCACAAATAGTCGTTTGGCATCAAAATTTTTCCGAAATTCCGAGATGAAGCCCATTGCAATAGATAGATTTTTATATGAAATCTACCTAAATGAAGCCCATTGCAATAGGTAGATTTTTATATGAAATCTACCTAAAAGTGAAAGAGAAGATTGAAAAATGAAAAACAAATTAAATTTTGAAATTCACACTTTTTATTTATTTTTTAAAAATTCAGATAAAATATACATTTTCGAATATTTTGGTTTTTACTGTTTAAATTAGAAAGGTGATATCCAACAAATCTCCAAAACATTTCTGCAGGAGACGGAAATTTCAAATTAAAGACATAAAACATTTTGAAGCATATGTCGACTGCTCTAATGAGGCTATTGAATGAATACTTGATAGTATCAAAATAAACAAAAGTTTCTTGTATATCTTAAATACTATCGCCTATGCATAGTTTTATGGTTTGGACATGCAAATCGCATTTCTTTAAGAAGTTGAGGTGGTCTTCTACTGGTGGTGTGTTTGTATTCCAAGGATTGCAATTTGGTAGAATTATCCACATTAATGGTAGAAAAATCCATATCAATCTATAAATAATTAATGAAAGATATAGCAAAGATATTGGAATAATTCTTATTATAAGACTACTTATAATTCTCAAATTGAAAGGTACTATTCCACTGAAAGTTACTGTTCTCACATTGAAAGTAACAATTCTCAGTTTGAAAGAAAAATGGTATAGTAACAAATTTCAGGTTGGTCTTAAATTTGACATTTATCGAAATTTACTGGAATTGTATGTATTATGTATTTATATACGAAAAAGCAGATAATGTTTACCAATCTGAAGCCTGATGGTAATGTATAATACGGCCATTTTTTTAATATAACTTTGGTGGTGTTGTCCCTTATTTCGCATAATCTATGTTTTGCGCAGGCATTCCACACATGATCAAACTTCAAATTGTGTTGTGCTCTTAAGTTTTTTATGCATCCCTAATGCATAGTGAAATAATTAAAATTGCATAAAAATATGGAAATTAAATGAACCTTCATTTCTGAAAATACTTTAGTTTAGTGTAAAATAACAATAATAAAGTGTAAAATAATAATAAAAAAAGTTCAGAGACAATATTATATAAAATGGATAATTGTTTCCGTCGAGTCTCTAGTTTAGGGAACCTGAAAAACTTCACTAAATCTTTTCCACTTCTCATTCCACATTGAAATACGCAACAGGTTATTACCATGTTTCCCAGGCACCAAAAACTGTTCCTGTTAACAAAATCGAAAATTATAATTTCCACTTTATGTACATATATGCATAAATTTATTACAATTTACCAATTTTATTTAATTACCAATTTTATATAATATTGTCTCTGAACTTTTTTTATTATTGAAGTTATACTTCTTTGCGCTCGTTGTAACTATTTTGATGGGGTGTCAAACGAGAAACCGCGTCACGCTGTTTCAAGTTATATTTTAACCTTTATGCTGTATGGTAATAAAGACGAAATTAGTAAATCAACCTTATGCTGTATGGTAATAAAGACGAAATTACTAAATCAATCATATTGTTATGTTTTTCTTAACCTCCTTCGAATTGGCCTTACTCTCAATTCGATAAACGTAATTCCCAATCTCTTCCTGAGTTCGATCACTGATTAGTAAGCACAAACACACCAGGTTTTATTAAGTATTCAACACCTTAATTGTTCCACAACAACAGAAAACAATACAACAAACAATATTCCTGACTAGAATATTCTTTCAACAGCTTCAGAACTCCAACGGTTTATTGTAGAAATTTCCAGTTCACAACGTTGAAAATAATACACAAAATATTTCTATTTAATAAAACTTAAAACTTTATTCACAAAAACTAATTTAAATATCACTTTTACAATTTTCACTTCACTATCGCAGGTTTAAACAAAAACTAATTTTACATTTAATTTCACTCTACTGTCGCAGGTCTAAAATAAAACTAATTCAAAACTACAAAAGGTATTTTTCTTATATACCTTCTGCAATACTTCTAGATAATTCGACATCACTTTCCAGAAACCTTGAGAAAACATTAGAATACTCGATTATTTTACGTTATGTTGATTTGATTTTCCTGGAAGTGACCGTAATCGTTTAGATCTTTCTGTAGTCGTCTAGATTTTTCTGCACTCGTAACATTACCCTCCACTTAAGCCTGTTCGTCCCGAACAGGATCTAGATCTCTCCTCCAATTGTTGAATCCAAACATTTTTTTTTTCTTTTCCTATTTCCCAGGCTGTTTAGAATTACTTTCGGTTCCTTTCTAAGTACTGGGCCATTACCTTGTTTTATGTCAGCCCACCGTAATGAGTAGGGATTCTCATTATTTCAAAAGTGCTTCTTATCACTTCCCTTTGGGAGTTTCACAATGCCATGTCTCCGAACCATTCTCATTTTCAGCTGCGATTCATCCCCGTTTGCAGCTATTTGAACCATCTCTTTTACATCGCTCACCTCGTTATGGACTTGGACCTGTTTCATTTTTAACTTTCGGCGTTTGTTTAAACGTCTGCGTCGGTTGACGTTTCTTTCCCTCATCTGTTTGGATGATGGTTCTGGATTTTCTCCTGCACTGCATAGTTTCTCATTGCTGCCAATATCTATGGATTCTGCTTTATTCACAAGTAGTGGCATCTCAACATTATTAACCTTTAGGATTCCACGTCCAAAATCGATGACGAATCCGTTCGCCTTTAAGAAGTCCATCCCCAAAACGACTTCATCTATAATGTTTGCTACTAGCACCTCTTGTTTATAGCAGTTGTTCCCTAATTTTATTTCAGCGGTCCTTTTACCTTCTATTTCAGCGCATTCTCCAGTTACTGTTCGGAGTTTCAATCCATCTGACGGTTCCAAAACACCGTCAATTAAACCTTTGCGAACGAATGTTCGAGCTGAACCTGTATCCAGTGTCATGAAGCAACCTTTGCCTTCAAGTTGTCCGTTGATACCCAATCTTTCACCATTTACTGCAATTCTTGAAATTGGAATGTAGGCTGCATTCTCCTCACTTTTTGGCTTTACAGTTGCACCTTCAACAGGCTTCCGTTGAATAGGAGACGAAGATCTATCACGCTTCCTGTTCCAGCAGTCCTGTGAGATATGGCCCGATTTCCTACATATCCAGCACAGGAGTTTTCTAGTGCTGTTCCTAAACCCTACGTGCTCTATTTCTTTGGCTCCTCTGTTTTTTACAGAAGACGACAATCTGTCTGCTTCTCCGTTTTTCTCGCACTCCCGTGCCATGTGACCCTCTTCGTCACATACCCAGCATCTGATGTCGCTTCTATCTCTGTGTGCCAAAACTTCCCCTTTGATGTTCCCCTCTACATTCCTTTTTCTGCATCCACCCGATGGCATACACATCCTCTGTACCATCTCATATTGCATTGCGTATGCGACTGTTTCATGGAAAGTCGCCTTAGGTGTAGTCATTACTTTGATCCTGGTTTCTGGATCTCGGATACCATCAGTAAAAGCCTCGATCTTCATTTTCTCCATAAAATGCGGTGGAGTATTTGAGTGAGCCAAATGTACTAGCCGTTCCACTGCCGAAGAATAGTCCTGAAGGCTTTCCCCATTCCGTTGCAAGCGACCTTTTAACTCAATTCTGTATAATTCCTTTTTATGGTCGCTACCGTATTTACGTTCCAATGCATTCATCACTTCAGCATAACTTTTGCGGTCGTTTTCTGGTACTGCCTCTAGTGCTTCAGCTGCTTCACCTTTAAGCGCAACTATCAATGCAGCAAGACGATTTTCAGCGTTCCAAACGTTTTGATCTGCTGCGGTCTCGAACTGGAACTTGAAGATGCCGAACGATGTTGTTCCATCGTATGATGGTGGTTTTAATTTGATATTTGCTACTTGATGTACCACCTGGGAAGTAACTTTAGTCGTCTCAACATCCTGCAACCGTTTTTCGATATCATCAACCTTGGAAAGTACCTTTTTGTTTTCGTCAAGCACTTTTTGTTCTAATTCTTGGATATCGTTTTGAATCTTCTCGACTTTTCCATCGAATGCCGTTGACATTTGTAGAAGTTTCTCATCCATAATTTGTTTGACTTCATCGCGACTCATAGCAATGTTTGTGTTTATTGCTTCTAACTGTTGATTGATGTTGAGACTAATATCTTCCGTGGTAGCAGCCATTTTTGTATTTACATCATCCAGTTTTTGATTCATATTGGCATTTACGGCATCCAGTTTCTGATTCATATTCAAATTTATTTGTTGACTGATGTTCAAACTCATCTGTTGCATCATAGCCATTAACTGCGTAAAATCGAAATTTACGGATGGCAATGAAGTTGTTGTTTCCGCAACAAAACTTTTGTCTTCATCAGCTACAGTTGAATCAGTATTTGTTGTAACTACCCCAAACTGGTAACTTTCCACTTCCGTTCCATTGGCTTCCATACCTTGTCGAAGCCGTAGCATTAATTCAGTTTTGTTTCCACTTGTTGACAATCCACGTTGTTCTAGTTCTTTCTTTAACTCAAGAACCTTCAAATCACTTAATAAAACCATTATTAACAGCTAACTAATCCCGCCGCTGTCACCAATGTTACGTTTTTCTTAACCTCCTTCGAATTGGCCTTACTCTCAATTCGATAAACGTAATTCCCAATCTCTTCCTGAGTTCGATCACTGATTAGTAAGCACAAACACACCAGGTTTTATTAAGTATTCAACACCTTAATTGTTCCACAACAACAGAAAACAATACAACAAACAATATTCCTGACTAGAATATTCTTTCAACAGCTTCAGAACTCCAACGGTTTATTGTAGAAATTTCCAGTTCACAACGTTGAAAATAATACACAAAATATTTCTATTTAATAAAACTTAAAACTTTATTCACAAAAACTAATTTAAATGTCACTTTTACAATTTTCACTTCACTATCGCAGGTTTAAACAAAAACTAATTTTACATTTAATTTCACTCTACTGTCGCAGGTCTAAAATAAAACTAATTCAAAACTACAAAAGGTTATTTTCTTATATACCTTCTGCAATACTTCTAGATAATTCGACATCACTTTCCATTTTACGTTATGTTGATTTGATTTTCCTGGAAGTGACCGTAATCGTTTAGATCTTTCTGTAGTCGTCTAGATTTTTCTGCACTCGTAACAATATTTTATAAGAATAAAACATTATTCGCTTAGTTATCTTTGATCAATTTTTTTTTTCACTTTTCGGAATTATCATTAAAATGAATAGTTAATGTATAATGTAACAAATGTGTACATTTATATGAAAATTATGTTAAATTATTTTTTAACAAATAGATATTTGTAATTTACAACAAATATGTTCTTATGGTTTGCAATTATATAAAATATATACATATTTCTATGCATTAGCACCAATACGATACATATAAGCATTGCTCATATATGATTAAACAAACCTGCTTGCATTACCAGAACTGCCCTCACATGTTCCAAAAATTGGAAATTGACGTTTCTTTTCCTCTTCTTAGAAACATTGATGAACCAAGAATTTGCATTGGAACCTTAGTACCGAAGAAAAAGATTATGAACAATATCAAAGTTACAGATTTAAAGTGTTTTACTTATTGAGTGATATATGCTTCTCCATTACTTTCAAAACTATTATTGTTATTGCAAAGGATCTATAAAATATATGCAAATATGTTAACATATGTTGTGATTTGACTGTTTTAATAATAATATATAGGTCTGAATTTACAAATGAAATTAGTCTTATTATTATTTTTTCCAATTTTTGTTTTAAGTTGTGGGCAGGAATGTCGAAATAAGACGATGACCATAAAGCAATAAAACCCATTAAACGAAAATATTCACTAAAAATGGTGGTATTTTTTAATCGGCCGGCGTATGCATCAATGGAGTAGAGTATTGCAGACAATCGATAAAATATATTTGCAAATTGCAATACGACCCTCTTCAGAACAGCAAAATTTTTGGATTGATAAATGATTATAAGTCTACATGAAATAGGACGCTAAGCCAATAGCAATGAACCAGTGTACCTATATTTTGTATGACGAGTACGGTGGCTTCGGAGTAAGTAATTGACAATTGTGACATCCAATAAACAAATATATTTACGCTCACCTAATTGTTCGTTACACATTGAATTATTTGAATTAAATCTTTGGAATAAAATTTTAACTTTTTTCTAACCCTAATCTTTTGCCATCTACATTTATAAAAATTATTTAATTATTATTTGCCTGTCAATGTGTTTTAATTTTAACGTACATTTAATATGTAAATTTATCTATAGCTTTAGAGACATTTACTTAATGGCTTTTGCAGACTGCAAAATGATACTATTACATTTTTTTCAAACTTTTTATATATTACTAATAAAATAAGTTAAATTAAATGACATTACAAAAAACTATCGGACAATTTACTCTTCAACCACTTTATCTGGGAAGCATGGGCATCGCCATGCGGGTGTACCTTATAGTAATTAATAACTATACGTTCTTATACTTTTTGAATAATAATTTTTTTTATTTATTTTTTGAATAATATGTTTCTTTTTTTTATATTTTTTTTTGAATAATAGTTATTTATTATACAAGGGAAAAAAGTAGTAGATTTTAGCTCGAGGTTGTGTTGTCTCCCGACGCGAAGCGGAGGGAGACAAAAAACCGAGAGCTAAAATCTACAATTTTTCCCGTGTATAATACACTATTTTTTTCTGTGACTGGATAAATATTAATATAATTATTGAAAAAATAATATTAAACAAATATTACAATATGTATATTCACCACACCATACGAATTTTTCTTGAATAAAAACTTAAAATTAAGTTTCATTTTATTTGTCAAAACCAGTTATTAACATCAAGAAGAAAACGGTATAACTTTTCATTAACATTAAAATAGTCATAAATGTTCATAAATATTCATAATATTCATCATTTATGTGTATATATGTATTTATATATATATTTTTATCTATCCGGGAAAAAAGTACATACTTTTTTCCCGGGGAAAAAAGTATTTTATGAAAAGTAGCATTTTTGCACCTGTCAGCAGAAGTAAAATGTTAAACTTTTTTCCCGTCACAGAAAAAAATTTTTTTTTTTGCATATTTTTTTCTTTTGAATAATATTTTTTTTCTTGAATAACATTTTTTTTTTGAATAATATTTTTGTTTTTTTTTAGTTATTTTTTTTAATGTATCCTATCTGTCTGTCTGTGTGCGTGTGTGCGAGCGAATGGGCAAAGAAGTATAACTTCCACCGTCTGGTCCGACGCAGACCCTACTTTTTATTTTACACTTTATTATTGGTATTTTACACTAAACTAAAGTATTTGATATTGTTAGTTTTTTGTAGAGTGAAGTAGGGTAATATGGACTACGCTGGTAATATGGACTACGCTGGTAATATGGACCACACGGTAATTTTCTATTGCGTACATGTGATTTCCCGTTACTCATGTTCAAACTTGTCGCAAACTCCTACAGTTTATGTCAGTGTGCTTTTACAGTTCTATGAAGACGCGTGTTTTTGTGAAGTTTTTTTTTTATTAATAGTGTGTACTGATTATATTTTTCTGGTGAGTAAATTTTACTTTTTGGCTTTAAAATCATCGTGTTTTGAAATAAGTGATTAATTATATAGAGTCAGTGAATACCATTTATAATTTATAAGCATAAATAAGTTAATTAAAAACAAGCGTTTTTGAATAAAAAATCATTTATTTCACCAACACGTGCTGAGGGCAATATGGACTACCAATGTATAGCTTATTATGAACTAATGGTCCATATTACCCCCGAAGTTTTTTTATATACGTTTTGCATAGGCTATGGCTTCTGGCGAACGCAAAAAGTGGAACCCAGACAATATGAAAAAAGCCATAGAAATGGCTCGATCTAAGGCTTGCGGCTACTTAAAAGCATCCAAAGCCCATAATGTTCCAAAATCCACCTTAATAAGGTTAACACAACAGCAAAACGTTGGAATTGATACGCTTGTAAGCACTAAATTGGGGCGACGACCAGTTTTTCCAGAAAATTTTGAGAAGATGTTGGTTGATTACGTTCTGCTGATGGAATCAAAATTATTTGGTCAAACAAGAAAAGATCTTAAAAGCTTGGCCTATCAACTGGCAGAAAAAAACAACATTCGTCATCCATTTTCAAAGGAAAATGAAGCCGCGGGCAAAGATTGGTTGTGTTTGTTTCTAAAACGGCATCCAAACTTAGCATTTCGCTCACCAACAGGAACTTCATTGGCCAGAGCACGTGGATTTACAAAAGCAAATGTCTGCACATTTTATGACCTTTTAGAAAAAGAAATGGATGAAGTCAATTATTCTGCAAACAACATTTTCAATGTTGATGAAAGTGGCATCAGCGTCGTGCCTTCTAAGCTTCCACAGGTATTATCTCTGAAAGGTAAACGCCAGATTGGTGCTCTTACTTCTGCAGAGAGGGGTTCTACAATTACATCCATAGTTTGCATGAGTGCTGGTGGAACATTTGTTCCACCTTTGTTTATATTTCCTCGCAAAAAACGCAACGACTTGTTGATAAAAGGAGCACCACCAGGATCTATTTATGAATGCCACCCTTCCGGCTGGATTCAAACCCCCATTTTCACAATATGGTTCCAACACTTCATAAAACATGTGAAGCCGTCCGCGGAGTCACCAATACTGCTCATTTTAGATGGCCATTCAAGTCATACAAGGAATATTCAGCTCATTGATTTGGCTAGAGAAAATCACGTTTGTATTTTATCCATCCCACCGCACTCGAGCCATAAAATCCAACCCTTGGATAAAACTTTTATGGGCCCTTTAAAGAAACATCTATCCGAAGAAATCCGCTTGTGGATGAGAGCAAACGACAGAGGTTTAACTCACTTCGATATTGCAGAATTATATGGCAATGCCTATTTGCGAGTTCAGACTGGTGAAATTGCCGTAAATTGCTTTCGTACTACCGGTATATTTCCCCTTAATCGAAATATATTTCGAGATGATGACTTCTTAGCCGCAGACGATGACCCATCGCTTGTTCAACCTCAAAACGCAGAACCAATTTCCTAACCACCAGAAATGTTAACGGAGCACGAAAATATTGCTGCTGAGCTTACAGCCGCATCAAAAATAATTTCAGCAATTGATATATCTTCAATTCCGATAAGAAAGAAGAAAATTTCCAACCGAGGTAGACCAGCAGGAAAGTCAACACTAATAACATCGTCACCTTACAAGGATTCTTTAAAAACGTCATTGCGAAAATCTTCAGAATACAACTCCGATAAGCCCAGCACTTCAAAGGAAAGCGTCAAAAAGTTAAATTCTGGGAAGGAAAACTCCAATAAGCCCAGCACTTCAAAGGAAAGCGTCAAAAAGTTGAATTCTAGAAAGGAAAAATCTGCACGTAAGACCATTAAGGAACAAGCAGCGAACTGTTTTAAATATCTTATTTTTTCTCTTATTTGTTTCATTGCAGAAAAAAGAAAGAAGGCTAAAAAACAAATATTTTCATCATCTTCTTCAGATGGGGATGCTGTTTGCATTTTCCATGACGAGTCTGATGGTGATGATTTGGAATTCGTAAGCCCCAAAGGGAAAGAAGATGCAGCGTGCATATACTGTAATACCCTTTATTCAGATGATCGCCGTGGCGAGGTTTGGATTGAATGTGTCATCTGCAAGCTTTGGAGTCATGAAGAATGTGCCGGATGTGAAAAGCAAGTTTTTATATGTGACTTCTGTTCCTAACGAATAAGTGGGGTAATATGGAATACCTGGTCCATATTACACTACACTTTTTTTTCTCTTCTTTTTGAATATTTTTAGTTTTTTATTTATATTTTTTTTTGCTGATGACTTATTAATCTTAAAGTAAGTGCAAATAATAATGAATTGTTTTCTTTATTGAATTAAATAAAATGATGTATTTTGTTTCATGTATTTTGAGTTTTAGTTCAAAAAGAAAGATTGGTGGTCCATATTTACCCCCCTTACTCTAAATAAAACGAAATGAAGGTTGATTTAATTTCCACATTTTAAAGCGATTTTAATTATTTCAGTATCCCTAATGCATTAAAAACTTAAGAACACAACACAATTAACAATTTAATTAATTATTGTTTTCAAAAATTCACTTTTAAAACACTTTTAATTACAATCAAAATAACAATTTTGATTATTTTACATGCAAATTAAAACAGCTGATTTGAGCTGTCACAATATTTTTGGGAAAAAGCTCTATATGCCAATAATTTTAAAGAGTCCCGTTATGTACGTTATTTATGAATACACAAAAAAGTTGCAAATAAATACACAAACTTACCGTTGTTTTTATTATTCTAAATTATTCACTTTTATTAATATTATTAATTATTCGCTTTCCACTATTTTATTCATATTATTTTTATTGAACTGTAAAATAATTATTTTCTAATTTAAGTTATTACTAAAAGTCGGGACGACTCGAAAGAAAGTGAAAGTGAAAGTAAAACTAATTTGTTGTTGAATAGCTACGTGCCAAGATGATGTCTTAACGGTAACTATTTCATAACTCTATGCTAAAATTTCATAAATTTTTCAAAATAGAACATAAATCAATGAACAAAAATCATAAAATTATGTCAAAACATGAATATGTCATAAAATTAGAATACTTTATCATTAAATTAGGCAAATTGGTCATATCTTTTTATTTTTTATATTTTAATGCCACAATACATGTTATTAATGACAACAAACGTTAAACAATTACAAATTCATTAATTTTTTTGTTTGAGAAAATTTAATGATTGAAAATTCATGTGTTTAATGACACAGATAAATTATGTCATTAAATTTTTAAACTTTTAATGCCATATTTCATTGTGATAATGAGATTTTCGTTGTATTTATGACACAGATTTTAATGATAACTTGTCATTAATAACATGTTAGACAATTTTTTCAGTGTGGGCATGTTCTTCAAACCAATTCACAGTCTGGAATGATTAGAAAAATGTACGTTAGTTCCTAAGGGAGTGAGCGACCGCGAGGTAGACCACGACTGCAATGAGAGTCGGACGCAATAAACGACCTTAAAAAACCAGCTGCCATGGTAATTATGTCGCTGTTGCGAATGACTGTGGTAAATATTTGAAACCGATTAGCTTGGCAACGCTCCTACATAAGGTATGAACGCCACAAAAAAAAATTAATTTTAGAAGAACAACTAAGAAAGGTGTAGCAAGTAAGAGAGTATCCAGTATTTTCACACAATGTCATACGCCTAAAAGAAGACATGAAACGCTCTGAAATGGTTAGAGACTATTATGGATTCTGATAAATCGGATAGAGATTTAGCAACCTTGAATTGGGCCAAATATTTACCACACTCTGGCCTGAATTTCCTACTGCAACTTCCGATTCGAAAAAGTAGAGATCACAGTAGGCTTCTCCAAAGGCCTTTAAAAGACCAAAGCTTATGGCAGCCAGGCCTTTTAGTGATGTGGTGAAAGATCACCTAGTAGTAGCTGTTATATAGATAGAGTTAACGATGACGGCAGTATCAAGCCTGCTAACTGGAGGAAAATGGCAACGGAACAAGCCGACATATTTATATCAGTGATCAGAAAATCCTGGGTCAATCCCGGTTCGCATAGATAGTGGTTGACGCTGCACAAGAGAGCGATTAAACTTCTATACCCGAGGTTTAGGTGGTTACCAAACTGAAAGTTGTCAATATTAAAGATATATACCAAGCCAGCCGATAGCTCTTGCCTCGATCCATGCAAAGCTCGAAAATACCGATAAGGTACTATAAATGCTAAAATACACTAATCCAGAGCTTGTTACACACAACTGCAAGATTGTTAAGTTTGAGGCTATAAAGAATGGTGGCAGGGAACCTATCATTCTTATAAATAAAGAACCCTTGACACAGTAGTCTGAAAGTGACGATGTGATGAACATGTCATATTGAAGGTATTTAAGAAGGTTGAAGCTGAGTACAAGACAAGGGTGCTTGAATTAGTTGATGATTCTTTCTCCATGCAGCCAACCACGGTTGATGCATAACGCACGTCTGATATTCTGCAGGGTCAGACAACTGGTACCAAGAGTGACACTTGCTCCACGGATACCGAGTTATCTTTAGCGATGGGGCTACAAATTCCCTGAGTCAGATGTTACGATTGTGGAGGTTAAAGGAATTGCTTATGCTAAAGTTTTTCCAAGTCAACCTCCACCACTTAAGAAGCGGCCGAAGACAGACGTTGATACAAGAAGAAGGGTATACTATGACCAGGCACTTGGACTCAAAACTCAAACTTATCAAACTATTGTTTCTAAAAAGCACAGGTGAAGCTCATTCCTGCATTTTGGTTAAAAAGAAACTAAACATTCTTCTACTAATAGGTCATAGCAATGAGGACACAACTACGGCGGGCCTAGATCTTAACAAGCACATTTTCTAAGCAGTTCAACTTATTTACCGTATGATGGAGCATTGATCCCTGATAAGGTAAGTAACCTGGTTTTGGATGCATAGAGTCGAAAAATCGCGGTCATCCTTGGATCTGACATCGGGTCTCCTAAAAATTCTAGCTTCACAAACAGTAAAAAAACAACTAAGACACCCTTAGATTTATTCTGGTTGACTTACTCCCAGTTGCAGTCCTAAAAACTCCTGAATCTCCTTGCGACTTGGATAAATTGGTAGACACAATGACTGATTCTTTTAGTAAAGACAGTCTTGAGTTTTGCGTTCTCTGCAAACCAAAGAGCAAATTATATCCGCCATGGTGGGTAAAGAAACGCCAGGATTTTCGTTAGGAGTAGATGAAGATTTTAAAAAATGCAAAGAAAATTGGGATTGTATTTGACAAGAATTCTAAGGAATGATTCCTGCAGGCGTTACTGTAAAAAAATACAGCGTTCTTTTGAGTCTTCAAGACTTCGCAAATGATTATCCATAAGTCCCACCGTCCCGAATTTTCTTCAACAATCGGATGGTAAAAGGACCACCTCTTGTGTGGAGTCCTTTGAAAACCTGCTAGAAACGTCTTTCTCAGACTATTCTGAGATACCTGCATTCGTGACAAATAGTAACAGGGCTAGTCAGTACTTTTCCAAACAAATCATTACCACAGATGAAATCTTTCGGGCTATTAAAAACTTCAGGCCTTTAAGTCTGCTGGACCAAATGGAGTCACATCTGCAGACATTCAAAAAACCATTAACCTAACTACGGCCTGCTTGGTAGTGATTTTTAGGAAGAGATTTGTACTATTGTAACGACCACAGAACAGAAGATCTGGTCATCAGGAATCAAGTTCAAGACCCATCCACGTTAGAAGAGATGGTTTCTGAGCCTGAACCTAAGATGATCAGAAAACGTAGAAGGTTGCTAATGAAACGGAAAAAGAGGAAGGAGAGGGAAAGTGTTGATAGGATAGCCATGGCCCAAGCACACTGAAACCATAAGCGAATTGAGGCAGCTGCGGAACTCTCTCATTCGTATGACCATCTGGAACCTCTAAGAAAAGATCCAAGAGGGTTTCACCTTCTTAAAATTTTTCTTTGGTCACTGAATCGCCTCTGTCTCTGACATGCGATCAACCAAACGTCTTTTTTAATAAATTTGAATATCATTTTAGTTTTCCTGCTTCTTGTTGGGAAGAGCAAATGCTCAACATCAACCTCCCTTCAACAACTTAGACTGTTTTGTAATAATCCAACATCGTTGTAATAGTAGTACTGTGAAGAAAGTGAGTACTGGTCTGCCTCCAGAAATTATGATAGTCTTAATTTTATCCCGTGAAGCAAGAGGACTGGTATCAAACATTGAACAACATATGAAATTTTTTGCATTAAATTTCTAGACAATACTTTGTGTGAATTCATAGAATGGGGAACATTTCTATTCGAATTAACATCCTAAGTCACGATTGTATAGTCATTATTGATTGTTTCCAATCAATGTGAAATCAATGGCTGACACTTGGTCAATTTGTAGTCCTATGTGTATTAACATTAGACTACATTAAGGGAATTAAAATTTATTTTGGATTTTTTTGAGATCAATTAAACTCAAGTAAGTAAAGAAGTAATTGGAATTTTTTCAATTCAAAGGTATGGTTTGAAGTTTCTCAGAAAAAAACTCCAATTCACATTTTTCGTGATTCGGATGGGATTCGAACCTACCATCGTCAGTGCCCGGCTCTAATCCTTGGGCAGACACGCTATCGATTACGCCGTTGAGGCGATGACGATTTCAAAGTTGAAACTGCTTCATCACTTATATATTTTTACTTAAGATGAATTTTTCCACTGTCATTAGACTCCATATTATGGAAAATGTTTTTACATTATATGGGATTTTTTGCATTAAATTTCTAGACAATACTTTGTGTGAATTCATAGAATGGGGAACATTTCTATTCTCAACGGCATAATCGATAGCGTGTCTGCCCATGGATTCGAGCCGGTGTAGTGCCAATTTATTTTATGTACACTACTATGTTAAAATGTAGTGACAATGTTAGCTTTAGTGCACTAATTATTGAGAATGTATTGCGATTATGGTTGTTTCACACACTATTTGAGTCGCAATTTGTCACTACACACAATTTTTCACTACTGTTTACGTAAAGGTAGTAAAACAGGTGGATGCACTAATATTTATTCAGGATGCACCACTATTTATGATGGTAGTATTGATATGGTGTGTAACACTACTTCGCAGATGGAATAAAATAAAACGTATATTTTTCTCACTTTTAATTTGTGTTTTTATTTAATAATAGTTCGTATAACTTTTTAAAACGATTATATTCGTATGCATTTATAAGTATAACTTTTTCGTTATATTTTTACAAATTTTGTATGTAAACATTGGCTTTTGTAATTGTTTATTTAACTTGGTTTTCACACCGTATTAATCGATTTCACGTTAATTACTCGATTTACCCACTTAACTTCAATAAAAATTAACTTAACTTATTTACATGAGCTTAAACTTTATTCTACTTTATTTTAACTTATTGTATTAACTTGGTTACTGACTGTTTGTTTAGTTCTATGGTTACCGTTGGACTCGTTATTAATTCAAAAAACTTTTCTTAATCGACCCATTTTTCATAAAAACTAAAAATTGATTACCAATTTAAATTTTATAAAATATTATTATTTGTTGATGTATGTCGCGTATTACTTAATCCTAATTTGTCAATTTTGTATTTTAATTTAATTTAATTTAAAAAAGTGTTTCGCAATAATTAATTTGAAGATTGTTAATTTTGTATTTTAATTTAAAAGAAAGTGTTTTGTAATAATTGATTTTAAGATTGTTGATTTTGCACAAATAATATTTATTGAATTTACATTGGTAATAATTGGTTATAATATTATTTGGTAATGTTTATTTGGATGTTAATTTGGGGATACTACATTCCTCCCTCTCACGAAAAAAAATTTTGTGTTTATCGTTAAAGGAATTAAAGGGAAGTCAGATAGAATAGTTAACGATAAAAACAAAATTTTACCAAATTATGTATTCTATGTGAAAAATTGAGCTACGTTATCATGGTTTTTTTTATGATACAGAAATGCAGTAACAGTGGTTATTAAAGAAATGGGTTCATTTCTTTTTGTACTTAAATTATACTGAAATCTTGAATATGTGAATCTTAAGTCTATTAATCAAAAATTTAAACTGACCATGTATTATAATGAACTGAACAGAGCCTTATATATGTATAATTATTATAGTAGTTCGAATTTCTTTCTTTTTGATTTCATTTTTTTTTGTGTTCTTTTATTTACTTCGTTTCTAGCAAAAACAATTACTGTCAATACGAGTACATATCTAAATTTATTTTTAATTTGTTAATATTCAGAATTATAATTATTGTCTTCAAACCAGATTTAAAGGTACAATTAAGCTTATCTAGATATTATTGATTCTATTTAGTTTCAAAATCAGAAAAAAAAAAAAATTTTTAAATCCAAAATCTTTTATAAAAAATTGCGTACGGTTTTTATTGAGAAAAAAAAAGTGATTGCCGACTTATTACTGTATAGTTATATAAATTTTAAAAATGAAATTGGAGATTTTTCATTTTTTAAACGACCTTTATTAATTGGAGATACCATATTTATATTATGAATGATAAAATTTGATGAACTTAAGAATGTGAATTGCAAATATGTTAATTGTTTTTATGTATTTTAAAAATGTTTTTTTATTTTCTTTTTATTTAGATTAAATGCATTTTGTTTTTGTTTCCTATGTTTTGATGTGGGTCAAATTCTTTTTGTTTTGATATTAGGATTATTTGTTTATTATTATTGTAGAACTATTTTCAATGACAGAAATTTGTAAAAAAAAAGTTTTTAAAGAAATTGTTTTCTTTTCGCAATATGTATTTCTGAATAATAAATTCAGCTATTCTTGTTTTATTATAAGAATAAAATGAGTTCAACAATTTTGTTTATTTGAAATGAATTTTGCTAATTAAATTTGATTATATATGTTATGAAATATGAAGACTTAGTAATAGTAAATAAAAATAGTAGTAAAGTATTTGTTTTTGTTTCCGTTAAAAATTATGTTATGTTTGATTAGCTTGCGTATCTTAAAATTATTGTCGTAATATAATATGTATTTATGCTTAATGATTTTAAAATTATTATTTTTATTGATTGTATTGATTATTGATCGGAATCAGTATTGGTAATAAGATTATTGTTTTTCGATTATTATGTTTCTTGTATATTGTATAAATTGTTTAGATTTGACTTATGGTTAAGGCTAGTATTAGGTTTAGGATAAGTTGGTTTGGTTTACTTGTGGTGTATATTAGTATTGTATTTAGGAAAGGTTTGTTTGGTTGGCTTATGGTTTAGGTTAGTATTAGGTTTAGAATAGGTAGGTTTGATTTACTTGTGGTTTAGATTAGTATTATGTTTAGGATAAGATGATTTGGTTTACCTATGTTTTAGGTTGGTTTAAACGGAATTTGATATTTTTTTAGAAAGCTGTTGTTTTGAAAAATGTGGAAATTTTATCGTTAGAAAGTAATTTTGAAAGAAAGTTATTTCCAATTTGATTTATGTGTTTGATTAATAAATATGTATTGTCCTGAACAACGGTTATGTAAATTTTTGCAATGAAGTTGAAAACTTCTCCTTTGTCGAATATGATTTTACGAGATGCTGGTAGTAAATTATTGTAAAAACAGACACGAAATTTCTGGAACAGATTTTCAAGCCAATTAACTGAATTAGACGAATACGAATGAAATTGTATTATATTGGTTATAATCGGAAGTGTAAGTTGTAAGACAGTAGTTTTCTTGACATTAATACACGAAAGGCTAAGATATAGTAGAATTGATTTCCACAGTTTGGAAAGTTGTAATGGACAGTGTATCCAATTTTCAATACGTCTGGGTCTTTTTTGGTCGCGGTTGTTTACAGTTAGTTTGTTATTAGAGTCATGGTAGTTCATCGTAGCAGACTGGTTCAACGTTTTAATATTTTCGGTGTCGGAGTGGTATGAATTGCTTGGTTGAAGCTTAATCGAATGTTGGTCAGTTTTGTGTTTTCGAACTTTCATATTTGTGTTAATCGTTTTAGATATACTTCGGCGGCTGTGTAATTTGATATTTGGTTTTTTGTTTGACGATTTCTTTTCCACTACCATAGTTGAGGGCAAATATTGAATTTTCTTAGCACTGATTGGGTTTGCTGTTTTCTGGACTTTGTTTTTGTGACAAATAGAATTATTATGGAATTTCGATGTGGTCGTTGAAGACAAATATTGATTTTTGTTAGAACTGGTTATTGCTTTCTGGAATCTACTTTCATTACGATTAGAATTAGTTTGACATTTCAAAGTGGTAGTTAGTAGCTTATGGTGCGTATAATTTTTAGTGTTTTTTAATTTTACTGGTATTGATGAAATTTGCGTTGTGTTTGAAATTTTTATAGGAATATGCACCAAGTCTCGGGAGATGTTTTGTTTTAGAATTTCGGAATACAGAATTGGTGTTGAAGTAATTTCTGATATAACTCGAGATTCGTTTGGATCATTGTCGGGCGTCTTTGATCTAGTTTTGTCAGTCGGAGATTTTTCGATATCTGGAGTTGGGCCAGTCGGAGTTTTCTGGATACTTTGGATGACTGATTTGGATAATTGAACGTTTTTTGTAAGATTGTTTACAAGATGAGTTGGATTGGGTTCTGTAATTTGAATTGGGCCAGTTGGAGTTTTCTGGAATTTTTGGATACCTGATTTGAATAATTGAGCATTTTCTGTAAGATTGCTTACAAAAGGGGTTGAATTGGGCTTTACTTCATATGGGTCGTTTGGTATTTTAGTAAATTTGTTATCATCTAATGTTTCGACTTTTTCTTTTAAATTTGAATTTTGCGAACACGGAGAATTATCAGCAGATCCTTGTGAAAAAGTTGAAGGTAGATTTAACGCTATATTTTCTGGTGTTGATGATGTAGGATTTACTTCAGAATTGTTTGTTAACCTTGATTTGGTATTTTGTAAAAAGTTTGAAGTCGGTATCGGTGCTTCAGAGTTTATATTGAAGTTTGATTTTGATATAAGATTTGTATTTGAATCAGGTCGTTCTGCTTGAAAGTTTGTATTATTGTTGTTTTCTGTTTGGTTACAAGGTATTTGGGAAACTGGATGTGACGGGTATGAATAATACAAATTTTCATGATATTTTGATATTGAAGGAAATGTTGGACATTGCGTAGAATTAGAAAGGTTTGGTTTGGGAATATTGGATGTAGTCTAAACATCAGGAAACGATGGAAAAGATGACATATCAGATGATGAATGCAGTGGAGTAATTTGATCTACGTTTTGATTGTGTGGTTTTATATTGTTATTCAGTAATGTCGGTTGAGAAGGTTTGTCAGTGTTTGTTATACTTTGTGAAGTAGTGCATACTGTGGTTGAAAATGTGCAATTAAATTGAGAAGATCTAGGCTGATTAGAATCAATATTTGAATTATCGTTTGCAAAAGGTTTTGAGCTGGGTTTCACTTCGTTTGATTCGTTTAGAATTTTAACTTTTTCGTCATTATTTACTGTTTCGTGTTTTTGTTTTAGATTTAAATTCTGTAGCGGTAAACTTTCTATTTTATCTAAATTTTCGGTTAGTTTAGAATTTGAGCTAATACAAACTTTGTTTAATTTGTTAATTTCGTTGTGTAAATTCTGGATTTGGGCTTCTGATTGTAATAGTTTGGTATTTAACTGGCTAGTAGCATAGAAGTAGTCTTTGAGTTTCGTTTCATATTCGTTCGTAAGGTTTTGCTGAAGAGAGTATAAATTTGCTTGTATTTGTAATAACTGACCGATTTCAGATTTATGTGACTGATTTTCTTGTAGTAGATTGTTTGTCATTATTTTATGGGATGATTCTTGTTCTTTTATTTGCGTTTCTAAAAGGTCAATTTTGTGATTGAGGTTTATATTTTCCATTGTCAACTTTTCGTTTCTGTTATTTTCTGTTTGTAAGAGATTTTCGTGCACTATAATTCGCTCTTTTAAATGCGCATTTTCATTAATGAATTGGTCCTTCACTCTCTGTTCATCAAGTTGATGTGATATTATGTAATCGCAAGCAATTTTATATTGTCCAATTGTTTTCTCCTGTTCCAGTACTTGGTTCGTAAGAAGTTCGTTGGTCTTTATGCTTTTTTCTATTATCTCGTCTAGTCTAAGAATTTCTGAACGAAGTGTATGAGCTACCCTTTCATTATCTATTGCTGTATGTGAGAATTTTCTACGACTATTTTGGGAACGGGAAACATTTTTATTTCTTCCAGAGAAACACTCAGTACTGTACCGACTGTCGTACTCTTGTTGGTAATGACCTGCCATATTATATTAGTTTTTGATAGGATTGTAGGATTGAATACAGGGAAGTGAGAAAAAAAATGCTAAACAAATTTCGAGTTCTGATCAAAATTAGATTTTCCAAATTAAGTGAGATTTAGATAAGAAAAATTACTGATTTCAATTTAATACTATACTATTGAGCTGCCTGAACTAACCAATAACTAACTATTGTTAAAAAAAAATCAAACAAGATTTACTAAAAATTACTCAAAACTAGTTAACCAGTTTAAGAAAAAAAAATTTAGTTTGCTAATTAACTTATAATTTATCACTAATAACTATAGTTTACGATGCTACAAGTTAATGTTATTATAAATAATAGTTTGATAAATGAAGTTAGTTTACCTTTTATTCTAACATACACTCCAATTCTTTAATGAGCTTCTGACGATATTAGATTGTATCCATAGTTGTTGTTGAGACTTGAAATGTTTTGCTATTGTTGAAACGAAATTCCCTTGAAGCTGGAACACAGTTCGTTGTTACTATCCTTGTAGTGGTTGGGTTTGTTGGTTCGTTTGCTCCTTTAAATTCCTATTCCTTTTGTCGGTAAGGATAACCGGCTGCGCCAAATGTAGTGCCAATTTATTTTATGTACACTACTATGTTAAAATGTAGTGACAATGTTAGCTTTAGTGCACTAATTATTGAGAATGTATTGCGATTATGGTTGTTTCAAACACTATTTGAGTCGCAATTTGTCACTACACACAATTTTTCACTACTGTTTACGTAAAGGTAGTAAAACAGGTGGATGCACTAATATTTATTCAGGATGCACCACTATTTATGATGGTAGTATTGATATGGTGTGTAACACTACTTCGCAGATGGAATAAAATAAAACGTATATTTTTCTCACTTTTAATTTGTGTTTTTATTTAATAATAGTTCGTATAACTTTTTAAAACGATTATATTCGTATGCATTTATAAGTATAACTTTTTCGTTATATTTTTACAAATTTTGTATGTAAACATTGGCTTTTGTAATTGTTTATTTAACTTGGTTTTCACACCGTATTAATCGATTTCACGTTAATTACTCGATTTACCCACTTAACTTCAATAAAAATTAACTTAACTTATTTACATGAGCTTAAACTTTATTCTACTTTATTTTAACTTATTGTATTAACTTGGTTACTAACTGTTTGTTTAGTTCTATGGTTACCGTTGGACTCGTTATTAATTCAAAAAACTTTTCTTAATCGACCCATTTTTCATAAAAACTAAAAATTGATTACCAATTTAAATTTTATAAAATATTATTATTTGTTGATGTATGTCGCGTATTACTTAATCCTAATTTGTCAATTTTGTATTTTAATTTAATTTAATTTAAAAAAGTGTTTCGCAATAATTAATTTGAAGATTGTTAATTTTGTATTTTAATTTAAAAGAAAGTGTTTTGTAATAATTGATTTTAAGATTGTTGATTTTGCACAAATAATATTTATTGAATTTACATTGGTAATAATTGGTTATAATATTATTTGGTAATGTTTATTTGGATGTTAATTTGGGGATACTACACCGGGCACTGACGAGGGTAGGTTCGAATCCCATCCGAAACCCGAAAAATGTGAATTGGAGTTTTTTTCTGAGAAACTTCAAACCATACCTTTGAATTGAAAAAATTCCAATTACTTCTTTACTTACTTGAGTTTAATTGATCTCAAAAAAATCCATAATAAATTTAAATTCCCTTAATGTAGTCTAATGTTAATACACATAGGGCTACAAATTGACCAAGTGTCAGCCATTGATTTCACATTGATTGGAAACAATCAATAATGACTATACAATCGTGACTTAGGATGTTAATTAGAATAGAAATGTTCCCCATTCTATGAATTCACACAAAGTATTGTCTAGAAATTTAATGCAAAAAATCCCATATAATGTAAAAACATTTTCCATAATATGGAGTCTAATGACAGTGGAAAAATTCAACTTAAGTAAAAAATAAATAAGTGATGAAGAAGTTTCAACTTTGAAATTGTCATTGTAATGACATCGACTTTGTAATCGATAGCTTGTCTGCCCAAGGATTTGAGCCGGGCACTGACGAGGGTAGGTTCGAATCCCATCCGAATCACGAAAAATGTGAATTGGAGTTTTTTTCTGAGAAACTTCAAACCATACCTTTGAATTGAAAAAATTCCAATTACTTCTTTACTTACTTGAGTTTAATTGATCTCAAAAAAATCCAAAATAAATTTTAATTCCCTTAATGTAGTCTAATGTTAATACATATAGGACTACAAATTGACCAAGTGTCAGCCATTGATTTCACATTGATTGGAAACAATCAATAATAACTATACAATCGTGACTTATGATGTTAATTAGAATAGAAATGTTTCCAATTCTATGAATTCACGCAAAGTATTGTCTAGAAATTTAATGCAAAAAATCCCATATAATGTAAAAACATTTTCCATAATATGGAGTCTAATGACAGTGGAAAAATTCAGCTTAAGTAAAAATAAATAAGCGATGAAGAAGTTACAACTTTGAAATTGTCATCGCCTCAACGGCGTAATCGATAGAGTGTCTGCCCAAGGATTCGAGCCGGGCACTGACGAGGGTAGGTTCGAATCCCATCCGAAACACGAAAAATGTGAATTGGAGTTTTTTTCTGAGAAACTTCAAACCATACCTTTGAATTGAAAAAGTTCCAATTACTTCTTTACTTACTTGAGTTTAGTTGGTCTCAAAAAAATCCAAAATTGAACAACATGTTTTGATGACTGTATTGAATTGCATCAAACATTACGTGAACCGAGCTGAACGTTTAGGAGATAGGAAGAAAGTTGTTTAAAACCGTAGTTTTGACACCACGTATCTGACCACAGCATATAAAAAAAAAAGCCTTTTGCTTCATCGACCCGTGGAAGGTGCCAGAAGAAGGGATGAATTTGCATTAAAAAATCTGGAATCTTATCAGGAACCAATGAGAAGATCAACTTCTGTACACCTGGGACCAATAGGACATTTAATTATTTTCAACCAACCATCAGTCGGGACTAGCATTCAAGGTGGTTGATCATTTTAACTATCCAACGTTAGCTCCACCTCCTTTTCAACAGTATGAAGGACCAAACGCTATCGGAACTTGAGTCAATTTTACTCAAATTGACTTCACCTTTTATCTGGGGATGGGTCATCACCTGAAGCCCACGAGTTCATACATAAAATTGAAGCGGCTGCTCGAAAAGATTGAGTGGACGGTGACGATTAGATGTCCATTGTTCCCAGATATTTACTTATACTTTTACTTATACTTTTTGAGAGGTGCAATCGAACCTAGGAGTGTGTCAGCATCTCAACATCAATACAAGATTGTATACTTTCTACTACGCCCGATTGAGAAATCTCTAGACTGTAATGAATATGCCTTAATTACTGTCTGTGATATTTGGTTGTCAGAGCTTGTCTCGACGAACCCTCTCCTCACAAATGCATGGGAAAAGTCCCACCACAATGTGGAGTCTTGTCGCCCCTTCTTTGAAATTTCCGCAAATATCCTGCTACTTTAAAGGTTCTAATAAAAAATGCTCTTTGGGTCCTCTTCAAATGGATCGATTGTGGTGAACTGTGGGAAAATCCACGGGAATCGGAATTAGGTTTCTTCCTAAGGAAGTGTAAACCACCGGCCTTGGACCCCTAAGCTCACAACGGAGTGTGTCTGAGTGTCACACACACTGCCAATTACTTAAAGCTCATTCTGAATTGTAAACGAAGCTCAAAACCCAATATATTCTTGAAAAATTAAGGAAAGTTACTAAAGCATTTTACTCCTGCAAAAGTGTTATTGGACGAAGATGGGGTATTGAGCCCCACGTTGTACACTAGACAAATAGCTCAATAATTCAATCAATTTTGCTGTATGGGGTTGCGGTTTGATAATTGAATTCAAAAGTTTCATTTCTTTCAAAATGGACTGAGAGAGTGGCATACAGGCAAATTTTACAAGACAAACAAACACATACATTTTTTTTGGGTTTTTAAATTATTATATAAATTTGAAGATTTACTAATAACAAATAAAAAACGTAGACTCTGTACGAGCATATTCACGAGCATCATAGTGTTGAAATATGGTAACAAACTGCATGTTTGTACCAATTGTATATTCTCCAAATATCTTCCTCCTCGTCTTTCCCCTATTAACGTTCAAATCGTTATCTAGCTGTATGTATCTAATATAATACATACGAAATGAACAAGTAGGAATCAGGATTTATGTATTAAATCTAGCTTATAAAAAACTACCAATAATACTAAACCAACATAGACATTCACAGATTTTCCAAAACAACCCTGATTTATTAGGAATGACCATAACTTAAAACCTTTTTTAAGCATGTTTGGTAATTCATGTCAAGTTAAGTTATTAATGTCAAGTTTCATTCTTTTCTGAACCTTACTATAGCATCTTCAAAGAAAAAGATGGTGCTTGTATTATCTACACCGTTCACAAACAACAAACGTTTCAACGCTTGGAAAACGGCATTGTAACAGTACTTCCTGCCTTTTGTGGCAAAGTGTGGCTGAGTTGGGAATACCACTTGCTTCGTGCAAACTACTCTTCCAGAAGGAGGCTAACTACTATTCCAAAAAGAGGCTAATTTAAAATCGCAGAGATTTCACTATGATTCTTATCACTTGAAGCGACGGTTTTCCATCTCCTCTGCTCGTGTTCTGATCTGACTTAGACCAGACCCAGGTTTGTGGGCGCACGCGCTTTCAGGATCTGGTGGATGTCTGCGAGTTGAAAGTCTAGGACATTTGTTGCTTCTTGAAAAGCTCGTCCCTTAAGAAGGCCATTATAACCTTGCATAACCACATATGTGGGCATTATTTTTACTTAGTTAATTTCTCAGCAGATTAGAATTGAAACACAATTACGAACGAACCAAATTGAAAATAAAACATAATATAACATTCAAGTTCATATAAAAATTTTAGTAAAATATTTTCATCAATAGAAAAAATTTCCCCGAAAATTTTTGTTCATATTATTTTTCCAGAAAATTATTCACAGCCCTCAGCAATAAATTATTTACCTGGGAAAATTATGTGACCTGTCATATTTAGTTGAGTGTAACAGAAACGATTTAAATGTCATTCATGGTCTAAACCCAAAATTTAATCTTTTTGTTATTATTGACTTTTTTTAGGAAAATCAACCATAATCAATGGAAAGCATAATCTATAGCTCTTAGATAATAATAATAATACTCAGAAAACTTCGAAAATATTTAATCTTTTTCTTGTTCAATTTGATTTAAGAAATCAATCCGTCAACAAAAGGTATAGACTTACGATATTGTATTAAGTTTAACTTTTCGTTAAAAAAGAAACATTATTGCCACTTTCAGATAATTAAAACAAGCCATTCAGATTATTAAATTTATCCTTCTATTCATTACAGTGATCTATTTACTTACCATCTCTATTCCTTATTTGTCTTGTCTTTTCTTACGTTTTTTTTTTTGCTTCAAATAATATTATATTTCTCTTCTTTACTTTTACTTTATATTATTTAATTTAATTTCAGTTTGTCTTCGTTTCATTCAAAATATTTTCTTTTGTTTGTTAATATTAATCCTAAACTAATTTATTCATAGCTTACTTAAGGAGTAATTAATTTTAAAGAAAATTTTTTCTTAGTTTTCATCTTATATTTTTTCAATTTTTATTCATTTCCATGGTAAGAAAAACGAAAGAAATTTTTGAAAACAAAAGAATTAGTTGTTTTTGCTTTTTCGTTTGGTTTAGAAATAAATGAAAAGTAGGAGGAGATAAAATGAATTAATTCTTATCTTAACTATAAAAATTATATAGCTGTGGAGTAAATTAGAAAAGAAAATTCATTTATCTTATGTTATTTTTTGGGTGCAATTGTTATTTTAAATTTTGTCGTAAGAAAAAACTTAATTGAGAAATTGAATTAAGACGTTTTGCTTTTGTGTTGATATGCAATCTATTTCGACGAGTTTTTCTTTTTTTGTTAAATTTCGTCAAAATTATTAATAGTTACATTAATTTAACCAACTTCCTTAGCAAATAAAAAAAATAAGATTATTATAAATTGGTTTTATGTTTGGGGAAAAGAAAAGTTATGTTTCTCTTGTCAGAAATAATTTGACTAGATTTTTTTTGCGACAAAAAAAAATATAAAAATATTCGTATTTTCAAATATTTTCTGAAGTGGTTTTGTGAAAATCGAGCTTTGAATTGATGTGAAATAAAATTTATTTTAAGTGAAAATAAGTTTTCTATCCATGCTCTTATCTTTCTACCGAAAAAAAAAATTTATTTGGAATAAATTTTATTACATTATTATTTTTTCTATTCGTTTTCTGAATAAATAAATAAAAAAAAACATTTAATCTCTTTTTTTCTTCAAATCTTCAAACTTCTTGAGCACATCTCTTGGAAATGTTGATTTTTTTTATGTTACTTAAAATTTTCAATGCATTAACACACAAGAAATGAACAAAAAAAATTTCCGTTGTACAGGTTGTTGACAACATTGAAAAACACTTTTGCATGATAAAAAGAAGATTCTTAAGATTTTTTCCTTATTTATTTTCCATATACATATAAATTTCTTCGTATATTTTCTAGAGCTCAGATTTTTTTTCTAGGAAATTTTACAAGAAACTGAATTTAATTTCAGGTTGCCTTTTTCTTCTTCTTTTTTTGGGTTTTCTTCAAGAACAATAATAATTTTTATGAGAACATTTGTTGTTTGTTTTAAACAAAAAAAAATCATGAATTTTATATATTTTTTGGATGTAAGAGATTTTGTTTTTAAACTTGAGCAAGTAGAAAGTAATAAGATGAAGTTGTTGAAATTGGTTGTGCTGCTTTTTTTTTGAATGGTTGTTAACAAAAAACATAGATGAATTTTTAAAAGGTCTAGAGTTTCTTTTGTCATGTAAGTTATTTTGAAGAAGTAATTTTATTTGATTAATTTGTTAGAATTTTCAAAAGTTTTGAACCGTGAAAAATATGTTTTCAATTTTGTTTAGTAAAATAATTTTATCTTGAAACAATAATTGTTAATAATTTTTGTTACGAATACTTTTGAGTTGTGAAACGATTACAAAGACAATAGTCCAAGCAAATAGCAGATATTAAAAAACAGAGCACATTTATATTATGAATCAATTTGAAATTACTTGTTGATCTTAGTTTTTGATCTTTTAAAGAAACACGTTTAAAAATGTTAAAATATTCATGTTATAAGGCGTTACGAAGCATTTATCCCTGAAATGATTTCTGATTTTTGCGGTGAATTGATACTTAACCGAGTATACGCTGTTGATATAATTCTCATCGTTCATTCTATCAATATAGAACAGAAAGCTCAGTAATTCTTTTCTTTAACTGTCCACTCTCGCTAATATTTTTACATATGGGACATTCCACGTGAACGGGAACAAACAAAATGTTTTTTTCCGTTAATCTTTGGGGATTGATAGCACTCCATCAGAAAACTATTTTGAATTGTTTTAGATGCGTTTTTGCCAATTCCCTTGGCCTCCAGTAACTGTCACAAATTTGAATTTTTTCATTGAACGACAAACGTCTTCATTTTGTAGCCAACTTAATGCGTATTCACAGTTTTTTTTAAAAAAATATCAGTTTGTTAGAGTTTTTTCGTAGAATACGATAAAACTAATTGAAAAAACTTTGGTAGTTGTTCTTTCCCTCATTTTGTGGTTTTAAAGGTTAAAAATATGGAGGGGCTGAAATCTCAAGCTCCGAAATATCAAGACTTCGGTCTGGGTTAAGGATTTTTATATAGTTTTCGGCAAAAAACTTTTATGATGACCTGGTTTTTAGTTTTGGTCAACGATGTATATCAAACATAACTCTTTGTTAAAGTACAAGATTGTTTTTATCTCTGTTTAGAAATTTATTATCAAACTAACACGAAACATCAATACGTTGCCGGAAAATTATAACAGATCATAAATTAACATAATATGTTGAAAAGATGATACACTCATCAAACTGCTCAAAAACCTCTCCATTTAGCGAGAAAATATTACAAAATCACAAATTCATATTTCTTTCAAAATTCCAAAAATATTGTAAAAATTAAATAAGATCAAACTTTTTTCAAAATTCTAAAAATATTCCAAAAATTAGAATAAAATCAAATATATAAACTTTTTTCTAAATTCCAATAATATTCCAAAAATTCTTGAAAATTCAAACTCTTCTAAAATTCTAAAAAATTTTGCAAAAATCATTACAAAATCAAAAATTGAAACTTTTTTCCAAATTCCACAACTTATAGTAAAATCAAAAATTAAAAATTTTTCAAAATTCTAAAAAAATTCCAAAAATTCTTACAAAATCAAAAAATGAAACTTTTTTCAGAATTCTAAAAATACATATAAAATTCAAAAACTCTATTTTTTTCAAAAATTCTAAAGATATTGCAAAAATTATAACAAAATCGAAAATTGAAACTGTTTTCAAAATTCCAAAAAATATTCCAAAAATTAGAATAAAATCAAATATTTAAACTTTTTCTAAATTCCAATAATATTCCAAAAATTCTTAAAAATTCAAACTTTTTCCAAAATTCTAAAAATATTGCAAATATTATTACAAAATCAAAAATTGACTTTTTTTTTAAAATTCCAAAAATTATAATAAAACCAATAATTTAAAATTTTTCAAAATTCTAAAAATATTCCAAAAAATCTTACAAAATCAAAAATTAAAACTTTTTCCAGAATTCTAAAAATAATACAAAAATTATTACAAAATCAAATATACAAAATTTTTTCAAAATTCCAAAAATATTTCAAAAACTATAACAAATTCAAAAATGTCCACGTCCAATTTCATTTTCAATTACATATACGTCATAAAAACAGCTACATTTTTCTTTCCAAAAAATTGGCTAAAAAAAATAAATGAAATCATTTTTTGACACACTTGACATTATTATTTTGACAAACTTATAATGCCACAATTCTCAATAATAATAATAAAATTTCATTTCAAACAAATAATTAATTTTATAATTTTTTTTCCAAAAATTGGCTAAAAATATATATAAAAATTGTTCTTTTGACACACTTGACAACATTTTTTTTGACTTACTTATAATGCCATAATTCTCAATAATAATAATAAAATTTCATTTCAAACAAATAATTAATTTTATAATTTTTTTTCCAAAATTGGTTAAAAATATATATAAAAATTGTTCTTTTGACACACTTGACAACATTTTTTTGACAAACTTATAATGCCATAATTCTTAATAATAATAATAAAATTTCATTTCAAACAAATAATCAATTTTATTTTTTTCCAAAAAATTGGGCAAAAAAATAAATAAAAATGTTTCTTTTAACACACTGGACAACATTTTTTGACAAACTTATAATGGAATAATCTAGTTTTTAGTGTCACATACCAATTCCTACCATCAAGGTTTCTCCAAATTTAATATTCCTACTCATAATCACTTAAAATGAACGGTTTTTAAGCCAAAAAATATGAAAATTTGCTATTTTTGACACACATAATGATTCTTTTGACACACTTCTGGTACAGCTATTGAATTCAGCGTCCTTTTGAACCTGTTCCTTGAGTAGACCTATTTCTAGAAAAATTTTTTTTGAAATTTCTCCAGTGGTTTTCCCTGCAGCGTAGGTAATGACGGCTGGCAGACAGACATACATTTTTTTTCTTTTTTAGAATCAGTAGGTCCTAAAACATCGAGAAATGCCAAAAAAGTGGAGGTAAGAATCTCACTTTTGGCTCATGAATGTTATACTTAGGTCTTTTAGACCGAAGTAACTTGCGAAATGTATGACACGTTTTTTAAATTTTTGTTTAAAATTTAGTTTCAAATATGCACTTTCAAGTAATTTTTATCGCGTGATAGAAGGAGTATCGTTGTGAGCGCTAGAGAGCGCTGATAAAAAAAAACAGAGTTTTCACGTAGTGCTTAAACTTTATACTTTTTTCTTGGAAATACTCCATACAGGAAATTTATACACATTACAATTTAAACTTAAAATTTTACGTAGATTACAAATATATTTTTCGATTTGCAAAACTCGTCCATTTAAAAAATATTGGCCACCATATTGGAACCGCCATTTTGAATTTTAATTTAGATTTGAAAATGCTAACGAACTTAATTTTTTTTAAAAATTGTTTCTACGCATTAAATTGCCTACGAAATGAAAACGTTTGTTGTTCTAGAAAAATATTCAAGTTGTCACTGACGGCAAGGAAGTTTACCAAAAAATCAAAATAATGCCAAAAATGTTTTATGAAGGAGTACTACCAATCCCTAAAATTTGAAGACAAAAAAATTTTTGTTTGTTCTCGTTCACGTTAATTTCCCCATATATACTGGTACGAGTGTACATTTTTAGCCAGTTCGTGAATAAACTAAAAACCTGTGAATTAGAAAAAAAAAAAAGGATAACATTTTTCTTATAAGTTAGGATATTCAAAATATTTTTGATTTATTTAAAAAGTTTAGCAAATTTTTGTTGTAGTGTTAGATATTTAAAATTTGTAGTAGTAGAAAAATTAGGAAAATGAAGTGGAATTTTAATAGTTTAATTAAATCGTTTAGAAAAATTGTATTTTAGTGTAATTTTAAAGAAAATTAAAAACTTAGAACAATTGAATGTTTAAATAATTTCAAATTAGAAAAAAATTACTAGAAAAAATGTTTTCATCGATCGTAATTAAATCAATAGGTAGTTCGTAAATAATCGTGTAATAGAGAACTGGGTCCATTGGCAATCCCAATGGAATAGTTTAGCAGGCCGCGCACCTAGTGAGGTTTTGCTCCCTTAGCTAGCTTCAGCTTGTGGGTCAGAGAGAATTAACCTGCCACCCCAGCATAAATAAACGGTGTGCGCGTAATTCGTAATACGGATTAGAAAGAAAAATCGAAAAGTGAGAAAATAGACTCTGGCGGCCCTATTGCTGAAGAAGCCGCGACCGTCACGTCACCCCATTATTATTATTTATTTAAGGCACATATGCAAAACAAAAGAAAGCATAAATATGTTATTATGATTTATTTAAGACACATATGCAAAACAAAAGAAAACATATATGTAAATTCACCTCATGATTGACGTTCCGGATCCCATTTTCCGTGTTATCCCCTTAGCTGAACATTTTGCTTAGTTCCATTTCTTCGTTATAATAATGCAGTTGTTGAAGCCACAAATAATAGCTGCCTAATAAAAGTCCAGATGGTTGTTGAATCGTTGACCGTTGTAAAGATGATCGTTGGATGGTGAGATGTATCAAACCAAATAGTGATAGAAAACCAATACAGATGGTTCTTGTAAGTCCATTGGTTTAATAGGATTTTGAGAACTCCAGCATAACAATCGCACAATTCAAATATCCAGTATTAATTATCCAAACTAATTTTGACAGTCTCAGAGCAAAGAAAAATGATGATGATTACTTGGGCTGCATATACATTACAACTCAAAACAACCGTTGCGAACCGACACGTTTTCGACATCAATCAACAAAAAAATTTATGTAAGAATATTGCAGTTCGTGAAGTCCCAAATAGTAGCTGTCTAATAAAAGTACAGATGTTTGTTAATACGGGTTATAATTCGCAATTGATCCCCAGCAATAACATCGATCAGCCACAACAAACCGTGGTCAAATCCAAAAAAAAATTTATTAACCAAAAAAAAATTGTTTGTTCTCGTAAATTATGTTTATTATTAAATTTTTTTCCTGTTTACGATAGTTAAGAAAGTAGAAAATTAGCTTTTTCCACAAACATCAGAAAAAAAAACTTGTTATACGGCCATTTGTTCACTCAACATAAATTTAAAATTATACTATTGATTCTACCGAACACAAATCAGTTTTAATTTTTCTTTTCTTTTCTTTTTTTTCTACGAGTTTGTTAATTTATATTACCACTTGTTATTACGTTAATTTATATTACTATATTACTACCGTTTACTAGAATTTTACTCGTTTACATTTTCAACGATTTTGGTTATTTTTAATATTTAAGTTTACTAAGATTTAATTCGTTTACTTTTTCTAAGATTTTGTTAATTTATATCGCTATATTTAAGTCTACTAGGAATTGAATATTTTCACACAAAAAAATATCACCAAACTAGCAATAAAAAAAAATTGCTTACTTAACTCAAGTCCTCGAATGTAATCTTCGATCCATATTGTTCAAACACGGAAATTTCTGGACGAACAAAGCGTGTTACAACTTTTAGCTAATAATTTAATAATCTAGTTTTATATGTAAGAACAAACATAGGATAACACTAAACTCAGTAATATTTAGAACAGTAAAACACAAAAATTATACATATTATATCCACATTATTGAGTTGATGATATGATCGAGCTCTCTCAATATTTTCTAACCAAAATGTCACCTCGTGAACTTCAAAATGCCAACTCAACAAATAAGAAGGAACATCTAGCCCGATTCATCTATTTATAGTTGGTGAAATACCAGAGGCGTCAATTGGGTAAGGCTGGGGGAGGCATTGCCCCCCCCCCCCCCAGGGATCTGATACTATCAATACATCGATTCAATAAAACCATCCAATCGTGGTAGAATTATACACTATAAAAATTTAAATGCTCTGTTATTTTGTAAATTCGTCTAATTTTTAGAAGATTTACTTAAGTAATATACCAATTTTATCGCATACTATTAATTGAAATACATCTGAAAATATAATTATTACGTTACATATTATTTTGGCCCGACTAAAGTACAGTTCACCGCAATATTCAAACCGTTATCGTTCTTTGTATTAAGGACTAGAGCGCCGCCGATACAAAAGGCGGTCGTATTGCTTCTAATCTTCTGATGAAATCAGTTTTATAAACAAAACACGATCGTTCTTCCAAAAACGCCGTGGGTGCGTATTTTGACAAAATCTTATCGCACTATAAGGTGCGCGGCATCACCGCTTTTAGAAGAACGATTGTGTTTTGTTTATAAGATATTCGTGTCTGAACCAGAGGAAACAAAATATTTCATTGGTATAGGGTTCCTTGAGAGTTCATAGTGCAGTATTTAACATTCAAATTTCAATTGTTATTGGTCATTAGTAATTTATATAAACTTAAAAATAAGTACATGCAGGAGAACACAACCTAATTATATCCCACTTATTTGGAGAACCCTGACTGTTTGCCTTTGTTTTTTATCTATATCATATTGTAAAAACTTTACAAGACTTTTTTAAAAACAATAAATTAAAAACAATTCTAAAAGTAAAATCCTATAACATATCAAAGGTTTTCTTGATAGTTGTGCTAATTTTTATAAAATGAATGAAAATAATTACGGGAGTAATTTAAGTTTTTTGTGTTATTTCCAGTGATTTTATAATAGTGAATGTTTTATAATGAACAAGCAATATTTTCTAAAGACACGAACAACTATTTAAGTTATGTAAATATTTTCAAAGTATGTTATGTAAACTTGGTGACAAATTCTTTTCGCTATATGGACTATAAGTTTTAATTCATAAAATAGCAAAAATTATATGTTTGGTTGGTTATAATAAAATCCAAAACGTATCCTAAACGTCAATCTTTGTTCATTTTTTTATGCAGTCACAGGAAGGGAGAAACTATTATATTTTTGTGGTAGGTTTTTCTTATAGATTTAAAAGAAGCTCGCAATAATTGTACAATTTTGAATCAAATGAAAAATTTATGCACGTTTATGGGTAGTAAACTGACCAGACGTCCCACGCTGCGTGGAAATGTCCCCCTTTCATTGCGTTGTCCAACGGAGAAATTTGTCCCACGAAGCGTACCACGAAACAAATATTTCCACCACATTTGCCCGCATTATCGAAATAATCAAAAAACCTTATATCTACCTACGTACAGTTTGCGCAATATCTTAGTCAAAGCAATGGCTTCACAGTTTTTTCTTGCCGTTTGTATAATGTTATTATATGTTGATTTAACTATATTGAGAGAACAAACTAGTGCAATATTTTTTTTTACTAAAATAGTGTTTTAACTATAATTTTCTTAGAAATACTAAACTCAGTTTTTTTCACTTCAATAATTTACATTTTGTTTTGCGAATATCTTTTGATGTCTAACAGATCTAGCTCAACGCAAAGGTTTCTTTGTTTATAGAAACATCTCCCCGGTGTATATACGAGAGATTGAAAGTTTAAGACGCAGTTTTCCGTATAAATTCATAAACATTTAAATTTTCAAACCAGATTTTTACTTTATTCGAGCACTCATTTCAATCCTTTGAAATAATATTCAAAAATTAAAATGTTCATAATTTGAATATCGTTCTTACTCGTAAGAGTAAAATTTTTGTTTTTTCGATTTTACTAATTTGGAGCAGATTACATTTTCCAGTTCTTTTATTCGATTTGCAAAAGAACAAAAATAGTCCCTCTACGTCATCCTTTATATTCATTTTTCTAACAATACATGAATAATTGAACGAATCATTCGAAGCATTTTACGTTGGAAAGCATCAAATTTGAAGCAAAAATAAAAGTTTTGAGTATTTGAAAGAAAATATTTAGTTCAATTTAGTAGCAAGAATGATATTTTATTATTTTCACTCCTGTATGTGGGAGTGTTATATTTTTTTTTAAGCTACGCACTCTGAAAGAACAAAGTAAAGGAGTGATATAAGTAGCGTTTCAAACTCTGTTTAAAACACACTTTAACTAGGTAGCTCAAAAGTAAAATTATTATTTTCTAATTTATAATTTTTTTTCTTAATAAAGAGCAAACCAAGTAGAGAGCATAAAAACTTGATAAATGGTATATATTTGCAAAAGATAGAAAGCGAGGTATAATGTATACCTCTTATAATTACAAAATACAGAAAAGATATTAGTTATTTAGTAAAATTAAAATAAATTGTTTCAATTGTTTTGCAGTCTCTACTTGTGTAACAAAAGTTTTAAGCTACTATAGAAGGTAAATTTATACTAATTTTTAAAATTATGTTTAAAAAGTCCTCCCGCAAATCAAGACGGATAGAAAACGTTTACGTAAATTCTCATACGATATTGAATTGGACTATCCTTTTATAAAAAAAATCAAAATATAACGACGTAAAGGTTTATTGTATTACCAGTCGGAGTGAATTTGCAAATTAACAGTGGACATTATGATATTAAAAGACATATAGATACAGATAAACATAAAAAAGCGTTGCTATAAGCCGTCAGCACCAGTAGCTTGAACAAGTTTTGTTGTTATTTTGTTTTCTTGTTGTTATTTAACATTGACAAAAAGTTAGTTGCAATTTGCGCTGATAACTAGAATACCAATTATAGTGGTGTCACGTTAAGAAGTGAAAATTTAAAAGCAAGCTAAGCTCGAATTTGAGCCAGAATGTATTGGGTATTGGATTCGCAGCCCATATTCTAAATGATGCAATAAGAAGTGCTGTTGATTTAAATGGCAGGGTTAAAAAAATTTGGATATTTTACTGTCTTTACTGGATACGTTGAAGGAGTTCTGTGGCAAAAGTAATGTCGAACATAACCAACTTATTGGATAAAGTGAAACTCACTGGCTGGCGGTAATGCCAGCACTAGAAAGAATTTTCAAAATGTACGAACCACTGCAAGCACATTTCCTAACGGTTGAAAAATTTCCAATTAAAATAAAATAATTTTTTGAAGAATTAAAAAGTAAACAAAAGGTAGTAAATAGTAAAGGAGAGCATTAAATAGTAAATTTATGCACAATCTAGTTAGCACGTTTTCACCGTCTCACTTTCTCGCAATAGAAATTCTAATTAGTTAGTATTTGGAAGAATGTTTGCATTTCGTCCCACATTTTAACGATTTGACTCTGATCAATTTAGGGTAGACATAACTCTTTCTGTCTGAGACAAATAAAGGAAAACAAACAAACAAACAAACAAAAAAACGATTCGACATGAGAGGAGTCACGCAGGGATTGCAATTCCGTAGTGTTTTATGGATCCTGGGACTACGTGACTCATAAATTTTAAATCCCGTTATGCCCGGATCTAAAAAATCGTATAGAAAAACCATCCTTTTTTTTATGCTGCACGATCTGCTGTCGTTTACAAATTCACTCTCTGAACAGTAACAAAGCAAAGATATAATAATTTCTAGCACAAGCGCTTTAATTAAAACTACTGTCTTGATGCTTAAACAATGCAGAGATGATACTGAATTTAAAATTATTTTTAACAAGTGAAGGGATTTTGCAGAACTTTGCGGCATTCGCTTCGATGAAACAACACTAGAAGACAGAGATCTAGCAGAGTAACCAAGGTAGCTCAAAAGCATTTTAGTTTCATTTCTAAGTCCATGCATTTAAATGCTTTTAAATATAGGTGTGTATAAAAATGTGCATGTTATGTTTTACGAAAAAAATCTTTTTACGTCATTTAAATTCTCGTCCCCCCTAAGATTTTGGTGAAATGACGCCACTGTGAAACACATCGAACCCAAAAAATTTAACCACAATTGCGGCCGGTCTCATGCAGCATCATAGTAAAGTGCGGTTGGTCTCATGCGGCATCATAACAATCGAAAAACACAAAATTAGGAAAATTAAATTAATTTAGTAGAATATTGCTAAAATGTGACGCGTTCATTATTGTTATAACAAAAGCCCAACCCCAACCCCAAAAACCCCAATTTATAGCCCACTTGATTGACGCCATAAGCTATAATTAATGAACATTGCTATATGAAAAAAATAAATGTTTTTTTGATTAAATTTTTTTAATTTTTTTTTTTGAAAATTTAAATTTCAAGCTGGCGTTAAATATTTTTTAAATTTGTTTATATTGAGTTTTAATTTCAAAATGGCGCAGTTCATGATTTTTTCTGTGCTTAAGAAACAAGTGGGTTACAGTAACGGGGGTTTTGGTAATAAAGAAAGCTGATTAAATCTGTTTTATAAGATCCAACCAAATCGGTTGGTGAGGTTGATTCTATTATATTATTAATTATTTGATATTATTAATTTATAGTTATATCTTTAAGATACAACATTTCACTTGTGTAGTATTATTATTGTTGACTCAAAATTAATTTTTACCAAAATAGTATGTGCTTGCTTAAATAACCTATTACCATAAAATATAAAAACAGAATTTTAAAATAGTTAAAAAAAAGGTTTTTGGTTTATCTTTCTTTTTGATTTATTTTTTGCGTGACTTTGCAAAAGTGTTACAACTTTGCCTGAAGCCTGTAATTTTAGTGCAACGACTGGTTTACAATGTTATTATTATTTTTATTCAACCATTACCTATTTATGTGCAACGATTTTTTTAAAATTTAGATTTTAGTCACTATGTTTCGCTAATGTTGAAGATGTTGGTTTAGATGAATTACAAATAATTAATTACAAATAATGGGTGAGCCAAAGATTTTTTAATGTAATATGTAGTTATATGTGATGTAGTGTTGATGATGGTCTTGGTTTTTTTGGCTATATAGCTCGAAAGAGTCCCTGTCCTTTATTCATTTGAGTTCGTTTTTTTTTTAATTTTTGCGTGTAGTTCAGCAGAAATATTTAAACTCACAGACTGAGACTAGTTGGAATTTTAATCTCAAGGCACGCAACTCCTCAGATATTCTTGATTCTAGAATCTAGTTCCATTTTCAGGAACGCCCTGTGTTCATTACAGGGAATCTTTAGAAAAATTCGAAGATCATACATGTATTTCTCAATTGCGTTTTTTAAATAAACTGGATGAAAGATTTTCAAATAAACCAAATCTATATCCTAGAATTTTTTGACACATTAGATTTTTGAGAGTGTTGATAATTGATCAACAGGTTAAGCGTTAAAAGTGTTGTAAAATATATTACGATTTATATTAAAATATATGCAAGAATATAGTTTCTGCACAGTGCCCCAAAAGCAACAGCTCGGCGCTTAATATAACATTTGTTATTGGTGAGTGGTATGGCTTCAATGAAGGACTCAGTAAATTAAACATCTGTTCTGAGTCTGAAAACTAACTTTTACTATGTGCATTTCATTCTTCAAAATTCTTTGAAAGAACAAAAATCGGATAAGGACATATATAACTCGCTCGTCGAGGATTTCTTTGTAACGGCCAAGATATTCCATGTTAGTTGTGCTTCCATCTCCGTCCTCTTTACCTATAGTAATATACTATAGTAATATACTATAGAGATACCTATAGTAATATACTATAGAGATCTTCAAAGTCACTAGACTTCTCAACTTAGTTGTGTGTATGAACACAATTATTTAAAATATTTTTTAAATTTGACAATTCCGGAAGCTCGTATCAACTTATTTTTTTCTATTTTGTATTCATAATTTTTTTTACATAATTATGAAAATTAAAAAAACAAATTGCAGGGCAGGGTGGATTTGGACCAACTGGTCGGACCACCAGACAAACCTCGTCCTACAAGATGGCGCCCAACGTGGGTCTCTAGATCGACCATGTTTGGGTCTTAGGATCCAAACCTGGTTGTTCTGGAGACAACAATTGTTGTGATCAGTGTTTTTATTGTTTTTTAAAATTGTGTTAAATTTTGTGTTAGTGATTACCGCAGGAGTGAATGTGAGCCCTTCAGGCTAATGCTCCGAGGTAAAGTAAAGTTTTTGTGTCGTCGATTAGACCAGGAATGACGGAACATGCAGGTGATGGACCTTGTTGGTTATTGGTGGTTTCCGTCAATACTAACCCACCCTGCGAATGTTTCGTAAGTCTCTGGGTTCTCTGCAGAACGGAAGCTTTAAAGTGCTATGCTCATATACATTTTTTGTAACATTGTCTTCGATTTAGGGTATTTCTGTTAGGGTATTTCTGGTGAATGTGATGTGCGTGAACGATAACAGAGTTGCATCTGGTGGACAGGTATTGTTTCAATGCTTGCCAGTAGATGATATCGTCTGTACTTCGTGCCACGGTTGTTACATATGGGGCAAGAATAACAACTTTATTTCTCCATACAGGTTGTTTGGGTATTGGACTAGTTATCGAACACATTAATAGAAAATGCTAGCATTCGGCTCTCTGAGCTATAGCTAGCCCATATGTGTTGATTTGTCAGACTGTTGTCACCACAAAAAACAACCTATTAAAAACCCCTTTGTAAATTTTTTTATAATCATCTAGTTTTTTCAGACTGGTGAGCCGTCAGTCACAACTCTTCGCCAATATTTTTGAAAAGTATTAAATTTATTTTTTGAATTTTTAGAACTTTAAGAAATTTAAAATTATTTTTGTTAATTAATTTTGAAGATTTGTTTTGTGTTTTCTTAGGTTATAATTTCCGCGACTCCCACTCCTCAGTCCCAGGGGGCTGTGAGGAAAAAATCTTGAGGCATATTACCCCACTTCAACTGTTTTCCGAGGAGCACTGAAATCAACACAGGCGTTGGTTCCAAACCCCTTTTCGAGAGGAGTCAACAGCTGTCCCTCCTCCATTACATACCTCTCGAGTAAGTTGGGAGGATATCAGTGAAGGCGACTCACCTCCTCGTCAGAAACATTTACAACAAAACGCCACCTCTAAATTAAAGTCATCTTAACCACCAAGTTCATCCCCAGCACCAGTTACGACAGCTGATGAAAATGCAGAGGATAGGAATTCTACCCTCCCTATTGTGTCTGGTACTGTACGCAGTCCAAACTCTTCGGTCAATCAACAGACGATGGAAGAATTTATAAGGGTTAGTGAAGCCAATATTTTGCGCTTGCTAGCTCAAAAAGGAGCTCGACTAACGACGTCACTTGGCCCAGCACCACTATCTCTCCATCCATCAAATAACCAGTCATATATGGTGACAGCTGGTGAAACTAGCCCCCAGTTTATTTTACCTGGGAATCAACAATCACATCAATTTTCTGGGAGCCGCTTAATCGAACTGTTTACCAACCATTTTACCATCAAATAAGCCAACCAATAATCATCAGTTTAACAAACCTTATAATCCGATAACTAATCAAGAAGCATCCCCAGTACTCCATCAACACGGGTTCAATAATTCGTCAGCTCCTACCCTTTCCATGTTTCAGCGTGAGTTTGTATCTCCTTTGAACCTCACCTCTTCTAGATATCCACCCCAGGTTCATCTTCCATCACCTCCTACTCGGAACAGTGGAATGACTTCCACTGAAAAACATTCCAATACTATCCGGATCAATAATTCAAGAGCCCCACATTATTAAAAACAGATTAGCCGGTCTTTCATTAAAGGGCTTGAACATTCTGTATAAAGGGGGTCCTGACAAAACCAGAACCTGCATAGCATCACACCAAAGTCTTGATATGCATCTTCTGGCTGAGTTATCCTCAGGTGATTAAACCGAAGGAATGTTCAGTTATAGAACAGCTACGGAAAAAAAGCGTATACCAACGCTGGAATTGTTGCGCATGGTTGACTTTGCCAAGCATAAAAACCTGGATATCATAGTCAGCTGTGACGCCAATTCACATCGCGTAAGCTAAGGAAGTACCAATAATAACAGCAGAGGTCAGTCTCTCTTAGAGTACTTGGCTGCTACTAATTTGCAAATTCTAAACTCCAGAGGAGAGCATGCCTTTGTTAACTCCCGACGGCAAGAAACTAAAGACATCACTCTATGCTCAGACCTCTTCTAGAAGACATCAGGAACTGGAGAGTGTCAACGGATATATCCGTAAGCGATCACAGATACATAGACTTTCTTGTAAAGGCAATCCCATTCGAGGATCGCGTCTACCGGAATCCAAGACAAACGGATTGGGTGTGCTTCAGGGGCATTGTAGAGGAGAAACGGGCTAGTGGAAGCATTTCCAAAGTCCAGGCTATTTATAAGGCTGTTGACCAGCTCAACGATCTGTTAGTCTGGGCTTTTGAGTGCTCGTGTCTCGAAACGAGGCAACGAAGTGCACACAAGTCAGTTTGGTGGAACAAAAACCTGGATAAACTCAGACAAAGATCTAAAAAATTTCTGAACAGAGCATTGAAAACTCGGGATGAAGCTGATTGGGCTCTGTACAGTGAAGCAAGGAAACTTTTCAAAAGGCTTATTCATAAATCAAAGAAGAGGTCTTATGAAAAGTACTGTGAGTCGATTGAGACTATCACAGAAGGTGCGGCACTAATGAGGGCCTTGAAAAAGGATCCTTTTGCGAGACTGGATAATATTAAATTATCCAATAATACTTACACTTCTTCAAATGAAGAAACTCATACAGCACTGCTTCTACACCATTTTCCTGGCTGTGTACTTGGGAAGATTCTTCAAGGGACTGCCGCAGAAAATAGGGAAAAACCAAACCGAATGGACTGGATAATGGCAAAAAGAGTTGTATCGCCCGAGGCTCTGTCTTGGGCTATCAGCTCCTTTGAGCCATACAAATCTCCAGCTCCAGACGGAATATGGCCTATTATGATACAACAGTGTCTGGACATAATAGGAGATAGGCTCTTAAAGATTTTCGTGGCCTGCATAGCTCTTGGCTATGTACCACAGGCCTGGAGAAACGTGAGAGTCGTATTTATCCCAAAACCTGGAAAAATCAGCTATTACGAAGCGAAAAACTTCAGACCGATCAGTCTTTCCTCATACTTTCTAAAGTCTCTGGAAAGGTTGATCGACCGTTACATCCGAAACGTCTGTCTGAAGAAAACCCCGCTAAGCAATAGACAACACGCTTATCAAGTGGGAAAGTCTACGGACACAATCCTTTCAGAGGTGGTCTCTGATATTGAAGAGACTATCTCTAAAAAGCTATCACTCTTGGCGCTTTTCTTGACATAGAAGGGGCTTTTGACAGCGGAAAGGTACGGTGTGAATAAAACACTCCTAAGGTGGATATGACGGGCTCTGGAAGATCGATGTCTGTTTATTCACACGAAGGACAACACCACAATCCAGCACCCAGAGAAATGTTTGCTTATATTATGCATATGACCGCATATATTATACATAACGCCGCGTAAAAAAGAACTAAGAGGTCAACCGCATAAATCATGTATTTATTCTTAATAAGTTTTTATTAATTTGACAAGGTAAACGTTATGCTTATGCCGCATAAATCATAATTCGTTTGGTAATGCTTTAAGCAATAAAACGGGTGATCAATTGAACCTTTGTATAATTTATTCAGTGAAAACATAATTTTGTGCAATAAATTATGTATTAATTTGTATGATTTTATAAGCGTGTATCATAATTAAGAGAGCATGTGTATAATTTATATAGAAATTTGCATAATTTATAAACAATATAATCAACAAAACATTAATTATCTGTTTGATTTTTGGCAGAATATGTGTGATTAAGCATGGTTCAATTATATTAACGGAACATCAAGCGCCATAATTTGGGTATACTTACTTATATTACATCTTTCTCATAACAACCTTTTTTCAATATCACAAAGAATTTTTTCGAAATAATGTTTCAATGAAATAATAAAAATAAATTAATTTAAAATAATTTTTAATTTTATTTATTAATGAAAACAATTGGTACACAAACATATAAAAAGTAAAGACTATAATTAATGAATTAACAAATCTTATTAAATATTAAAATATAACTTCGTCTCACCGCGTTCTTTGTATTATTTTCTCCAGAAGGAAAAATTCTTTAAAACATTTGTGAGCCGCCCCCAGAAATCAGGGTATGATGGCTGATTTTTCTTTCCCGTGAAATATACGTTAAAATAAACTAAATATATAAACAAGTTTATTCTATGTTTAAATATACTTATGAAATCAGGTTTAATCCGCTTTCGAAAGATCGGTGATCAAATCCAGAAGTTCTTAAAATTAAAACACCCTCCTATTCCCTTCTATGATGCCATGATGCTGTAAAATAAAATTCTTTAATTTAATGCTATACATATATGTATAAAAATACTTAGACTCATGGGTCCTCATCATGTCAATTGTATCATGCATCTCAATTGTATCATGCATCGTAAATTTGGTCTGTTGACTCGTCAAACTCTTACTTTGTAGGTAATCACTATAAACCACAGAAAAATTTTATTATTTTTAGTAAAACAAACACAAAGTAAAATCAACCACATTACCTTTAAGGAAAACTTCTTCGGTTTATAATTTGGTGTTGTTTACAATTTTTCTGCATAAATACAAACACTAAATATAATTTAAATTTTTCATAACACTTTAAACTTCCGAAGGAAATCATTTAGTCACTTACGCATTACTAACTATTTATCGCGTCACTTGCGAAAATAAACTAAACTGCTTTTTAATTATATTGAACAAAAAGAGTTTTAGTTTTTGTCTTTCGTTGTAATTTTTACTAAATCGTGTATAGAAATAGTCACTGATAGGAAATCAAATAGAATTATACGGTAACTGCATGATATATTAGTAAATATTTGATAACAAAACATTTGGGAATCAATCTTAGTATGAGTAAAACATTAACCGGTTACATTTCATAAATCGTTCAACCTATGCATAATTCAACCAAAATTATGCATTATATATACGGATAATGCATAATACAGGATTTTAGTTACAGAAATGTAATTATACAATCCTTATGCATAATTCATAACAAGTTATTTCTCTGGGTGAGGTAGGTGTGAAGCGTGTATGTCCCCAAGGAGGCGTTCTATCAACCTTGCTTTGGAACATGATGGTAGACCAGCTCCTAATTGCATTAAATGATAAAAAGCTAAACACATACGGTTATGCCGATAATATTAGCATTCTTTTGAAAGGAGACAACATGGGTCATCTCTGCCGAAAAATGCAGAACGCCTTGGGTCCCTTGCATGGCTCTCAAGAAATTTTGTTGGGAATGCGATAGAAAAACTGGAAGCGGTACAAAGGCTTGCTTGTTTATGTATCACTAGTGCTTTTAGGACAACGCCCACAGCGAGTCTGCCGGTCTTATTAGGGCTTCCTCCCTAGCACAAAGTTTTAAGAATGGAGGCTCTTAAGGTTACAATAAGGTTCGAACTCTTGAGAAACCGAGAAACCCTAGGTGCTGTAGGAAAAATCATCAAGCGCTATGGAGGGATCTGTAAGAACACCTGACAGATTTTTCCATGCAGACTGATGACACAGTACCTCTAACTGCCTTTCAAAAGCAGTATAGAGTTGTAATTCCAACGATAGAGGACCGGTCCTCAGCTAATTTGCTATTGGACAGTGCGGCCAACACGTTGGACATCTACACAGATGGATCTCTCACTGAATATGGTGCAGGAGCTGCGGTTTACTTTAGTAATGAAGTGATAGGCCTGTAATTTCCACTTGGCGAATACTGCACAGTCTTTCAGGCTGAAGTATTCGCCATAAACGCAGCATCAAGGCGAGAGACCGAGCTTAAGTGGTCTGGCAAGGTCATTAATATTTTTACTGATAGCCAGGCTGCTCTAAAAGCTCTGGGAAGTTATACTATTAAGTCAAAAATAGTGCAAGAATGTTCTAGGTCTTAGAACTATCTTGGACTCAAGAACAGCATATCACTGATATGGACACCAGAGCATAGTGGGAATTTTGGGAGCAAAAAAGCTAATGATT